>CM055116.1:651454160-652054160 GCA_029206835.1 Rana muscosa
AGTTTGCGCAGCGCTTTACAACATCAGGGAAGACAGTACAATCACAATACAATTCAAAACAGAGGGATCAGAGGGCCCTGCTCGTTAGAGCTTACAGTCTAGGAGGGAGGGTCACGTGAAACAAAGGGTATTAGCTGTGGGGGATGATCAGGTGGACAGAATGGAAATATAGTTGTTAGGTGTGGGTGGGATAGGCTTCTCTGAAGAGGAGGGTTTTTAGGAATCCTCTAAAAGCTAATAGAGAAGGAGATAGACGGACAGATTGGGGTAAGGAGTTCCATAGGCTTGGAGAAGCCCTGGAAAAGTCCTGTAGACGAGCATTTGAGGAGGTGATGAGCGAGCTAGAGAGCAGGAGGTCTTGAGAAGAACGAAGAGAACGATTAGGTTGGTATTTGGAGACTAGGTCAGTGATGTATCTAGGGGCAGTGTTGTGGATGGCTTTGTAGGTGGTCGTTAGTATTTTGAATTTAATTCGTTGGGTGAGCGGAAGTCAGTGGAGGGATTGACAGAGAGGAGAAGGGGACACAGAGCGGTTGGTAAGGTGGATGAGTCTGGCAGCAGCATTCATGATGGACTGAAGGGGGGTTAAAGTTTTCCGAGGTAAGCCAATGAGGAGGGAGTTGCAGTAATCGAGGCGAGAAATGACCAGGGAGTGGATAAGGAGCTTTGTTGTATCTTTGGTTAAAAAGGGGCGTATTTTGGAGATGTTGCGGAGGTTGATGCGGCAAGATTTGGACAGTGATTGGATGTGAGGATTAAAGGAGAGTCTAGAACAACTCCTAGGACCTTGGCGTGTGGGGATGGTCCCCCAAGGCTCTGTTCTTGGACCTCTCCTATTCTCAATCTACACCTCCTCCCTGGGTCAGCAATACAGGCTAACTTCAGGTGTAATATGATCAGGAGGCACACTCCGCCCGCTGTAAGTGCTGCAAATGCCTGTTGGTGTAACACACCAGGAAAAAGCAGCAATACAGGCTAACTTCAGGTGTAATATGATCAGGAGGCACACTCCGCCCGCTGTAAGTGCTGCAAATGCCTGTTGGTGTAACACACCAGGAAAAAGCAGCAATACAGGCTAACTTCAGGTGTAATATGATCAGGAGGCACACTCCGCCCGCTGTAAGTGCTGCAAATGCCTGTTGGTGTAACACACCAGGAAAAAGCAGCAATACAGGCTAACTTCAGGTGTAATATGATCAGGAGGCACACTCCGCCCGCTGTAAGTGCTGCAAATGCCTGTTGGTGTAACACACCAGGAAAAAGCAGCAATACAGGCTAACTTCAGGTGTAATATGATCAGGAGGCACACTCCGCCCGCTGTAAGTGCTGCAAATGCCTGTTGGTGTAACACACCAGGAAAAAGCAGCAATACGGGCTAACTTCAGGTGTATAATGTGCAGGAGGCTTAGCAACAATGACACTGACACTGTCCTCTGCCTATCCTTCTCTCTCCCTGCACACAAGGTTTAGCAAAGAATGTGACACTGACACTGTCCCCTGCCTATCCTTCTCTCTCCCTGCACACAAGGTTTAGCAAAGAATATGACACTGACACTCTCCCTGCCTATCCTTCTCTCTCCCTACACACAAGTTTGAGGTACAAATAGCATTGACACTGTCCCTGCCTATGTAACTCTTTCCCTGCGCCGGAACACACTACACAAGGCCGCCGCGCTGGCGGCCTTTTATAGTGTGGGGCGTGTGCTAAACCCCCTGAGCTATAATTGGCCACAGGCAACCTGCCTGTGGCCAATTATGGCTCTCCTAGCTGCCGGCGCTGTGATTGGCCAAGCATGCGGGGTCACAGTGCATGCTTGGCCAATCACAGCGCCGGGATTGCACTGCGATGGCGCAGTGTATTGTGGGCCGTTCGCGTCACTCTAATTTGGCGCTAACGGCCCAAATCGTTCGATGTTCGCCGAACGGTCGAACAGCCGATGTTCGAGTCGAACTTATGTTCGACTCGAACACCGAGCTCATCCCTACTGGGGAGCTATAACTCAACGCACATGCACAAGATATAGCGCAAGTGATATGAATTGACTGGCTTTGTGAACCTTTTACAACTCAATAAAAACGTTTGAACAAAAAGTACAACCAGTTACCCAAACCAAGAGTATATGCAAAAATTATGATTCCAAAATAACTCCATTATCAACAAATAAAAGTTGAAACTGCATGCACAATAACACACAATGGAGAACAAATAATACAGCTGGCTGCAACAGCAACAGCAATTCACTGCACTATAAAAAAAATATATTTATCAGAGTGACCCTTATTTTTAGCAATAGGAGCTGACAATAACAAGTAGAAAAATAAGGATTGCTACAGCAAATAATGGTTTAGCTTTTAGCATTAAAAGGGTTGTAAACCCCCTGTTTTTTCACCTCCTATGCATGAAGGTGAAAAAACTTATGACACTGAAGCAGCCCCCCAGCCCACCGTTTTACTCACCTGAACCCGTTCATTCCCTCAGCGGAGACGTGCTGTACCTCTCTGCTCGTTGCCTCGGCTCTTGATTGGATAGATTAATAGCGGCGCAGCCATTGACTCTCGCTGCTGTCAATCAAATCCATTGACGCAGGCGCTGGGGCAGAGTCCAGCATTCTGTGTCTATGGAGCAGCACACCCGCACGGTAACCCCCAGGGAGAGCGCTTCTTCCAAGGGGGTTTACCGATGCAGGGAGGAACTGATAGCGCCGCCGGGGGACACCAGAAGTCGAGGATCGGAGTACCTCTGTGCAAAATGAACTGTACAGTGGAGGTAAGTATGATATGTTTTTTTTTTTTTTTAAAACAAGAGTTTACAATCACTGTAAGCCCTGGTTCACACTGGAGCGTTTTGACATGCGATTTGACATGTCAAATCGCATGTCAAATCGGCGGCATATGCCATAAATGGCACGTCCTAATCGGTGCAACACAGCATCTGTGGCGCTGGACCAATTTTTTCGATTTCGGGCTGTGATTTACATTGACATCTGTGCCGAAACCTGCACAGATGTCTCTGAAATCGGGACTTACATGCGGGAGTGAAATCGCACGGCTTCATTCCCTCAGCTCAGTGTGAACCTGGGCTGAGGGGTTTATTTGCTAAAGGCAAATAGACTGTGCACTCTTACATGTGCAGTTGCACTCTGCAATTGCAGTTGCTCCAGAGCTTAGTAAATGAGCTAAAGCTTCACTTTACAAAGAATACCCAACCACATGTAAGGAAAATAACAACATTTTTGCTTGCACATGATTACAAAAGTGCACGGTCTATTTGCCTTTAGTAAATCAACCCCCAAATCTCATTCCATAATCAGATAGCCGAGAGTGGTGATATTTAGGATGTTTTAGGGGAAGGAAAGAGTGACATGTGACTTTCACCAATAGGAGGCTGTTGAGTAGTCCAAGGAGTGACTAGGCTGTGGTTGAGACTGTGGCATAGTCTGTTACCATTTTTATAGCACATATTGCACAGCAGACGTGTATATTACTTTTCACATCATTTGGCAGGTGAAACATGTCCTATAGGTGTTTAAACATGCATTTAGATGTTTGGCTGGAGTTGCACTTCAAGTATTGTTGAAGAAATAAATTTTTCATTGATTGTGAATGCCTCCTAAATCTGGTTAAAATGGTTGTAAAGTCAGAAGATTTTTTTATCCTAATACATTCTATGCATTAAGAAAAAAATGCCTTCTGTGTGCAGCAGCCGACCTCAGCCCCCCTAATAGTTACCTAAGCCCCCTCTCTATCCAGCGATGTTTATGAGTGCCTCGAAAATCCGGGACTCTCCCTCTTGATTGGCTGAGACAAAGCAGCAGCACCATTGGCTCCCTCTGCTGTCAATCAAAGTCAGCCAATCAGGAGAGAGGGGGGTGGGGCCAAACCACAGCTCCCTGTCTGAGTAGACACAGGAAGCTGTGGCTTGGCTCGGGTGCCCCCATAGCAAGCTGCTTGCTGTGGGGTCACTCAACATAAGGGAGGGACCAGAAGCACCGAAGAGGGACCTAAGAAAAGAAGGATTGCGGCTGACATGTGCAAAACCACTGCAAAGAGCAGGTAAGTATAACATATTTATTATTTTTATAGAAAAAAAAAACTGAGACTTTACAATCACTTTAACCCCTTGAGGCCCGCGCTATAGCCAAATGACGGCTTCAGCGCGGACCTGAAAATCCGGGAGGCCGTCAATAGACGGCCTCCCCTTTGCTCGTTCCCCGCGTGCGCTCCCGAGCACGCAGCGGGGAAATTCTATCCTGCATGTGTCCCTTGGACACAACGAATCACAGATCGCTGTGAATGGCCAATCAGAGTGGCCATTTACTATGCGATCTGTGCGGCCAATGAGAGATGATCTCAAATGTAAACATATGAGATCATCTCTCATTGCCTGCTCTCCCTCTTCACACAGAGACACGTGTGAGGAGGGAGAGCGAATCTGCTACATTGTATCCACAGTGAGTCAATTCAGAGAGTGCCATACAGTGCCCACAGTTGCCCATACAGTGCCCACAGTTGCCCATACAGTGCCCACCTGTGCCAGTCTGTGACCACCTGTGCCCGCCTGTGACCACCTGTGCCAGTCTGTGACCACCTGTGACGTCAGTGATCTGTGCAATCAGTGCCCACCTGTGCCACCTCATCAGTGCCTACCTGTGCCACCTCAGTGCCTACCTGTGCCACCTCAGTGCCCACCTGTGCCACCTCAGTGCCCACCTGTGCCATCAGTGCACATCTGTGCAATCAGTCAGTGCACATCTGTGCCGCCTCATCAGTGCACATCTGTGCCGCCTCATCAGTGCCCATCTGTTCCACCTCATCAGTGCCCATCTGTGCCGCCTCATCAGTGCCCATCTGTTCCACCTCATCAGTGCCCATCTGTGCCGCCTCATCAGTGCCCATCTGTTCCGCCTCATCAGTGCCCATTTGTTCCGCCTCATCAGTGCCCATCTGTTCCACCTCATCAGTGCCCATCAGTGAAGGCTTAGCACACTGTGTAGTCGCACCACCACCAGCAACCAGCAACCATGTCAAAAAGATTATTTTCCGCCGAGGAGGCATACCAAATCCTTTCCGCGCCCGACGAGAGCAACATGGAGCTCTCTCTTTCAGATTCCCTTTCCAATTCCGATTCTGAATCGGACGTCAATTACGAGCCAGTCCTCAGTAGTGCAACACTGAGTGACTCAGAGGAGGAAGCTAGTCGGCCCGCCAAACAAAGGCGTTCTGGTGAGGAGGCAGTGCCATCCACCAGCACCACAGTGCCATCCACCAGCACTGCAGTGCCATCCACCAGCACTGCAGTGCCATCCACCAGCACCGCAGTGCCTCGGCAAGAAAGGCCAAGGACCCATGCCAGCCTTCCCTATGCCCTTCAGAACCCCTTGTGGCTTCCTCCTAATTCAGGAGAAGCCAACATTCCCCCTTTCACTGCCCAGCCAGGAGTCCAAGTAAACACGGAGAATTTTACCCCAATCGATTTTTTTGATCTTATCTTTACCGAGGACATGCTATCCAACATTGTCACCCAGTGCAATCTATATGCCCAACAATTTATTTTGAACAATCCTACAGCATATTATGCCCGTCCCTACGAGTGGAGAGACCTAACGGTGGAGGAGTTGAAGATTTTTTTAGGCCTCACATTTTGTATGGGACTCAACCCAAAAAACACTTTGCGTTCCTTTTGGTCAAAACGCCCCATCTATCACATGCCAATATTCTCCAATGTAATGCCCAGAACCAGATACTTCATGATAATGAGATTCCTACATTTTAACGATAATACCGAGTGCCTTCCCCGAAATCACCCAAATTTTGACAGGCTTTTTAAAATTCGGCCCTTACTGAATTTTTTTTCCGAAAAATTCCCCCAGTTGTATACCCCGGACCAGCACATATGTGTGGATGAGTCCCTTATTAAATTTAGCGGCAGGCTTCAAATAAAGCAATTCATTCCCAGCAAAAAGGCCCGCTATGGTGTGAATGTGTACAAGCTATGTGACCGAGTCACAGGGTACACGTATGCCTTCTTAGTGTACAAAGGGAAGGACAGCCAGCTAAATCCCCCTAATTGCCCAGACTACTTGGGATCAAGTGGGAAAATTGTTTGGGACCTCATATACCCCCTACTGGAAAAAGGCTACCATCTGTACGTTGACAACTTTTATACATCTCTTCCCCTGTTCCATAACCTTCACCGGATGCAGACGCCAGCATGTGGCACAGTCAGAAAGAATCGGAAGGGCTTTCCTAATGCCGCGTACACACGATCATTATTCACGGCGGTTAAAAAACCGCCGTGAATAATGACAGGAAAAACGAGGGAACCGCTTGGTTCCCTACACACGGTCGTTTTTCCCGTCATTTTTTCTCTTGACGAGAAAAACGACCATCTGTGGGCTCCGCGGCAGTGTTTTGCTATGGGAAAACTGCAGCGGAAAAAAATGCTGGAAAAAACGACGAGAAAATTTAGAACATGTTCTAATTTTTCTCGTCGTTTTTTATGCCGTTTTTCTCGACGAGAAAAACGACATAAAGCCCACAGACGATCGTTTTTCTCAGCGAAAAGAAAAAATGCAGTTTTTCTCGTCGAGAAAAGCGGTCGTGTGTACGCGGCATCAGAGTCTTGTAAATAAGAAGCTGAGAAGAGGAGAATCGGCAAGTCTGAGAAAGAAGGAGGTTCTGGCAGTGAAGTGGAGGGACAGAAGGGATGTATACATGTTATCTTCCATCCACAACGACACCTTCGTGGAAATCCCCAGAAGGAATGGCCCCATCCGAAAGCCCACTTGCATCCAGGACTACAATTTGTTTATGGGGGGAGTCGACTTCAATGATCAGATGCTGGAACCCTATCTTGCCACAAGACGGACATATCATTGGTACAAAAAAGTTGCAGTTTATTTTTTTCAATTGGCCATTTATAAGTCGTATATCATATACCGCAAATCCACCCAAAACCCCAAACGCTTCCTTGGCTACCAGGAGGACCTTATCACTGCCCTTATATTCCCGAACGGCCCACCCCAAAACATCCGATCTGATGTTATGAGTCGACTCTCCGAACGTCACTTTCCCGATAGAGTCCCTCCCACAGCAACAGGCCGACGACGTCAAAAAAAATGTAAGGTGTGTACCAGTGGAGGAGTCAGACGAGACACAGCTTATCATTGTGCCGAATGTCCTTCCAAACCAGGCCTCTGTGTAGTAGACTGTTTTCGCCGTTACCATACTTCACTAAATTATTAGTGAAGTATGGTAAACGTAATCTTCAGTTTCTGCCTTCACACACCTTCACACCCCTTATGCCACTGCCTGCTCTGTAACTGACCCTGGCTTGTTATTCGACCACGCTTCTGCCAAACGATTTTGTACTACCTCTGTCTGATCTGGAACTGACCCAGGCTTGTTATTCGACCACGCTTCTGCCTAACGATTCTGTACTACCTCTGCCTGATCTGGAACTGACCCTGGACTGTTTTTCGACCATGCTTCTGCCTAACAATTCTGTACATACCTCTGCTTGATCTGGAACTGACCTTGGACTGTTTGACCATGCTTTTTGCCTGCCTCTTGGATTGATCTTGTACCCTGCTACTGGACTAGTGGGATTCAACACAGGGGTCTCACATATGTGAGGGGCTCCAGAAAAGTTTTTCTGGCTGAAGAAAACAATTTTTTTTGTTTTCTCATTCTAGATTAGGGTCTGGAGACTCGGAGGCTTCAAAGAGATTTGGGTGGGAGAAGCCTCTACCCCTGTCCCCATTCTGTCCTGAACAAGGCCCTACTTCTGCCTGCTGCCTGTAGGACCTATGCCATCATGCCTCTGCCTGTCGCATGAACTGACCACACCACATGGACCTGCCTACTACCAGGACCAATATTTTTGGCACTGCTGACAATATCTCTGCCTGCACTGACCCTGGACTGTATATGGACAGTATCCCTGCCTGCTGCCTGGACAATTGTGTATGCCGTTGCTGACCAAGTCCCTGCCTGCTGCCTGGACCATAGCTATCCTGCTGTGTAGAACTGCGCTACTAAAACCACAGAAATCTTTTGTTTACGCTTTGCTCAGCATAATGTATTTTGGGGTGTAAGTCTTGGTATTTGCATGCTATGTGTCCCTAGAACATCAGATGGTGTTCCTTGCATGTTGGGCCTCTGTATGTGGACAGTAGGGATGAGCTCCGCGTTCGAGTCGAACATACTTTCGACTCGAACATCGTGTGTTCGATGAAGATCGAACGTTTTTGGTCATTCGCGCCAAATTCGGGTGACGCGAACGGCCCAAAATCCCGGCGCTGTGATTGGCCAAGCATGCACTGTGACCCCGCATGCTTGGCCAATCACAGCGCCGGCAGCGAGCAGAGCTATAATTGGCCACAGGCAGGATGCCTGTGGCCAATTATAGCTCGGGGGGTTTAGTACACGCCCCACACTATAAAAGGCCGCCAGCGCGGCGGCCTTGTGTAGTGTGTTCAGGCGTGCAGGGAGAGAGAAGGATAGGCAGGGACAGTGTTAGTGAAATTGTGTGTAGGGAGAGAGAAGGATAGGTAGGGACAGTGTCAGTGTCAGTGTGATATTCTGCTAAACCTTGTGTGTAGGGAGAGATAAGGATAGGTAGGGACAGTGTCAGTGAATTCTGCTAAACCTTGTGTGTAGGGAGAGAGAAGGATAGGCAGGGACAGTGTCAGTGATATTTTTGCTAAGCCTCCTGCACAGTATACACCTGAAGCTAGCCCTTATTGCTGTGTTTTCCGTGTCTGTCACACTAACAGGCATCTGCAGCACTTACAGCAGGCATAGTGTGCTTCCTGCAAAATATACACCTGAAGCTAGCCCTTATTGCTGTGATTTCCTGTTTGAGTAACACAGGCAGGCATCTGCAGCACTTACAGCGGGCGTATTGTGCTTTTTGCAAAATATACACCTGAAGCTAGCCCTTATTGCTGTGATTTCCTGTTTGAGTAACACAGGCAGGCATCTGCAGCACTTACAGCGGGCGTATTGTGCTTTTTGCAAAATATACACCTGAAGCCAGCCCTTATTGCTGTGATTTCCTGTTTGAGTAACACAGGCAGGCATCTGCAGCACTTACAGTGGGCGTATTGTGCTTCTTGCAAAATATAGACCTGAAGCTATCCCTTATTGCTGTGATTTCCTGTTGAGTAACACAGGCAGGCATCTGCAGCACTTACAGCGGGCGTATTGTGCTTCTTGCAAAATATACACCTGAAGCTAGCCCTTATTGCTGTGATTTCCTGTTGAGTAACACAGGCAGGCATCTGCAGCACTTACAGCAGGCGTAGTGTGCCTCCTGCACATTATACACCTGAAGCTACCCTTTATTGCTCATAGTTTTTTTTCTTTTGTGTTACACTAACAGGCATCTGCAGCACTTACAGCAGGCGTATTGTGCTTATTGCAAAATGTACACCTGAAGCTAGCCCTTATTG
Organism: Rana muscosa; assembly: GCA_029206835.1. NCBI lineage: Eukaryota > Metazoa > Chordata > Amphibia > Anura > Ranidae > Rana > Rana muscosa. The sequence goes on from CM055116.1 coordinate 651,463,616, forward strand.
CTGTGATTTCCTGTTTGAGTAACACAGGCAGGCATCTGCAGCACTTACAGCAGGTGTATTGTGCTTCTTGCAAAATATACACCTGAAGCTAGCCCTTATTGCTGTGATTTCCTGTTTGAGTAACACAGGCAGGCATCTGCAGCACTTACAGTATTGTGTTTCTTGCAAAATATACACCTGAAGCTAGCCCTTATTGCTGTGATTTCCTGTTGAGTAACACAGGCAGGCATCTGCAGCACGTACAGCAGGCGTAGTGTTCCTCCTGCACATTATACACCCGAAGCTACCCCTTATTGCTCGTAGTTTTTTTTCTTTTGTGTTACACTAACAGGCATCTGCAGCACTTACAGCAGGCGTATTGTGCTTCTTGCAAAATATACACCTGAAGCTAGCCCTTATTGCTGTGATTTCCTGTTTGAGTAACACAGGCAGGCATCTGCAGCACTTACAGCAGGCGTATTGTGCTTCTTGCAAAATATACACCTGAAGCTAGCCCTTATTGCTGTGATTTCCTGTTGAGTAACACAGGCAGGCATCTGCAGCACTTACAGCGGGCGTAGTGTGCCTCCTGCACATTATACACCTGAAGCTACCCCTTATTGCTGGTTTTCCCATCTCCCTGCAGGCCTTTAGAATGTCTGGAAGGCAAACAAGGAGAGGCAGACAGTCAGGAGCCAATAAAAGAGGGCAAGCAGGCTCTGTTTCTAGAGACAACAGTGCTGGTCGTGGACGCGGTGCATCGTCATCAGCACGTGGCCATGGGACACGCTTGTCCCTATTTTCGGCAGCTGGACGTGTTGAGCCGCATCATGCCGAAGACTTGGTAGAGTGGATGACCAAGCCCTCTTCATCCTCCTCATCCTCTCTCACCCAGGCTCAGGGTACTGGCAAAGCAGCTGCCAAAGCGTCCTCTTCCCTTGTATCTATGTCATCATCAGTCACACCTTCCCTAGACCCACCGTGTCCTCCTGAGGAGTCCCCCGAACTGTTTGAGCACAGTGTTGGGTACATGCTCCAGGAGGATGCCCAGTGTTTCGAAGGGTCTGATGATGATACCCAGCTAGAGGAAGGCAGTAGCGTGAGAGCAGAGAGAGGGGATGCTCAAGAAGGACAGAAATCTGGCAGTCATATTCCAGCAGCTGCAGCATACTGCCAGATTGGCTCCAGTGATGAGGAGGGAGGGGGTGATGAGGTCACTGACTCCACGTGGGTGCCTGATAGGAGAGAGGAGGAGGAGGAGGATGAGGAGGAGGCACATCTCCAACGAGGCAGGATGCCTTCGTGGGGCCAGTGTAAGGGCAGCACAACGACTGAATCACACCGCAGAGCTCCGCCTGTGCAGGGCGCTGCCTCTGCCCGTTATTCCAAAAGTTCTTTGGTGTGGGCCTTTTTTGAGTCGAGTGCATCAGATCGCACCGCTGCTGTTTGCAACATATGTCTCAAGCGTATCTCGCGTGGCCAAAACCTCAGCCGCTTGGGCACCACATGCTTGACCAGACATATGTTGACCTGCCATGCAGTTCGTTGGCAAGCCTATCTTAAAGACCCACACCAAAGAACAAAGCGGACCTCTCCTTGCTCCGCATCAGCTGGGATCTCCAACCCCACTATACCTTCAGTCCTCTCTGAAACCTGCTCTGAGAGGAATGAAGGTGTAGAATTAGGTGTAACACAGCCAAGTACTTGCAGGCACTCTGCTAGCAGTACAACAACGTCCGATTCTAGCAGGCAAATTTCTCTGCACCAGCTGCTGGACCGTCGAAAGAAGTTCACTCCCAGCCATCCACATGCCCAGCGGTTGAATGCTAGCTTGGCTAAATTGCTAGCACTTCAACTGCTGCCTTTTCAGTTGGTAGACTCGACCCCCTTCCGTGAGTTTGTGCAATGTGCGGTTCCTCAGTGGCAGCTTCCCAAACGCCACTTTTTCTCACGGAAGGCGATTCCGGCTCTCTACCGGCATGTGGAAGGCAATGTCCATGCCTCGCTGGACAGGGCGGTTAGCGGTAAGGTGCAAATTACCGCTGACTCATGGTCCAGCAGGCATGGACAGGGACGTTACCTTTCTTTCACGGCCCATTGGGTCACTCTTTTGGCAGCTGGGAAGGATGCAGGACAAGGTGCAGTAGTGTTGGAGGTTGTTCCGCCGCCACGCCTCCAAAATGCTACTACTGGTTGTGACACACCTCTCTCCTCCACCCCCTCCTATTCTTCTTCCTCCATGGCCTCTTCCTGTGCTTTGTCCTCGGAACCAGCGGTGCTCCGTAGGCGTTCAAGGGGTTACGCAAGTACGCAGGCAAAAAGATGCCATGCCGTGCTTGCGCTGGTGTGTTTGGGGGACAGGAGCCACACTGGGGCAGAGGTTCTGTCAGCTCTGCAGGGGCAGGCCGAGAGGTGGTTGACGCCACGCAAGCTTAAGCCAGGAATGGTGGTTTGCGACAATGGCACCAACCTCCTCTCCGCCCTCCGACAGGGATAACTGACCCATGTGCCCTGTGTGGCTCACGTCCTTAACCTGGTGGTGCAGCGGTTCTTGGGCAGGTACCCGGGCTTACAGGATGTCCTGAGGCAGGCCAGGAAAGTCTGTGTGCATTTCCGCAGATCATTTAATGCCAGTGCTCGGCTGGCTGAGCTGCAAAAGGAGTTGAACCTGCCCAAGAACCGCCTTATATGTGACATGCCCACCAGGTGGAACTCAACGTTGGCCAAGCTGCAGCGGCTGCACACGCAGCAGAGGGCCATCAATGAGTACCTGTGCGACTACGGCACCAGGACAGGGTCAGGGGAGCTCGGGTTTTTTTCACCACGCCAGTGGGGCATGATCAGGGATGCATGCACTGTCCTGGCACCAGTTGAGGAGGCCACGAGGATGGTGAGCAGTGACAGTGCATTCATCAGTGACACTGTACCTCTTGTCCACCTGTTAGAACATACGCTGTGTGGAATAATGGACAGGGCACTTGAGGCAGAACAGAGGCAGGAAGAGGAGGACTTCCTTGCCTCTCAAGGCCCCCTTTACCCAGACAGTGTTCCTTCTGTCCCATCCATCGCACAGGAAGAGGAGGAGGAGGAGGATTGTGTCAGCATGGAGGTGGAGCCTGGCACTCAGCATCATCAGCAGCAGTCTTTTAGGGATGATTTACAGTCCCAAGAAACCAGTGGACTTGTACGTGGCTGGGAGGAGGTGGCTGCGGATCATGTCGTCCTTCGTGACCCAGAGGACTCCGGACCGAATGCCTCAGCTAACCTACGCTGCATGGCCTCCCTGATCCTGCAAAGTCTGCGGAAGGATCCTCGTATTTTTCGGATCAAGGAGAGGGACCATTACTGGCTGGCCACTCTCCTTGATCCACGGTACAAAGGTAAGGTTGCGGACCTTATCTTACCGTCGCAGAGGGAGCAGAGGATGAGACAACTCCGGGAGGCCTTGCAGACAGGTCTGTGCAACGCGTTCCCAGAGACTGGGAGGTTACAAACTCCTGGTCCTGGACAACGAGTTGCTGAGGCTTCGTCAGTCAAAGAAGGAGCGGTGGGGAAGGTGGCCGTCTGACCGATGCGTTCAGACCATTCTTTAGTCCGCAGCCCCAAGGTATGATCAGTTCCAGCAACCATCGCCAGCGTCTGATATACATGGTGCTGGAATACCTAGGGGCAATGTCAGACTTGGACACCTTCCCCACTGAAAATCTTCTGGCTTACTGGGTCTTGAGGATGGATCACTGGCCAGAGCTTGCACAGTATGCAATTGAGCTACTGGCCTGTCCTGCATCCAGCGTTCTTTCAGAACGCACATTCAGTACTGCTGGAGGATTTGTCACAGATCACAGGGTGCGCCTGTCCACCGACTCGGTTGATCGACTGACCTTCATAAAGATGAACCAGTCTTGGATCACCACCAGCTACCAAGCACCTGAAGCTGATATAACAGAATAATTTATTTTCAAATGTCACATCCCTTCAAGACTGATGCTGATGCTGAGTGACTGTCCTGTTATGTTGACTGACTATCCTCCTCCTCCTCAATGATCCGATTCCTGATGATAGCTTGGAAGAACATTTTTGTTTCTGGGTGCCGCCACCAGTGGCTAAGGCCCAATTTAACAGGGGCATGTAATTACAATTTTTTATGCAATGCTTTGCAGCAGGGCTCATTCCTGCACTCCAACTAGAGTATCTGGGAGAGGTTGCAGTGTCGTGGCACCAGCACCAGTGCTTAAGGCCCAATTTTTCAGCCCCTGTTTAACAGGGGCGTGTAATTACAATTTTTGATGCAATACTTTGCAACAGGGCTCATTGCTGTGCTCCAAGTACAGTATCTGTGAGGGGTTGCAGTGTTGTGGCACCAGTGCCTAAGGCCCAATTTTTCTGACCCTGTTCAACAGGGGCATGTAATTACAATTCTTGATCTAATAATTCACAGCAGGACCCATTCCTGCGCCCACCAAGAGTAACTGTGAGGCCTTACAGTGTTGTGGCAACACCACCACCACCACCATAGGCCCAATTTTTCTGCCCCTGTTCAACAGGGGCATGCAATTACAATTCCTACCACTGTTCAAAAATGGCATGTAAATACAATTCCTGATATAATAGTTCACAGCAGGGCGTTCCAGCGCCCACCAAGAGTAACTGTGAGGCTTACAGTGTTGTGGCAACACCGACACCTAAGGGGCAAATTTCTGCAGAGTATATACGGCAGGCCCCTACTTTCAAACATCCAACTTACAAACGACTCCTACTTGCAAACGGAAGGAGACAACAGGAAGTGAGAGGAAATCTACCCCTAGGAAGGGAAATTCTCTCCTGTAAGAATTAATATGGGAAAAAGGTGTCTCCTCTCTACTGATGCTTTATCACCAATCCTTGTTTCAATAAAAACCCCACTTTTCAAGAACAGTTGTCATTGGGACGGAAAGTGAGGTGAAATGTTCTGAACAGGGGCACAGACAGCAAAACAAATGTTACAGGGGTGATAACCCTTCTCAATGTTTTCCAAAAAGCTTAAAAATAGATTTTTTGGCTGGAGCTACACTTAAACAATGTACCTGTTCAAAATTACAAACAGATTCTACTTAAGAACAAACCTACAGTCCCTGTCTTGTTTGCACCGCCTGTATACTGCTGTTCAGAGTATATAGGGCCTTTTTTATTTTGTGTGCGGGGTTCCCCTTAATATACATACAAGACCCAAAGGGGCTGGTAATGGGCTGAGGTAGGGGGGGGGGGTGATGGGGTAGCTATGCCATTTTTCTGAAAGATTTTCATCCATATTACTGGGACTACACATGACATTAAAGCCGCAAGCAGTTTTAAATGGCTTTTTTTCCTTTAGAAAATTTTATTTTGTGCAGGGACAGTTCTAAACACAGGAAACACGTGCCACTTCACAGGCATACTTTAGACACCACCCAGGTACGATATTTAAAGGAATATTTGACTTTTTTTTTTTCACTTTATGCATCATTAAAATGACTGCTCCCGAAATACGGCCGTTTTTAAAACTTAGTTTTGCATTGATACATGTCCCCTGGTGCAGAACCCTTTTTAGGACAATAACATGCATATTAGTCGTTATAATTAGCACTTTAGATTTCGAACGTTCGCATCCATTGTAATTAATAGGGTTCTAACTTTCGTGCGAACTTTCGGTCCGTTCGCGGGTTCTGGTGCGAACCGAACCCGGGGGTGTTCGGCTCATCCCTAGTGGACAGGCTGTGTAAAAGTCACACACATTTGGTATCACCATACTCAGGAGGAGTAGCAGAATGTATTTTGGGGTGTCATTTTTGCTACGTACATGCTATGTGTTGGAAATATCTTATAAATGGACAACTTTGTGTAAAAAAAATGCGTTTTCATTTTTTTCCACATTTTCCAAACACTTCTGGAAAAAATGAACCGTTCAAAAGACTCATTATGCCTCATAGATTATACGTTATGGTGTTAGCTTTCCAAAATGGGGTCATTTTGTGTGTGTTTCCATTGTCCTGGTGCTCCAGGGCCTTCAAAAGTGTAATAGGTGGTTGAGAAATGAGATGTGTAATTTATGCTCCTAGAATGCCTGAAGGTGCTACTTCAATGTAGGTCCTCTGTATGTGGACAGGCTGTGTAAAAGTCCCCCACATTTGGTATCGCCATACTCAGGAGGAGTAGCAGAATGTATTTTGGGGTGTAATTTTTGCTATGTACATGCTATGTGTTGGAAATATCTTATAAATAGACAACTTTGCGTAAAAAAAATGCGTTTTCATTTTTTTTACACATTTTCCAAAAACTTCTGGAAAAAAATGAACCGTTCAAAAGACTCATTATGCCTCATAGATTATACGTTGGGGTGTTAGCTTTCCAAAATGTGGTAATTTTGTGGGTGTTTCTATTGTCCTGGTGCTCCAGGGCCTTCAAAAGTGTAATAGGTAGTCAACTAGTTAGATGTGTAATTTATGCTCCTAGAACACCTAATGGTGCTGCCTGCATGTTGGGCCTCTGTATGTGGCCAGGCAGTAAAAAAGTCCCACACATGTGGTATCGTAGTACTCAGGAGGAGTAGCAGAATGTATTTTGGGGTGTCATTTGTGGTATGCACATAAATAAGAAATAAGCTATTACAATGAATATTTAGAGAAAAAATAAATCTTAATTTTGCAAAGAATCGTGGGAAAAAATTACAACTTCAAATTACTCACCATGCCTCTTACTAAATACCTTGGAATGTCTAATTTCCAAAAACGGGTTATTTGAGGGGCATTTGTACTTTCCTGGCTTGTTAGGGTCTCAAGAAATGAGATAGGTCGTCAGTACATCAGATGTGATACATTTTTTATGATTTGCACTATAGCTTGTAGACTCTAAAACTTTCACACAAACCAAATAATTTCCCCAAATTTTGGGTTATTTTTATCAAAGATATGTAGCAGTGTAAATTGTGGCCAAAATTTAGGAAGAAAAATTAATCATTTGAAAAATTTTATCACAGAAACTAAGAAAAATTTGTTATTTTTTCAAAATTTTCTGACTTTTTTCATTTATAGCGCAAAAAAAATAGAAAACCCAGAGGTGATCAAATACCACCAAAAGAAATCTCTATTTGTATGAAAAAAAGGACAAAAAAATCATTTGGGTACAGTGTTGCATGACTGAGTAATTGTCATTCAAAGTGTGACAGCACTGAAAGCTGAAAATTGGTCTGGGCAGGAGGGGTGTTTAAGTGCCCAGTAAGCAAGTGGTTAAGGAGTAGGGATGAGCCGAACACCCCCGGGTTCGGTTCGCACCAGAACCTTCGAACGGACCGAAAGTTTGCGCGAATTTTCGAACCCTATTCGTTATAATGGACGCGAACGTTCGAAATCAAAATTGCTAATTACAACGGCCAATATGCATGTTAATGTTATAAAACAGGTTTGGGGACCCGGGTCCTGCCCCAGGGGACATATATCAATGCAAAAAGAAATTTTAAAAACTAAAGTTTTTTCGGGAGCAGTCATTTTAATGATGCATAAAGTGAAAAAAAAAAAAGTGAAATTTTCCTTTAAATATGGTACCTGGGGGGTGTCTAAAGTATGCCTGTGAAGTGGCATGTGTTTCCCGTGTTTAGAACTGTCCTTGCACAAAATGACATTTGTAAAGGAAAAAAAGAAGCCATTTAAAACCACTTGCGGCTTTAATGTCATGTCTTGTCCTGGCCGCCATATGGCTGAAAATCCTTGAGAAAAATGGCATGGCTACCCCATCACCCCTCCCCCCACCCCAGCCCCTTTGGGTCTTGTATGGATACTAAGGGGGACCCCGCACCCAAAATAAAACCCTATACCTACAACCCTATATACTCTGAACAGCAGTATATAGGTGGTGCAAACAAGACATGGACTGTAGGTTTGTTCTTAAGTAGAATCTGAACAGGTACATTATGAAGTGTAGCTACATCCCAAAAAAAATCAATTTTTAAGCTTTTTGGAGAACATAGGGAGGGGTTATCACCCCTGTAACATTTGCTGTCTTTGCACATCTGTTCAGAACATGTCACCTCACTTTCCGTCCCAATGACAAATGTTTTTGGAAAAGTGGGGTTTTAATTGAAACAAGGATTGGTGATAAAGCATCAGTAGAGAGGAGATACCCTTTTCCCAAATTAAATCTAACAGGATAGAATTTTCCTTCCTAGGGGTAGATTTCCTCTCACTTCCTGTTTTCTCTTGCCGTTTGCAAGTAGGAGTCGTTTGTAAGTTGGATGTTTGAAAGTAGGGGCCTGCCGTATATACTCTGCAGAAATTTGCCCTATTAGATGTTGGTGTAGCCACAAGACTGGTGGGCACAGGAATGGGCCCTGCTGTGAGTTAATAGATCAAGATTTGTACTTGCATGCACCTGTTGAACCGGGCAGAAAAATTGGGCCTTTGGTGGTGGTGGTGGTGGTGGTGGACGGTGTTGCCACAAGACTGTAAGCCCTCACAGTTACTCTTGGTGGGTGCAGGAATGGGCCCTGCTGTGAGTTATTAGATCAAGATTTGTAATTGCATGCACCTGTTGAACAGGGCAGAAAAATTGGGCCTTTGGTGGTGGTGGTGGTGGTGGACGGTGTTGCCACAAGACTGTAGGCCCTCATAGTTACTCTTGGTGGGCGCAGGAATGGGCCCTGCTGTGAACTATTAGATCAAGATTTGTAATTACACGCCCCTGTTAAACAGGGGCTGAAAAATTGTGCCTTAGGCATTGGTGCTGGTGCCACAACACTGCAAGCCCTCACAGATACTGTACTTGGAGCACAGCAGTCACACCTGTTGCGAAGCATCTTTTTAAAAAATTGTAATTACACGCCCCTGTTATACAGGGGCTGAAAAATTGTGCCTTAGGCACTGGTGCTGGTGCCACAACACTGCAACCCCTCACAGATACTGTACTCTGAGCACAGCAGTCACACCTGTTGCGAAGCATCTTTTTAAAAAATTGTAATTACACGCCCCTGTTATACAGGGGCTGAAAAATTGTGCCTTAGGCACTGGTGTGGTGGCATGGATCATTGAGGAGGAGGAAGAGGATAGTCAGTGAACATAACAGGACAGTCACTCAGCATCAGCATAGGCAGTCTTGAAGGGATGTGACATTATAAATTATTCCGTTATATCCGCTTCAGGTGTCTGGTAGCTGGTGGTGATCCAAGACTGATTCATTTTTATGAAGGTCAGTCGATCAACCGAGTCGGTGGACAGGCGCACCCTATGATCGGTGACAAATCCTCCAGCAGCACTGAATGTGCGTTCGGAAAGAACGCTGGATGCAGGACAGGCCAGTAGCTCAATTGCATACTGTGCAAGCTCTGGCCAGTGATCCATCCTCAGGACCCAGTAAGCCAGAGGATTTTCGGTGGGAAAGGTGTCCAAGTCTGACCTTGCCCCTAGGTATTCCTGCACCATGTATATCAGACGCTGGCGATGGTTGCTGGAACCGATCATACCTTGGGGCTGCGGACTAAAAAATTGTCTGAACGCATCGGTCAGACGTCCACCTTCCCCACCGCTCCTTCTGCTACTGACCGAAGCCTCAGCAACTCGTCGTCCAGGACCAGGAGTTTGTAACCTCCCAGTTTCTGGGAACGCGTTGCACAGACCTTTCTGCAAGGCCTCCCTGAGATGTCTCATCCTCTGCTCCCTCTGCGACGGCAAGATAAGGTCCGCAACCTTACCCTTGTACCGTGGATCAAGGAGAGTGGCCAGCCAGTAATGGTCACTCTCCTTGATCCGAAGAACACGAGGATCCTTCCGCAGGCTTTGCAGGATCAGGGAGGCCATGCAGCGTAGGTTAGCTGAGGCATTCGGTCCGGAGTCTTCTGGGTCACTGAGGATGACATGATCGCCAGCCACCTCCTCCCAGCCACGTACAAGTCCACTGGTTTGTTGGGACTGTACATCATCCCTAAAAGACTGCTGCTGCTGATGCTGAGTGCCAGGCTCCACCTCCATGCTCACACAATCCTCCTCCTCCTCCTCCTCCTCCTCCTCTTCCTGTGTGATGGGTGGGACAGAAGGAACATTGTCTGGATAAAGGGGGCCTTGAGAGACAAGGAAGTCCTCCTCTTCCTGCCTCTGTTCTGCCTCAAGTGCCCTGTCCATTATCCCACGCAGCGTATGCTCCAACAGGTGGACAAGAGGTACAGTGTCACTGATGCATGCACTGTCACTGCTCACCATCCTCGTGGCCTCCTCAAATGGTGAGAGGACAGTGCATGCATCCCTGATCATGCTCCACTGGCGTGGGGAAAAAAAGCCAAGCTCCCCTGACCCTGTCCTGGTGCCGTAGTCGCAAAGGTACTCATTGATGGCCCTCTGCTGCGTGTGCAGTCGCTGCAGCATGGCCAACGTTGAGTTCCACCTGGTGGGCATGTCACATATTAGGCGGTTCTTGGGCAGGTTCAGCTCCTTTTGCAGCTCAGTCAGCCGAGCACTGGCATTATAAGATCGGCGGAAATGCACACAGACTTTCCTGGCCTGCCTCAGGACATCCTGTAAGCCTGGGAACCTGCCCAAGAACCGCTGCACCACCAGGTTGAGGACGTGAGCCATATGGGTGAGCTGCCCCTGTCGCAGGGCGGAGAGGAGGTTGGTGCCATTATCAGAAACGACCATTCCTGGCTTAAGCTGGCGTGGCGTCAACCACCTCTCGGCCTGCCCCTGCAGAGCTGCCAGAACCTCTGGCCCAGTGTGGCTCCTGTCCCCCAAACACACCAGCGCAAGCACGGCATGGCATCTTTTTGCCTGCGTACTCGCATAGCCCCTTGTACGCCTACGGAGCACCGCTGGTTCCGAGGACAGAGCACTCGAAGAGGACATGGAGGAAGAAGAAGAGGAGGGGGTGGAGGAGAGAGGTGTGTCACAACCAGTAGTAGCATTTTGGAGGCGTGGTGGCGGAACAACCTCCAACACTACTGCACCTTGTCCTGCATCCCTCCCAGCTACCAATAGAGTGACCCAATGGGCCGTGAAAGAAAGATAACGTCCCTGTCCATGCCTGCTGGACCATGAGTCAGCGGTAATATGCACCTTACCGCTGACCGCCCTGTCCAGCGAGGCATGGACATTGCCTTCCACATGCCAGTAGAGAGACGGAATCGCCTTCCGTGAGAAAAAGTGGCGTTTGGGAACCTGCCACTGAGGAACCGCACATTGAACAAACTCACGGAAGGGGGCCGAGTCTATCAACTGAAAAGGCAGCAGTTGAAGTGCTAGCAATTTAGCCAAGCTAGCATTCAACCGCTGGGCATGTGGATGGCTGGGAGTATACTTCTTTCGACGGTCCAGCAGCTGGGGCAGGGAAATTTGCCTGCTACAATCGGACGTCGGTGTACTGCAAGTACTTGGTTGTGACACACCTAATTCTACACCTTCAGTCCTCTCAGAGCAGCTTTCAGAGAGGACTGAAGATATAGTGGGGATGGAGATCCCAGCTGATGAGGAGCAAGGAGAGGTCCGCTTTGTTCTTTGGTGTGGGTCTTTTATGTGTGCTTGCCAACGAGCTGCATGGCAGGTCGACATATGTCTGCTCATGCTTGTGGTGCCCAAGCGGCTGATGTTTTGGCCACGCGAGATACGCTTGAGACAAATATTGCAAATAGCAGTGGTGCGATCTGATGCACTCGTCTCAAAAAAGGCCCACACCAAAGAACTTTTGTGATAACGTGCAGAGGCAGCGCCCTGCACAGGCGGAGCTCTGCGGTGTGGTACAGTTGCTGTGCTGGCCTCTAGCTGGCCTCCAGGGGGCATCCTGCCTCGTTGGACATGTGACGCTGCATCCTCCTCCTCCTCCTCCTCCTCTCTCCCTTCAGGCACCCACGTGGAGTCAGTGACCTCATCATCCCCTCCCTCTTCACCACTAGAGCAAACCTGGCAGTAAGCTGCAGCTGGTGGAACACTACTGCCAGATTGCTGTCCTTCAGCATCCCCTCTCTCTGCGCGCACACTACTGACTTCCTCAAGCTGGGTATCATCATCCGAGCCTTCGAATCGTTGGGCATCCTCCTGGAGCATGTACCCAACACTGTGCTCAAACAGTTCGGGGGACTCCTCAGGAGGACATGGTGGGTCTAGGGAAGGGGTGGCTGATGATGCCATTGAGTACGCGTTGGCAGCTGCTCTGCCAGTACCCTGAGCCTGGGTGAGAGAGGATGAGGAGGATGAGGAGGGCTTGGTCATCCATTCTACCAAGCCTTCGGCATGATGCGGCTCCACATGTCCAGCTGCCGAAAACAAAGACAAGCGTGTCCCATGGCCACGTGCTGATGACGATGCACGACCACGTCCACGGCCAGCACTGTTGTCTCTAGAAACAGAGCCTGCCTGCCCTGTGTTCTTGCCTCGGCACGCTCTGCCTCTCCTTGGCGGTCTTCCAGCCATTGTAGTCGGTAGTGTATATAGTATAAAAAATAGAACTCCTATGTGTGCTCACAACACACTGTAGGTCCTATGGGTGCTGACACTAACACACTATAGGTACTATGTGTGCTGCTGACAAGAAAATATAGGAGCTCTGTTTGCTGCCACTAACACACTAGAAGTCCTATGGGTGCTGCTGAGAAGAAAATATAGGAGCTCTGTTTGCTGCCACTAACACACTAGAAGTCCTATGGGTGCTGCTGAGAAGAAAATATAGGAGCTCTGTGTGATGCCACTAACACACTAGAAGTCCTATGGGTGCTGCTGAGAAGAAAATATAGGAGCTCTGTTTGCTGCCACTAACACACTAGAAGTCCTATGGGTGCTGCTGAGAAGAAAATATAGGAGCTCTGTGTGATGCCACTAACACACTAGAAGTCCTATGGGTGCTGCTGAGAAGAAAATATAGGAGCTCTGTTTGCTGCCACTAACACACTAGAAGTCCTATGGGTGCTGCTGAGAAGAAAATATAGGAGCTCTGTGTGATGCCACTAACACACTAGAAGTCCTATGGGTGCTGCTGAGAAGAAAATATAGGAGCTCTGTTTGCTGCCACTAACACACTAGAAGTCCTATGGGTGCTGCTGAGAAGAAAATATAGGAGCTCTGTTTGCTGCCACTAACACACTAGAAGTCCTATGGGTGCTGCTGAGAAGAAAATATAGGAGCTCTGTTTGCTGCCACTAACACACTAGAAGTCCTATGGGTGCTGCTGAGAAGAAAATATAGGAGCTCTGTTTGCTGCCACTAACACACTAGAAGTCCTATGGGTGCTGCTGAGAAGAAAATATAGGAGCTCTGTTTGCTGCCACTAACACACTAGAAGTCCTATGGGTGCTGCTGAGAAGAAAATATAGGAGCTCTGTTTGCTGCCACTAACACACTAGAAGTCCTATGGGTGCTGCTGAGAAGAAAATATAGGAGCTCTGTTTGCTGCCACTAACACACTAGAAGTCCTATGGGTGCTGCTGAGAAGAAAATATAGGAGCTCTGTGTGATGCCACTAACACACTAGAAGTCCTATGGGTGCTGCTGAGAAGAAAATATAGGAGCTCTGTTTGCTGCCACTAACACACTAGAAGTCCTATGGGTGCTGCTGAGAAGAAAATATAGGAGCTCTGTGTGATGCCACTAACACACTAGAAGTCCTATGGGTGCTGCTGAGAAGAAAATATAGGAGCTCTGTTTGCTGCCACTAACACACTAGAAGTCCTATGGGTGCTGCTGAGAAGAAAATATAGGAGCTCTGTGTGATGCCACTAACACACTAGAAGTCCTATGGGTGCTGCTGAGAAGAAAATATAGGAGCTCTGTTTGCTGCCACTAACACACTAGAAGTCCTATGGGTGCTGCTGAGAAGAAAATATAGGAGCTCTGTTTGCTGCCACTAACACACTAGAAGTCCTATGGGTGCTGCTGAGAAGAAAATATAGGAGCTCTGTTTGCTGCCACTAACACACTAGAAGTCCTATGGGTGCTGCTGAGAAGAAAATATAGGAGCTCTGTTTGCTGCCACTAACACACTAGAAGTCCTATGGGTGCTGCTGAGAAGAAAATATAGGAGCTCTGTTTGCTGCCACTAACACACTAGAAGTCCCATGGGTGCTGCTGAGAAGAAAATATAGGAGCTCTGTGTGATGCCACTAACACACTAGAAGTCCTATGGGTGCTGCTGAGAAGAAAATATAGGAGCTCTGTTTGCTGCCACTAACACACTAGAAGTCCTATGGGTGCTGCTGAGAAGAAAATATAGGAGCTCTGTGTGATGCCACTAACACACTAGAAGTCCTATGGGTGCTTCTGAGATGAAAATATAGGAGCTCTGTTTGCTGCCACTAACACACTAGAAGTCCTATGGGTGCTGCTGAGAAGAAAATATAGGAGCTCTGTGTGATGCCACTAACACACTAGAAGTCCTATGGGTGCTGCTGAGAAGAAAATATAGGAGCTCTGTTTGCTGCCACTAACACACTAGAAGTCCTATGGGTGCTGCTGAGAAGAAAATATAGGAGCTCTGTGTGATGCCACTAACACACTAGAAGTCCTATGGGTGCTTCTGAGATGAAAATATAGGAGCTCTGTTTGCTGCCACTAACACACTAGAAGTCCTATGGGTGCTGCTGAGAAGAAAATATAGGAGCTCTGTTTGCTGCCACTAACACACTAGAAGTCCTATGGGTGCTGCTGAGAAGAAAATATAGGAGCTCTGTTTGCTGCCACTAACACACTAGAAGTCCTATGGGTGCTGCTGAGAAGAAAATATAGGAGCTCTGTTTGCTGCCACTAACACACTAGAAGTCCTATGGGTGCTGCTGGGAAGAAAATATAGGAGCTCTGTGTGATGCCACTAACACACTAGAAGTCCTATGGGTGCTGCTGAGAAGAAAATATAGGAGCTCTGTGTGATGCCACTAACACACTAGAAGTCCTATGGGTGCTGCTGAGAAGAAAATATAGGAGCTCTGTTTGCTGCCACTAACACACTAGAAGTCCTATGGGTGCTGCTGAGAAGAAAATATAGGAGCTCTGTTTGCTGCCACTAACACACTAGAAGTCCTATGGGTGCTGCTGAGAAGAAAATATAGGAGCTCTGTTTGCTGCCACTAACACACTAGAAGTCCTATGGGTGCTGCTGAGAAGAAAATATAGGAGCTCTGTGTGATGCCACTAACACACTAGAAGTCCTATGGGTGCTGCTGAGAAGAAAATATAGGAGCTCTGTTTGCTGCCACTAACACACTAGAAGTCCTATGGGTGCTGCTGAGAAGAAAATATAGGAGCTCTGTGTGATGCCACTAACACACTAGAAGTCCTATGGGTGCTGCTGAGAAGAAAATATAGGAGCTCTGTTTGCTGCCACTAACACACTAGAAGTCCTATGGGTGCTGCTGAGATGAAAATATAGGAACTCTGTGTGATGCCACTAACACATTAGAAGTCCTATGGGTGCTGCTGAGAAGAAAATATAGGAGCTCTGTTTGCTGCCACTAACACACTAGAAGTCCTATGGGTGCTGCTGAGAAGAAAATATAGGAGCTCTGTGTGATGCCACTAACACACTAGAAGTCCTATGGGTGCTGCTGAGAAGAAAATATAGGAGCTCTGTTTGCTGCCACTAACACACTAGAAGTCCTATGGGTGCTGCTGAGAAGAAAATATAGGAGCTCTGTGTGATGCCACTAACACACTAGAAGTCCTATGGGTGCTGCTGAGAAGAAAATATAGGAGCTCTGTTTGCTGCCACTAACACACTAGAAGTCCTATGGGTGCTGCTGAGAAGAAAATATAGGAGCTCTGTTTGCTGCCACTAACACACTAGAAGTCCTATGGGTGCTGCTGAGAAGAAAATATAGGAGCTCTGTTTGCTGCCACTAACACACTAGAAGTCCTATGGGTGCTGCTGAGAAGAAAATATAGGAGCTCTGTGTGATGCCACTAACACACTAGAAGTCCTATGGGTGCTGCTGAGAAGAAAATATAGGAGCTCTGTTTGCTGCCACTAACACACTAGAAGTCCTATGGGTGCTGCTGAGAAGAAAATATAGGAGCTCTGTTTGCTGCCACTAACACACTAGAAGTCCTATGGGTGCTGCTGAGAAGAAAATATAGGAGCTCTGTTTGCTGCCACTAACACACTAGAAGTCCTATGGGTGCTGCTGAGAAGAAAATATAGGAGCTCTGTGTGATGCCACTAACACACTAGAAGTCCTATGGGTGCTGCTGAGAAGAAAATATAGGAGCTCTGTTTGCTGCCACTAACACACTAGAAGTCCTATGGGTGCTGCTGAGAAGAAAATATAGGAGCTCTGTGTGATGCCACTAACACACTAGAAGTCCTATGGGTGCTGCTGAGATGAAAATATAGGAACTCTGTGTGATGCCACTAACACATTAGAAGTCCTATGGGTGCTGCTGAGAAGAAAATATAGGAGCTCTGTTTGCTGCCACTAACACACTAGAAGTCCTATGGGTGCTGCTGAGAAGAAAATATAGGAGCTCTGTGTGATGCCACTAACACACTAGAAGTCCTATGGGTGCTGCTGAGAAGAAAATATAGGAGCTCTGTTTGCTGCCACTAACACACTAGAAGTCCTATGGGTGCTTCTGAGATGAAAATATAGGAGCTCTGTTTGCTGCCACTAACACACTAGAAGTCCTATGGGTGCTGCTGAGAAGAAAATATAGGAGCTCTGTTTGCTGCCACTAACACACTAGAAGTCCTATGGGTGCTGCTGAGAAGAAAATATAGGAGCTCTGTGTGATGCCACTAACACACTAGAAGTCCTATGGGTGCTGCTGAGAAGAAAATATAGGAGCTCTGTTTGCTGCCACTAACACACTAGAAGTCCTATGGGTGCTGCTGAGAAGAAAATATAGGAGCTCTGTTTGCTGCCACTAACACACTAGAAGTCCTATGGGTGCTGCTGAGAAGAAAATATAGGAGCTCTGTTTGCTGCCACTAACACACTAGAAGTCCTATGGGTGCTGCTGAGAAGAAAATATAGGAGCTCTGTGTGATGCCACTAACACACTAGAAGTCCTATGGGTGCTGCTGAGAAGAAAATATAGGAGCTCTGTTTGCTGCCACTAACACACTAGAAGTCCTATGGGTGCTGCTGAGAAGAAAATATAGGAGCTCTGTTTGCTGCCACTAACACACTAGAAGTCCTATGGGTGCTGCTGAGAAGAAAATATAGGAGCTCTGTTTGCTGCCACTAACACACTAGAAGTCCTATGGGTGCTGCTGAGAAGAAAATATAGGAGCTCTGTGTGATGCCACTAACACACTAGAAGTCCTATGGGTGCTGCTGAGAAGAAAATATAGGAGCTCTGTTTGCTGCCACTAACACACTAGAAGTCCTATGGGTGCTGCTGAGAAGAAAATATAGGAGCTCTGTGTGATGCCACTAACACACTAGAAGTCCTATGGGTGCTGCTGAGATGAAAATATAGGAACTCTGTGTGATGCCACTAACACATTAGAAGTCCTATGGGTGCTGCTGAGAAGAAAATATAGGAGCTCTGTTTGCTGCCACTAACACACTAGAAGTCCTATGGGTGCTGCTGAGAAGAAAATATAGGAGCTCTGTGTGATGCCACTAACACACTAGAAGTCCTATGGGTGCTGCTGAGAAGAAAATATAGGAGCTCTGTTTGCTGCCACTAACACACTAGAAGTCCTATGGGTGCTTCTGAGATGAAAATATAGGAGCTCTGTTTGCTGCCACTAACACACTAGAAGTCCTATGGGTGCTGCTGAGAAGAAAATATAGGAGCTCTGTTTGCTGCCACTAACACACTAGAAGTCCTATGGGTGCTGCTGAGAAGAAAATATAGGAGCTCTGTTTGCTGCCACTAACACACTAGAAGTCCTATGGGTGCTGCTGAGAAGAAAATATAGGAGCTCTGTGTGATGCCACTAACACACTAGAAGTCCTATGGGTGCTGCTGAGAAGAAAATATAGGAGCTCTGTTTGCTGCCACTAACACACTAGAAGTCCTATGGGTGCTGCTGAGAAGAAAATATAGGAGCTCTGTGTGATGCCACTAACACACTAGAAGTCCTATGGGTGCTGCTGAGAAGAAAATATAGGAGCTCTGTTTGCTGCCACTAACACACTAGAAGTCCTATGGGTGCTGCTGAGAAGAAAATATAGGAGCTCTGTTTGCTGCCACTAACACACTAGAAGTCCTATGGGTGCTGCTGAGAAGAAAATATAGGAGCTCTGTGTGATGCTACTAACACACTAGAAGTCCTATGGGTGCTGCTGAGAAGAAAATATAGGAGCTCTGTTTGCTGCCACTAACACACTAGAAGTCCTATGGGTGCTGCTGAGAAGAAAATATAGGAGCTCTGTTTGCTGCCACTAACACACTAGAAGTCCTATGGGTGCTGCTGAGAAAAAAATATAGGAGCTCTGTTTGCTGCCACTAACACACTAGAAGTCCTATGGGTGCTGCTGAGAAGAAAATATAGGAGCTCTGTTTGCTGCCACTAACACACTAGAAGTCCTATGGGTGCTGCTGAGAAGAAAATATAGGAGCTCTGTTTGCTGCCACTAACACACTAGAAGTCCTATGGGTGCTGTTGGGGTGCAATGCTGTGCTAACAGCACTGCGGTTGGTACTACTGCAATACTGTACTAACAGTAAGCACGCACCAGACTAATCCCCAGCAGCAGCTAATAACACACTAACTGTGCAATCAGCAGCAATGAACGATCAATGACTTAGGTAGCAATGGTTTAGCAAAGAAACAGCCAATGGTTTAGCAAAGAAGAGCAAATCTTTCAGTATCAAGCAAAGACAGAATCAGCAGACTAATCTCTCCTAAAGCCGGAACTCATGTGACCGGGGCCGATGGCGTGGCGGCCTTTTAAATGGTGGGGCGTGTACTAAAGCCCCTGAGCTGTAATTGGCTACAGGCGTCCTGCCTGTAGCCAATTATTGCTCTCCGAGTTTCGGGCGCTGTGATTGGCCAAGCATGCGGGGTCACAGTGCATGCTTGGCCAATCATCAGCCAGCAATGCACTGCGCCGGCCGCGCCGGCCGCAATGCATTGCGGGGCCGCTCGCATCACACGAATGTGATGCGAACGGCCCAAATAGTTCTGGGCTCGACGAGCGAGCGAACGCCCGATGCTCGATTCGAACATGGGTTCGAATCGAGCACCGGGCCCATCCCTATTAAGGAGATATATAGGGACATAAATGTGAAAAAGATTTGTGTGTCACCGGCGCCAAGATACTATCAATATTCTCTGTAAGTCTTGCTGCAATAAAGTATAATATACAGCCCCAAGGGTTGAATATAAATTTGTATGTTTGTAAAATGAATTGCGCTAACTTATACCTGTGTTTATTTTACCACTACTAATCCTGTGAATTTATTAAAAAACATCAAATTATAATATCACATTAGTGTATCACTAATAATTAATCAATGTGCTGCGTGTCAATGCTATCAGGTGCTACCTGTAACATATATTATGCTTAACGTGCAAAAAAACAGGAAACGTGCAAAAGATGCCAATAAAGTGCAATGTGCAAACTATATCATATGAATTTTCCAACAATCATATATATAAAAAACTATGGGTAAACTGCAGTTCCAACCCACAGATTTAAATGTGTCCACCACAACAAAAAACGGGAAAAAAATGGTACCGCGGCCTCATTGCCAGCTTGTCACGTCCAGTCTGAGTACAAACGAAGCTAGGAACACAAGCTACAAGTGAGGCATCACACGTGCGGACCAGGCATCCATTTGTGTACTTCTATTTACTGCTGGATTAGCTCAGTGCCGGCTTCAAGGCACTTTGACATGTGAGTGCATATGATATATGTTTTAAATTTTTTTAATAAATTCTTTGATATACTATACCATGATGGTCTTCTATATGTTAGATGAGCAGACATAGAGCGAGATTACATCTAAAATATTGGGAGTGACTGCTGACAAACCTGAGAGAGGGAGTGGTTATCCATATGAACCAAAGGCATATTATCTGGTCCATCTGGTGAGTGGCCATTGTATCTGGTGTCGGTGTAGGCACGTTAAGTGGTGAAGGTGGAAACACAGCTGGTCATCATTGAAAGAAATCACCCATAAAGAACTTATTTTTGCACATATAAGAAAATATTTTATTTTAATTTTCTTCAGTTTTTTTCCCGTTTTTTGTTGTGGTGGACATATTTAAATCTGTGGGTTGGAACTGCAGTTTACCCATAGTTTTTTATATATATGATTGTTGGAAAATTCATATAATATTGTTTGCACATTGCACTTTATTGGCATCTTTTGCACGTTTCATGTTTTTTTGCACGTTAAGCATAATATATGTTACAGGTAGCACCTGATAGCATTGGCACGCAGCACTTTTATTAATGATTAGTGATACACTAATGTGATATTAAAATTTGATGTTTTTTAATAAGTTCACAGGATTAGTAGTGGTAAAATAAACACAGGTATAAGTTAACACAATTCATTTTACAAACATATAGGGACATAAGGATGGTTTTACCTTAACTGGCCTAATGCTATAGGAAAACTGTCCACATGGCCAAGTCCTTTCAGGATTGTGAGCTATCCTTAAAAGTAATACTACTTTTGCTGAGTTATAATTGGTTATTACTTACCCACTAGTCCTGTATATAAATGCCACATCCTAAATTTGAATAAACTAGTCCCGACAGAACTGTGATAAGTACGTATCTGTCCTGATCATCTGCCAAGCCGTGGTAATAATAGGGGCAAGGACTCCTTGAAAGAGCATCTATACTCTGCCTACAGCTAAGTTTCTTTATATACTGTATTCCTTTGAAGTTATTATATTTGTTACTTCTGTCACTATATCTGTCATTACCCAATTAAATGTTATATATCTACAAGTGTTTGTGATCTCTTTTTGCACATCGAAAAAGCCCAAAAACTTAAACTATCACGTAATCATGATAAAACAAGTATAGAGATACATCAGAAATTAGATACATAATAAATATTCGGAATAGCAATGGAAATAATATCTAAAGTATGAATCAAACACAGAACAACAGTGAAAAAACTGAGTACAAAATATATTTGAAATACATGAAAACAAAGGTGCCTCTCGATGCTTACTGCAGTCAATTGCTTTCCAAGTAGCGGAATAGCTAAGAAGCATAAAAAATTCTGGGCTGGAGAGGTAGCACTATCAGTAGAAATTGTTGTCATGGCAACTACAAAAGGAGATGACTAAAGGAATTACTAATACAGCTGTACAAATGTGCCTGACATTGAATAATGCAGCAGGATTTCATTCCAATCCACATGACAGCTGCACAAGTAAACCAGCCACACTGGGAAAACGATATGAGCATTTGTAGTTGTAAACTGTTCTCTAGCAACACGTACTATAATTTATTTGGTCGAAAATACCTACAAATTAGTGATGTTATAGAATATAGATGAACTCATTAGAGTGCTTTGAAGTTTCAGCACACTGGCAAATCAGCAGCTTTTTACCATTGCTAAGAATGGATCTATTTATAGCTGTGAATAATTGTGTTCCTCATTAAGCCTTATGATACTCACCTTCAAAAGATCTGTTCCTGTACAGTTATAATAGAGACAAGCTTTTTTTTTTTTGGAATAACAATAAGACAAGCTATTATTTAACCACTTCCTTACCGGGCCATAGTAATATGACGCCGGCAGGAACCCTCCCTCCGGGTGGACGTCATATGACGTCCCTGCTTCCCGGCCGTCTAGGGGGCGTGCGCGCGCCACATCGCTCGGGACCCGGTGCACGTGCCCGGCGGCCGCGATGTTTTCAATAAAACGTTATCGGACCAAAAACAATTGTTTTTTAGGCTATGTACTAGCATTACCTAAAGATGGTATGCTATATTGAATACATAGCAAAATCTCCATTGTTTAGCATGTTGACAGTGTTTAACCACTTCAATACAGGGCATTTCCACCCCCTTCCTGCCCAGATCAATTTTTAGTTTTCAGCGCTGTTGCAATTTCAATGACAATTACGTGATCATGCAACACTGTACCCAAATGAAATCTTTATGTTTTTTTTCCCCTCACAAATAGAGCTTTCTTTTGGTGGTATTTGATCATCTCTGCGCTTTTTATTTTTTGCACTAAAAACAAAAGAAGAGCGACAATTTTGAAAAAACACAATATTTTTTACTTTTTGATTTAATAAATATCATAATTTTTAAAAAAAAAAATCATTTTTTTCCCTTCCACAGGCGGTGGATAAGCACCTGAACGACCATAACATACAGGGATATACAAGGTAATACTGACATATAATCACACACATAGGTTGAACTTGTGTCTTTTTTCAACCTCACCTACTATGTAACTATGTAAGAATACGACTATACGAATGGTGGACTAGTCCAAGTGGTTAATAGGAAAAGTATGTAATTAGTAACAATAATCAAACCTGCGAGAGGCTCACTTAAACAGTGGTAGAGACAGTGAAATATCTGGAACCTCGTGTTTAGAAGAAAATAAATAAATGTGTAGCGGGTGCCGCTCAGCCCGCTCCGCTGCACCTCCACAAAAGAAAGGGGGATCGGGACTGCCACCTGCTTTATTCTTTTGCTCATTGAGAAGCAGAGCCAGAGGGGGCGTGTCCGGACGTGAAGCAGGGAAGACGTGCTGGTGCTGGGCTCTGTACCCACGGGGACAATCCTTAGCCATCCCTTGCTTATTTTACCCCACTGGGCAAAAAAAGTGACCTTACCCGTACCTGGGCATCTCCTGCCGCTGCCCCATCCGGTTTTTGCGGACTTTGCCGGGTCGGACTCGTCCTGGGATTGCAGCTGGCTTGACGCTGCCGAGGCCTGCCGCCATCTTGAGGCCTACGGAGCCTCCGGCGATCCCCGACCTCGCCTGCCGAGATCCGCGAGGGATTCGGACTCTCCATCCCTCTCCACCACAACCCCGTGGGTATACAGCGACTCTCCTAGGAGCCACTTACAGCGCTGATCCCCCGCAGGAGAGCTCCGTGATCCGGCGGACCCGGCGCCATCTTGAGGCCTTCAGACCCGGCTGCATCCTCTCAGGTACAGTGATAGGTGCTCGGCGCTGCTGTGATACAGCCGGCACCTCCGGTGCCGATAGACTGACTGATCGCTGGCTGGGATCCGTCGCCAGCCCTTAGTGGGGAAGTTGTGGCCCAAACGCAGCGGAGCTCTTCCGGACGGCGGCCGAGCGTAGGAAAGTCCGCGGCTTCGGCCTAGTCCCGGAAGACGGCGGCCATCTTGCTGCACCCGAGGCCCCAATACAGTTAAAACACGGCCTGCTTTAACCCCTCAGCCGCCCAGCTCTCCCTGCACAGGGCCCCTACCTCTTTCCTCTTCCCACAGCCACTGCAAGGATTCCCTTTTACTAGTTAAAAACTGTGCATGGCACCCCCTGTCTGCGGCTTGCAGGTTGTGGATCGGATACAACACTGTGCTAGACGGCCATCTTGCTGCACCATAGTGCCCATTATTCAGACTTTTCTTATTTAACAAGTTGCCCCTGGAAGCCTAGGTGCTTTGGCCGGCCAGGCTATGGCCCCTAAACCAGATAGCTATATATACTAACTTTTGCTATGTACTGAACCTACAGCCCTGGGGGGCAACTACACAGAGTCGGGGAGGATGACAGCTTGATCTCCCTGCTCTGCGCCGTCGGACCGCTCAGTCTCGGTGAATAAGACACATCCTGAATCCCTGACGCCACCGCGCATGCTCCCTGAGTGACGGACATCGCCTAACATTACCTATGCACAATACTTCCCGAAACCGACAGCGCTACCGCTCCCAGCAGAAGGCCTCTCCCACCGTGGGGAAGGGGAAGGGGAGGAGCAAAATGGCACCCGAGCCTCCGGAACCGGATGACACCACTCAGCATTCTGAGGACAGCTTGCTTCAGTTCCCCTCCAACCTGGCAAGCCCTACTGACGCTGGCTCTGATGCCATGCTCCAGAAGTTCCGCAGTATAGTGCGGGATGAAATAAACGTTGCCTCCCGTAAGCTCTCAGCAGAACTGGTGAAGGGTCTCAAGGAGATAGGCCACCGCACCAACCAACTGGAACAGCGGATGGATTTAACAACAACAGTCCTAGAGGGTCATGAGGACGAAGTTGAAAGACTGAATGCTGAACTGTTGAGCCTACAGGATAAATTAGAGGACTCTGAGAATAGGGCTCGCAGGGATAACCTCCGCATCCGTGGGCTCCCAGAGGCCATAACCGACCTGCAGGGGACGGCCACGGCTTTCTTTCAGGAGCTGGCGCCTGACGTCCCTTTGGAGCGCTTGGAATTTGATCGCATACACAGGTCCCTAGCTCTCAGGCCCACCGAGGGTCCCCCCAGAGACGTTATAATTAAATTTCACTTTTACAAGACCAAAGAGCGGCTCCTGCAGGCTGCACGGGATCTCCCGGACCTCTCTTACCAGGGTAGTCCCCTCCAACTATTTGCAGACCTCTCTCCGGTCACCATAGCCAAACGGCGGAGTCTGAAGCCTTATTTGCAGATTCTACAAGCTCGGGGCATTCGTTATAGATGGGGGTTCCCCTTCAAGCTCTCCTTCTATCACCTTGGCCGCCAGTTTCATGCCTCCTCCCTGCCTGATTTACGGCGACATTTTCAGGATCTGCAGTTTGATCTCCCTCCCTCCCAACCGGAGCCTTCTTTGGCCCAGCCACGATCATCCAGGCCACCCCACGGTTCCTCACAATTGTCTCAGCAGGGGTCCCAGGCGCTTCGATCACTGCAAGCACAGCGATTCCAGGATGTCCCTAAAGGATGACAGCACCAATTCTCATTTGTCACTCTGAGGAGCTAACCTGCCAGCACCCTGTTATTCTGAACTGTCAGCAGTATCTCACCTTGAACTATAAGTTTAAATCTAAATTTCACCTTTAGACTTCCCATTCTGTGGGCCCAATTGCAGTACATGAACATTTCTGCCTTTCAACCGAAATGATATCTGGACTGTTTTTTTTTTTTCCCTGGGCCCGGTGGCCCCATTGTGTTCCCTCCTTCCCTGCTCCTGGAGGCCTTGTCATGTGGCTGACCCCTTGTCCGATGTTGCCCCAATTGAGGGACGGCGACATTGGGCCTCTGTGCTGTGGTTACGTTTGCATGGTCATTTGGCCCACCTGGATTCTTGTCCCCTGTCCCTCCCCCCTTTTTTTTTTTTTTTCCTCAGGCGAAGGCTTTTGATCTGTCGCTCGTGAGGAATATCCTTGTACTGTGCTGCACACCCCCATTAAAGTTTTGGGTGTGCCCTGCCCATCACAGTCCACGGTTTGTGGCCTTCACAGTTTTGGCCGTAGTATGTGTATGTTATTGTCCTTGTGTTTGCGGTGGGTCGGCTTCGTGTCCTGGACTCCCCGTACTTTGGTTGGGGGCTCCGGGACGTGAGGATGACCACGGCCCACAATAATTCGTTCACAGTTTTAAGTTGATATGTTACATAATTTTGATTGAGACTGCTTTAATCCTTATTTAGGTGGTGTCTATTGAACATGTTTTTTTCTGTTTACCTTATGCTGATGTCGATCTGATCTCATTGTTCACACTACTTTAAAAATATGGTGTCCGACGGACCACTGCTCCCCCTTGGCTTGGAACTTGGCCCGAACAAAAGTTTTGGCCAACTTCCGACCTTTTAGTGGGATTCCAGCCCCACTACCAATTGCAACCTAGATGACTGGAATGTTTTTACTCCGAGTTTTACTCGGTCTGTTTGTTTTCCTTTATCTGTTTCCTTTCACTGTCTCCCTACTTGACTCTCTGGTCTTTCACCTTTTTTTCCCCTCTACAAGGTCCGCGGGGTGTGTGCTTAGGGAAATGATCTTCTGCCGATTGCTAGTCCTACTATGACGCTTAATTGGCTGTCCCTGAATGTTCAGGGTATGAATTCTCCTCAGAAAAGGGTGAAGATTTTTAAGTATCTTAGGAAGCAGCGGATTGACATCGCCTGCTTACAGGAAACCCATTTTTCGGCGTCTTCCTGTCCTAAATACTTTGATGCTCAGTTTCCCCAGGTATTTTTGGCCACGGCTCCAACCAAGCAAAAGGGGGTGCTCATAGCTTTCCGCAAGTCGGTTTCATTTAGTTGCACTAGACAGATCGCAGACCCTGATGGCAGATATCTATTGCTACAAGGCACTATCCAAGGAAAGGAGGTTACCATCATGACTTATTATGCGCCAAACTCCAACCCAGGACCCTTCTTGACTCACGTCTGCACCCTGCTAGCATCCCATCACAGGGGTACTCTCTTTCTTTCGGGTGATTCAAATTTAGTTTTGAATCCCTCACTGGATAAATACCCCTCGGAGCATATCGCTCCCTCGCCTGGCGCTAAAAAATTTGCTCGCTCCTTACAATTACATGATCTGGTCGATCTTTGGAGGGAATGCCATCCTCAGAATAAGGACTTTACACATTATTCCCACCCTCATCACTCTCACTCCAGAATTGATCATATGTTCATGCTACGACGCCACCTTCCCATGGTGGTCAGGGCCTCTATCCTGGCTGTTCCATGGTCTGATCATGACCCTGTTTTGGTGGTCTGCCACTCCGTTTTGGACAGACCCCAATTCTCACCCTGGGCGATGAATGATTCGCTCTTATCGCTTAAAGAGGTCCGGGAAGGTATTTTTAAGGCCTCAGAGGACTACTTCCGTGAAAATCAGGGGTCGGTTACGTCGCCGGTAACGCTTTGGGAGGCTTATAAGGCGATACTCCGTGGCCACATTATTCGGGTAGCGTCAGCCCGTAAGCGGGAAAGGGGTTTGAAACAAAAAGCCCTGGAGACCCATCTGGAGGCATTATCTGCGGTTTTTAAACAATCCCCCACCTCTGGCAACCGTAAACTCTTGGAACAGGTCCGTTCGGAGTTGGATCTTTGTCTCACCGAGGGGGCTGAACGCGTCTTACGTTGGTCCCGCCAGAGGTGGTATACCAGGGCGAATAAACCTAATCAAATGTTAGCCAACAGACTCCGGACTTTCGCTCCTAAATTCACCCCCATCACTTTGCGCAACCGACACAATGTACTTACGGGTAATCCGTTGCGTATATTGGAGGAGTTTCGATTCCGCCTTACTAAATTGTACTCTGACTCAGAGCAGTTTACGGCCCAGGACACTGCTGATTTCCTCGGCCGTCTCCCTCTCCCGACCCTGACGGAGGCGCATGTTACTCTTATGGACCGGGATATACAAATTTCAGAGGTCCTCCAAGGTATAAAAGATCTTAAGGTGGGAAAGCGACCGGGGCCGGATGGCTTTACGGCGCTTTACTACAGGAAACTGGCAGTTATGGTAGCTCCGCATCTAACGGCAATGTATAACTCTGTTAAAAATGGATGCTCCTTTACCCCGGACCTCTTGACGGCAAACATAGTGATGATCCCTAAACCAGATCGCGATCATTCCTCCTGGGCTAATTTTAGGCCTATCTCCCTAATTAACGTTGACATGAAAATTTTGACCAAAATTCTGGCTAATCGCCAAATTCTTTTCTTCCTCGATTAATCGGGAAGGACCAGGTCGGCTTTATACCTCAGAGACAGGCCGGTGACGCTATTCGGCGTATATTGCAACTCCAACACATAGCTCATACTCGCTCGCTAGAATCTATGCTCTTGTCTCTGGACGTAAACAAGGCCTTTGACACTTTGTCATGGCCTTATCTCATGTCTGTTCTTCGACATTATGGCTTCGGGTCTTCATTTATGCACTGGATATCTGTCTTATATGATTCCCCCCGGGCAAAAATTAAGTATTATGGATTCGAGTCTCCTCTCTTTAATATCAAGAGGGGCACCCGTCAGGGTTGCCCCCTATCACCTCTTCTTTTTGTATTGGCTCTGGAACCCCTGGCAGAGGCGATTCGCTCTCATCCGGATATACGAGGCATCGAATTAGCGGGTTGTCCCCATAAAATTTCCCTATTTGCCGATGATGTCCTTCTCACTTTGACCTCCCCCAGAAGTTCTTTACCAAACTTGCAAACCCTTTTGGATACCTTTGCTTCCCTTTCGGGGCTCCGGGTTAATCCCTCAAAATCGAAAGCGTTGTCGGTTAACCTCTCTCCTGGCCTGATGAGGGATTTACAGTCGGCATTCTCCTTTCAGTGGGTTTCCTCGCTGCCCTATCTGGGAATCCACCTTACCCCCACGTACTCCGGATTGTACCAGGCCAACTTTCCACCATTGTTCAAGAGACTAACGGATATGCTGTTGTCTTGGTCTCATTTGCCTTTGTCTTGGTTCGGCAGAATAACGGCTGTTCGTATGTCCTATCTCCCAAAATTATTATATTTTTTCCGTGTCTTGCCTGTTCAGGTTTCTTCGCATATCCTCCGCATACATCAGCGAAGAATTATGCAATTTATATGGGGTTCGACCCGCCCTCGAATCGCCAAACAGGTCTTGTTTGCTAAACGAGTCAATGGGGGTCTTTCGGTTCCTAATTTACGGGCCTATTACATAGCTGCTAACATAGCCCCACTTTCGTGCCTTCATGAAACCTATCAGCTCCCGCTCTGGGCTATGCTTGACCTGGTTGACATCGACCCTATTCCTATCTCCTCATTACCCTGGCTCCCACCTGTGCATCGTCCGGCGGTCATGGGGCCCTGCTTGGCCCACTCCTTGCGACTATGGGACTCGGTAAAGTACTCTGCAGGGCTGATCTCCCCACATCTCCCACTCTTACGACTCTTACACTGCCCGCTGTTCCCTCCAGGTTGTGATAATCCCTCCCAATTTCTATGGTGGACCATGAACGGGTTCACAGATGTTCACTCACTGCTACGGCCTACCAGGATTTTGGCATTTGACGCTTTACGCTCTTCTCACGGTATTCCCTTGCGTGAGCACTATCGCTATTTACAAATTCGCCACTTTCTTCAGAGCCTTATTAGGTTTCAATCTACCCCTTATACCATGACCCCCTTTGAGAGCCTTTGTAGAGCCAGGCCCCATTCTCCGGGTCTAATATCACTGATATACTCGGCGGTGATATCAATAAAGAGACCCCCATTGAGGCCTTACCACCTTCAATGGGAGAAAGAGCTGGGGAGGCAGTTGGACCCTGAGGACTGGCAGGTGATGACACTAACTCTGTCCAAATGTTCACGTAATGTGTCAATTTTGGAAAATGCCTATAAAGTATTGTATAGGTGGTACTACACACCGGCAAGATTGGCTCGCTTTATCCCAAATTATTCTCCACTTTGTTATAGGGGGTGTTCCCAGGAAGGCACCATGGCACATATTTGGTGGTCATGCCCTCGGGCGTGCAGACTGTGGATTAGGGTATATACTCTCCTCCGCAACCTTTTTCAGATTAATATCAAAAGAGACCCCTATGTAGCTCTCCTTGGTAAGCCCATCGTGGAACTACTGCGTCCAGAACGGCAACTAGCCCAACATCTTTTTACTGCAACAAGATTGACAATTGCGAGAGCATGGAAAACCCCTACACTAAGCTTTGAGGCAGTCAAGAACCGCCTGAACGATATCATGGTCAACGAGAAACTAACAGCTATTCTTTCTGATACGCATGACAAGTTTCTCAGAGTCTGGCAACCTTGGATCACATATTACCACCCTTCTAGATTCGACGCTGCATTGCTGTCACTATAGGACCCCTCTTGCGCGCACCCCGTGGACCTCCTACTTCCCTCTTCTCTTTCTCCCTCTTCTCCTTCTCCTCTTCTTCTTGTCCTGCCTCCTTTTTTTCTTTTTCTCTTTTCTCTTTCTCTCTCTTTCTCCAATTTTTTTATTTTTCTTCTTCTTAGGCTCTTACTTGAGGTTTAACTGTTCTATCTTTTCTAGAGGATGCCAACTTTCAGGTTTTATTGTTGTGTATTATACACCCATTCTACAGGTTTACGCCCATCTGGGCATGGCCCAGGTTCTGGACCATCGGGTCCTGAGGACTTTTTCATTTATTTTTTATTTTTATCTTGAATATAACATAAGAACACGGCTCATGCTTCCTTCCTGTTGGTGAGGGCTTTCGAGTCCAGATCTACTTTGTATACTGTATGCTATAACACTCTATTGCAAACCTGTACTGTTGATTTAAATGACAATAAACTTTTTTGTAAAAGAGAAGCAGAGCCAGAGCAGCAGATGATCTTGAGACATGTAGTTCCGAAGGGGAGCGGTCCAATAATATTTGGCTGGACAGTGAACTGCAGCCCCCAGCAAGCCCAGGGAGAGCTGGAACAAGCCCAGAGGGGAAGGAGGAGAGTGGAGAACACCACAAAGCTGCCAGAGAAGGCCGGGGGAGAGAAGACCACAAGGCAGAGGGACTGGATGCAGGGGAAGGGGACTCTTCCTCCAGAATGGTGTGACTGACCGTTTCCCCGCCAACATCTCCACGGCTGGACACAGACCCATCGCCTCAGGCACCATATTGGCGGTGTGGGTGCTCATACAGACGGTGCTGGGCGCTCCAGTCGGCAGGTAGCCAGTCGGGAAACCTGCAAGATCCTGCTCCAGGACATCTTTCATCTTGAGCTCTCGTGTCAGTAGATTGGAGAGCAGGCATTGGTCAATCTTGTGCAAATCCCTTAGAAAGAGGACACTGCATGCAGACACCGTTATTTTTCTCACTTTATCAAGCCCTGCGAGGAGGCCCCTTTGCACTAGTTGTTTCATGCTTCTGAAAGCTTGTTTTTAACACACTTGCCAGGATATATTGGGCCCTTTGTAATATAATAGAATATCCTCCATTACAAGGGATAAGAACTTCTGTGTTTGCTCGGGCCTGCAGTGACTCAGGGACACACACTTATACTCATTAAGGAAGAACTCCAATTTTTGCAGTAAGTTGATGTGACGGGAGGGCCCATGGAACCAGAATTCCTTGGAAAGTATGGGATACTCTTGTTTCAGCTCCTCATGCACCTCTTATGTCTAAGTCACCCTTTGTCTATTATGGGCACAGGGTGAACAAGAAAATAATGAACCCTGAGAATATGATTGGATTACTTCAAATGGGACAGTAATATTTATTAACAATATCTCTCAAGAAATATGAAGATTTCATCCCCTGTACACTGTGAGGGCTATGACCAGGAAGTATAACTCCTAATATGGGCATTCCAGGAAGTTCAATGTAAGAGTCATTAGTTCCCCATTGTTGTTTGTGTTAATTGACTCTGTTATTGTGTGAAGGAGTTCTGTGTTGATTTGTGATAATGTTGATTGTGTCTTCTGAGCTACAAGACGGCAAGTTTGGCCTAAAAGTCATGTCTCTGAGTCATCTAGGCTGTCAAAAGGGATTAGTTAATGAGCTCATGTTAATTAGGTTTCTGGTCACAGGTGTATTTCCAGAGTAATATGAGCAGGAGGTATGCACCTCCTCTTTTGACTGTGTATAAAACTTGTATTGCTTTCAATAAAGACTCATTCCTGCTTGACCCTCAAGACAGAGCTTCGTCTCGTATTTGGGGGATAATTATTTGTATGGGGTTCTTGTTTGGCTGGTTGGAGTGTTCGGTAGCTGTCTTTGTGTTCGGGAATGGAATGTCCTAAACCAGTGGTCATCAACCCTGTCCCTCAGGGCCCACTAACAGGCCAGGTTTTATGTATTACCTTGGGGAGATGCAGACTAGAATACTGCAATCACTGAGCAGCAAATGATATCACCTGTGATATATTTTAGTTATCTTGCAAACCTGGCCTATTAGTGGGCCCTGAGGACAGTCCTAAACTACTTTAACCCCTTTCATTCATTCTCGGGGTGGCGTTACAGTTGATATTGCATATTGTTGCGTGTTGTACCACACTGTCAGGAATCAGATGTGATCAAAACTATGTGGACTGCAACAGAGGAAACCGCAAACAGAAATAGGGGAAAGTAAGTTTATTTAAGGTAAATATAGATAAATGTGAATACACCACCAATACAACAAGTGAACAACCAAACAACCAAACAGTGACAGTAACCAACCAGCATATGTAGCAAAAGGGGGAACCAGAATCGTAGTCAAGCCAGGCCAGGATCATTAACAGGAGATCAGCAGATGGGGGGCCAGGAGTAGACAGACAGGGACAAGAAAGAAGCAATTAGGCTGCAGAGCAAGGATCCAGGGATGCAGGAACAGATACAACAGGTTCAGGATACAGGGATCAGGAATCAGGAATCAGGGTTCAGGTAAACAGGCTGAAGGTCAGGGCATGAGGAAGATACCAGGGCAGTGTGTGTGTGCACTTGCCGGGTATTTATACTATTAACTGCTAACAAGCTCAGGTGACCCCTGATTGCAGAAGGTAAAATCTGCACCACACTACCAGGATCCATCCGCTGGTGGATGCCAGTACTGCAGCCCAAAGATGACATAACACCAGCAGGTAGAAGCTCCCCTGACAGTTCCAAACTGCCAGGAGACACCTGCTGGTGGACCCCAGTACTGCACGCCAAATGATAGATATTACCAGCGGATGGAACCTTTCCTTACACACACATTTAAAATCCAGGGCCTGGGATTTCAGGGTTTTAGGGGAAAAAGACTGACCTGCAACAAATCTATTTATTTTCCCTTTATGCCTGAGCACAAAGGTCACATTTGAGTCATTTAAGTTGTTTGAAACTGTGCTATTTATAGTTTGCATGTGTCTTTGTGCTATACTGCTTAATAACAGAGTTATTTACCAGGTGTGCCAGAGGGGGCTGAGACTGTTCTTGAGGTTGAGAGGCAGAACAAAGAACCTAACATTCTCAAGCGGCTCCTTCGGGGGTGGTGCTACAATAAATAAATAAATAGGGGGGTGACTGGGCTCAAAAGCGTCTCCAGTAGGGATGAGCTTGGTGTTCGAGTCGAACATACGTTCAACTCGAACATCGGCTGTGCAATCGTTCAACAAAGATCGAACGATTTGGGCCGTTCACGCCAAATTCAAATGACGCGAACGGCCCACAATGCACTACGCCATCGCGGTGCAATCCAGGCGCTGTGATTGGCCAAGCATGCATTGTGACCCCGCATGCTTGGCCAATCACAGCGCCGGCAGCGAGGAGAGCCATAATTGGCCACAGGCAGGATGCCTGTGGCCAATTATAGCTCAGGGGGATTTAGTACACACCCCACACTATAAAAGACCGCTAGCGCGGCGGCCTTGTGTAGTGTGTTCCGGTTCAGGGAGAGAGAAGGATAGGCAGGGACAGTGTCAGTGCTATTTGTTCATTTAACTTGTGGGCAGGGAGAGAGAAGGATAGGCAGGGACAGTGTCAGTGGTATTCTTTGCTAAGCCTCCTGCACAGTATACACCTGAAGCTAGCCCTTATTGCTGTGTTTTCCTGTTGTGTAACACAGGCAGGCATCTGCAGCACTTACAGTGGGCGTAGTGTGCCTCCTGCACAGTATACACCTGAAGCTAGCCCTTATTGCTCGTGTTTTTTTTATTCTGTGTTACACTAACAGGCATCTGCAGCACTTACAGCGGGCATAGTGTGCTTCCTGCAAAATATACATCTGAAGCTAGCCCTTATTGCTGTGTTTTCCTGTTGTGTAACACAGGCAGGAATCTGCAGCACTTACAGCGGGCGTAGTGTGCCTCCTGCACATTATACACCTGAAGCTAGCCCTTATTGCTCGTGTTTTTTTTCTTTTGTGTTACACTAACAGGCATCTGCAACACTTACAGCGGGCATAGTGTGCTTCCTGCAAAATATACACCTGAAGCTAGCCCTTATTGCTGTGTTTTCCTGTTGTGTAACACAGGCAGGCATCTGCAGCAATTACAGCGGGCGTAGTGTGCCTCCTGCACATTATACACCTGAAGCTAGCCCTTATTGCTCGTGGTTTTTTCTTTTGTGTTACACTAACAGGCATCTGCAGCACTTACAGCGGGCATAGTGTGCTTCCTGCAAAATATACACCTGAAGCTAGCCCTTATTGCTGTGTTTTCCTGTTTTGTAACACAGGCAGGCATCTGCAGCACTTACAGCGGGCGTAGTGTGCCTCCTGCACATTATACACCTGAAGCTACCCCTTATTGCTGTGTTTTTCCTGTTGTGTAACACAGGCAGGCATCTGCAGCACTTACAGTGGGCGTAGTGTGTCTCCTGCACATTATACACCTGAAACTAGCCCTTATTGCTGTGTTTTCCTGTTGTGTAACACAGGCAGGCATCTGCAGCACTTACAGCGGGCGTAGTGTGCCTCCTGCACATTATACACCTGAAGCTAGCCCTTATTGCTCGTGTTTTTTTTTGTTTTGTGTTACACTAACAGGCATCTGCAGCACTTACAGCGAGCGTAGTGTGCTTCCTGCAAAATATACACCTGAAGCTAGCCCTTATTGCTGTGTTTTCCTGTTGTGTAACACAGGCAAGCATCTGCAGCACTTACAGCGGGCGTAGTGTGCCTCCTGCACAGTATACACCTAAAGCTACCCCTTATTGCTGGTTTTCCCATCTCCCTGCAGGCCATTAGAATATCTGGAAGGCAAACAAGGAGAGGCAGACAGTCAGGAGCCAATAAAAGAGGGCAAGCAGGCTCTGTGTCTAGAGACAACAGTGCTGGTCGTGGTCGGGGTGCATCGCCATCAGCACGTGGCCATTGGACACGCTTGTCCTTATTTTTGGCAGCTGGACGTGTTGAGCCGCATCATGCCGAAGACTTGGTAGAGTGGATGACCAAGCCCTCCTCATCCTCCTCATCCTCTCTCACCCAGGCTCAGGGAACTGGCAAAGCAGCTGCCAAAGCGTCCTCTTCCCTCGTATCAATGTCATCATCAGTCACTCCTTCTCTAGACCCACCATGTCCTCCTGAGGAGTCCCCCGAACTGTTTGAGCACAGTGTTGGGTACATGCTCCAGGAGGATGCCCAGCATTTCAAAGGGTCTGATGATGATACCCAGCTAGAGGAATGCAGTAGCGTGAGAGCAGAGAGAGGGGATGCTCAAGAAGGACAGCAATCTGGCAGTCATGTTCCAGCAGCTGCAGCATACTGCCAGATTGGCTCCAGTGATGAGGAGGGAAGGGATAATGAGGTCACTGACTCCACGTGGGTGCCTGATAGGAGAGAGGAGGAGGAGGAGGATGAGGAGGAGGCACATCTCCAACGAGGCAGGATGCCCTCGGGGGGCCAGCGTAAGGGCAGCACACCGACTGAATCACACCGCAGAGCTCCGCCTGTGCAGGGCGCTGCCTCTGCCCGTTATTCCAAAAGTTCTTTGGTGTGGGCCTTTTTTGAGTCGAGTGCATCAAATCTCACCGCTGCTGTTTGCAACATATGTCTGAAGCGTATCTCGCGTGGCCAAAACATCAGCCGCTTGGGCACCACATGCTTGACCAGACATATGTTGACTTGCAATGCAGCTCGTTGGCAAGCGTATCTTAAAGACCCACACCAAAGAACAAAGCGGACCTCTCCTTGCTCCTCATCAGCTGGGATCTCCAACCCCACTGTACCTTCAGTTCTCTCTGAAACCTGCACTGAGAGGAATGAAGGTGTAGAATTAGGTGTGTCGCAGCCAAGAACTTGCGGGCACTCTGCTAGCAGTACACAGACGTCCGATTCTAGCAGGCAAATTTCCCTGCCCCAGCTGCTGGACCGTCGAAAGAAGTTCACTCCCAGCCATCCACATGCCCAGCAGTTGAATGCTAGCTTGGCTAAATTGCTAGCAATTCAACTGCTGCCTTTTCAGTTGGTAGACTCGGCCCCCTTCCGTGAGTTTGTGCAATGTGCGGTTCCTCAGTGGCAGGTTCCCAAACACCACTTTTTCTCACGGAAGGTGATTCCGGCTCTCTACCGGCATGTGGAAGGCAATGTCCATGCCTTGCTGGACAGGGCGGTCAGTGGTAAGGTGCATATTACCGCTGACTCATGGTCCAGCAGGCATGGACAGGGACGTTACATTTCTTTCACGGCCCATTGGGTCACTCTTTTGGCAGCTGGGAAGGATGCAGGACAAGGTGCAGTAGTGTTGGAGGTTGTTCCGCCGCCACACCTCCAAAATGCTACTACTGGTTGTGACACACCTCTCTCCTCCACCCCCTCCTCTTCTTCTTCCTCCATGGCCTCTTCCTGTGCTTTGTCCTCGGAACCAGCGGTGCTCCGTAGGTGCTCAAGGGGCTACGCAAGTACGCAGGCAAAAATATGCCATGCCGTGCTTGCGCTGGTGTGTTTGGGGGACAGGAGCCACACTGGGGCAGAGGTTCTGTCTGCTCTGCAGGGGCATGCCAAGAGGTGGTTGACGCCACGCCAGCTTAAGCCAGGAATGGTGGTTTGCGACAATGGCACCAACCTCCTCTCCGCCCTCCGACAGGGACAACTGACCCATGTGCCCTGTGTGGCTCACGTCCTTAACCTGGTGGTGCAGCGGTTCTTGGGCAGGTACCCGGGCTTACAGGATGTCCTGAGGCAGGCCAGGAAAGTCTGTGTGCATTTTCGCAGATCATATAATGCCAGTGCTCGGGTGGCTGAGCTGCAAAAGGAGTTGAACCTGCCCAAGAACCGCCTTACATGTGACATGCCCACCAGGTGGAACTCAACGTTGGCCATGCTGCAGCAGCTGCACACGCAGCAGAGGGCCATCAATGAGTACCTGTGCGACTACGGCACCAGTACAGGGTCAGGGGAGCTCGGTTTTTTTTCACCACGCCAGTGGGGCATGATCAGGGATGCATGCAGTGTCCTGGCACCATTTGAGGAGGCCACGAGGATGGTGAGCAGTGACAGTGCATGCATCAGTGACACTGTACCTCTTGTCCACCTGTTGGAGCATACGCTGCGTGGAAAAATGGACAGGGCACTTGAGGCAGAACAGAGGCAGGAAGAGGAGGACTTCCTTGCCTCTCAAAGCCCCCTTTACCCAGACAGTGTTCCTTCTGTCCCACCTATCACACAGGAAGAGGATGAATTAGGAGGAGGAGGAGGATTGTGTCAGCATGGAGGTGGAGCCTAGCACTCAGCATCAGCAGCAGTCTTCAAGGGATAAATTACAGTCTCAAGAAACCCATGGACTTGTACATGGCTGGGAGGAGGTGGCTGCGGATCATGTCGTCCTGAGTGACCCAGAGGACTCTGGACCGAATGCCTCAGCAAACCTTCACACAGGAAGAGGACGAGGAGGAGGAGGATTGTGTCAGCATGGAGGTGGAGCATGGCACTCAGCATCAACAGCAGCAGTCTTTTAGGGATGATTTACAGTCCCAACAAACCCGTGGACTTGTACGTGGCTGGGAGGAGGTGGCTGCGGAACATGTCGTCCTTAGTGACCCAGAGGACTCCGCACCGAATGCCTTAGCTAACCTACGCTGCATGGCCTCCCTGATCCTGCAAAGTCTGCGGAAGGATCCTCGTATTCTTCGGATCAAGGAGAGGGACCATTACTGGCTGGCCACTCTCCTTGATCCACGGTACAAGGGTAAGGTTGCAGACCTTATCTTGCCATCGCAGAGGGAGCAGAGGATGAGACATCTCCGGGAGGCCTTGCAGAAAGGTCTGTGCAACGCGTTCCCAGAGACTGGGAGGTTACAAACTGCCATGCCATTTTTCTCAAAGATTTTAATCCATATTACCGGGACCAGACATTACATTAAAGTGGTTGTAAACCCTGTTCAGTTTTTTTCTTTTTTTAACTAACCTGCAAGACAAAGCTATAATGAGCTAGTATGACTAGCATACTAGCTCATTATGTACCACTTACCTTAGATCAGGGCCCCTGAAGTCGTCCGTGTCCCTCCTCTAGCCGCATCCATCGCTGCGGCGATAGCCGGAATGTTACTTCCGGGTATCGCCGCTGCAGCCAATCACAGCGCCGCTCCGGCGCTGTGATTGGCCGGAGCGGCGAAGACGTGACTCCGCGCATGCGCGCGTGAGCCGTCAAATTCGGCTACGTCGTCGAATGTTGCGACCTAGCCGAATTTGTGAATGGGGTTAACCCCATGCGCATGCGCGTGACGTCAGCGTCGCCGCTTTTAAATGCAAATATCTCCTTAACCGTGTAGGTTAAGGAGATATTTCATGCACCTACAGGTAAGCCTTAATCTAGGCTTACCTGTAGGTCTTTGTTTATAAAGTGGGTTTACAACCACTTTAAAGCCGCAAGCAGTTTTAAATGGCTTTTTTTCCTTTAGAAATGTCATTTTGTGCAGGGACGGTTCTAAACACGGGAAACACATGCCACTTCACAGGCATACTTTAGACACCCCCCAGGTACGATATTTAAAGTAATATTTCACTTTTTTTTTTCACTTTATGCATCATTAAAGCGGAGCTCCACCCTAAAGTGGAACTTCCGCTCATCGGATTCCTCCCCCCCTCCGGTGCCACAATTGGCACCTTTCGGGGGGAGGGGGGACAGGACAAAGACAGGTATCCTTACCCACTTACTGGAGTCCGGCCGCGGCGGTGAAGTCGCGCGAGGCTCCCTCCTCCTCCTCCCCTGGCCGCTGGGCTAATAGGAGAGAGGAGCGGGGCCTCGCGCATGCGCAGTAGGGTTCCCGGCCTGAAGCCGAAAGTCTTCACTGCTGGGTTCCCTTACCCGACAGCTGATGTAAAAACATCAGCTGCGGTGCCGACATCGAGGGACACCAGGACAGGTAAGTCTCCATTTATTAAAAGCCAGCAGCTGCAGTATGTGTAGCTGCTGGCTTTTAATTATTTATTTTTTTGCCCGGGGTTGCCTGGAACACCACTTTAAAATGACTGCTCCCGAAAAACGGCCGTTTTTAAAACTTCGTTTTGCATTGATACATGTCCCCTGGGTCAGAACCCGGGTCCCCAAACCCTTTTTAGGACAATAACATGCATATTAGTCGTTATACAGGTCCTTCTCAAAAAATTAGCATATTGTGATAAAGTTCATTATTTTCTGTAATGTACTGATAAACATTAGACTTTCATATATTTTAGATTCATTACACACAACTGAAGTAGTTCAAGCCTTTTCTTGTTTTAATATTGATGATTTTGGCATACAGCTCATGAAAACCCAAAAATCCTATCTCAAAAAATTAGCATATCATGAAAAGGTTCTCTAAACGAGCTATTAACCTAATCATCTGAATCAACTAATTAACTCTAAACACCTGCAAAAGATTCCTGAGGCTTTTAAAAACTCCCAGCCTGGTTCATTACTCAAAACCGCAATCATGGGTAAGACTGCTGACCTGACTGCTGTCCAGAAGGCCATCATTGACACCCTCAAGCAAGAGGGTAAGACACAGAAAGAAATTTCTGAACGAATAGGCTGTTCCCAGAGTGCTGTATCAAGGCACCTCAGTGGGAAGTCTGTGGGAAGGAAAAAGTGTGTCAGAAAACGCTGCACAACGAGAAGAGGTGACCGGACCCTGAAGAAGATTGTGGAGAAGGACCGATTCCAGACCTTGGAGGACCTGCGGAAGCAGTTGACTGAGTCTGGAGTAGAAACATCCAGAGCCACCGTGAACAGGCGTGTGCAGGAAATGGGCTACAGGTGCCGCATTCCCCAGGTCAAGCCACTTTTGAACCAGAAACAGCGGCAGAAGCGCCTGACCTGGGCTACAGAGAAGCAGCACTGGACTGTTGCTCAGTGGTCCAAAGTACTTTTTTCGGATGAAAGCAAATTTTGCATGTCATTCGGAAATCAAGGTGCCAGAGTCTGGAGGAAGATTGGGGAGAGGGAAATGCCAAAATGCCTGAAGTCCAGTGTCAAGTACCCACAGTCAGTGATGGTCTGGGGTGCCATGTCAGCTGCTGGTGTTGGTCCAATGTGTTTTATCAAGGGCAGGGTCAATGCAGCTAGCTATCAGGAGATTTTGGAGCACTTCATGCTTCCATCTGCTGAAAAGCTTTATGGAGATGAAGATTTCATTTTTCAGCACGACCTGGCACCTGCTCACAGTGCCAAAACCACTGGTAAATGGTTTACTGACCATGGTATTACTGTGCTCAATTGGCCTGCCAACTCTCCTGACCTGAACCCCATAGAGAATCTGTGGGATATTGGGAAGAGAAAGTTGAGAGACGCAAGACCCAACACTCTGGATGAGCTTAAGGCTGCTATCGAAGCATCCTGGGCCTCCATAACACCTCAGCAGTGCCACAGGCTGGTTGCCTCCATGCCACGCCGCATTGAAGCAGTCATTTCTGCAAAAGGATTCCCGACCAAGTATTGAGTGCATAACTGAACATAATTATTTGAAGGTTGACTTTTTTTGTATTAAAAACACTTTTCTTTTATTGGTCGGATGAAATATGCTAATTTTTTGAGATAGGATTTTTGGGTTTTCATGAGCTGTATGCCAAAATCATCAATATTAAAACAAGAAAAGGCTTGAACTACTTCAGTTGTGTGTAATGAATCTAAAATATATGAAAGTCTAATGTTTATCAGTACATTACAGAAAATAATGAACTTTATCACAAAATGCTAATTTTTTGAGAAGGACCTGTAATTAGCACTTTAGATTTCGAACGTTCGCATCCATTGTTTTTAATAGGGTTCTAACGTTCGCGCGAACTTTCGGTCCGTTCGAAGGTTCTGGTGGGAACCGAACCGGGGGGTGTTCGGCTCATCCCTAGTCTAAAGGAAGACATTGTGCTCCAGCATGGAAAGGCCGACCGTTCCTATCTGGGGTATGTAGTGGAGGTGAAGTAGGGGTTTAGTTGACATGGTCTCAGTTTAGGAGGAGGGAATTGTTAATTAGGGGATTATTTTTAATCACTAGCAGATAGGTCTTATGAAAGAAGAGACTAGGGTCTAGTCATTATTTATTTTTTTGCAATAAAATAAACCTCCCAAGTATATTTGGATTGTTTTTTATCCATTGTTCACATGTAATTATCACATATGTGTTAACACCTTGCTTTTCATTGGTTTAATAAAATAAACCTACCTGCCTGCTTACAGTCTTCTTTGGAATATACACTGAACTACGCAAACACAGCTCAGTTTACATTCCGGCACAGATCCTGTGTTTTTCCCGGGATGACTAAACTCCTATGCATGCACAGGAGGACGTCATCCTGTGCCAGCCAAAGAAAATGGCTCCTGGAAGACACTGGGTAGCAAATGCTGGAGAGGGACATCAGACCATTGAAGGAAAGGAAAATATTGCAGACTCTACTTTTGCTTTAACTCCTATCAATCTTAATATAACTGAAGATTGTGTCCCATAGTAGCAATTAGGGCTGTGGAAATGAACTATTAATTCCTCGATTAATCGATTCATTTTTTTGATCGATCAAAATTATTTTGATCGGTACTCACCTCTCTGCCGGCTTCCGGGTCTTCAGGGAGTTCCGTCGGAGATCCAGCGACGTCACGGACACCGGCGGAGCTTGCCGTGTCCATCTGAAGGGCTCCTTTGCTGTGCCTTCATATCTGCATGCCGGCGGGGACCTTACTATCTGCCACACGCAAAGGCTGTTACACTTCCCTCTATCACTTCCCTCTATCAACCTGGGATTCTACAGTCATCCACTGGGAGTTGTAATAGTTACCTTCACGGGACATCTACATGCCGACGGACTGATGTTATCCCCTCCTCATCTGGATGCAGCAGTGGTATCGTTGTACACATTTTTAAACCAGTATCATACTTAGCTACATGTTTTTATGATTGCTTTTACTGCCGTTTGGTATTACTCGCACCATTTTTACAGTTTATGTAGCTACATCGATTTTATCTCCAGTGCAATATTTATTTTGTTACCTACTTGAAGACTATAAAATTTGTAATGCTATTCCCATTGAGCGCTGCCTTTGTGTGTTTTTTGTATCCTGCTATCCATTTTCCAGTGGTTTGTAGCTGCACTGGGAATCAGCCTGCAAGGAGATCAGCTAAAAGTAGTTGGATCTGTATGTGCATTATAATTAATCAAAATTAGTCGATTAATCGATTAAAAAAAAAACGATTAATCAAACATAACATTTTTAATCAGTAACAGCCCTAGTAGCAATAAATAATGTACTTCCTCTACTGATGTCTTAAAAGAGTAGTAAAGTTATATGTTTTTCCACCTTAATGCATCCTATGCATTAAGGTGAAAAAACATTCGACAATACCGCCCCCCCCCCCCCCCGAGCCCCCGTTTTACTTACCTGGCCCCTCGAAAGTCCCGCGCTCGTCCCCGTCATCCTCTTCGGTTTTCAGCCTGGCCGCCAATTGGCTACACTGGATGGATTGAAAGCAGCGCAGCCATTGGCTGGCGCTGCTGTCAATCACATCCAATGACGTGGCGCGCCGGGGGCGGGGCCGAGTGATACAGTCGGCGGCTATGGCCGCCGCTGTATCACAGGAGCGTGCCCGCAATAACTCCACACCATGCAAGCTCGCTCGCATTATGTTGTGGAGTCCTTGCGGGGAGGAGCCGAGACAGCCGCCGAGGGACCTCAGAAGCGGAGGATCGGGGCCACTGTGTGCAAAACGAGCTGCACAGTGGAGGTAAGTATAAACTGTTTGTTATTTAAAAAAAAAAAAACGGGAACCTGTAGTGTTCCTTTAATTGTTTTCTCCTCAGAGCTATTGGGGTATGGGATTGATATATTTATGTGAAAGGCAAAAGGCAGGGAGCAATAAGCCTGTTAGAGTAAAGCCGACAATACATCAATCAAAATTTTGGCTGATTCAGCAGGGACTAGCCGAATCTCAATCCATGTGTGGCCATTGTGGTTGAATAGAAGTTGATCTACAGATAAACCTCTGTTAAACCTCCCTGTCAGATAAAAGCAGCTCGATCAGTGCCACAGGAAATCGGCTGCAGTGCCGATCAATGTATTCTGACAGCTGGGGTGTCGATACAAAAGTGCAGCAGAGAAGATTCCCCATCCACCTTGAATGTGAGGATGGGGGAATCGGGTCAGTTTTTTTCTTCCAACCTACTGGTTGAATTAAAAAAAACGGACCCACGTATGGCCAGCTTAAAGTTGGCCATACACTGATCAAAATTCTGATCTTTTGTGGAAGTCCCCTCTCAACAGAAGTCTAGTGTTATACAATTTTTCTTGATCAGTGTATTCTGACAGCAGCAGGAGCCGCTGTCAAAATGCATTGTCCCAGTGGCAAGATAGGATTCTTCCACCAGCTGACTGAACAGAAAAAAAAAAAAACTAACAGTGTATAGCCAGCTTAAAGTGTTGCTAAACCCACAACAGTAAATCAGTCTGTATATGCAGTAAAGCATGCTTGGTATACTCACTGTGGAACCTAAGGGGTTAATCCTTTGCATTGTGCAAAAATGCTGTTTGATCCTGTCTTCTCTGATCCTCCCCCTTTTCCACAGTCCCCAATCCATCTCCTGATAAAACAGGGCATTGGAGGCAAGCTGTACATGCTCAGTTTGGTGTGTATTGCTAGAAAGTTTTTTTTTTCTTGGGAGTGTGCATAGTGCCCATCAGCCCCATTCAGACAAAGGGTCAGGGGTCCTGCAGCCTCATAGGACAGTCAGAGGAGAATGAAAACTCCTCCTACAAGCTTTAACCAGCTACTGATAGAAGTCATAAACTGCTGATTAGAAAAGGTATATAGCAGTTTATAT
The DNA here is from genome assembly GCA_029206835.1 of Rana muscosa. Lineage (NCBI taxonomy): Eukaryota > Metazoa > Chordata > Amphibia > Anura > Ranidae > Rana > Rana muscosa. The sequence continues at coordinate 651,507,042 of CM055116.1, forward strand.
TTACTAAAAAAATAAATAATAAATCAATTTCCATGTTCTGTTTACTGTAGGAGACCAAATATAGTGAATGCAGGGTCCCGGGTTTAGTAACACTTTAAGGTAGGTATGATATGGAGCTAAGAAAAAAAGAGAGTGGGGATGGTAAAGTTTAAGAAAGGATCTAGAGATAGTCTCTTTTAACCCAGTCTCCCCACCCAGGGTAGAAAATAAGTCAAGTATTATAAAGAACCTGAACTCTTATTAAATTTGGAAGATAGTAAGGAGATAGCAGCTTAGGGAATAGATTATTATTCTAAAGAAGGGTGTCCATTACTTATGAAGCCACTGGATTCTTATTTAAAAAATATTTCCTAGACTGTACTTTTACTTTCAAAGTCAGATTATCTCTGTTGGATTATTTCACGCACTCTAGCGAACCAATGCTCCTTGGTAGGTGTTTATGGCTTTTTTTTCCATAGCATGGTTATAACCGCTTTAGCAGCATTAACGAGATGTAAAAGTAGAGAATTCTTCTATTTTTTTAACGGAGAGAGGAATGTCATGTAAAAGGTATTCTGCAAGTTTTTTTTTTGCAAGAGACACACTCGTGTGTCAGTTTCACCATGTTGCAAAAGTCCTGGGGGTTCTGGCAGCTCCAAAACATATGGGGAAGAGTACCCTCTACTTCTTTGCAAAGCTAGTACAAAGGGGAGACCTAAAGGTAACTTCCACAACGTTTGGTAGTTCTGTACCAACTAGTGAGCAATATTTATCTGCCTTCCTGATTTTTACAGGCAATAGAAGTTTCATGGGCATAAGAATAGGGGTTTCTTTGGTCACCAATGGCATTAGGGATGAGCCAAACACCCCCGGTTTGGTTCGCACCAGAACCTGCGAACGGACCGAAAGTTCGCACAAACTTTAGAACCCCTTTAAAGTCTATGGGACTTGAACGTTTAAAATCAAAAGTGCTAATTATGAAAGGCCAATATGCAAGTTATTGTCCTAGGGTACATGTATCAATGCAAAAAAAGTTTTAAAAACGGCCGTTTTTTCGGGAGCAGTGATTTTATTGATGCTTAAAGTGAAAAAAAAAAAAGTAAAATATTCCTTTAAATATCGTACCTGGGGGGTGTCTATAGTATGCCTGTGAAGTGGCATGTGTTTCCCGTGTTTAGAACTGTCCTTGCACAAAATTACATTTAAAAAAATGGCATGGATACCCCCCCCCCCCTCAGCTCATTACCAGCCCGTTTGGGTCGTGTATGGATATTAAGGGGAACCCTGCACCCAAATGAAAAAAAGGAAAGGTGTGGGGCCCCCAGGCCCTATATACTCTGAACAGCAGTATACAGGCGGTGCAAAAAAGACAGGGACTGTAGGTTTGTTAAGTAGAATCTGTTTGTAATTTTGAACTGGTACATTTTTAAAGTGTAGCTCCAGCCAAAATATCAATTTTTAAGCTTTTTGGAAAACATAGGGAAGGGTTATCACTAAACATGTGCAAAAGGAAAACATTTGTTTAGTTTTGTTTCGTTTTAATTCGTTAATTAATTCATTTCGTTTAGTTAGATTCGTTAAATCCGTTAAATTCGTTTTCGGATTTCGTTCCGTTTTCGACCGAATTCGTAAAAACGTTCGGATTCGAAAATATTTCTTCCGGATTCGAAAATATTTCTACCGGATTCAAAATCATTTCAACATGATTCAAAATCATTTCAACCGCATTCGAAAACAATTAGAATAGAATCGAAAATATTGGAAATAATTAAATAGAAAAACAATAGAACAGAATAGAATAAAATACAATATATATATTATATTTTATTCTATTCTGTTCTATTTTTTTTCTAGTCTATTTTCTATTTCTATTCTAATCTTTTCTAATTGGAATTCTAAAAATCGGTCGCATTCGAAAATATTTCAACCAAATTCGAAAATATATCTACCGGATTCGATAATATTTCAACCAAATTCGATAATATTCCAACCGGATTTGAAATTATTTCAACCAAATAGAAAAGATTATAATAAAATAGAAAAACAGATAATAGACTAGAAAAACAATAGGACAGAATATATTATATTTTATTCTATTCTGTTCTATTTTTTTTCTAGTCTATTCTTTTATATTCTATTCAAATCTTTTCTAATAAAATCAAAATCATTATATACTGAATTCGAATTTCGGAAGATGGTTATATATATATATATAATTTTTTTTCCGACATTCTAATTTCGTATAGAATGAATTCTAATTTGAATAGAAAAGATTAGAATAGAAATAGAAAATAGACTAGAAAAACAATAGAACAGAATAGAGTATAGATACTATCTATTTAATTATTTTTTTTTTTTTGCAGATTACTATTTGTTTCCATAAGATCTCCTGCAGACTATTAGCATCTATTTTTTTTTCAGATCTCCTGCAGACTATTAGTACTCTGCAAAAAAAATAATAACAAATTAAATAGATGCTCATAGTCTGCAGGAGATCTTATGGAAAAAAATAGTAATCTGCAAAAAAATAAAAAATTAAATAGATAGTATCTATACTCTATTCTGTTCTATTGTTTTTCTAGTCTATTTTCTATTTCTATTCTAATCTTTTCTATTCAAATTAGAATTCATTCTATACGAAATTCGAATATCGGAAAAAAAATGATATATATATATATATATATATATATATATATAAAACCATCTTCTGAATTTCGAATTTAGTATATAATGATTTTGATTTTAATAGAAAATATTTGAATAGAATATAAAAGAATAGACTAGAAAAAAATAGAACAGAATAGAATACAATATAATATATTCTGTCCTATTGTTTTTCTAGTCTATTATCTGTTTTTCTATTTTATTATAATCTTTTCTATTCGGTTGAAATAATTTAAAATCCGGTTGAAATATGGAATTTGGTTGAAATATTAACAAATGCGGATGAAACATTATCGAATTCGGTAGATATATTTTCGAATTTGGTTGAAATATTTTCGAATGCGACCGAATTCCAATTAGAAAAGATTAGAATAGAAATAGAAAATAGACTAGAAAAAAAATAGAACAGAATAGAATAAAATATAATATATATATTGTATTTTATTCTATTCTGTTCTATTGTTTTTCTATTTGATTATTTCCAATATTTTCGATTCTATTCTATTCTATTCTAATTGTTTTTCAAATTCGAATCGACTAGAATTATTTTCGAATTCGATTCGAATTTCGTCCGTGGTTTTTCGATTCGAAACGTTCGGATTCGGTTGAATTCGTTAGCATTGTAATTCGTTAATTCGGATGCATCCGAACGTCCGAATAATGAAAATTCATCCGAATTTCGATTCGGAACGAAATGAAATGCACATGCCTAGTTATCACCCCTGTAAGATTTTTTTGCTGTCTGTGCACCTCTTCAGAACATTTCACCTCACTTTCTGTCCCAATGACAATTGTTTTTTGAAAATTTGGGGTTTTTAGTGAAACAAGGATTGGTGATAAAGCATCAGTGGAGAGGAGACACGTTTTTCCCATATTAACTCTTACAGGAGAGAATTTCCGTTCCTAGGGGTAGATTTCCTCTCACTTCTTGTTGTCTCCTTCCGTTTGCAAGTAGGAGTCGTTTGTAAGTTGATGTTTGAAAGTAGGGGCCTGCCGTATATACTCTGCAGAAATTTGGCCCTTAGGTGTTAGTGTTGCCACAACATTGTAAGCCTTCACAGTTACTCTTGGTGGGCGATGGAACGGGCCCTGCTGTGAACTATTATATCAAGAATTGTGATTACATGCCATTGTTGAACAGTGGTAGAAAAATTGGGCCTTTGGTGGTGGTGGTGGTGTTGCCACAACACTGTAAGCCCTCACAGTTACTCTTGGTGAGCGCAGGAATGGGCCCTGCTGTGAAATATTAGATCAAGAATTGTAATTACATGTCCCTGTTGAACAGGGGCAGAAAAATTGGGCCTTAGGCACTGGTGCCACAGCACTGCAACACCTCACAGATACTCTAGTTGGAGCGCAGGAATGAGCCCTGCTGCAAAGTATTGCATCAAAAATTGTAATTACACGCCCCTGTTAAACAGGGGCTGAAAAATTGGGCCTTAGGCACTGGTGCTGGTGCCACAACACTGCAACCCCTCACAGATACTCTAGTTGGAGCGCAGGAATGAGCCCTGCTGCAAAGTATTGCATCAAAAATTGTAATTACATGCCCCTGTTAAACAGGGGCTGAAAAATTGGGCCTTAGCCACTGGTGCTGGTGCCACAAAACTGCAACCCCTCACAGATACTCTAGTTGGAGCGCAGGAATGAGCCCTGCTGCAAAGTATTGCATAAAAAATTGTAATTACACGCCCCTGTTAAACAGGGGCTGAAAAATTGGGCCTTAGGCACTGGTGCTGGTGCCACAAAACTGCAACCCTCACAGATACTCTAGTTGGAGCGCAGGAATGTGCCCTGCTGCAAAGTATTGCATCAAAAATTGTAATTACACGCCCCTGTTAAACAGGGGCCGAAAACTTGGGCCTTAGCCACTGGTGGCGGTGCCCAGAACCAAAAATGTTCTTACAAGCTATCAGCATGATCATTGAGGAGGAAGAGGATAGTCACTCAGAATAACAGGATAGTCACTCAGCATCAGCATAGGCAGTCTTGAAGGGATCTGACATTTCCAAAAAAATTACTCAGTTACATCAGCATCAGGTGCTTGGTAGCTGGTGATGATCCAAGACTGATTCATTTTATGAAGGTCAGTCATTCGGCCGAGTCGGTAGACAGGCGCTCCAGCAGCACTGAATGTGTGTTCCGAAAGAACGCTGGATGCAGGACAGGCCAGTAGCTCAATTGCATACTGTGCAAGCTCTGGCCAGTGATTCATCCTCAAGACCCAGTAACCCAGAGGATTTTCGGTGGGAAAGGTGTCCAAGTTTGATCTTGTTATATAGAGGAGATATAAGATGAAGCTATAACAGTGTATTATGGTTAGTTCCAAGCAAACGGTCACATCCCAATGGATAAATGGAGAAATTGGAAATAGGGTTGCCCCTGGGATAGTGCGGACTGGTGCAGTGAAAAGAACTGACCAAAAACTTTATTTAAAAAAGTAGAAAGGTTTTTATTATAATAGATCATAAAAAGTTGAAAAAATAGAAAAAAGTTTTCAATGACACATTGAGATAATTACAATAGAATTATGATTTGTGAGTATCACATTGATATCCAAAATACATTACATTTGCATCCCTATGGGCGGATGCTAAACATCAGTACAGGGGGATGCAGGTAAATACCGATATGTTTCGGATATGCGCGGCAATTCAATACCGAGGTATATATGTTCTTTCTTCAGGGTAGGTATGAGGGCTGAGCAATGTATTTAAATTTGAATCTGTGATTCAAGAAGAAAAACAACAAAAAGAAAAACAATATATAAGAGTACAATATTTGGTTTTACAGCGACATTGCGTGTTTAAACATTATGCATGGTATGCAAAAATAGGCATTTGAGCAAAAACATCCAATCAAATTATAGTTGATATATGCAATAAAGAGATGTAAAGAGGATGTTACTTACGTCTCACAAAAATCTTTTTCTAGCAACACGCAAGTATAGAGATGGATGTCTTTGGGTGAGCTCCATGGAGTTTGAAAAATTCCAGGCCAACAAGTAATGATAAGCAGTGTGTTTAGTGATGAAACATTTAGGAATTTATATATGTTTCAAAAGAGGAGCGGAAAAAAGAAATATATATGTATTGGCAAGTCCATCAAATTATTGGACGGACGAAATAGACAAATACATAGGTTGGACCTGGAAATGTTACATTGAAACACCAGACTAATTATATGGTGGTATCCTTGTTCCAATATACCATGCACAGCACGTCAAAGCTCACAGGGATGTGCCAATATAAACCGGAGATTGCCCTGAAAGGCAAAAATATGAAATCAATTCTACTAGGGAGCGATTGTTTACAAAGAAATGTTTTTATATGTATAGCAGTAAGTATAGTTTCCCAAGATATATTGGATAAGCAATAAGTGTGCTCCTTACCTGTGATAGTATCGCAGTGCTAAGTGGATCTCATCTATACAGCGAGATCTAACACACTTGTTGCTGACATTAAATAGGTCAGCTGTTGGTCGACTGACCAATGAAACAGTGGGTGTGGGCACCGGAGGGGAGGAGCGAAGGGAAGGGAGAGTCCAGTGGGAGTACAGCAATATGTAAATCCTCCCAATTGGCGTCTCATCGTCAGATCAGGGCGATGTTCAGGAAAATGACGTCATCCCTCGGTACACGCGGCGTCCGGCATCGCCGCACTGGGAATGCGTGATGACGTCAGACGTCGACGTGACCGCCGGCACGTAGGGCAGCAGGAGTGCTGAGCCAACCAGGCTCAATGCGCATGCGCACCGGGGTTGAACGCTCGGAGGATCACCAATCCGTCACAGCCATGGACAGCAACGGAGATCATCACCGACAGTGGAGCCCGGCGGCGGCAAACAGAAGAATGCCGTCCGCATGCCAAACCGCTACCAAACACACCCCTGGGATAGGGGTGCTGCCCCATGGAGCGAAGTCCATAGGGCGCCTACGTGCCGGGGAGCTTCGGCTAGCCATGCATGGAAATATGAAGATGGTTTACCCTCTGGAGCAAATATAACAAAAATTGAAAAAGATATATGAAAAAAACAGGAAGGAAAAGGAGAGGGAGGATACATGTATAATGAACATTGTCATTAAATTTATTTGGTCCTTGAATGTTATTATTGGAATTATATTCAATGTTATCCTGTGAGCTTACCCAATTACATGTATGACATCCAGTGTATCTGAAAATACAGTTAGCATAAATATTTAAGTAGTTTGGCAATTAATCAATACAGCCATATATATAGAGAATATGTTTAACACATGTTGGTATATTCTAATAGATACATAATATAACATCAAACAAAATGCTCGAAGCAAGGGGATAAATATTGTAAGCCATGCAGTGAAGGGTTGAAAATAAATAAATAAGAAAAGGGAAAAGGGAAAAAGGGAAAAGGGGGGAAAAGAGGGAAGAGATTATTGAACTGATTGTATTAGTGTAACAAGTCTCTATCAAAGGTTCCAGATGTGAAACCGGGTAAGAATGGTTTAAAATTAAAAGCTTGATTTAGTCCCGGGGGAGAGGTGGCATCCAAGGACGAGATCCATCTCAGCTCCCGCTGGAGGAGGAGCTTATCAAAGTCGCCTCCTCGGGAGTCGAGATGCACCCGATCCAGGACCAACACCCGTATCTCAAGGCATATGCCAGCGTGGGTTTGAAGGGCATGTCTGCCCCAGGTACTGTCAGGGTCGTTGTCTTTCATGGCTTTGAGATGTCGATAGAATCTCTGCCACAATTTTTGAGTAGTTTTTCCTATATAGAAGCAATTGCAACTGCAGTTTATCAGGTAAAGTACTCCTGAGGTTTGACAATTAGCAAAATGCTTAGGGAAAAATCGAATACCGTTGGGTAGAAAAATGTCTTTGTCTGTGTTCATATATTTACAATATGCACAGGCACCACACGGAAATGTTCCTCTATTTTTGCATAGGTCTCCCCTATTGGTGCCTTTAAATTCACTTTGGACGAGTATATCTCCAATAGAAGTTGCTTGTCTATATGTTATAGCTGGTTTTGGTGGCACAAGGGGTCCCACCACCGGATCTGAAGTTAAGAGGTGCCAAAACTTTCTACAAATATTGTTGATCTTAGTATGATCATTTGAATATGTAGTAATGATGCGATTACCAGTTTCATTTGATTTTCCTATTTTTGGAGCTAAGAGTTCATGTCGACTTTTATTTCGAGTACGATTAAATGCTTTTTTGAGGCATTTGTGGCTGTAGCCACGTTCTAGAAGACGTTTTCTTAAGTTGTTGGCTTCTCTTTTATAGTCCATAGGATCAGAGCAGTTTCTCTTTATTCTCAGATATTGTCCATATGGAATGGATTTCCAAAAATTCCCACTTTTTACTCTCTCCCTAAAATTCATAAAAATGCACAAAATCCCCCTGGTCGCCCTATAATATCAGGGAATGGTGCAATCACTGAAAATTTATCCCGTCTGATAGACGAACATCTAAAAGCCTTTGTTTCCTGTTTACCTTCCTATGTACGTGATACTCTTCACTTACTACGCATTATCGAAGGGGTTCAAATACCTGAGGAATCAATTTTGGTCAGTATTAATGTAGAGGCCTTATACAGCTCTATACCACATTCCTTAGGTATAGCCTCCGTTAAGAATGTCCTATTACAAACTAGCCATCATGAATATTTGTTTAACAAGTTCATTATATCAGCACTTGACTTTATACTGCAGCATAACGTCTTTACCTTTGATGGAGGGGCTTTCCTCCAGGTCCAGGGCGTAGCCAGGGGCACTTGTTGTGCCCCTGGCTACGCCAATCTGTACCTGGGGGAATGGGAACGTGCCATTTTCTCCGATGAGGACCTCTCGATGTACCTGTGCCACGTTGTTATGTGGCACAGGTACATCGATGACATACTCGTCGTATGGAATGGCCCCCAACAATTACTTGATGAATGCCTACAAGCCTTGAACATGAACAAATTTAATTTAAAATTTACTATGACCTCTGATCCATACAACATTACATTCTTAGATGTGGAAATTTTCAAGGACAATGACAATATGTTATCTTCAAAACTTTTTCGTAAGCCCACAGCTGGTAACACTATTCTACATTCATCCAGCTCTCACCCAAAACCTCTAATAGAATCCATTCCATATGGACAATATCTGAGAATAAAGAGAAACTGCTCTGATCCTATGGACTATAAAAGAGAAGCCAACAACTTAAGAAAACGTCTTCTAGAACGTGGCTACAGCCACAAATGCCTCAAAAAAGTATTTAATCGTACTCGAAATAAAAGTCGACATGAACTCTTAGCTCCAAAAATAGGAAAATCAAATGAAACTGGTAATCGCATCATTACTACATATTCAAATGATCATACTAAGATCAACAATATTTGTATAAAGATTTGGCACCTCTTAACTTCAGATCCGGTGGTGGGACCCCTTGTGCCGCCAAAACCAGCTATAACATATAGATGAGCAACTTCTATTGGAGATATACTCGTCCAAAGTGAATTTAAAGGCACCAATAGGGGAGACCCATGCAAAAATAGAGGAACATTTCCGTGTGGTGCCTGTGCATATTGTAAATATATGAACACAGACAAAGACATTTTTCTACCCAACGGTATTAAATTTTTCCCTAAGCATTTTGCTAATTGTCAAACCTCAGGAGTAGTTTACCTGATAAACTGCAGTTGCAATTGCTTCTATATAGGAAAAACTACTCAAAAATTGTGGCAGAGATTCTATCGACATCTCAAAGCCATGAAAGACAACGACCCTGACAGTACCTGGGGCAGACATGCCCTTCAAACCCACGCTGGCATATGCCCTGAGATACGGGTGTTGGTCCTGGATCAGGTGCATCTCGACTCCCGAGGAGGCGACTTTGATAAGCTCCTCCTCCAGCGGGAGCTGAGATGGATCTTGTCCTTGGACGCCACCTCTCCCCCGGGACTAAATCAAGCTTTTAATTTTAAACCATTCTTACCCGGTTTCACATCTGGAACCTTTGATAGAGACTTGTTACACTAATACAATCAGTTCAATAATCTCTTCCCTCTTTTCCCCCCTTTTCCCTTTTTCCCTTTTCCCTTTTCTTATTTTTTATTTTTCAACCCTTCACTGCATGGCTTACAATATTTATCCCCTTGCTTCGAGCATTTTGTTTGATGTTATATTATGTATCTATTAGAATATACCAACATGTGTTAAATATATTCTCTATATATATATGGCTGTATTGATTAATTGCCAAAATACTTAAATATTTATGCTAACTGTATTTTCAGATACACTGGATGTCATACATGTAATTGGGTAAGCTCACAGGATAACATTGAATATAATTCCAATAATAACATTCAAGGACCAAATAAATTTAATGACAATGTTCATTATACATGTATCCTCCCTCTCCTTTTCCTTCCTATTTTTTTCATATATCTTTTTCAATTTTTATTATATTTGCTCCAGAGGGTAAACCATCTTCATATTTCCATGCATGGCTAGCCGAAGCTCCCCGGCACGTAGGCGCCCTATGGACTTCGCTCCATGGGGCAGCACCCCAACCCCAGGGGTGTGTTTGGTAGCGGTTTGGCATGCGGAAGGCATTCTTCTGTTTGCCACCGCTGGGCTCCACTGTCGGTGATGATCTTCGTTGCTGTCCATGGCTGTGACGGATTGGTGATCCTCCGAGCGTTCGACCCCGGCGCGCATGCGCATTGAGCCTGGTTGGCTCAGCACTCCTGCTGCCCTACGTGCTGGCGGTCACGTCGACGTCTGACGTTATCGCGCATTCCCAGTGCGGCGATGCCGGACGCCGCGTGTACCGAGGGATGACGTCATTTTCCTGAACATCGCCCTGATCTGACGATGAGACGCCAATTGGGAGGATTTACATATTGCTGTACTCCCACTGGACTCTCCCTTCCCTTCGCTCCTCCCCTCCGGTGCCCACACCCACTGTTTCATTGGTCAGTCGACCAACAGCTGACCTATTTAATGTCAGCAACAAGTGTGTTAGATCTCGCTGTATAGATGAGATCCACTTAGCACTGCGATACTATCACAGGTAAGGAGCACACTTATTGCTTATCCAATATATCTTGGGAAACTATACTTACTGCTATACATATAAAAACATTTCTTTGTAAACAATCGCTCCCTAGTAGAATTGATTTCATCTTTTTGCCTTTCAGGGCAATCTCCGGTTTATATTGGCACATCCCTGTGAGCTTTGACGTGCTGTGCATGGTATATTGGAAAAAGGATACCACCATATAATTAGTCTGGTGTTTCAATGTAACATTTCCAGGTCCAACCTATGTATTTGTCTATTTTGTCCGTCCAATAATTTGATGGACTTACCAATACATATATATTTATTTTTTCCGCTCCTCTTTTGAAACATATATAAATTCCTAAATGTTTCATCACTAAACACACTGCTTATCATTACTTGTTGGCCTGGAATTTTTCAAACTCCATGGAGCTCACCCAAAGACATCCATCTCTATACTTGCGTGTTGCTAGAAAAAGATTTTTGTGAGACGTAAGTAACATCCTCTTTACATCTCTTTATTGCATATATCAACTATAATTTGATTGGATGTTTTTGCTCAAATGCCTATTTTTGCATGCCATGCATAATGTTTAAACACGCAATGTCGCTGTAAAACCAAATATTGTACTCTTATGCCCCGTACACACGATCGTTTTTCATGCCGTTAAAACTGCCATTTTAAAAAATGGCCCTGTAAAATGATCGTGTGTATGCTCCAGAGCATTTTTAACGACGTGAAAAACGGCCATTAAAAATTCCGGACATGCTCTCTTTTTTCACGTCGTTTTTCATGTCGTTTTTTTTAACGACGTGAAAAACGATAGTGTTTATTCTTTAACGACGTGAAAAAAAACGCGCATGCTCAGAATCAAGTATGAGACGGGAGCGCTCGTTCTGGTAAAACTAGCGTTCGTAATGGAGATAGCACATTCATTACACAGTAACGGACTGAAAAGCGCGAATCGTCGCCCAACAAACTTTACTAACATGAAGGGTGGCGCCATTCGAACAGAACTTCCCCTTTATAGTGCCGTCGTACGTGTTGAACGTCACTGCGCTTTGCTTGATCGTTTTTTTTAATGATGGTGTGTACGCAAGGCAGGCTTGAGAGGAAACATGAAAAAAAACGAGGAGAAAAACGTTGGTTTAAAAAATGACATTAAAAACGATCGTGTGTACGGGGCATTATATATTGTTTTTCTTTTTGTTGTTTTTCTTCTTGAATCACAGATTCGAATTTAAATACATTGCTCAGCCCTCATACCTACCCTGAAGAAGGAACATATATACCTCGGTATTGAATTGCCGCGTATATCCGAAACATGTCGGTATTTACCTGCATCCCCCTGTACTGATGTTTAGCATCCGCCCATAGGGATGCAAATGTAATCTATTTTGGCTATCAATGTGATACTCACAAATCATAATTCTATTGTAATTATCTCAATGTGTCATTGAAAACTTTTTTCTATTTTTTCAACTTTTTATGATCTATTATAATAAAAACCTTTCTACTTTTTTAAATAAAGTTTTTGGTCAGTTCTTTTCACTGCACCGGTCCGCACTATCCCAGGGGCAACCCTATTTCCAATTTCTCCAAGTCTGATCTTGCCCCTAGGTATTCCTGCACCATGTAAAACAGACAGTGGCAATGGTTGCTGGAACCGATCATACCTTGGGGCTGCGGACTAAAAAATTGTCTGAACGCATCGGTCAGACGGCCACCTTCTCCACCGCTCCTTCTTTGACTGACTGAAGCCTCAGCAACACGTTGTCCAGGACCAAGAATTTGTAACCTCCCAGTCTCTGGGAACACGTTGCACAGACCTTTATGCAAGGCCTCCCGAAGATGTTTCATCCTCTGCTCCCTCTGCGACGCCAAGATAAGGTTCGCAACCTTACCCTTGTAACGTGGATCAAGGAGGGTTGCCAGCCAGTAATGATCCCTCTCCTTGATAGCAAGAATACAAGGATCCTTCCACAGGCTTTGCAGGATCAGGGAGGCTATGCAGCATAGGTTTGCTGAGGCATTCGGTCCAGAGTCCTCTGGGTCACTCAGGAGGACATGATCCGCAACCACCTCCTCCCAGCCATGTACAAGTCCATGGGTTTCTTGAGACTGTAATTGATCCCTTGAAGACTGCTGCTGATGCTGAGTGCTAGGCTCCACCTCCATGCTGACACAATCCTCCTCCTCCTCCTCCTCCTCATCCTCTTCCTGTGTGATAGGCGGGCCAGCAGGAACACTGTCTGGATAAAGGGGGCCTTGAGAGGTAAGGAAGTCCTCCTCTTTCTCCCTCTGTTCTGCCTCAAGTGCCCTGTCCATTATTCCACGCAGCATGTGCTCCAACAGGTGGACAAGAGGGACAGTGTCACTGATGCATGCACTGTCACTGCTCACCATCTTTGTGGCCTCCTCAAATGGTGACAGGACAGTGCATGCATCCCTGATCATGGCCCACTGGTGTGGGGGAAAAAAACAAGCTCCCCTGACCCTGTCCTGGTGCCATATTGCAACAGATACTCATTGATGGCCCTCTGCTGCGTGTGCAGCCGCTGCAGCATGGCCAACGTAGAGTTCCACCTGGTGGGCATGTCACAGATTAGGCGGTTCTTGGACAGGTTGTATTTCTTTTGGAGGTCAGCCAGCCGAGCACTGGCATTATATGACCGGCGGAAATGCACACAGAGTTTCCTGGCCTGCTTCAGGACATCCTGTAAGCCCAGGTACCTGCCCAAGAACTGCTGCACCACTAAGTTAAGGACGTGAGTCAAACAGGGCACATGGGTCAGTTGTCCCTGTCGGAGGGCGGAGAGGAGGTTGGTGCCATTGTCGCAAACCACCATTCCTGGCTTAAGCTGGCATGGCCTCTGAGCCTGCCCCTGCAGAGCTGACATAATATCTGCCCCAGTGTGGCTCGTGGCTCCTTTTCCCCAAGCACACCAGATCAAACACCGCATGGCATCTTTGGGCCTGCGTACTTGCGTAGCCCCTTGAACGCCTATGGAGCACCACTGGTTCCGAGGACAAAGCACAGGAAGAGGCCATGGAGGAAGAAGAAGAGCGGGTGGAGGAGAGAGGTGTGTCAGAATCACCAGTAGTAGCATTTTGGAGGCGTGGTGACGGAACAACCTCCAACACTACTGCACCTCGTCCTGCATCCTTCCCAGCTGCCATCAGAGTCACCCAATGCGCCGTGAAGATAGGTAACGTCCCTGTCCATGCCTGCTGGACCATGAGTCAGTGGTAATATGCACCTTACCGCTGACCGCCCTGTCCAGCGAGGCCAAGACATTGCCTTCCACATGCCGGTAGAGAGCCTGAATTGCCCTCCGTGAGAAAAAGTGGGGTTTGGGAACCTGCCACTGAGGAACCGCACATTCCACAACCTCACGGAAGTAGGCAGAGTGTACCAACTGAAAAGGCAGCAGTTGAAGTGCTAGCTATTTAGCCAAGCTAGCATTCAACCGCTGGGCATGTGGATGGCTGGGAGCGAACTTCTTTCGGCGGTGCAGCAGCTGGGGCAGGGAAATTCGCCTGGTACAATCTGACGTCGGTGTACCGATAGCAGATTGCCTGCAAGTACTTGGCTGTGACACACCTAATTCTACACCTTCATTCCTCTCAGTGCAGGTTTCAGAGAGGACTGAAGGTAAAGTGGGATTGGAGATCCCAGCTGATGAGGAGCAAGAAGAGGTCAGCTTTGTTCTTTGGTGTGGGTCTTTTAGGTGTGCTTGCCAATGAACTGCATAGCAGGTCGACATATGTCTGATCAAGCATGTGGTGCCCAAGCAGGTGATGTTTTGGCCACGCGAGATACACCTGAGACATATGTTGCAAATAGCAGCACTGCGATCTGATGCACTCGTCTCAAAAAAGGTCCACACCAAAGAACTTTTGTAATAACGCGCAGAGACAGCAGCTCCCTGCACATGCGGAGCTCTGTGGTGTAATGCAGTCAGTGTGCTGCCCTTAAGCTGGCCCCTGGAGGGCATCCTGCCTCGTTGGAGATGTGCCTCCTCCTCCTCTCTCCTATCAGGCACCCATGTGTAATCAGTGACCTCATCATCCCCTCCCTCCTCATCACTGGAGCAAACCTGGTAGTATGCTGCAGCTGGCGGAACATGACTGCCAGATTGCTGTCCTTGTTGGGCACCCCCTCTCTCTGGGCTCACGTTACTACCCCCTCTCTCTGGGCTCACGTTACTGCTTTCCTCTAGCTGGGTTCCATCATCGGAGCCTTCAAAACGCTGGGCATCCTCCTGGAGCATGTACCCAACACTGTGGTCAAACAGTTCGGGGGACTCCTCAGAAGGACATGGTGGGGCTAGGGAAGGAGTGGCTGATGCCATTGAGCCAAGGGAAGAGGCCGCGTTGACAGCTGCTTTGCCAGACAAAGTACCCTGAGCTTGGGTGAGAGAGGATGAGGAGGATGAGAACGGCTTGGTCATCCACTCTACCAAGTCTTCGGCATGTTATGTTGCGGCTCAACATGGCCAGCTGCCGAAAAGGACAAGCGTGTCCCATGGCCATGCACTGATGAGGATGCACCGTGTCCACAACCAGGACTGTTGCCTCTAGACACAGAGCCTGCTTGCCCTCTTTTATTGGCTAGTGACTGTCTGCCTCTCCTTGTTTGCCTTCCAGACATACTAATGGCCTGCAGTGAGATGTAGCTGCACAAAGGTGGGATGTATATATATATATATATATATATATATATATATATATATATAGATATCTATATCTATATCTATATCTATATATATATATATATATATATATATATATATATATATATCTATACTGATTATACTGCAGCTAGCAGAATCAACTGCCTGCTGTGGTATTAGTATGAGAACACCAGCAATTGTCTTCAGTTAGTTTTAGGTATACACTGTGCAGAGGACACAGTACACTAACTGAAAATACTTGCAGCTCCCTGCCTGTGGTATTAGTATGAGAACACCAGCAATTGTATTCTGGTACTTTTAGGTGCACGCTGTGCAAAGGACACAGTACTCTAAATGAAATTAATGCAGCTCCCTGCCTGTGGTATTAGTATGAGAACACCACCAATTGTATTCAGGTACCTTTAGGTGCACGCTGTGCAAAGGACACAATACACTAAATGAAATTAATGCAGCTCCCTGCTTGTGGTATTAGTATGAGAACACCACCAATTGTATTCAGGTACCTTTAGGTGCACGCTGTGCAAAGGACACAGTACACTAAATGAAAATAATGTAGCTCCCTGCCTGTGGTATTAGTATGGGAACACCACCAATTGTATTCAGGTACCTTTAGGTGCACGCTGTGCAAAGGACACAGTACACTAAATGAAAATAACACAGCTCCCTGCCTATGGTATTAGTATGAGAACAGCAATTGAATTCAGGTACCTTTAGGTGCATGCTGTGCAAAGGACATAGTACACTAAATGAAAATAATGCAGCTCCCTTCCTGTGGTATTAGTATGAGAACACCACCAATTGTATTCAGGTACCTTTAGGTGCACGCTGTGCAAAGGACACAGTACACTAAGTGAAAATACTTGCAGCTCCCTGCCTGTGGTATTAGTATGAGAACACCACCAATTGTATTCAAGTACCTTTAGGTGCACGCTGTGCAAAGGACACAGTACACTAAATTAAAATAATGCAGCTCCCTGCCTGTGGTATTAGTATGAGAACAGCAATTGTATTCAGGTACCTTTAGGTGCATGCTGTGCAAAGGACACAGTACACTAAATGAAAATAATGCAGCTCCCTTCCTGTGGTATTAGTATGAGAACACCACCAATTGTATTCAGGTACCTTTAGGTGCACGCTGTGCAAAGGACACAGTACACTAATTGAAAAAACTTGCAGCTCCCTGCCTGTGGTATTAGTATGAGAACACCACCAATTGTATTCAAGTACCTTTAGGTGCTCGCTGTGCAAAGGACACAGTACACTAAATGAAAATAATGCAGCTCCCTGCCTGTGGTAATAGTATGAGAACCACAATTGTATTCAGGTACCTTTAGGTGCACGCTGTGCAAAGGACACAGTACACTAAGTGAAAATACTACAGCTAGCACAATCACCTGCCTGCCTGTCAGTATAGAGAATAACAGGAACAGATCTAGCTAAACTGAATACAGTGTGTAAATATATATACAACACCTAAGATGCATATATATCCTCTACACACTGTAGCTGCAGCTAACTGACTCGCCTGCCTGCTCTATCTAACTCAAATCAAATTACACTGTCTCTCTCTGTCTTCTAACCAACGCCGCAACACACTACACAAGGCTGCCACGCCGGAGGCCTTATATAGTGTGGGGCGTGTACCTACTCCTGAGCCATGATTGGCCAAAGCCACCCTGGCTTTGGCCAATTACGGCTCTCTGTACTTAAGGCGCTGTGATTGGCCAAGCATGCGGGTCATAGTGTATGCTTGGCCAATAATCAGCCAGCAATGCACTGCGATGCCGCAGTGAATTATGGGCCGTGACGCGCCACTCGAATATGGCGCGAACGGCCCATAATGTTCTAAATTCGGCGAACAGCCGAACAGGCGATGTTCGAGGTGAACATGGGTTCAACTCGAACTCGCATCTCATCCCTAGTCACCATCTCCAAGAAAGGTAGTGTAAGATAAGGGGCGTAGGAGTGACTAATCTAACCATATTTGTAAAAATGGAGTCGTTTTTTAGTTTGTTCAAATAGAGTAGAGTTCAATGGGTTCATTGGGTAGGATTTTGAAGATAAGCGCTGAGTTGATACCATCTCAGGGAATCCGAACCTGTACCAAAGGCAGCCACTAACTCCACTGCACCCATCAGTCTGTGAAGACGGAAGGAATTCGTTAACCTAAAATTTGTCAATGTTTTTTAACCCAAGATTTACACATCTTTTTTAATTAAGTCTTGGTGAAAATTTTAAAGAGTGCATGCACAGCTCAGTGTACAATCCGGGCATATGTAAAATGGATATGTAAAATGTAAGGGTGCATGCATAAGAGTTACATAATCCTGACCTGAAGAAGTTGAAGACTCTGGACCTGTAAGAAGACCAGAAGAAGAGGAAAGCATCAGTGATGGAGTGAGGGGTAGAAGTGCTTGAATTGATGGAAGGGGCACTTTTTATGGTAAGCTTGCCATAACGTGCAAATATACTGTGCATGCCTATTATGACCAAAGCTCTTGAGGGCCCCAAGCTGCATGTTACTTGCAATGGTAAAACTGTTTTAGGATGATCACCTCCTGTGGATCAGCTTAGATGTGTAGCATACAGTGCAAAATAAAATTATGTCAGACAAACATGGACAAGTATACTGGGTACTCTAAACCCAGTGTTGATAGTGATTTACCTTAATGCTAAATCTAGGCTTTTACTGAGGACAATGAATGTGAATTTTATGATAAAAGGGTGCTCATCTAATTGGTAACACTTTGTTAGTGTTTTCTTTGATGTGTTTTCACTAGAGTGCCATTTTAATGTTCAGCTTTACCTAAACAGAATATGTAAAGCATAAGTAAAAAAACTACAGGGGGTCCCCGGGTTACAAACAAGATAGGGACTGTAGGTTTGTTCTTAAGTTGAATTTGTTTGTAAGTCGGAACAGGTAAATTTTTTAGGGTAGCTCCAGCCCAAAAAATAGTTTTTATACTTTTTGGATAACATAGGGAAGGGTTATCACCCCTGTAACATTTGTTTTGCTGTCTGCGCCCCTGTTCAGAAGATTTCACCTCACTTTCCATCCCAATGACAAATGGATTTTGAAAAATTTTGGTTGTTAGGGAAACATGGACTGGTGATAAAGCTCCAGTGGAGACACATTTTTCCCATATTAACTCTTACAGGAGTGAATTTCCCTTCCTAGGGGTAGATTTCCTCTCACTTCCTGTTGTCTCCCTCAGTTTGTAAATTAGGAGTCATTTGTAAGTCGGATGTTTGTAAGTAGGGGACCCCTGTATAGGCTTCGGCGTGGGGGACAGGATGATTCAGTGGATTGCTAGTGCATATACTACCCCGGCAGCTTCAGTCAAGTATAATGGCCTATTTTCAGAACCAATCACAATATCGAAAAGAATCCGGCAGGGTTGCCCTCTACCGCCGTTACTGTTCGCTCTCACCTTGGAACCATTCCTGAGTAGGGTCAGATTGAACAACGATATACGGGGACTACAGATGGGAACTTCTCATTATAAAATCTATGCTTACGCGAATGACTTACTCTTTTCTTTGTCTAATCCAATTATCTCCTTACCTAACCTCTTACAAGAACTTGGACAGTACGGAGCCCTGCCAAACCTGAAAATCTATTTCTCAAAATCTGTGGTCATGGGCGTATGGCTATCCTCTACACAACAGCACAACCTAAAACTGAATTTCAAATTTAAGTGGACTTCCTCTGCATTGAAATATCTGGGGACATATTTCCCCCCCCGTCACTGACAAACGTCTTCAAACTGAACTTTCTGCCTCTTCTCAGTCTAGTACGTAAACGATAAATGGCATAATAGTCTTCTCACTCGTGGTTTGGTCGTTGTAACATCATAAAAATTAGTGTCTTGCCCAAGTTTCTGTAACTATTTCAAGCGCTTCCTATCCATATCCCATCAACCTATTTCAGACAGGTAAGCGCCATCTTCACAAAATTTATTGGGCCAATATGCAGCATTTGTTGACTCTCCCCAAATGCAGTCCCAGATATCTAGAAATACCATCAGGCCACACATTTAACTTTGACTGGTGCAGACACAGTGATCAAAAACAATGCACCCAATTAGAACAACAATTTAGCATTATCCCCCTAAGTAGGGCTCCCTGGTGCCCCCTTTGCTTAAAACACACTCTACAATTGGCCCGAACTTTAGATCCTATACACTTGCATGCAAAAACTTGTCGATTTCCACCATCAAGTCACCTCTGTGCCCTCTTCCCCTCAGGACTTGGTGGAGGCCCATTCCAAAACATGCTTGATGCTGGTTACATTCAAGTGTCAAATTTCCTCACATCAGACAGTTGGCCCTCAATCTCGACCCTGATGCAACCGGATGGACGATTCGCCTTAGATTTTTGGAAATCGCTTCAACTTCACCACTTTCTCCATTCACTGGGGCCCCCGCCAGCGTACAGGCATCTGCCAACCCCATTTGAGTTTCATTGCATGGAAAGGGGTACACTCCCTCGCATCCTCTCTATGATGTACTCCCTATTGATATCCCCGCCTGAAGACTTTAGGTTGCCTTACCTCACTAAATGGGAAACAGACTTAGGATGGACATTTACCCCTGATGAAGTTAGACAAATCATCCAGCTTGCACTTAAATCAGTGGTTCTCAACCTCACTAGTGCCGTGACCCCTTGAAAAAATTTCCCAAGTTGTGGGGACCCCTAACAGTAACATTTTCATAGCATGGGTTGTCAGCACCCAAAGCAAGACAAGTAACTTTCACCCCTAACTCACGGACATTTAGCGCTGAGTCCCTTCCACTCGTACAGTATTAATGGCAACTCTAATCACAGGTAGTGTTACTCACTGTGTCTCCGGCTTCACTGTGTCTCCAGCTCTGTGGTGTCTCACAACAGTGACACCTATGCCGAAATCAGGAGATAGGGTCTCCTCCAGCCCCTCCCACTTCACATTCCTCATCAGTCAGCTGACCTCTAGTCTCTTCCCCCCAGCCATGCCGTGAACTGAATGGGCAGCTGCGAAAAGGGCGAGTGGGCGGCCGCGAGCTCCAGGAACAGCCCAGCTGGGTGGCCGTGAAAGGGCTGGGAGAGTGGTGCAGGCTTCAGGAATAGACCAGGATTCGGTGACCCCGGGCAAATCGTCATTCGACCCCCAGGTTGAGAACCACTGACTTAAATCTCCCGTGTGCACACGCATTCAGGAATGCAACTTTTAGTTCCCTTCCAGATGGTATCATAATCCGTCAGTCTTAAGCCACTTCTTCCTGGAGGCCTCAGACCATTGCTGGAGATGCTGGGGAGAACGGGGGACACTCTTACACATATTTTGGGCAAGCCCGGGCTTGGAGACTTTCTGGAGGGAAGTATGCAGACTTACACAACAGTTTACAGACTACCTGGTTCCAGAGGACCCTGCCTTCTTTCTGCTTCATTGCTCTGACATTCCTATTACAATGTATAGAAAGTCGGTGCTGCGCCATTTCCTTAACGCTGCCAAAAATTGCATCGCTTTGCGATGGAAAGATCCTGACCCTCCCTCTATTCAAATGTGGCTCAGAAACATTGAGGACATCAATACAATGGAGGATCTAAACAAGAACGAACGTGGCTTCCATGGAATGTGTTTATATAATCAGATGAAGGTAGATCTCTGCTAGATAGCACCCCTCAATCAACCTAAATATTCCATCCATGTAGCTGCTGGCTTTTAATAAATGGACACTTACCTGTCCTGAATCCAACAATGTCGGCACCCACAGCTGATGATTCCATCAGCTGTCCGTTGCTGCCGCCACCATTGCGGGTAAGGGTACCCGGCAGTGTAGCCTTTCGGCTTTACGCCGGGAACCCTACTGCGCATGCGCAAGGCCCGCTCCTCTCTCCTACTGGCCTGGCTGCCGGGGGAGGAGGAGGGAGCCCTGCGCTGATGTCACGTGCCGCGGTCCGGACTCCCGGAAGTGGGAAAGGATACCTGTCAAAGACAGGTATCCTGTCCCCTCTCCCCCTGAAACGTGCCAATTGTGGCACAGCCGGGGGGATGAATCCGATGAGTGGAAGTTCCACTTTTGGGTGGAACTCCGCTTTAAAAAAAAAAACTTGTCAAAACCTGCCTCCTGTGGTTTTATTTTTTTACACTACCCTTTTTTTTGGGTGAATGAGTACCCCCTACTCATTCACATGGGGGGGGCAGAATCTGGTTGCCCCCTTGTTAAGGAGACTTCCAGGTTCCGATAAGCCTCCCGTAGAACCCCACAACTATCACCTAGAGTTGTGGGGAGGAGGCACTTGTCTTCCTGCCCCAAATCACCCTGCCCATGTTGAGGGAATGTGGCCTAGTATGGTCCAGGAGGGGGTGTGCTCACTCGCCCCCCCCCTTTCCTAGCTTTCCGGACTGCATGCTCGGATAAGTGTCTGGTATGGATTTTGGGGGGCCACGCCTTTTTTTTCTTCACATTTTGGCGTTTTTTCCAAATTTTCAATTGCCGGTAATTGTTTTTGCATTCAGCTGTCAGTGGTGGCAGGTGCCGCCTCCTAACAACCAATGTAAAAATGGATTGTTTGTCCATTGACATCCAGTTATATCCGCTTCAGTTTTTTTAACGTAAGAAAAATAAGGCTTTCTTCCGCTTCAAAAAATGGATGTTAATAAAGGCGGATGTCTGCGGATAGCGGGATAAAGTGCTGACATATAACACAATGAAAAACAATGTGAAAAGTGCTATTAATAAAGTGCTAAGTGCTTCCAACGGCAATATGTATTGGTGAAAAAAGGATTCCAGCTCTCGTGACCCCACTCACCTGAGTTAATGGACCCTCAGCTTTGCAGTCCTCGGGTCAAACGGGCTTAAGATTTAGGAGGACTGATATGTGGATCCAAATTTTCAGAGGGGCTTCCATATATCTCAAAAAGATCGAGGAAGATCGCTCATACCAAAAGCAAAAAGATAAAAAGTACACATGTGAAGTATTGGCAGTACTAAATCACTGCGCATTTACATTGATGTCACTCACAAGACAGCTAAGAAAAACAGGCATCAGCGTGTTTCGGGTTCGCATCAACGGCGTGCGTTCCACGGATACCGGAAATTGCGACACTGGTACATGAAACCGGAAATACGTAGTGGAATGCACGCCGTTGATGCAAACCCGCTGATGCCTCTTTTACTTAGCTGTCTTGTGAGTGACATTAATGTAAAAGCGCAATGGTTTAGTACCGGCAGTACTTCACATGTGTACTTTTTATTTTTTTGTTTTTGGTATGAACGATCTTCCTCGATCTTTTTGAGATATATGGAAGCCCCTCTGAAAATTTGGAACCAGGTATCAGACCTCCTAAATCTTAAGCCCGTTTTACCCCTGGACTGTAAAGCTGAGGGTCCATTAACTCTGGTGAGTGGGGTCACGAGAGAAGAGACAGTGTAACTGGAATCCTTTTTTCACCAATACATATTGCCGTTGGAAGCACTTAGCACTTTATTAATAGCACTTTTAACAGCACTTTATTCCGCTAGCGCTGTTATATATTTCAATCATTAAGGTTTTAGCACCTTTGCAACAGCTGCTGCGGTCCTCTTGTTTATTTTATTGTATTCAGGGCCAGATTAAGAACATCATGAGCCTGGTGCTGAGGATTTTGGTGGGGCTTTTTATAAAAAAAAAAAAATGCGCACAATTTTTTGTTATAACAAATTAAATTTAATAGAGAGAGGGAGGCTGAGAGAGACAGAAAGGGGATGAGAGAGGGGTGAGGGGTAAAGGAAGGGGGATGAGAGAAAGAGTATGCGCATGAGCATGCGTGGGAGTGACAGCAACGCAGCACAGCCAAGGCAAGTGACCGAAGGCACAGAACCCGGAAGGAAGACCGGTTGAAGATGGAAGCGCCCGGGTCCAGCCAGATTGATCACAGCGCAGCACTGGAGGGCTCAGTCTGACAGGTAAGTGTAGCCTAATGTGTTAATATGCTGTGCATACTTGTACATTATGGCATAACCTACCTCAGGGCCTCTAAAAAGTAGTAATGTTAGTGAAGTTTACTACCGCTTTAATATCACAGGATCCCAGGAGCCTCTCATGGGGCCCCCTACTGACCCGGTGGCCCTTGGGCAGTGCCCAAGTGCATAGTTGTCAACATTTCAAAAATATTTTCAGGGACAATTTTTTTACCAGTGGTATATTTAGAGTATTTGACATCCTCTATGTTCATCTATGCATCACAGTAGTAATCACAAAATTAAATGAGTACTAATAATGGGCAGAACAAATATGAGGACTGAGAAGATTTTGTTTAATTGAAGAGGCATAGGGGAGGAGTATGGATGATATAAAATTGGGAAGTATGTGCAGGTGAGGGAGAGGAATGTGTAGGGTATAACAGTGGGCGCTATGTACAGGAGAGGAGTGTGGAAGGTATGGCAGTGGGTACTATGTACAGGAGATTCGTGTGGATAGTATTATGAGGGCAGTATGTACAGGAGAGGGGTGTGGAGGGTATGATAGGGGCAGTCTGTACAGGAGAGGAGTGTGGAAGGTATTATGTACAGGGGAGGAGAGGAGTGTGGAGAGAAAGACAGTTGGCAGTATGTAGAGGAGAGGAGTGTGGAGGGTATGATGGGGCAGTATGTACAGGAGAGGATTGTGGAATGTATTATGTACAGGAGAGGAGTGTTGAGAAAAAGACAGTTGGCAGTATGTACAGGAGAGGAGTGTGGAGGGTATCACAGTGGGGGGTATGTACAGGAGATGATTGTGGACAGTATGATAGTGGGCAGTATGCACAGGAGAGGAGTTTGGAGGGTATGACAGTTGGCAGTATGTACAGGAGAGGAGAGTGGAGGGTATGACAGATGGCAGTATGTACAGTAGAGGAGTTTATGAAAGTGGGTAGTATGTACAGGAGAGGAGTGTGAAGGGTATGACAGTGGGCAGTATGTACAGGAGAGGAGTGTGGAGGGTATCACAGTGGGTGGTATGTCCAGGAGAGGAGTGTGGAGGGTATGACAGTTGGCACTATGTACAGTAGAGGAGTTTATGAAAGTGGGCAGTATGTACAGGAGATGAGTGTAGAGGATAAGACAGTGGGCACTATGTACAGGAGAGGAGTGTGGAGGGTATGACAGCGGGCACTATGTACAGGTGAGGAGGATGAAGGTATCTGGGAAGGAAAAATTTAAGAGTTTGTGGAAGGATGTTTAGGGACTGCATAGTGGTTAAGCGGGCCACACATGGTTTGAAATTAAGCCAATTAAGCAGAGACCAGCCATAGTCGATCTATGTATGGGCTAGCTGGTTGTACACAAGTCAATCTATTAACTGACTTGAGTACAACCAGCTTGCCAGGTTTTTCCCAAAACAACCAGTGCTGCCAGCTATAGTTAGCAACACTGATCATTGTATTGTGTGGGTGGGGAAGGCTGAACACTGGCAGAACACAATAACACTGCAGGAGTGATTCTCCCATCCACAGGTCAGCAGGTGAGCAGGTGAGAGGGTGTGTGTGGACAGGCTGGGAAGAGAGGTCTGTCAGCAGGGGGGTGTGAGGTGGTCATGGAAGGATATCAATCAGCAGGTGGGGGGAGTAACTGGGAGTGATATCTTTTGGAGTAGGGTCTGTCATCTGCAGGTTGGGAAATGGTCACCTGTTATAAGTTGAAGGGAGGTGGCTAATATGGGAAGTGGCTGGGAGTGACCTGATTGGTGGGGAGTGTGAAATCGATGATGTGTTTCAAGTTTCTTTCACATTTGCTTTAATGCTTACTGCCCTCTGAAAGGTGATCTGTGGTGGATTGCTTTTCAACGAGTGGTATAGCAGCAGCTGACAGGCGTTCATGAGGTGCTACATTGCTGAATGGTAGTTTTACATTGTTGGATTATGCTGCTACTGCGAGCGAGTTTGGCTTTCAGTTGCAGATTGGCCCCATTGAAATCAATAGGCTAGTTTGACAGGCGGTGCTGCCTGTCAAACTCTGCAGGCTCCAAGCTGTTTATTGAGCTCAGTGCCTCTGACAAGAAGTGAGGAGAGACACTGTGAGCTCATCCTCTCAGTCTGCTGCAAACAGAATGTGTCAGCTTGTAATTAAACTGGCTGCTCTGTGTGTAGCTTCTGACAGGCTGCGCAAGGATCCCCATATCTCCTGAACCATAGGTCATAGGAGCCCCAAAATTTTGACCAATGGTGGGGTGGGCCTTCAGTTACATACCCCCCCCCCCCAAAATTTAAGATCTCTGTGACCCCTAGTCGCCGAAGCGACGTCCCTCAAAATCAATTGTTTTGAATTTATTTTTTAGTTTTTTGGGGCAGATGGGCCTATCTTAAGGTAAGGGCCTGGAGTATTTTATTGTATTTGCAATTTTCAATTTTGATCACATTATCATTCCATTTAGCGCGAGTTCTAGTTTGTATTTTATATTGGATGTCAGCGGATGTCAACTGATGATAGAATATGTAGATATACAATCTTCTGTAGAAATATTGAAACTATATAAAGATTTGCAAACAGTAATATTACATGTGTCTGATCTCTCAAAGTAGATATTGAATAATGTGAATAATATCACATCACTGAGGAATTTGATGACATTTGCACAAAGGATATCAATGGACACATTGATTTTGTTCTGGAATGGACACTATTATATGAAAATCAAGTCACCAAATTGTATTGTTTTTCTCACTTTATCTCTGTATTGATTAATGTTTAACCTATTTTTGCTTATTTGCAAATTTTTGCACAATTTTGCATTATTTGCAGCACTGGTGTTTTTGGTTACAATACCCAGTAGGGGTATTATTTTATTGTTGGATTGTGATAAGACATAAGAATATTAATTTTATTTGTGTTATTTTGCAAATCTTGATGAGAAGTTCGCTGCAGCACTGTCACTTTGAGTACAAACTCAGTCGATAAAATATTATTTAGTATTATTCACATTATTCAATATCTACCTTGATAGATCAGACACATGTAATATTACTGTTTGCAATTCTTTATATAGTTTCAATTCTCTTTTAGCTTTTAAAGCATAGCGCCACTTCATATTTATAAACAACTGATGATAACAACTGCATGCCCATAGAAATACATGGGTGTCCGTTTTTTATCCGTCAACGGACAGAGGAAAAACAGATGTAGCGGGGTGTTCCATTTGAGGGGAGTCTCTGAGTGGTAGTTAGGCTCGGACACACTGATTGTTAGGGTAATGGACCATTTCTGTTGATGGGAGATAGTGTTGGTGTACAGTTCCCTGTGGCCTACATGTGGCGCTGTCGCCATGGGCTGGGGTTGAACCACCAATACAGGGCTGCGCCTTTTGTGTCCCCTTTCGACAGTAGTACGGCGGGGCGGGGAACCTGCTGTGCCTGCCGGGAGAGGGTATAAAAGGGGCGGACATCTTCCGTTCGGGGTCCACGCCCAGGCACCTTCAGCCTGGGTGTGTGTGGTTCGTCCACGCCCAGGCACCTTCAGCCTGGGTGTGTGTGGTTCGTCCCCGCCCGGGCACCTTCGGCCTGGGCGTGAGGAGGGTCGTCTCCGGGTGCCTTAGGCCCAGAGGTGGAGTTCCTGTTCTATCCCAGAGACCTTCAGTCTGGGGTGAGGTACTATTTTGAAGGCCCGGGGCCCAGCAACCTTCGACTGGGGTCCGCTAGGGATCAAGGACTCCCAGGGTGCCGCCTTGCGAGGGGACCCGTATCTGGGATGAGGAGGCCAGGGAAGTCAACAGTGCCCCCTCCACAGCTCTTAGATTTCTGTAGCGCCCTTCAGCTTTCTAGCGTTGTCCCCAGCTTTCTCAGCTGTCCCCAGCCCACCTCTGCCCTATGCCTCTCTTGGTCCCTCCACAGTACATATTGTTCCCCAGTCTCTTGCAATGCCCCAGCCTTCTCCACAGCCTCCAGTTCTCCTGTAGTGCCCCCTGCCCCCTCCCCTCCAAAGCTCCCTACAGAGTTTACAGGCCCTTCTACACCTTCTTTCAGTGCCCCTAAGTCCACCTGAGCCCTAGTGCTTCACAGCCCCTTTGTCTGTTTCAGAGCCCGCTAGAACCCAAGGTTCTTCCATGGTGTGTATTGGGGAGGCAACACAATGTACCTTGCCAAGAGGAGAAAAAAGTATAAGCACTCATGCACATTGGGCATTTAGTCCCATGAGGCTCCAGCATTTGGCTGCATATAGAGGGCACAGTTTGCCAGCAGCCTGTCATACTCTATGAGAGTCTGACAGCTGCTGTGACTGGATGGGACTGGGAGTTGCACCTAGTGATATGTACTGTACATTGAGGGGAGTATGCACCCAGGGATGAATGTCTAGACTGCAAGCAGTCTGCATTCCAGGTGTTTAAACCTAAGTGCATACTGCCATAAATGGAAGTACCTCTGAGTACACGACTCTGCCATGTTCAGCTGTAGCAGCTGTCAGACTCCTCTTTGTGCTGTGCCCTTCCAGCGCTCACTGGCACTTTGAGTTGTAGAGGGGGTTAGAATGGCAGGATCAGGCTCTCAGCAGCATGCTGACCGGCTAAACAATCTGCCTGTCAGGCATCTTGGTGGATCTTGACATTACTGTCGGGATCCTTCTAGAGCCAGGAGCATCTTTCTGACATCACCAACTGTGGGCTTTAGCGTACTGACGGCTGATTCTGAGTCACAAAAGTGCAAAAGTAAGTGCACTCCTCTGACCAAGAAGAGAAGCATGACCAAAAAAGCTTTGACCATACTTCTCTTTTAACATCTATGTACGTGTGAAAAGAGCCTACTATCTTACAAATGTAGCTAGGCTTAGGCCTATTTCACAAGGTTTTCCGCTTGTATAAGAGAAGTGTGAACATTAAGCTTTTACAAAGTATTTGCAGAGCTTTCAGCAAACTTTTCAATTACTATTCCACTCCAGTTTGTAAATGTTGAGCATAGATCTTGATAGAAGTGCTGATTGCCACTTTAAACAAGCTTCCAGTAGGCTTTAGCACTGTTGAAAGCCTGCTGAAGCCTGCTAACAGCTTGTTTAAAGTGACAATCAGCACTCATATTAGGATCTGTGTATACAATTTCCCAAAAAAGAGCTGGAGAGCCCCTTGAAGGCTTATGCCCTGTACACACGAGTGGAATTTCCGTTGGAAAAAAGTTGGATGGTTTTTCCGAAGGAATTCCGCTCAAGCTTGGCTTGCATACACACGGTCACACAAAAGTTCTCTGAACTTTCGTGCATTAAGACCGCTGTGACGTATAACACTACGACGAGGCGAGAAAAAGAAGTTCAATGCTTCCGAGCATGCGTGATTTTTTTCCCGTCGGAATTGCATACAGGCGATCGGAATTTCCAATAGGAACTTTTTCTGTCGGAAAAATAGAGAACCTGCTCTCAATCTTTTGCTGGCAGAAATTCAGACAGAAAAAGTCTGATGGAGCATACACACGGTCAGAATTTCCGACCAAAAGCTCACATCAGACTTGTGCTGGCGGAACTTCCGCTCGTGTGTATGGGGCATAAGAGAAAGCTGGTTGAAGCTTGCCAAAAGCTTGCGGAACGTTTAATTTAGTTTTCTGTTCACACTGCTGTTGTACAAGCTGAAGTCTGTGTGAAACAGGCCTAAGAGTCCATGATCGGTTGCCCGTGGTGGAGCTCAATAACCATGCATTTGCAGAACAGGAATAGACATGTATTGTGCTTTTTCATATGTTTACATTGCTGGATGACAAAACACACCTAAATTTTTTCAAGAATTTGGCACATATAGGGCTTTTGGCACAGCATATTAGCACATTATGGCAGACTTGCCTGGCAAGCTATCCCTGCCAGCGCTGCCCTGTCAGCACCTCCTTAGGACATGGGACTGCCATCTACTCCCTGCCTTCCTTTCAGGTTCCAAACCTCTGTCAACCTGGTTGGCTGGGCCACGATGACATCACTGCTCCTACACATGGGAGTCACATCATCACAGCACAAAGCGGTGGCGCAAATGTACGCTGAGCTGCACATGCATATGCACATTCTATTTATACTGAGCTTGACCCAAGCAAACACGTAAAAACTGCAGAATTTGATTTTCTCCCACTCTTTTATGTATTTGTGGCAAGTTAAATGGAGTCAAGAAAAGTAAACATTTTATATAGAGGACATGCTGTCTTTGTACTGTTCTAGCACTCTGTGCTTGTTTTCCGTTTGTCCAGTACAGTATTTTTTTTAAGGTGACTGGATGGCACATGGATGCAGAATTACAACCAGCAAAACAAAAGCATAGTAACCTCTTAGAGACTCTACCTTTCTCAATGGCAAGAATCCAAACTACACTGCCTATCCTTTGTCCGCTAAGCTTGTGCATCTCAAATTCATTGGAAGCTGCACACTTTAAGAGACACTGTTACCTTGCCCATGCAGATCCCCATTTCACCTCCTTATACTTTTTCACCTCCTTATACTTGCTTGAGCTTTCTCGCTGCCCATTCCTCCATCACAACTACCACTGAAATTAGAGGCCTTCAGCCACCAGGGAAGGAGGCCACATGCTCCCCAGCACTAGATAGTGTCACCAGCTGTGACAGAAAAGATTTGCAGGGGAGTTCTGGTAAGGTGTGTATAAGTGCTTTGTAGGGTCCTTTGCAGATCTACTGTACTTTGCCCTGCAATGCAAGTGGCCATGCAAAAAACAGGAGACAGTAATGGTCTGGGGTTCAGCAGATGGAACCAGTGAGAGCTGCGGAGGCCCAGAATCACTTCTGGAAATTGGTTTCCCAGGAGACTTTGTATGTGGTTTTACATAAGCAGAGTTAGGAGGCTTGGACAGGAGAAGCTTTTACAGGCTATGTCCATTGGAAAATTTCACTATAGTAGAAGGTTTCCTTTAAATATGAAATATTTATATGAGTATAATGTTTGCTTCTGATCCCAGCACTACCAATCCAATGAATAAGCCCCCTGGTGCTGGGTGTGAGGCGTTTTGCCACCCAGCAAATATGTTAGCAGACCTTAGTCTGTGTGCAGCGCTGTCATTTTTAATAAGCAGTCATATAAACGAACCATTGTAAATGTTGCTACATAAATCATTTATTCTATAGTTTTGTTTTTCATTTTTAAAAACTCACTGCATATAATAGTATTCATCTGTACGATGGTGGTATCATATTCCTGTTGCAAGAAAAAAATCGGATAATGAAATGGGGTTTAACGATGTGGTAATGAAGACTTTTCATCTGAGTTATCTATGTCTGTATCCTAATCCATTTGGAGATAATAGTAAGCGATATTGATTCTCAGCATAAGGGCTATATTACAGATTAAACAGGCTGTTTCCCAGGGATGAAGAATGACTAGCTTTATGCTGTTGGCAAGAAAGCCTGTTCAATGGCTGCATTGCCATGTGATCTCCTTGCGTTTGCAACAGTCTGCTCAGCTAAAGTAGATGTGACATGCCTGAGTGTAGAGGTGCAGGCGGAGGGATGCTGAAATTGTTTCCTAATGGACTGTGCTACGATTGTAAAGTGCAGGTGCAATCATTTTTTTGACATCTTTATAAATTGGATATATTTACCATGACCATGAATCACCTTTGTTGAATCGTGCTAACTTCTTTATCAGTGAAGATGAAATTTATGGTAAGAGAGATCTATCACCATAGGAAAACATTAAAAAATAGACCACTTTTTTTAATATTTCAAATACTACTGAATTTAAACATAAGTTGGAAGCTAGCTTTCATTATTGGAAAATATTGGTTATCTGTAAAATGGTAACTGCTTATTAGGTAATCATAGAGGAATTAGCGGAGGGGAGGAGAGTATGCCATTCAGAAATCTCACACCCTTTGGCTGCAATGTCCCCACCCCCTGATCATTAATAATATAAATATACAAATAATTTACTAAGAAAATATTTATGAACTTAATTAGGCAGGACTAAACTCAACTTTATTTTAAATTTTATCCCCCCTCCTCTCCCTTACAGAAAAGCCAATGTTTTTTATATATATAGTTAGTCAGGTTGAAAAAAGACACAAGTCCATCTAGTTCAACCATAAGAATAAATAAAAAATAATATCAAACAATCCCATATACACAATACTATACCCACAGTTGATCCAGAGAAGGTTAAAAACCCCAGCAAAACATGATCCAATTTGCTACAGCAGGGGAAAGCATTAATTCCTGACCCCCCCCCCCCCCCGAAAGGCAATCAGACTTTCCCTGGATCAACTTTACCTATGTAGCGGGTGGTTACATTTAGGGGGAAGCATCTGAGTGGTAGCTAGGCTCAGATTTACCAATTGTTAGGTCTCATTGACCATTTCTGTTCCTGGGAGATAGTACTGGTGGTTAAGTTCACTGGGGCCTATAGGTGGCACTGTTGCCGTGGGTCCCGGGTTGAACTGCAGTACGAGGTTGTGTCCTTTTTGTCCCCTCTCGGCAGCGGTACGGTGGGGCGGGGAACCTGCTGTGCCTGTCGGGAGAGGATATAAAAGGGGGCGGCCATCTTCCAGAGGGGTCGTCATTCCGCGCTCAGGCACCTTAAGCCTAGGTGTGGGTGTGTCGCCTCCGGGTGCCCTAGGCCTGGAGGCCTGTCGGGAGGTCTCTGGGTACTCTAGGCCCAGAGACGGAGCTGCTGTTCCATCTCAGACACCTTCAGTCTGGGGTGAGGTACTTCGAGAGAGGCCCGGGGCCCAGTACCTTCGACTGGGTCCCACAAGGGATCGAGGGCTCCTAGGGTGCCCCCTGGAAGTGGGTGCCCGAATCTAGGACGAGGAGGCCAGGGAGGTGACCCTTCCCGAAGACCCGGCGCGGCATTGCTGGTGACGGTGGGGCCTCTGGTAACTCTCCGGATGGATGTCCTTTCCCTGACAAGGGTCAATACTTTTAGAAGGTAATCCACGTTCTCATGGTCTGTGGCAGAGACCCATTGTGAATTCGGTCGGTGGCAGAGACCCAACAACCGAGCCTGTGGCAGAGGCCCTATTCACCTGGTCTGTGGCAGAGACCCCTCATGGTCGGTGGCAGCGACCATGCGCCAAGCCTGTTAGTACTATTCAGAACAGGAGAAACCCAAATTTTAAAGTTTGTGCCTGGACCTCCTCCCACCTTATCTGACCTGTGTTTGTCTCAATCCGTCTGCTCTAAAAGAGACTATTTATTGTGCAAGAAGAAATAAACAAGTGTTGGACCTTTCAGTTGGTGTGGACAGTTGCTTACTGGGGAAAGTTAAAGACTTGTTCTGATTACTGCAGAAACAAGGTCAGCACTGGAGGCCTTTTTTACACCAGTCGCAAACAGGCCCGAGAAATTAACACTGCTCAACCTCCCTATTCAGGAGGGTACGGGCTTGTGGTGCGGTGTGTGCCTCATTCTTTTCCTGCGGAGGATCCAAGCAGAAGAAAAGCAGGTAAAGTCTGGGGTTGGTGCGCTACACCTATAAATGTTAGCACCCAGTTATATTATGTACATTTAGGAAATAATCCAGGCCTTTCTTAACCGCTTGCCGAACATGTCACGCCGATATACGTCAGCAGAATGGCACGGCTGCGCAAAGAAACGTATATTTACGTCACTTTGAATTTCGCTGTGTGCGCGCGCGTGCCCCTGCCGCAAGCTCCGTGACCGTGCCCTCGATGTCCACCGGTGTCCCGCGATCGTGTCACGGAGCTGCAGAACGGGGGGATGCCTGTGTAAACAAGGCATTTCCCTGTTCTGCCTAGTGACAGGACACTGATCGTCTGCTCCTTGTCATCGGGAGCAGTGATCAGTGTTGTGTCACATGTAGCCCAGACCCCACACAGTTAGAATCACTCCCTATGACACACTTAACCCTTCCTAGCCCCCTAGTGGTTAACCCCTTCACTGCCAGTGTCATTTACACAGTAATCAGTGCATTTTTATAGCACTGATCGCTGTATAAATGACAATGGTCCCAAAATAGCGTCAAAAGTGTCCGATGTGTCCGCCATAATTTCACAGTCACGATAAAAATCGCAGATCGCCGCCATTACTAGTAAAAAAAATATTAATAAAAATATTAATAAAAATGCCATAAAACTATCCCTATTTTGGAAACGCTATAACTTTTGCGCAAACCAATCAATAAACGCTTATTGCGTTTTTTTTTTACCAAAAATATGTAGAAGAATAGGTATCGGCCTAAACTGAGGAAAAAAATTGTTTTTTATATATTTTTAGGGGATATTTATTATAGCAAAAAGTAAAAAATATTGCATTTTTTTTCAAAATTGTTGCTCTATTTTTTTTTATAGCGCAAAAAATAGAAAGCGCAGTGGTGATAAAATACCACCAAAAGAAAGCTCTATTTCTGGAAAAAAAAGAACGTTGATTTTGTTTGGGAGCAACGTCGCACGACCGTGCAATTGTCAGTTAAAGCAACGCAGTGCCGAACCGCAAAAAGTGGCAGCCAATCCTCCGGGGCTGAAGTGGTTAAAGCAATCTACTGAGCTGGCCAGAACTATATATATATATATATATATATATATATATATATAGCGCACTCACCCCAGACTTTACCTGAATTTTCTTTTACTTGGCTCCTCCGCAGGAAAGAATGAGGCACACTGCACTAGCAGCCCGTACCCTCCTGGATGGGGAGGTTGAGCGCTGTTAGTTTTTTTCGGGCCTGCCTGCGGCTAGTGTTAGAATCCTCCCGAGCTGATCTCGTCTCTGCATTAGCCAGAGACAAGTCCTTAATTCTCCCCAGTAAAGTAACTGTCCACACCAACTGAAAGTCCAACCTTAGTATTTATTTCACCACGGATAACAAATAGTCTCTATGAGAGCAGACAGGTTGACAAGAGACACAGGTCAGATAAGGTGGGAGGAGATCCAGGCACAAACTCAATTTAGGCTTCTCTTTCGGTTCTTCTTTCATGAACAGGCTTGGGTGCATGGTCTCTGCCACTGACCGGGTGAATATGAAAAGTCACTGCCACTGACTTGTTGAAGTTGGTCACTGCCACTGACCTGGTGAATAGGGCCTTGCCCTATTTGGTCACTGCCACTGACCTGGTGTGCGTAGAGTCACTGCCACTATGACCTACAGGACATGCACTTCCTTCTTCAAGAAACTTGGACCTTGTTAAGGAGAAGAACCTCCCTCCGGAGAGTTACCAGAGGCCCCCACTGTCACCACGACTCTGCGCTGGGTCTTCAGAAGTGGTCACCTCCCTGGCCTCCTCGATCCCGGATACGGGTCCCCTCGCAAGGCGGCACCCTGGGAGCCCTCAATCCCAGGAGGAACCCAGCCGAAGCCGCTCCGGGCCTCAAAAATAGTACCTCACCCCAGACTAAAGGTGTCTGGGATGGAACAGGAACTCGGCCTCCGGGCCTAGGGCACCTGGAGGCGACACATGCACCACCCAGGCTGAAGGTGCCTGGGCGTGACCCCTATGGAAGATGGCCGCGCCTTTTTATACCCTCTCCCGACAGGCACAGCAGGTTCCCCGCCCCGCCGTACTGCTGCCGAGAGGGGACAAAAAAAAGCACAACCTTGTATCCAGAGACGGACTACCAAAAAAAAATGGCAATTTCAAAAACTGTTTGTTTGTGCCGGAACCTAACACAGGAAAGAAAAGGAAACACAGAAGGGAAAAGAGAAATACACATGTGTATAGGGAGAAAAAAACATTTTGAGATCACATAAAATTTTCAATAAAATTTACATTTCCCTCCCGCTGCAATAGCTAAGACCCACCCCATAATCAGCAGTCTTGCTTGGCGTTCACCTGCAGGGGAAAGAAAACACCTAAAATAACATTGATTGGAATGAAAAGATCCCTCCCTAGAGAAGAATCCCTTCCTCCCAGTAAGTATGCTTTATCACATCATCAGTAAGGCAATAGTTACGCAACACCGCCACCTAGTGGTAGTGCCAACATCAGAACACTCATCCCAAAGAAACTTTTCTTCTGTACTATGGCCCTGAACTATCTACTCCCAAATAGGGATGAGCCGAACACCCCCCCCCCGTTCGGTTCGCACCAGAACCTTCGAACGGACCGAAAGTTTGCGCGAACGTTAGAACCCTATTAAATACAATGGACGCGAACGTTCGAAATCTAAAGTGCTAATTATAACGACTAATATGCATGTTATTGTCATAAAAAGGGTTTGGGGACCCGGGTTCTGCCCCAGGGAACATGTATCAATGCAAAACGAAGTTTTAAAAACGGCCGTTTTTCGGGAGCAGTCATTTTAATGATGCATAAAGTGAAAAAAAAGAAGTCAAATATTCCTTTAAATATCGTACCTGGGGGGGGGGGGGGGTGTCTAAAGTATGCCTGTGAAGTGGCATGTGTTTCCCGTGTTTAGAACTGTCCCTGCACAAAATGACATTTCTAAAGGAAAAAAAGCCATTTAAAACTGCTTGCGGCTTTAATGTAATGTCTGGTCCCGGTAAAATGGATGAAAATCTTTGAGAAAAATGGCATAGCTACCCCAGCCACGTACAAGTCCACGGGTTTCTTGGGACTGTAAATCATCCCTAAAAGACTGCTGCTGTTGATGCTGAGTGCCAGGCTCCACCTCCATGCTGACACAATCCTCCTCCTCCTCCTCCTCCTCTTCCTGTGGGATGGGTGGGACAGAAGGAACACTGTCTGGGTAAAGGGGGCCTTGAGAGGCAAGGAAGTCCTCCTCTTCCTGCCTCTGTTCTGCCTCAAGTGCCCTGTCCATTATTCCATGCAGCGTATGCTCCAACAGGTGGACAAGAGGTACAGTGTCACTGATGCATGCACTGTCACTGCTCACCATCCTCGTGGCCTCCTCAAATGGTGCCAGGACAGTGCATGCATCCCTGATCATGCCCCACTGGCGTGGTGAAAAAAACCTGAGCTCCACTGACCCTGTCCTGGTGCCGTAGTCACACAGGTACTCATTGATGGCCCTCTGCTGCGTGTGCAGCCGCTGCAGCATGGCCAA
The DNA here is from genome assembly GCA_029206835.1 of Rana muscosa. Classification (NCBI taxonomy): domain Eukaryota; kingdom Metazoa; phylum Chordata; class Amphibia; order Anura; family Ranidae; genus Rana; species Rana muscosa. The sequence continues at coordinate 651,543,308 of CM055116.1, forward strand.
CCTTGAGTTCCACCTGGTAGGCATGTCACATATAAGGCGGTTCTTGGGCAGGTTCAACTCCTTTTGCAGCTGAGCCAGCCGAGCACTGGCATTATATGATCTGCGGAAATGCACACAGACTTTCCTGGCCTGCCTCAGGACATCCTGTAAGCCCGGGTACCTGCCCAAGAACCGCTGCACCACCAGGTTAAGGACGTGAGCCACACAGGGCACATGGGTCAGTTGTCCCTGTTGGAGGGCGGAGAGGAGGTTGGTGCCATTGTCGCAAACCACCATTCCTGCCTTAAGCTGGCGTGGCGTCAACCACCTCTCGGCCTGCCCCTGCAGAGCTGACAGAACCTCTGCCCCAGTGTGGCTCCTGTCCCCCAAACACACCAGCGCAAGCACGGTATGGCATCTTTTTGCCTGCGTACTTGCGTAGCCCCTTGAACGCCTACGGAGCACCGCTGGTTCTGAGGACAAAGCACAGGAAGAGGACATGGAGGAAGAAGAAGAGGAGGGGGTGGAGGAGAGAGGTGTGTTACAACAACCAGTAGTAGCATTTTGGAGGCGTGGCGGCGGAACAACCTCCAACACTACTGCACCTTGTCCTGCATCCTTCCCAGCTGCCAAAAGAGGGACCCAATGGGCCGTGAAAGAAAGGTAACATCCCTGTCCATGCCTGCTGGACCATGAGTCAGCGGTAATATGCACCTTACCGCTGACCGCCCTGTCCAGCGAGGCATGGACATTGCCTTCCACATGCCGGTAGAGAGCCGGAATCGCCTCCCGTGAGAAAAAGTGGCGTTTGGGAACCTGCCACTGAGGAACCGCACATTGCATAAACTCACGGAAGGGGGCCGAGTCTACCAACTGAAAAGGCAGCAGTTGATGTGCTAGCAATTTAGCCAAGCTAGCATTCAACCGCTGGGCATGTGGATGGCTGGGAGTGAACTTCTTTCGGCGGTCCAGCAGCTGGGGCAGGGAAATTTGCCTGCTAGAATCGGACGTTGGTGTACTGCTAGCAGAGTGCCCGCAAGTACTTGGCTGTGACACACCTAATTCTACACCTTCATTCCTCTCAGTGCAGGTTTCAGAGAGGACTGAAGGTATAGTGGGGTTGGAGATCCCAGCTGATGCGGAGCAAGGAGAGGTCCGCTTTGTTCTTTGGTGTGGGTCTTTAAGGTAGGCTTGCCAACGAGCTGCATGGTAGGTCAACATATGTCTGGTCAAGCATGTAATGCCCAAGCGGCTGATGTTTTGGCCACGCGAGATACGCTTGAGACATGTGTTGCAAACAGCAGCGGTGCGATCTGATGCACTCGACTCAAAAAAGGCCCACACCAAAGAACTTTTGGAATAACGAGCAGAGGCAGCGCCCTGCACAGGCGGAGCTCTGCGGTGTGATTCAGTCTGTGTGCTGCCCTTACGCTGGCCCCCGGAGGGCATCCTGCCTCATTGGAGATGTGCCTCCTCCTCATCCTCCTCCTCCTTCTCCTCTCTCCTATCAGGCACCCACGTGGAGTCAGTGACCTCATCATCCCCTCCCTCCTCATCACTGGAACCAATCTGGCAGTATGCTGCAGCTGCTGGAACATGACTGCCAGATTGGTGTCCTTCTTGAGCATCCCCTCTCTCTGCTCTCATGCTACTGCCTTCTTCTAGCTGGGTATCATCTTCAGACCCTTCGAAACGCTGGGCATCCTCCTGGAGCATGTACCCAACACTGTGCTAAAACAGTTCGGGGGACTCCTCAGGAGGACACAGTGGGTCTAGGGAAGGAGTGCCTGATGATGACATTGAGGACCCTTTGGCAGCTGCTTTGCCAGTACCCTGAGCCTGGGTGAGAGAGGATGAGGAGGGCTTGGTCATCCACTCTACCAAGTCTTCGGCATGATGCGGGTCAACACGTCCAGTTGCCGAAAATAAGGTCAAACGTGTCCCATGGCCACGTGCTGATGACGATGCACCGCGTCCATGACCAGCACTGTTGTCTCTAGACACAGAGCCTGCTTGCCCTCTTTTATTGGCTCCTGACTGTCTGCATCTCCTTGTTTGCCTTCCAGACATTCTATGGGCCTGCAGGGAGATGGGAAAACCAGCAATAAGGGGTAGCTTCAGGTGTATATTTTGCAAGAAGCACACTACGCCTGCTGTAAGTGCTGCAGATGCCTCCCTGTGTTACACAACAGGAAAACACAGCAATAAGGCCTAGCTTCAGGTGTATATTTTGCAGGAGGCACACTACGCTTGCTTTAAGTGCTGCAGATGCCTGCCTGTGTTACACAACAGGAAAACACAGCAATAAGGCCTAGCTTTAGGTGTATATTTTGTAGGAGGCACACTACGCCTGCTGTAAGTGCTGCAGATGCCTGCCTGTATTACACAACAGGAAAAAACAGCAATAAGGGCTAGCTTCAGGTGTATATTTTGCAGGAAGCACACTACGCCTGCTATAACTGCTGCAGATGCCTGCCTGTGTTACACAACAGGAAAACACAGCAATAAGGGCTAGCTTCTGGTGTATATTTTGCAAGAAGCACACTACGCCCGCTGTAAGTGCTGCAAATGCCTGCCTGTGTTACACAACAGGAAAACACAGCAATAAGGGCTAGCTTCAGGTGTATATTTTGCAGGAAGCACACTACGCCTGCTATAACTGCTGCAGATGCCTACCTGTGTTACACAACAGGAAAACACAGCAATAAGGGCTAGCTTCAGGTGTATATTTTGCAGGAAGCACACTACGCCTGTTATAACTGCTGCAGTAGACTGCCTGTGTTACACAACAGGAAAACACAGCAATAAGGGCTAGCATCTGGTGTATATTTTGCAAGAAGCACACTACGCCCGCTGTAAGTGCTGCAGATGCCTGATGGTGTAACACAAAAGAAAAAAACTGCGAGCAATAAGGGGTAGCTTCAGGTGTATAATGTGCAGGAGGCACACTACCCCGCTGTAAGTGCTGCAGATGCCTGCCTGTGTTACACAACAGGAAAACACAGCAATAAGGGCTAGCTTCTGGTGTATATTTTGCAGGAGGCACACTACGCCTGCTGTAAGTGCTGCAAATGCCTGCCTGTGTTACACAACAGGAAAACACAGCAATAAGGGCTAGCTTCAGGTGTATATTTTGCAGGAGGCACACTACGCCTGCTGTAAGTGCTGCAGATGCCTGCCTGTGTTACACAACAGGAAAAAACAGCAATAAGGGCTAGCTTCAGGTGTATATTTTGCAGGAAGCACACTACGCCTGCTATAACTGCTGCAGATGCCTGCCTGTGTTACACAACAGGAAAACACAGCAATAAGGGCTAGCTTCTGGTGTATATTTTGCAAGAAGCACAGATATGAAGACACAGCAAAGATGTCCTTCAGATAGAAACGGCAAGCTCCGCCGGTGTCCGTGGCGTCACCGGATCTCCGACGGAACTCCCTGAAGACCCGGAAGCCGGCGGAGAGGTGAGTACGGATCAAAAGAATTTTGATCGATCAAAAAACTTAATCGATTAATCGAGGAATTAATAGTTAATTTCCACAGCCCTAATATATATATATATATATATATATATATATATTATTCTTACTCAAATTGTTGTGATAGTGACTATCCCTTTCTAAGTCCCCTATGCCTGGCCTGAATGTGGCAGAGAAAATGACTGCAGGCAATCTATATTAGATAGCTGAACTCACCAAACACTTAAAATCCACATATTTCTTTATTGTTTTTTGCATGTAGAATGCAGACTCAATACAATAAGATGTGGTAGACTTGATATAGAAGAGCTTAAGGGAGTCAAAAAGGAGTATTGACTTTCCTAGTCCCAGTTCCAGTGAAACCCACACAGAGGAAAAGGAAATTACCTCGAAGGAAAAGGAAAATAATACAGAAAATGACATGTGATACAAAATAATGGTCAAAAGGTAGCGGCATAATAAAAACTATTAACCTGAGAACAACATAGGCTACTCATTTAGATCAGGGATCTTGAATTAAAATTAATGGAAGTCCAGTCGGTAAACTTTACTTGCGGTCCAAATCCCATGTTTGCGCCATAACACATCACAGCCCCCTTTTACATCACAGTCCGCTGTACGTCAATATCTTCAGCCCAGTGTTGCCAACCCAATCCCCCCCGAAGTGAAATTTACTGGCAGATGTGCAAACGACAGCATTTTTTTTTACTGACAAAAAATCATGAAATTTACTGACAGAGCCACATTCTTTACTAACACTGCAAAAAACTACCTAAAATGGTAGTTGTCAGTGCTAAACAGTGCAAATAACAATATTTAAACTATAAACATCTAGCTAGTACTATTAGCAATGTGTTTAAGTTAAACAAAAGTCAAAAATCATATTTGTCCATTTACATGAAGGTCAGATTACTATAACCCAGCCAGCACAGAGTTTCCCCATATATCAGAGTCTGCAGGATTCCCCCTTACAGTGCAAGGGAACTCTGATGTATAGGGGAATTCTGCAGATCATGATCTAAGGGGGAACTCTGATGTAAGGGGGGGGAGCTCTGGTCACCAGAGACCACCTTATATCAGAGTCCACTGTATTACCCTTTACATCAGAGTTCCCACTAACATCAGGGTTCGCAGAGTTCCCCCTTGCACTGTAAGGGGGGATTCTGCAGACTCTGATGTAAAGGAGGATGTGCACAGGATCAGGGGCGGATCCAGAGTCTTTTCTCGGGAGGGGCACTGCCAAAAAATATGTTTTTTTGGTGGGAAATTTATCGGGGAAATGGCTGGTGTCGGCGCTTCAATCACCCCAGCACCATGGTTGTTATGGTGTCAGGATGATTGAAGTGCATTATTTCTATTATTACATTGTAATATAAAATTAAATAGTTCAATGTAGAATCAGTGGGAGCCCCGAGTGTGTCACTTGCCACCGTTGCCTGCAATTAGTGGGAGCCCTGAGCGGGTCACTTGCCACACGTTGCGGATTGACACTTGCCACGTCACCTGCCACATCTTGTGGATTGTCACTTGCCACACCTTGTGGATTGTCACTTGCCACATCACCTGCCACACCTTGCGGATTGTCACTTGCCACATCACCTGCCACACCTTGCTGATTGTTACTAGCCACACCTTGCGGATTGTCACTCGCCACGTCACCTGCCACACCTTGCTGATTGTCACTTGCCTGCCACCAGATGCAGATTTTCATTTGCCACGTCACCTGACACAATTTGCGGATTGTCACTTGCCACGTCGCCTGCCACACCTTGCGGATTGTCACTAACTTGCCTGCTAAGGTGTAGTTTTGGTTGTCTCTTGCTGTGTCCCAGACTCCCAGAGTCAGGCAGCAGAGAGATAATGTAATCTCTCTGCTGCCTGCACAGTGAGGGCGGAAGTCACTGCAGGAATGCAGGGCAGGCACGGGCGGTGAGAGATGATCTCATCTCTCTGATCCCCCGCTTCTGGCTAGCTGATTGGCCAGCTGCCACACTGAGCCTGCTCTCTCACTCTCACCTGTGCTGCCAACACACTGAGCAGCACGGTCTGCCCACGAACCGCGCCGCCCGCCCACAAACCGCGCCTCAAGTGGAGCCGCCCGCTTTCTTACTCGTCTGTGGAGCCGCATGCTATCGCACCTGCCCGCAGAGTGGCCCGACGTGACTCACTGACGTCACTCGTTGCTAGACGGCAAGCGTGCAGGGAAGAGGCTCCTACCCACCTCCTCCTCCGCTCCTGGTATCGTGTCAGTGCGCCGCGTAACTACATTAGACGAGTCTCTCTCTCTGCGCCGCTGATCGGCTGATGTGAGAAACTGAGAGAGAGACTCAGAGAGGCAGCGGCAGCCGCAGAACAAGTACTGTATATACTCGATAAGCCATCCCGAATACAAGCCGAGGCACCTAATTTTACCCCAAAAAACTGGGAAAACTTATTGAGTCGAGTATAAGCCTAGGGTGTCCATCTGCATGCCTCACTGTGCCTCACTGTGCCCATGCCTCACTGTGCCCATGCTTCACTGTGCCCATGACTAGACTGATGTTTAACATGGGAGTCTATGGAAGGAGTGCCTGGCTTTGAAAAATCTGTTCTCTCCGGCCGGACACCAAACTTTGCACACTTGTAGAGGAGACATTGGGCTACATGTGTGCCATGTTTGGGGTCCAGGGGACCTACGACCGGCCAATAGCGGGTCCGCAAAATCACCGGAGAAATTACCGTTTAACATTGGAGTCTATTTAAGGGTTGCCCGGCTTTAAAAAATCAGTGCTCCCCGGCCGTAGGTCCCACAGACACCAACTTTTGTACACTTATAGGGGAGACATGGGGCTACATGTGTGCCAAGTTTGGGGTCCAGAGGACCTACGACCGGCCGGTAACGGGTCCCCAAAATCCGGGAGATCAGGCGCAAAACAGAGCAAGCAAGTGAGTGTGACAGATGGTCTCGGGGGGGGGGCAATTGCCCTGTTGCCCCCCCCTGGATCCGCCCCTGCACAGGATAGAGGAGGTGGTCAGAGGATGCGCACAGGATACAGAAGGTGGTCAAAGAATGCGCAAAGGATACGGGTGGTGGTCAGAGGATGCGCACAGGATACAGAAGGTGGTCAAAGGATGCGCACAGGATACGGGTGGTGGTCAGAGGATGCTCACAGGATTCAGGAGGTGGTCAGAGGATGCACACAGGATACAGGTGGTGGTCAGAGGATGCGCACAGGATAAAGGAGGAGGTCAGAGGATACACACAGGATAAAGGTGGTGGTCAGAGGATGCGCACATGATAAAGGAGGAGGTCAGAGGATGCGCATAGGATACAGGTGGTGGTCAGAGCATGCGAACAGGATACGGGTGGTGGTCAGAGGATGCGCACATGATACAGGTGGTGGTCAGAGGATGTGCACAGGATACAGGTGGTGGTCATAGGATGTGAACAGGATACAGTAGGTGGTCAGAGGATGCGCACATGATACAGGAGGTGGTAAGAGGATGCGCACAAGATACAGGAGGTGGTAAGAGGATGCGCACAGGATACAGGAGGTGGTCAGAGGATGCTCACAGGATACAGGGGGCAGTCAGAGGATGGGCACAGGATACAGGAGGTGGTCAGAAGATGTGCACAGGATACAGGAGGCGGTCAGAGGATGTGCACAGGATACAGGAGGCAGTCAGAGGATGCGCAAAGGATACAGGAGGTGGTCAGAGGATGCGCACAGGACACAGGAGGTGGTCAGAGAATGGGACAGGATAGATGGTGGTCAGAGGATGGCAGGGTGTGCTCAGTGCTGGCCATGGTCAGGGCCTTGTGGTCAGGACCTTGTGTGTCCATGCGGGCTGCGGGGGGTCGGGTCCGCGCTGTCCTTCTCTCTCGTGGTGCTGCTGCCGCCAGTCCTCTGGCTCCACTGTACTGTCCACACCACAAGGCTCGGCTCCACCATCAGCACGCTCGGCTCCTGGCATTTCAAATTATAATGCAGCTTGCGACATTACATCATCAGTAGGCATGTGCAGGCCGGGCGGCACGAACTCTGAATCAGATCATCTCTGGGATTTCCGGAACTGCACATGCACAGTTCTCACCTGAGTCTGACGCAGACATTTTTACTGGCACTGTTCGGCTTCTACAGGCATTTACGGGCAGGAAAAAAGTGCCCTGTTTCTAAGGACTGTCCGTAATTTTTTTTTATGGGGGCAGTTGGCAACCTGCTCTTCACATCATAGCCCCCCCTTTAAATTACAGTCCCTTCTTTACATTTGTGTCCTCACCCCCCTCCTTCACATCATAGCCTCCTCTTTACATTAGTGTTCTCTGCCCCTTTGCATCACAACCCCGTTTTTACATTAGTTTCCTAAGCCCCCTTTCATATCACAGTCCCCCCTTTTACATCACAGTCCCTTTGGTACATAGATCGGGCCGTGGATGTCCAAACGCTGACTCTGTACACTTAGTCAGCGTTTGGACATCTATCAATCTATGTGCCAAAGCCCCCCCCCCCTCAACAGGACAATTTTTTAACAACTTTCATTAGCAGCCCCGATGAAGGGGGAGTCCTTAGTCCCCCAAAATGCGTTGACCTCATTTTATTGCCGAAACTTCAAATAAAACATCTTTTATACCTGCATTTACTGGATACCGGGCACTCCTTTACTTTCACTTCTTTCTAAGAAAACACGGAGTCGACCACAAGGCCGTACCCCGAGGTAGCAGCCCAGGCCATAACAGGGCTCGCCACCACCTTTCCCTCCAACCGGGCAAGAACCTCTGGAAACCAACTCTTCCTATCTGCCCACACTCTATATACCTACAGCAGTGACTGATCGAGACAGTCCCGCGTGATCTACACCTCCTCTCCTAAGTTACTATTTTAAAGATGGCATCATGGAAAAGGGGCATGGGAGCCAATTCATTCAGCCGTTTCATTTCACTGTAAAATATATTTGTAAAATGAAGCTGTGAGAGTTGGAAAAGAGATTTTAATTCAACCCAGGAAATTACCCAGTTCACTTCCATCATGCTGCTTTCAACAAAATAGACAAATATTTTCACTTAGACTGGATTAAAATTCACAACTTTATTTTGCAGTAACTTGTTTAAACACACATTTTACCATGCATTTTCACAACGCAGGGCGAACCATAAACCGCAGTGTGGTGTGTTGCGGTACCATTTACTTTTCTGTGGAGTGCTTCAGTGGAAGAAAAAAGGTACAGAAAAAAGTTACAGGTCTGTTAACACCTGCATTAATGTGCATTGACAGCCCTTACCACAGCCGGGACTGCCTTTCTATGACATGAGTTAACATGCAGTATAATGCTATTAGGGGTAATATTTTTTTATTGCTTAGAAAAAGCAGAGAAAAACCTCCTGCTGAGTTACCACAGAAATGTTTCTCTTGTTTGACCTGTTGGACCTGAATCTACATTTATAAATGATATATAACAGAATGTGGTAGGTAGGCATTGCCAGGGCAAAGTGCAAAGTCAGCAATACAGTATGAGGGATATGGTGCAAAGTCCTGTATAATAATAAATCCATTGCATAATGACACAGTCAGAAAGCAGCAAAAAGGAAAGTGTATCACTTCAAGTGATATTAAAGCCTTTTTTTTTTTTATGTTATACTTACCTGCTCTGTGCCCGGATCCTCCTCTTCTCAGGTTCCCTGCGGACACTCCTGGCTTCTCCCTCCTGCCTAGTGCCCCCATAGCAAACATCTTGCTTTAGGGGCACCCAACCAGGCACGCTCCAGAGCCAAGGCTCTGTGTGCCCATTCACACAAGGCGCTGCAGCTCCGCCCTACCCCTTTCATCTCCTGATTGGGTCACTGGCTGTGATTGACAGTAGTGAAAGCCAATGGCTCCTGCTGCTGCCAAAAGTCAATTAGTAGTGCAAGTCCCCAGAGAGGCAAAGTTCTCGTGGACATCCCTGGATCGAGAGGGGGCTCAGGTAAGTATTTGGGGGGGCTGCTGCACACAGAAGATTTTGCATAGAATGCATGAAAGTAAAAAATCCTGTGTCTTTACAACCACTTTCAGCACTAAAGTGTTAATTAACAGGTGCACACAACAGTCATATGATAGGCCATCTTTTTGGCTTCTTGCTTCAACAGGGAAACATCCAGGCCTTGCTGTCCTCTTCAGATTGGTTGAATCCTGTAAACTAAACCACAAGACAAGAAAAGCTCTCCAGCCTCATGCAAAACCTCAGATACCATTTATTGTGTGAACAAGGTATAAAGGTGTAGGGTGCTCTGAATAAAAGGACTAGCCAGAGGCAATGTTCGTAATGTGGGATAGATATAATTCAGGCAGGGTGGTGTCTTGGAACACTTGAGTAGCACTTCATGAGGGAAGCGATCTCTAGTAAAGATAAGATAAAACAAAAAAAAAAGGCGCCTCTAAGTGCAATGATTGGTATGAAGAAGGAACCAATAGACATTCCGAAACGCGTTCCGCCCCTTTTTGTCACTTCGGGTCCAGGTGTTCCACGCTGATCCCTGCCGTGCAGATGATCCTTCTGGTGCCTCCTTCCACTGCGGCTTCCCTCTGCTGGTCGGCTGGAACCCCTGCTGCACACTGGACCACCTCCAGGACTACCCAATCGGGACCACCCTGACACTGGATGCTGAACCACCATCCCATTTACGCACCATGATGAGCCCTTTTCATCTTATGTCTAGTAAGTGTTTTTAAACCCTTTTGGGCTATTAGAGCTAGTCTACACTTGCTTCAAAAAAAGGCTTCGGACAAAAAGGCTTTCCTTATACATTTTTCATCAAATTTAGAATTTCAATTTAATTGCATTATTAATTTTAATTGATAAATTTCATTTTTAGTTATCTGTATGCTATTGTTTTAGCCACTAAAATGTTCTATTTGGTATATTTACCCGGTGCAGTTAAAAGTTGCATTTCTTTTCCCAGATTTGTATAAAGTCTACAATTTATAAATAATTATGTTACAATTTCTTATTGCTTTAGATGAATCTAGTACCATTATATTTTTGCTTTTTTTACAGATGGAAAAATTGAGAATGCCTCAGAAAGAAATTGGAAAAAAATGCTCAGAAAATTGAATACAGGTTTGTGAGAGATTGGACTCATTCTATCAAGTTCTTATTATTCTGTTCTTGCTCTTGTATTGATTGCTTTCATTGCAGAGCTCATCTTTGTAATAAATTAAACTGAAATGGAATACAATTTAATTTAGTGTCCTGAAAATGAATATTTGATTTTTCTGTAATATTTTCTGTTTTTAAATAACTTCAATGGTTGGTCACATAATCAAATTATATATTAGTGTATGTATAGTCCATTTAAAGAAAAAAAAAACTGCTAATTTATTTTTTGTTGTCTGCAAATTTCCCTTTATTTCCTGCCCAAGAAAAATAACAGGAAGTGTTACCTCCTATTCTGGGGAAAGCTCTAAAATTTTGCATTTCCCTTGACTTTTTTTCTCATGGACAATTGATAATTAGAGGGGTAAATCACCCCAATTGGGACACAGACAGCAATAATACAGACAGAGGGTCAAAAAACTGGCCACACACACTAGTAGATTCCCACATGAACATTCATTCATATAAACATTCTGATCAAGAAATTCGATGACTTGACAATGTTTTTTAAATGTACTTCAAAACTTCTTTTACTTTAAGGCCACATTCACACTTGCGAATGGGCCTGATTTTGATTGCATGTAAGAACCCTAGCTGGGGTTCCCAGCGATCAGCTGTGGAAGGAAGACCCATTGAAATCAATGGGAGGCTGCTGGCTCCCATACATAATCACGGTCACTTGCATGTAATCACAATCACCTGCTGTCTGCATCCAGGGACAATCACTCGCAGGGGTTCATGCATGTGTAGCGGGGTCTCCTTTAAGGCCCCGGGACTACGTTACCCAGAACCCCGTTCGGCACCCAGAGTGCAATTAGCCACCGCAGAGACTCATGGGAGGGGTTATTTAAGGAGGAGGCGAGGCGGAGCTCGGCCTCTTTGGACACCGCGCTGCAAGCAAGAGTTTCTTCCTGTGCGGATCTGCTGCAGTGCAAGGCCTGAAGCCTGGGCCTTGCACAACTTCCAAAGAGCCTTCCACCCCACTGAGGACATCAGTTAGATCGAGGACCCGATCGTTGCAGACGCTGTGTGCGGAGACACGGCAGGTGGAAGTCCCGGACTGGGATTGCGTTCGGAGTGGTGAGCGAGCACTTGCTCAAGCCAATAGACTGTACCGTGTTAGGCCTATAGACTGCCTTGGCCCACCTATCGTTGTTTGTTGTTCTATTAGGAGACCCGTAGCAGGACAGAGTTGAAGGGTCTCCAGTATAGTGTTCCTTGAGACTGCCTACTTGTGGATTACAAATACTATTTCATCAAGTGCACCACCGAAAGTTTGCATGCAAAGAAATCCTAGAGTGAAAAGACTGAGATTTCTTCTATGTCAGGCCTGACTAGGGGGGAGATATAATATTGTTTAGTGCACCACAGGGCACGCACACCATAATAGCTGTGCGCGGTGGGTTACCACGCTGGGCCATTGTTGTGTGCTACACCTATTGCTGCAGGGCTCTGTAAGCAAGTTGCATGTGTTCTGTTCTGCCTATGCTTTTGATATAAAAGTAAAGCCGTTGCATTTCATCTCTTGCCTCAGTGTGTTGTCTTACTGTAAAAGAGATTGCCCCTTACAATATTACTGAATGTGATATAAGATTAACCCTAGACTAACTGTGCCAGGGTGGGTCGAGTAAGATTGTCGGGGGTTGGCGGTGCTGTATGCAGGGCCCGAAATCAAACCAGCGGCTCTCTTAACTGGGGGTAGCGCTACACATGTAATCAGAATTGGTCCCATTCGCATGAGTGAATATGGCCTTAACATTTGATTTTAGAACAAACGGACTGATTCCTGATTGAAAACCACATTCACTATTAAAAATCCATTCATTAGAGAAAAAAAATTCATTCTGTGCTTTTTAAATTTTTATTGTGACTACATTCTAAAATGATTATCAGTTTTATCCCACTAATGATTAGAAAATTGAACAAAAGGTTTTCTAGCAAAATGATACTAGTGTATGTGGCAGCTTGTGGTCAGTGCACAGACATAATAACAGAAACCTATACACTCTCCATACTTTTTGCTAGTAAAAGTGTGTCAGTTTCTTGAATTGTATATGTAGCAACCTCATCCCTCTCACCCCTTCTTCTTCTCGGCTTGTTGTCTCGTCTAGGGGGGGGGAGTATGGGAGGAGGGATGCGATACACCACGGCCCATGTCCTCTTTTGGCTAGAGGTGAAGGCCAGAACCAATTTTATCATCGGGTCGTGTGTATAACCCAGAGCCAAGTCTTTTCTGTAAAGGACCCCCTCTGCTCCCCGTAACTGGAGTTCCACACCACTGAAAAGGTCCAACTCGTATTTATTCTCCAATAGCAATAAATCGTCATTTAGAACAGACAGGTTGTGACCCAAAGAACAGTTCAGTATAGGTGGGGAGTAGGTCGAGGCACAATCCCTTAGATAGAACTAACCATTGTGGTGTCACCAACGGTTATGGCGCACAGATGCTGCCACCGACTGTGTAGAACAGAAAGTGAATTACCTTCGCTAAGCGCAGCCCCTGTCAAAGGGAAGACATCCGTCCAAGAGAGTTACCAGAGGCCCCTCCGTCACCAGCAATACTGCACCGGACTGTTCAGAGGGGTTACGCTCCCTGGCCTCCTCGTCTCAGATTCGGGCACCCAAGGCTTTAGGGCCCCCTCGGATTCCTCCACCCTCGCGGGACCCAGTCGAAGGTACTAAGCCCCAGGCCTCCTTAATAGTACCTCACCCCAGGCTACAGGTGCCTGGGATAGACTCCATCTCCCGCTCCGGCCAGGTCAAGGGCACCTGGGCCCGGAACGCCGGCACCCAGGCTAAAGGTGCCTGGGCGCGACTCTGACCTCCGACTCTGAACCCCGTGTTCAGGGCGTCCGTCCCCTTTTATCCCCTCTCCCCAGCGTCACAGCAGGTTCCCCGCCCCGCCGTACAACCGCCGGAAGAGGACAAAAGGGGCACAGTACTGCAGTGAGGGTTCAACACTCCAAACACCTCTATGGTGAAGACCAAAGAGCTGTCGAAGGACACCAGAAACAAAACTGTAGACCTGCACCAGGCTGGGAAGACCGAATCTGCAATAGGCAAGCAGCTTGGTGTGAAGAAATCAACTGTGGGAGCAATAATTAGAAAATGGAAGACATACAAGCCCACTCATAATCTCCCTCGATCTGGGGCTCCACGCAAGATCTCACCCCGTGGGGTCAAAATGATCACAAGAACGGTGAGCAAAAATCCCAGAACCACACGAGGGGACCTAGTGAATGACCTGCAGAGAGCTGGGACCAACGTAACAAAGGCTACCATCAGAAACACACTACGCCGCCAGGGACTCAGATCCTGCAGTGCCAGTCGTGTCCCCCTGCTTAAGCCAGTACATGTCCGGGCCCATCTGAGGTTTGCTAGAGAGCATTTGGATGATCCAGAAGAGGATTGGGAGAATGTCATATGGTCAGATGAAACCAAAGTAGAACTGTTTGGTAGAAACACAACTCATCGTGTTTGGAGGAGAGAGAATGCTGAGTTGCAACCAAAGAACACCATACCTACTGTGAAGCATGGGGGTGGCAACATCATGCTTTGGGGCTGTTTCTCTGCAAAGGGAACAGGACGACTGATCCGTGTACATGAAAGAATAAATGGGGCCATACATCGTGAGATTTTGAGTGAAAACCTCCTCCCATCAGCAAGGGCATTGAAGATGAAACGTGGCTGGGTCTTTCAGCATGACAATGATCCCAAACACATCGCCCGGGCAAGAAGCATTTCAAGGTCCTGGAGTGGACTAGCCAGTCTCCAGATCTCAACCCCATAGAAAACCTTTGGAGAGAGTTGAAAGTTGCTGTTGCCCAGCGACAGCCCCAAAACATCACTGCTCTAGAGGAGATCTGCATGGAGGAATGGGCCAACATACCAGCAACAGTGTGGGACAACCTTGTGAAGACTTACAGAAAACGTTTGACCTCATGTCATTTCCAAAGAATTGAGATGAACTTTTGATATTGACCAAATACTTATTTTCCACCATAATTTGCAAATAAATTATTTACAAATCAGACAATGTGATTGTCTGGATTTGTTTCCACATTTTGTCTCTCATAGTTGAGGTATACCTATGATGACAATTACAAGCCTTATCTTTTTAAGTGGGAGAACTTGAACAATTGGTGGCTGACTAAATACTTTTTTGACCCACTGTACATGTACAGTGGTATGTAGTGTACGATTACATTGGGAACAGTCAGTGGAAAAGAAGAAAAATAAATGATAGTCAACAGAGAATTATACTGTGTGGGCTGTTACTGTGTTAGTCAGCGGAAAAGTGCATGTTGGTATAGTGGTGGTCAGTGCAGATTTAGAGAAGTGCATGACTGCAGTAGGAATGTACATAGGTGATGTGGCTGATTAGTAAATTTGTAGATTACTATTGTCTGTTTGGATATACAGCTGTTTCCTTTTTTTTTAATGCAACACTAAAAATAAAGTAATGAACAATGTGAATGACAACACAATATTTATTGTAAATGTTAACTGGAAAAAAACTGAAATAAAAATCAGCAAAAAAAAAAAAATGTAAGCTAAAGAGAGAAATGGGAGGAACTTCTTATGCCGCGTACACACGACCATTTTTCATGACGAGAAAAATGTCATTTTTTAATTTGGTCATTAAAAACGATCGTGTGTAGGCTCCAGAGCATTTTTTGCGACGTGAAAAATGGCCATTAAAAATTTGGAACATGCTCTATTTTTTCTCGTAATTTTTCACGTCGTCGTTTTTCTCATCGTGAAAAACGGGCGTGTGTAGGCTTTAACGATGTGAAAAAAACGCGCACGCTCAGAAGAAAGTTATGAGACGGGAGCGCTCGTTCTGGTAAAACTAGCGTTTATAATGGAGATAGCACATTAGTCACGCTGTAACGGACTGAAGAGCATGAGGCTGAAAAGCGCGAATCGTCTCTCACCAAACTTTACTAACATGAGGATCAGCAAAAGCAGCCTAAAGGGTGGCGCCATCCGAATGGAACTTCCCCTTTATAGTGCCATCGTACGCGTTGTACGTCACCGCGCTTTGCTTGAGCATTTTTTTTTCACGATAGTGTGTAGGCAAGGCAGGCTTGAGAAGAATCACGTCGAGAAAAACATTATTTTTTTCAATGACATTAAAAACGGTCGTGTGTGCGCGGTATTAGGGTTGATTAGAGTTAACTAAGATTTAATATAACAAAAACCTAACCTAATAAAAAAAAAAAAACGAACAATACTTATGCCGCGTACACACGACCGTTTTTCACGTCGTTAAAAATGCAATTTTTTAAATTGGTCATTAAAAACAAACAATCGTGTGTAGGCTCCAGAGCATTTTTAACAACGTGAAAAACGGCCTCCAAAAAATGAGAACCTGCTCTATTTTTTCACGTCGTTTTTTTTAACGTCGTGAAGAACGGTAGTGTGTATGATTTTACGAGGGGAAAAAAAATGCGCATGCTCAGAATCAAGTATGAGATGGGAGCGCTCGTTCTGGTAAAACTAGCGTTCGTAATGGAGTTAGCACATTCGTAACGCTGTAAATTATTGCATCGTTTAATGCAGCGCATTAATTTCTTCTTTATATAATGCTAAAATAATGAACTTCTTTTGCTAATGATATTCAGAGTTATGACAAACTTGTTTATTAGTAAGTGTTAGTGATCTCATGAATTACATTTTTTGTTGGCAAGCCAGATCTCCGTAATAAATTATAAAATAATTAAAAATATATCTTAAATAATTATTTTTTTTGATAATTTTTTTTCTTTTATATTTAGGAAAGTTTTTTTTTGTCTTTTATATTTAGGAATCATTTTTTTTTTTTATCTTTTGTGTGTCAAGTTACCACCCCAACATTATAAATTTGTATTATTTCCCCTCAAGGAGGTTTGTGTCCCTCGTTAATTATCAGTGTTTTTTTTAAATGTCCCTGCCTACTCACTAGCAAACTCTCTTTTTGAATTAAAAACACATAGTCAAGTATTTGCTGTAAATCAAAAAAGCCTTTATTTTGGCACATAACAAATTAAAGGGGAAGGCAGCACTGGAGACCCTGCTTGAATTTGTGCATCCTTTGGACCCCACAGCAAACATCCAAGAATAGAACACCAAACTATGTAATGACCCCAAAAAAAAAAATTAGGAGCATAATCTTGTCTTGGACTCTCAGAGGTCAGGAACAGCAACAGGTAAGTCAGATATATGTCCCCAGTCTGTGGTACTAGAACAGTCATTATTTTTTTCTCTTCCTTGGAGCCTTCTCTCCAGCCTTCTCTCCAGCCTTCTCTGCAGCCTTTGTTAAGCGCTTCCTCGGAGGCTGTGTCTCAGGAGGAGAGCTTGTGGCAGGAGGAGGAGTAGGAGGAGGGACGACCTCTGTTAGGTCAGTGAACTGGGTTAGTTCGCCCAGCAACCCCCTGTTGATTACCTTCAACATTAAGTTTTCACTGTAGAGCCGTTGCCTAATGTCCATTTGGCCTAGTTTGTGTGCCAGTACTGCGGCATAGCCCTCTTCAACGAAGGGGGGCTTTCTGAGGGCCGCAGTAGCCTCTCGAATAAGGGCACGGGTTTCCTCCTCCACCTGCCTAACCCTCCTGGGCATTCTTTGTTGGATTTTCAGGGGAGGCATCTGGGCTCTTGTGCTGGGCCTTGCCTCTTCCTGTGTGCCACTGGGCCCTGCCTCCTCCTGTGTGCCACTGGGCCCTGCCTCCTCCTGTGTGCCACTGGGCCCTGCCTCCTCCTGTGTGCCACTGGGTTCTGCCTCCTCCGGGTCCCCAACGTCCCCCTCTTCTTGGCTCTGCTCTGGCTGTGTATAAAAAAGGGACATACCGTATATACACTCGAGTATAAGCCGACTCGAGTATAAGCCGAAGTACCTAATGTTGCCCAAAAAACTGGGAAACCTCACTGACCCGAGTATAAGCCGATGCCCCACTGTTCCCTGTAAAAAGACATTTTTACATTGTAATTATTACCTGTAAAGAAGTTGAGGCTGCGGCGTTCATCGTTCAAATTCCGCGGCGTCCATCGTTCAAATTCCGCGGCGTCCATCGTTCAAATTCCGCGGCGTCCATCGTTCAAATTCCGCGGCGTCCATCGTTCAAATTCCGCGGTCTCTTCCTGTTCCTTACTTGATAGGCGAGTCTCAGCAGACACTCTCCGCCTATCACGATCATTCTCTCATCCTTAGTTTTCCCAGCAGACACTGTGTTGGGTATTCCGCCAATCACAGACGTCTGCTGGAAAACTGAGGATGAGAGAACGTTCGTGATAGGCGGAGAGTGTCTGCTGAGACTCGCCTATCAAGGAAGGAACAAGAAGAGACCGCGGAATTCGAACGATGGACGCCGCGGAATTTGAACGATGGACGCCGCGGAATTTGAACGATGGACGCCGCGGAATTCGAACGATGGACGCCGCAGCTGCAACTTCTTTACAGGTAATATTTACAATGTAAAATTTATATGACTCGAGTATAAGCCAAGGGGGGGACTTTCAGCCCCAAAAAAAGGGCTGAAAATCTCGGCTTATACTCGAGTATATACGGTTCTTATATTTTTTGCTTCATCAATCACACACATTTTTCACCTCATGCCAATTGAAAATTGAATGCAAAAATTAATTAAAAATACAATGATTCTGACCCCTGCATTTTTTATTCTTGTCCCCATCAATTTTGACTACTACTGTCTATTGATTTTTAAAACACTTTTTTTCAAGCATTAAATAGTTAGCAATAGTAACATCTATTTTACATCATTACTTTTATTACATATAAATCTTGATATCAATACTATACCTGGCTCCATATGTCCAAATCCGGCTCCTCAAGGACCTCTGGTTGTTCCTCCGAAGAAGCCAGAGCTGGGTTGCAAGGAAGGCGGGAGGGTTGGCTGCAAGGAAGGCTGGAGGGTTGGCTGCAGGGAAGGCTGGAGGGTTGGCTGCAGGGAAGGCTGGAGAGTTGGCTGCAGGGAAGGCTGGAGAGACGTCTGGGGGGAAGGGTTGACAGAGATTCCCTGACTTCCAGATGGTCATCCAGAAATGATAATTTGTTGTAGTACCACAGACTGGGTTTATAAACCTTATCTGCTGCAGCTCCTGACCTCTGGGACTTCAGGACCATATTCCGCTGAGTCCCATATATGCCCCTAATGGTAGCTAGTTTGTTGTTCACCTCTTGGATGGTTGCTGTGGGGATCTGGGTCTTTACAAATTCAAGAAGGCTCTCCAGTGCTGCCGTCCTGGCTGCTTTATTTTTATTTTTGGCTGTTTTAGTTTGCCACAGAACAGGAAGTTCCTTCCATCTGTCCAGGAACTCCCCCAAAAACTCTGGACTCTTGAAAGCCTGCATGTTTGAAAGTCAAAAACAACACAAAAATACTAGTGTCAGTCAAGACTCTTAAAATAATATTTATGACCATATATAGGTCACAATCTCATCCACTGATGAAACCAAAATCACAAAAATGTTTAGGTACCTTCGTTATCACGTTCGTTGCTTACTCCTTCTTCCGCACAATGAACGTAGTTACGATGCATGCGTATTAGCTTTATATACACTGCGCATTCATGAAACGCTGCACGTTTTCCCCACCCCTGACGTTCGATATAGTACTTTCCCTGCCCCTTCTCGCTCGTCGTAGTGCTACACAACATGGCGGAGACTCAGGTGGCTGATATTACATCAACAGAGGATGAAATTCCTGAGCAACCAAAGACCCGATCCCGGAAATATAAGGCATCCAACATGACATTCGAGGAAATGGTGGAGATGGTCGCTATTTTGAGGAGGGAGGATTATGATGCCAAGCATTGGCCGTATAAAAGGCCTAATCTTGTCAAGTCAAAAATTATGGGGAAAGTGGTTAAAACTCTTCACCAAAAATTTGGGGTGTGCAGAACTAAGGAACAGCTCCGAAAATGGTGGTCTGATCTCAAGTTGCGGGAGCCCGACCAATACAAAAGAATCAAGAAAGTTATAGGAAAAAGTAAGTAATTTTCATGTCTTTGAACTTCAAATTATTATTACTTGCATGTTGCTGCATGTGTTTTTCTTTAATGTAGTACAGGTAAACATAGCAACTTTCATGTTCGTGGCCACAGTAATCGATCGTAGTAAACCTTTTTCGTACGTACACTTAATAATACAATGTTTTTGGCTGATACAGCGTGGATAAAAAAGTTAACATGTCTATTTTGGGGAAATGATTTTTGGGACATGATGTTTGAATAGATTTTTGGGTAACTATATTTTTAAAACATGAAAAGGTGTATGCATTGTAAATGTTTAAGGCGAGAATGCTCAGCAGCTGTTTAAACATCTGGACTCAGTAGCACAAGTGTGTTGTAATATGTTGGCTGATTTATGTGGGACGTTATGTTATTAGATGTGTGTATATATATATATGTATATATATATATATGTGTGTATATATTTATTTATATGTGAGTACAATATTGACCAGGCCAGATTTTAGTAGATAATTCAGTTGTCAGAGTCAACTGGATTACGGATATGGGAGAGGCCAGAAAACAGCTTTGATGTGTTAATCTTATGTGTGTGAGGTACTTAATTGTCGACCAAAGGGCCAAACAGGATCTACTACACATGTCAAGGGGACTTGTTTATGTCAATCTATTTTTACATATCAAGGCGGTATTCAGGCCACCTTTCGTCTCCGCAATCTAATTGCATATGTCAAAAGACAGCTTGTTGATGTTGTTATGCAGGAATACAAATGAGGGCTGTGGTCGTCTCCGGCTAGGTTGGGGGTCATTCTCTGTCATCCTGAATGACAGAGTGTAGATCAAAGACAGCCAATCAAATTGCTCAGTCATTCAATAGATAAGATATATAAACTGATAGTCAGTCTAGTCATATATATTCCTGCATGATTATGAAGGCACAGGATATATTCTGTAGGAATATGAAGGCACAGGTCTAGAATATGATCTAGGAGACGTGGAACTCGGAAATATATGTAGACTCTGATTGGATTCGTTGTCATCTGTGCAAGTATTGGACTTTGTTCTGTATTGGAAGTCAATAAAGCGCAATCTCTGGAGAACGTGGGTGTATGCTGCGGGAAACATAACTTATATATCATCATTACTAATAACTAAACATCAATTATCAACTGGAAACCACTATACTAGATCACTACAAAGTGTGGCCCAACAGAACAACCTTTTTAGGGTGTCACACACAGGTGAAACAGTGTATATACTTGGGTGTGTTTCCTTGTGTGAAACTTGTTAAAAATTATTATATGTTCCTGTTTTGGGTATAGATACAATCATGTGTTCAGCTTGTAACTTTGCCTAAAAAGACAATTGTACCACACTTCCAAAGAATGTTTCACATTCCTCTTTCAGGGCTTATTTTGTAAGATAATTATTATTTAGGAACTAAACTATACCTTTTTTTGCAATCTCAATAGGGCTTCAAAAAGGTTCGAGTCATGAGCCTAGAAATCCCACACCTCCAACAAGACACCCAGGACCACATGATGTAGAGGAACGTGAAGTGGAGGAAGTGGAAAGTGGCACCACAACAGGTCAGTGTCAAACACCACATATTCTGGTTAATAGATGTAGGCCTACATATTTATACTACATGTTGTTTTTGAAATTTTTAGGTGCTGTTCTGCCTGAAAACCAAGATAATTTTACAAGTCACAGTGCACAGATCCTGATACAATACCTAATGGTCTGCTGTCGTGACCTTGAAAAAATAAAGGGAGACTTGATACAGATCAGGCAAAATACCAAGCGGGTGTAGCAAAGGCTACAAAATATAATGGCTGTGCTTGGGCGTGTTTAATTTTTTGCCACAAAATAACTTTGAACTTGCTTTGTTTTCGAAGGTTATTTTTGTGTTTAATGTTTAATTAATACTACATGTAGAAATTTAGATAAAATATTTTTTGTAAGTTTTTTCAGCATGCCTGTTCTTTTTTTTTATAACACTCCAAATTTTAAACATACTTTTGTTACAAATAAAAAAAAAAAAAAAAAAGTTTAGGTCGAAAAGATTAAAAAGATTTTAAAAACAAAAATGTGTGGCTTATTATCTAAATGTTGCCCAAAGTAAGCAAAATTATGTTTTGTATTGACACTGACAATGATGGGTATTTAATAATGCAACATACACATGGCACTACAAGTGCACTAGGAGAACCAAGGAGAAAGATTAAAGAAACACAACCAAAAAGACAATCCCAAAAAAATTCAGCAGAAAGATTTTATTTGTTAACACAATCAAATTATGATTCAACAGGCATATCAATGGCCCCCCTACCCACAAAATATTACAAATATTGCTGCCGAACATCACAGCCGGTTTAGGGGACCAAGCCTGGACGGCCAGCTTCCAGGGCTACTAAATTATTACCGTCCTGTATTGAGGCCTCAGGCCCACCAAAAGAAAGATAATTAGGGGAATGTACCCGTAAGAAATTGTGTAGGACACAACAGGTCATTACCACATGGTTCCATTTGTATGGGGCAAGATGGATGGATGTCAGGAACAAGCGGAATCAGCTGGCCATGATGCCAAAGGCATTTTCCACCACCCTTCTTGCTCTGGCCAGGCGATAATTAAACACCCTCCTCTCAGGGGTGAGGGTTCTTTGAGGGAATGGCCTCATTAAATGGGGACCCAGGCCAAACGCCTCATCCGCAACAAAGACGAACAGGAGTCCCTCCACATTCTGGTCCGCTGGTGGAAAGGCCAGCTCATCTGATAGGAGCCGTTGGCCAAACTCAGTCTGAGCAAAGACTCCTCCATCGGACATCCGTCCATTTTTACCAACATCCGCGTAAAGAAATTGGTAGGTGGCCGACACCACTGCCATCATGACGATGCTGTGGAACCCCTTATAATTGAAGTAATAGGATCCCGAATAGGGTGGTGGTACAACCCGTACATGCTTGCCGTCGATGGCCCCTCCACAGTTTGGAAAGTTCCATCGCTGGGCAAATTGAGATGCCACATTCTGCCATTCATGTGGCGTAGAAGGGAACTGTGGAGTTAAACCAAAAAAAAATATTAATACTTTCATACATAAACATTGCAAGCAGATTTGACACAATCATTCCTGGCCAACATCAGGATAAACTTATATAGATTTTTAAATGATTTGTAACCAACAAACAAACAAAAAAATTACAGTCACTTATCAGATTCAACACCCCCTCTGATGAGCCGTTTAAGAAATGTTATGGGGGGGGGGTTGGAAGATGAGTTGGGGACCTCACAAATCAAGGCTGTAGCACTCTGTATGAATTGAAAGAAAATATTACATTCCTAAGAAAGCTTTAGGGGGCGTTTAGGGTAAAGCACTACAATGGAGCAGACAGCAAAAAAAAAAAGGGAAGTGTCTAGGCTAGGTGGGTATGGCCCCAGGATAGCATGCTGGAGAGGTTAGTTAGGGGAAATATGCATGTAGGCCAAAAAAGGAGCATAAAAAAGTATACAACATGCATGGGGAGAAAGGGGACATTCACAGCATATTAGTGATAAAAAGATGAAATGATGAAAGAAATATTAAACATGATTAAGCAATAAATACATAAAATGTGATGTTAAAGGAGAAAACTTACCTTAATATAGTCCTCCTGCAAAACTTGAAGAATGGCAGAACAAGTCTCTGGTATAATTATCCCCAGAGCCTGGGGGGAGATTCCTGTTGAGAACTTGAGGTCCTGCAGGCTTCTCCCAGTCGCCAGGTATCGCAACGTGGCTTCCCGCATAACGGTGTCCTGCCTGGTAATATAGGGGGACACCAAAGCCAACAGATGCTGAAATACGGGGTCAGACATCCTGAGAAAATTCCTGTAGTCCTCAGGATTGTTCTCCCTGATCTCCCGCAAAAAAGGCATGT
Source organism: Rana muscosa (assembly GCA_029206835.1). NCBI lineage: Eukaryota > Metazoa > Chordata > Amphibia > Anura > Ranidae > Rana > Rana muscosa. The sequence continues at coordinate 651,566,758 of CM055116.1, forward strand.
GACAGAATTGGTGCCGCTGGAGCAACCAATTCTTGGTCCATGAACTCCTCCTCACCCTGTTCATGGACTGGAGTCGGGATACAGAAAGAACCCCTGCTCCAACTACAGCACGAACTCTACGATGAGTACGTAGCCGCAACATGGCTAGATAACGGTCGGCTGGTCAGAAAGAACTAAAAGAACGCACGGAAGAACAGCAAGGCCTATGAAGAACGAGCTGAAAAACAGTAACGAGCGGACAAGAACGCACTGAATAAACAGATACGAACTGACTACAAGCACTGAAAGACAGATACGAACCCACAAGCACAAACTGAACTCCACAAAACGTTCTTAAAAGCACGAAGACTGAAAAGCGCGAATCGTCTCTCACCAAACTTTTACTAACATGCGGTAACACGAAATTAGCAAAGCGTCCCAAAGGGTGGCACCATTCAAAAGGAACTTCCCCTTTATAGTGCCGTCGTACGTGTTGTATGTCACTGCGCTTTGCTCGAGCTGGTTTTTTAATGAACGTGTGTATGCAAGACAGGCTTGAGAGAAAACAAGAAAAATCACATCGAGAAAAACGTCGTTTTTGAAAATGACATTAAAAACGATCGTGTGTACGCGGCATTACAAAAACAGAAACTTATGGAGAAATGTCATTTTACAGCCACTCATGTGACGCAGAGAAGATCTTGGCTTTCAAAATTACACAGGGAGTGGCAGTGGGGGAAGAAGAGCAGAGGCATATGGAAAAAAGGTGTATACCCCCCAAAAAAAGTGATTGTATTATCTTATTGTCAAGACACTTCAATCAAGTTTTTTTGAATGGTTGTTCAATCTAAAACTAAGTTTTCTGTTATTTGGTTCTAAAACGTAAATCTAAACCTGAACTTCTAACTGATTGACACATTGAGAGTGCCCCATAGTATGATTTCCACAAGCTTAAAGCCACATGCTGTGCTAATGTTAACTTGTATGGCTATCAGCTTGGGCTAGTATAAGGGATCCAGTGAATAGTATCTGTCTCTGTGTCCACAGTGGCAGAAATAGTTGGGCTTAGCTCCCTGGGGTAGAGGGTTAAGCCCAGGAATAAAATGTTTGCATATCAGTAATGCCTCACCCAGCAAATTGCATCCCTGTTACACTTTAAAACCAAGCAATTATGAACTTGCATAGAAGCAGGATTACTTGAGCTACAGAAAGTCTAATGACTTCTTTATGAGGAATATAAAGTAGAATGAATAAAGGACTGTTTTCTCATCTAGTATTCTTTAGGGACACTTGTGACCCATTCTGCACGTTGTGAAAGTGATGGCTCCCAATTGTTGGGAGCTGGGACCGCATTATGGTGTAGAAAAGGTTGCTATGGGTTGGGCTTACAGAACAGGCAGGTTGCCTTTGTTAGCATAAGGATACAGAACACACAATACCCCAAAGCCCTGCCATCCTCATTGTGTTCCTTACCCTTAGTCTGAAAATGTCAAATATAATATCACTCAAACAGCTATTCTATATATGATATACTATATCAGCATTACCTTTTCCTGATGCTCCTCTTCTCTTCAAACAATCTGAAATAATTAGTGGAATTGTTCTGCCAAGTGTGAGGGGGGTTAACTCGGTAGCGGGTGTGTGTGACCCCCTGGTTGGGCTCCCCACACAAAAACAGGGCCAGCAGACGGAGGTTGTGGTTTTCAAAATCAAAAGGTGCGGTTTATTTCTCTATGTACAGTGACAAAAACACAGCAAAGCCAAAAAGAAACAAACAAAATAAATCCTGGTCAGTTTGACCTCTGACTAAACATGCAGGTTTCCTAAACTAACAACTGGGATCAGCCTGGTGCTGTCCTAGTCCCTAAGTCCCTGGTTTAGTAAAAGTCCAAACAAATAGCCACACAGGCTTTGCCTCACCGCACAGGGGTTCACTCTCCCTAGACAGTCCACACAGGTCTGGTTCCAGGCATGAGCTAACATCTAATGAATCTGGGAGTTTTTTATAGAGGCCTAAATGAGCTGACAAGCTTCAGCTGGTCTCATCAACTCTGTCTGCACGACGCCCCACACTCTCCCTAGAGGTATGAGTCATCCATGAGCCTACTAGCCTCAGCTGGGCTTATACAACTCTCCACCCTAGTTGTATAAGTCAGCATAAAGCCTGAATCTGGGAGAAATATATCTACCCCCCTGGATGCAACCAGGTGACTTTACCTTCCTGCTGTCACATACCCCCCCCTCTTGTTTTAACCTTGGGGTTGGAACACCAGCAATCAGGCATTCATGTACTCGAGACAAAGCATCCACATTCCCCATTTGAACGCCAGGGCGATGCTTTACTGTGAAGTTGAATTCCTGTAGGGCCAGGAACCACCTATTCACTCTTCTATTTGTCTCCTTGTTTTGAGCCATCCACTTTAACGGAGCGTGATCCGTAACCATGTCAAAGTGCCTACCTAGCAGATAGTACCGAAGGGAATCTAGAGCCCACTTCACCGCTAAACACTCCTTTTCAACCGTGGCGTAATTTACCTCATGGGACTTCAACTTCCTGCTGAGGTAAATGACTGGGTGCTCTTCCCCGTTCCAGACCTGGGACAATACTGCTCCTAACCCCACATCTGACGCATCACTTTGTACGACAAAGTCTTTAGAGAAGTCGGGTGAGTACAACACTGGCTGGCTACATAAGGCTTGTTTCAAGAATTGGAATGCTGCCTCAGCCTCGGGGGTCCATTTAATCATGACCGACCCTTTCCCTTTCGTCAGGTTGGTTAGGGGCACAGCCTTAGAAGCAAAGTGGGGAATGAAGCGCCGATAATAACCCGCGATTCCCAGAAAGGCCCGTACCTGCTTCTTGCTGTTGGGACGTGGCCAACTCTGGATGGCCTCGACTTTGTTGAGTTGGGGTTTTATCACTCCCCTGCCAATGGTGTACCCAAGATATTTGGCCTCCTCCTGCCCAATGGTACACTTCTTGGGGTTAGCCGTAAACCCCGCTTCCCGGATAGAGTCTAGGACTGCTTGCACTTTTGGCAGATGTGAGGCCCAATCTGTGCTATGGACAATTACGTCATCCAGGTAAGCCGCAGCATACTTCCGATGGGGCCTCAGTATCTGGTCCATTTTCCGCTGGAATGTGGCCGGCGCATTCTGTAACCCGAACGGCATTCTCTTATATTGGAACGCCCCGTCTGGGGTTACAAATGCGGTTTTCTCTTTGGCCGACTTGGCCAGGGGAATTTGCCAATACCCTTTTGTGAGGTCAAGAGTCGTCATGTATCGGGCTGTTCCCAGCCGGTCGATCAACTCATCTATACGTGGCATGGGGTAGGTGTCAAATTTTGTAACTTTGTTCAACTGACGAAAATCGTTACAAAATCGCCAGCTCCCATCCGGTTTAGGCACCAACACAATGGGACTAGACCAATCACTTTGGGACTCCTCTATCACCCCTAAGTTCAGCATTTTCTGTACTTCCTCCCGTATTGCCTCCCGTCGGGCCTCTGGGATCCGATAGGGTTTTAACTTCACCCTTTCACCGGGCGGGGTAATAATATCATGCTCTACCCCAGATGTTTGTCCCGGCAGCTCAGAGAACACCTCCTTGTTGCGAAGCACAAACTCCTTAACCTCCTGTTGTTGGGGTTGTGACAAGGTGGCTGCTATTCCAACCTCCGGAATCACGCAACCAGTTTGAGCTGGTGACCAAGTTTCTGCGACTAGGGACTCTCTATCCCTCCAGGCTTTCAACAGATTAACGTGATATATCTGTTCGGGCTTTCGCCTTCCTGGTTGTCTGACCTTGTAATTCACTTCGCTCACTTTTTCCATTATCTCGTAGGGGCCTTGCCATTTGGCAAGGAATTTACTTTCAACCGTAGGGACAAGTACCAATATCCTATCCCCCGGGGAAAAGGTACGGGTCTTTGCTCCACGGTTGTACACTCTCTGCTGTGCCAACTGCGCTTGGGCCAAATGTTCCTTCACGATGGGCATTACCTGTGCAATTCGATCTTGCATCAGGGCGACATGCTCAATCACACTCCTGTGGGGAGAACTCTCACTTTCCCAAGTTTCCTTGGCAATATCCAACAGCCCTCTTGGGTGTCTCCCATACAGTAACTCAAAGGGGGAGAATCCCGTAGAGGATTGGGGCACCTCCCTAATAGCAAACATCAAATAAGGAAGTAGACAGTCCCAATCCTTTCCATCTCTATCCACCACTTTCTTCAACATTTGTTTTAGGGTTTTGTTGAATCTTTCAACCAGCCCATCGGTTTGGGGGTGATACACAGATGTACGCAATTGCGTCACTTTGAACAATTTACACAGCTCTTTCATAACCCGGGACATAAAGGGTGTACCTTGGTCCGTAAGCAGTTCTTTACAAATACCCACCCGGCTAAAAACAAGAGATAGCTCTTTGGCTATGGTTTTGGCCGAGGTATTTCTGAGAGGGATCGCTTCTGGATAACGGGTGGCATAGTCCATTATAACCAATATGTACTGGTGCCCCCTAGCGGATTTGATTATAGGACCTACCAAATCCATTGCGATTCTCTCAAACGGGACCTCAATGATGGGTAGAGGGACCAGCGGGCTACGGAAATGTGGCATCGGGGCCGACCTCTGACACACAGGGCAGGAGGAACAATAATTTTCTATGTCCTTCATCACCCCAGGCCAATAGAATCTCTGTAATACCCTCTCTCGGGTTTTCTCTGTCCCCAGATGACCTCCAAGAATGTGCCCATGGGCCAACTCCAACACCAACTTCCTGTAAGGTTTGGGCACCACCAGCTGCTCAACGGTTTCTTCTGCCCTTTTTGCCACCCGATACAGTAGGTCCTTCTCTACGCTGAAGTATGGGTAAGTGCAGGTATTATCTGGGTTCACTAACTCGCCATCTATTTCCACTACGTTTTCCCGTGCCTTTATTAGGGCGGGGTCTTTTAACTGTTCTGTGGCAAAATTTTCCCTGTGAACCTCCAGATCAGAAAACTCCACAGACGGTAGGTTTTCGTCTGAGGAGGTGGGCTCCTCTCCAGTTTCTTGAGTCTCCCCTGCCAATACTGACAAGGGAAATTCTGGAGAGTCCTCCCCACTCTCAGAGGAGTTCTGGCTATCACATTCCTGGTACATAGGGGCACCAGTGAGGGGCTCAGGATCATCCCACAGTTCCCAGAACTTCGGAAAATCCCTTCCCACAATGGCATCATGCGGTAATTGAGATACTAACCCCACTGGATGAGAGAGGGTACCTTTGGGGGTCTCGAAACACACTGTAGTCACTGGATACTCTCGGGTGTCCCCATGCACACAAATAACAGCTACCTTGCTATTCCCAGAGACCTCTGTTTTAACTAACTCAGCCTTTATCAGGGTCACAAGGCTACCTGAATCCAACAATACCACAACATTTCTACCATTAACACACATTTTGCATAAATGTTTCTCAGTTCCTCGAATGGCAGTGCATGCGACTGTCGCACACAGCGACTGACGTCTGCCCGTCAGAAAGTCACACTGCATGGGTTCCTCCACAACCGGGCAATTGGCTGCAATATGTCCCGCTTGCCGGCAGCGGTAGCAAACGATCCTTCTTGCGGCCTCTTGAGCCGCTGATTTCCCAGGCTGTTCTCGCCAAACTTGGGGTAGAGCTCCCACCCTCTCACTCTCTCCACCCTCACCCCTTGGAATCCTCTTATCCGCCCCTGGGGATGGTCTGGTCTTAGGGTGGAAAGTCCGAGAGTCTCTGGAAGAGGCCGTCAGGTTCTCTGTAGCCAAGTATCTCTCTACACGATCCACAAGTTTACCGGCCGTTTCTGGGTCTCCGTGGCTTACCCACTTTTGAATGGCGGTAGGAAGAGCTCTCAAGAAACGATCCATCACAACACGTTCCACAATCTCCGGTGCGGACAAAGTCTCTGGCTGTAGCCACTTCCTGCTCAGGTGAATGAGATCATACATTTGAGACCTGGGGGGTTTTCCAAGCTGGAAAGTCCAGTTATGCACACGCTGAGCCCGGACAGCCAGGGTGACACCCAGCCTTGCCAATATTTCAGCTTTTAGCATCACATAGTCTTTTGCTTGGTCAGGCTCTAGGTCATAGTAAGCCTTCTGCGATTCACCAGTTAACAGAGGAGCCACCAGTCCAGCCCACTGCTCCTCAGGCCACTTTTCTCTTTCAGCAGTCCTTTCAAATGTGGTCAAAAATACCTCTGGATCATCCTCTCCAGTCATTTTTGTCAATAAACGACTCACCCCAAAGGACGCGGTATTAGTGGGACGGCTTTCCTCACTGGTCTGCGGACGTTGCTGCATTACTGCTTCCATTTGTTGTAGTCTCTGCTCTTGCTTCTGTAACAGGTCTATGAAGCGGGCCTCAGATTGCTGCTGGGCTTGTTGATGAGCTTGCTGCTGGGCTGCAAGGCTCCTTTGCAAACCTGCATTTGTCTGCTGTTGATTGGCATTTGCTAGAGCCAGCTGTTTCAGTATCTCCTCCATGCTGGCTTAAAAAAAACTGCCACTGGTTCTCCACCAACTGTGAGGGGGGTTAACTCGGTAGCGGGTGTGTGTGACCCCCTGGTTGGGCTCCCCACACAAAAACAGGGCCAGCAGACGGAGGTTGTGGTTTTCAAAATCAAAAGGTGCGGTTTATTTCTCTATGTACAGTGACAAAAACACAGCAAAGCCAAAAAGAAACAAACAAAATAAATCCTGGTCAGTTTGACCTCTGACTAAACATGCAGGTTTCCTAAACTAACAACTGGGATCAGCCTGGTGCTGTCCTAGTCCCTAAGTCCCTGGTTTAGTAAAAGTCCAAACAAATAGCCACACAGGCTTTGCCTCACCGCACAGGGGTTCACTCTCCCTAGACAGTCCACACAGGTCTGGTTCCAGGCATGAGCTAACATCTAATGAATCTGGGAGTTTTTTATAGAGGCCTAAATGAGCTGACAAGCTTCAGCTGGTCTCATCAACTCTGTCTGCACGACGCCCCACACTCTCCCTAGAGGTATGAGTCATCCATGAGCCTACTAGCCTCAGCTGGGCTTATACAACTCTCCACCCTAGTTGTATAAGTCAGCATAAAGCCTGAATCTGGGAGAAATATATCTACCCCCCTGGATGCAACCAGGTGACTTTACCTTCCTGCTGTCACACAAGTTACAAATTATCTGTGCTGCTAGCTGGAAGTCTGGAGAATTGTTCCCTCTAATGCCGCATACACACGGTCGGAAAATCCGACCGCGTGTATGCTTCATCGGACATTTGCTGTCGGAATTTCCGACAACAAATGTTTGAGAGCTGGTTCTCATATTTTCCGACAACAAAAGTTCTTGCCGGAAATTCCGATCGTGTGTAGCCAATTCCGACACACAAAAATTCTACGGATTCTCAGAATTAGGGATGAGCCGAACAGCCCCCGGCACCAGAACCTGCGAACGGACCGAAAGTTTGCGCAAACTTTAGAACCCTATTAAATACAATGGACTCGAACGTTTGAAATCAAAAGTGCTAATTATAAAGGCTAATATGCAAGTTATTGTCCTAAAAAGGGTTTGGGGACCCGGGTCCTGCCCCAGGGGACATGTATCAATGCAAAAAAAGTTTTAAAAACAGCCGTTTTTTTCGGGAGCAGTGATTTTAATGATGCTTAAAGTTAAAAAAAAATGAAATATTCCTTTTAAATATCGTGCCTGGGGGGTGTATAAAGTATGCCTGTGAAGTGCCACGTGTTTCCCGTGTTTAGAACTGTCCCTGCACAAAATTACATTTCTAAAGGAAAAAAAGTCATTTAAAACTGCTTGCGGCTTTAATTTAATGTCTGGTCCTGGCAATATGGATGAAAATCATTGAGAAAAATGGCATGGGTAAACCCCCCAACCCCCCCCCCCAGCCTACTACCAGCCCACTACCAGCCCCTTTGGGTCTTGTATAAATATGGATATTAAGGGGAACCCCGCACCCAAATTAAAAAAAGGCCCTATATACTCTGAACAGAGCAGGCGGTGCAAACAAGACAGGGACTGTAGGTTTGTTCTTAAGTAGAATCTGTTTGTAATTTGGAAGGTACATTTTTTAAGTGTAGCTCCAGCCAAAAAATACATTTTTAAGCTTTTTAGAAAACATAGGGATTAGGGAAGGGTTATCGCCCCTGTAACATTTGTTTTGCTGTCTGTGCACCTGTTCAGACCTGTTCAGCTCTCTGCCTGTGGTTTTATTATGAGAACACCACCAATAGGGATGAGCTTCGTGTTCGAGTCGAACATACGTTCGACTCGAACATCGGCTGTTCGATCGTTCGACGAAGATCGAACGATTTGGGCCGTTCGCGCCAAATTCGAGTGACGCGAACAGCCCACAATGCACTACGCCATCGCAGTGTCATCCAGGCGCTGTGATTGGCCAAGCATGCACTGTGACCCCGCATGCTTGGCCAATCACAGCGCCGGCAGCGAGGAGAGCAATGATTGGCCACAGGCAGGATGCCTGTGGCCAATTATTGCTGAGGGTGTTTAGTACACGCCCCACACTATAAAAGGCCGCCAGTACGGTGGCCTAGTGTAGTGTGTTCCGGAGCAGGGAAAGACAAGCATAGGCAGGGACAGTGACATTTATTTCTTTCTTGCTTAACCTGGATTCCTTTAGTTTAGGGAAAGAGAAGGATAGGTAGGGAGAGTGTCAGTGTGTTTTACTGTGCGAGTCCTTGTTTCTAGGGACAAAGAAGGAAAGTGAGGGGATTTCTCCTTGTGCTATAGTGTGCTTTAAAAAAACATTTTTTCTAGGGACAGAAAACTGTAGGTAGGGAGAGTGTCAGTTTCTTTCACTGTGCCAGTCCTTGTTTCTAGGGACAAAGAAGGAAAGTGAGGGGAATTCTCCTTGTGCTATAGTGTGCTTTAAAAAAACATTTTTTCTAGGGACAGAAAACTGTAGGTAGGGAGAGTGTCAGTTTCTTTCACTGTGCCAGTCCTTGTTTCTAGGGACAAAGAAGGAAAGTGAGGGGATTTCTCCTTGTGCTATAGTGTGCTTTAAAAAAACATTTTTTCTAGGGACAGAAAACTGTAGGTAGGGAGAGTGTCAGTTTCTTTCACTGTGCCAGTCCTTGTTTCTAGGGACAAAGAAGGAAAGTGAGGGGAATTCTCCTTGTGCTATAGTGTGCTTTAAAAAAAAAAAAATTCTAGGGACAGAAAACTGTAGGTAGGGAGAGTGTCAGTTTCTTTCACTGTGCCAGTCCTTGTTTCTAGGGACAAAGAAGGAAAGTGAGGGGAATTCTCCTTGTGCTATAGTGTGCTTTAAAAAAACATTTTTTCTAGGGACAGAAAACTGTAGGTAGGGAGAGTGTCAGTTTCTTTCACTGTGCCAGTCCTTGTTTCTAGGGACAAAGAAGGAAAGTGAGGGGAATTCTCCTTGTGCTATAGTGTGCTTTAAAAAACATTTTTCTAGGGACAGAAAACTGTAGGTAGGGAGAGTGTCAGTTTCTTTCACTGTGCCAGTCCTTGTTTCTAGGGACAAAGAAGGAAAGTGAGGGGATTTCTCCTTGTGCTATAGTGTGCTTTAAAAAAACATTTTTTCTAGGGACAGAAAACTGTAGGTAGGGAGAGTGTCAGTTTCTTTCACTGTGCCAGTCCTTGTTTCTAGGGACAAAGAAGGAAAGTGAGGGGAATTCTCCTTGTGCTATAGTGTGCTTTAAAAAAACATTTTTTTCTAGGGACAGAAAACTCTAGGTAGGGAGAGTGTCAGTTTCTTTCACTGTGCCAGTCCTTGTTTCTAGGGACAAAGAAGGAAAGTGAGGGGAATTCTCCTTGTGCTATAGTGTGCTTTAAAAAAACATTTTTTTCTAGGGACAGAAAACTGTAGGTAGGGAGAGTGTCAGTTTCTTTCACTGTGCCAGTCCTTGTTTCTAGGGACAAAGAAGGAAAGTGAGGGGAATTCTCCTTGTGCTATAGTGTGCTTTAAAAAAACATTTTTTCTAGGGACAGAAAACTGTAGGTAGGGAGAGTGTCAGTTTCTTTCACTGTGCCAGTCCTTGTTTCTAGGGACAAAGAAGGAAAGTGAGGGGAATTCTCCTTGTGCTATAGTGTGCTTTAAAAAAACATTTTTTCTAGGGACAGAAAACTGTAGGTAGGGAGAGTGTCAGTTTCTTTCACTGTGCCAGTCCTTGTTTCTAGGGACAAAGAAGGAAAGTGAGGGGAATTCTCCTTGTGCTATAGTGTGCTTTAAAAAAACATTTTTTCTAGGGACAGAAAACTGTAGGTAGGGAGAGTGTCAGTTTCTTTCACTGTGCCAGTCCTTGTTTCTAGGGACAAAGAAGGAAAGTGAGGGGAATTCTCCTTGTGCTATAGTGTGCTTTAAAAAAACATTTTTTCTAGGGACAGAAAACTGTAGGTAGGGAGAGTGTCAGTTTCTTTCACTGTGCCAGTCCTTGTTTCTAGGGACAAAGAAGGAAAGTGAGGGGAATTCTCCTTGTGCTATAGTGTGCCAAAGCATTCCTCATCAACCATCTTTGAAATCCTTGTTTTTTGGACAGTCAGGGAAATTGTCGTTGTGCTATTCTGTGCAAAAGCAATAATCCTCAACCATATTTAGAAATCCTTAAGTAAAGGGACAGAGAAGGACACCTGAAGGTAGCCCTTATTGCTTTTTTCCCATCTCCCTGCAGGCCATCTATTAGAATGTCTGAAAGGCAAACAAGGAGAGGCAGACAGTCAGGAGGCAATAAAAGAGGGCAAGCAGGCTCTGTGTCTGGGGGCAACAGTGCTGGTCGTGGACGCGGTGCATTGTCATCAGCACATGGCCATGGGACACGCTTGTCCTTCTTTTCGGCAGCTGGACATGTTGAGCCACATCATGCCGAAGACTTGGTAGAGTGGATGACCAAGCCCTCCTCCTCCTCATCCTCTCTCACCCAGGCTCAGGGTACTGGCAAAGCAGCTGCCAAAGCGTCCTCTTCCCTGGTATCAATGTCAGACTCATCATCAGTCACTCCTTCCCTAGACCCACCATGTCCTCCTCCTGAGGAGTCCCCCGAACTGTTTGAGCACAGTGTTGGGTACATGCTCCAGGAGGATGCCCAGCGTTTCGAAGGGTCTGATGATGAAACCCAGCTACAGGAAGGCAGTAGCGTGAGAGCAGACAGAGGGGATGCTCAAGAAGGACACCAATCTGGCAGTCATGTTCCAGCAGCTGCAGCATACTGCCAGATTGGCTCCAGTGATGAGGAGGGAGGGGATGATGAGGTCACTGACTCCACGTGGGTGCCTAATAGGAGAGAGGAGGAGGAGGAGGATGAGGAGGAGGCACATCTCCAACGAGGCAGGATGCCCTTTGGTGGCCAGCGTAAGGGCAGTACACCGACGGAATCACACCCAGAGCTCCGCCTGTGCAGGGCGCTGCCTCTGCCCGTCATTCAAAAAGTTCCTTGGTGTGGGCCTTTTTTGAGGCTAGTGCATCAGATCGCACAGCTGCTGTTTGCAACATATGTCTCAAGCGTATATCGCGTGGCCAAAACATCAGCCGCTTGGGTACCACATGCCTGACCAGACATATGTTGACCTGCCATGCAGCTCGTTGGCAAGCCTACCTCAAAGACCCACACCAAAGAACAAAGCGGACCTCTCCTTGCACCGCATCAGCTGGGATCTCCAACCCCACTATAACTTCAGTCCTCTCTGAAACATGCACTGAGAGGAATGAAGGTGTAGAATTAGGTGTGTCACAGCCAAGTACTTGCGGCCACTCTGCTAGCAGTACACCAACGTCCGATTCTAGCAGGCAAATTTCCCTGCCCCAGCTGCTGGACCGTCGAAAGAAGTTCACTCCCAGCCATCCACATGCCCAGCGGTTGAATGCTAGCTTGGCTAAATTGCTAGCGCTTCAACTGCTGCCTTTTCAGTTGGTAGACTCGGCCCCCTTCCGTGAGTTTGTGCAATGTGCGGTTCCTCAGTGGCAGGTTCCCAAACGCCACTTTTTCTCACGGAAGGCTATTCCGGCTCTCTACCGGCATGTGGAAGGCAATGTCTTGGCCTCGCTGGACAGGGCGGTCAGCGGTAAGGTGCATATTACCGCTGACTCATGGTCCAGCAGGCATGGACAGGGACGTTACCTTTCTTTCACGGCCCATTGGGTCACTCTTTTGGCAGCTGGGAAGGATGCAGGACAAGGTGCAGTAGTGTTGGAGGTTGTTCCACCGCCACGCCTCCAAAATGCTACTACTGGTTGTGACACACCTCTCTCCTCCACCCCCTCCTCTTCTTCTTCCTCCATGGCCTCTTCCTGTGGTTTGTCCTATGAACCAGCGGTGCTCCGTAGCCGTTCACGGGGCTACGCAAGTACGCAGGCAAAAAGATGCCATGCCGTGCTTGCGCTGGTGTGTTTGGGGGACAGAAGCCACACTGGGGCAGAGGTCCTGTCTGCTCTGCAGGGCCAGGCCGAGAGGTGGTTGACGCCACGCCAGCTTAAGCCAGGAATGGTGGTTTGCGACAATGGCACCAACCTCCTCTCCGCCCTCCGACAGGGACAACTGACCCATGTGCCCTGTGTGGCTCACGTCCTTAACCTGGTGGTGCAGCGGTTCTTGGGCAGGTACCCGGGCTTACAGGATGTCCTGAGGCAGGCCAGGAAAGTCTGTGTGCATTTCCGCAGATCTTATAATGCCAGTGCTCGCCTGGCTGAGCTGCAAAAGGAGTTGAACCTGCCCAAGAACCGCCTTATATGTGACATGCCCACCAGGTGGAACTCAACGTTGGCCATGCTGCAGCGGCTGCACACGCAGCAGAGGGCCATCAATGAGTACCTGTGCGACTACGGCACCAGGACAGGGTCAGGGGAGCTTGGTTTTTTTTCTCCACGCCAGTGGGGCATGATCAGGGATGCATGCACTGTCCTGGCACCATTTGAGGAGGCCACGAGGATGGTGAGCAGTGACAGTGCATGCATCAGTGACACTGTACCTCTTGTCCACCTGTTGGAGCACACGCTGCGTGGAATAATGGACAGGGCACTTGAGGCAGAACAGAGGCAGGAAGAGGAGGACTTCCTTGCCTCTCAAGGCCCCCTTTACCCAGACAGTGTTCCTTCTGTCCCACCCATCGCACAGGAAGAGGAAGAGGAAGAGGAGGAGGAGGAGGATTGTGTCAGCATGGAGGTGGAGGCTGGCACTCAGCATCATCAGCAGCAGTCTTTTAGGGATGATTTACAGTCCCAAGAAACCAGTGGACTTGTACGTGGCTGGGAGGAGGTGGCTGCGGATCATGTCGTCCTTAGTGACCCAGAGGACTCCGGAGCAAATGCCTCAGCAAACCTACGCTGCATGGCCTCCCTGATCCTGCAAAGTCTGCGGAAGGATCCTCGTATTCTTCGGATCAAGGAGAGGGACCATTACTGGCTGGCCACTCTCCTTGATCCACGGTACAAGGGTAAGGTTGCGGACCTTATGTTACCTTCGCAGAGGATGAGACAACTCCGGGAGGCCTTGCAGAAAGGTCTGTGCAACGCGTTCCCAGAGACTGGGAGGTTACAAACTCCTGGTCCTGGACAACGAGTTGCTGAGGCTTCGGCCAGTCAAAGAAGGAGCGGTGGGGAAGGTGGCCGTCTGACCGACGCGTTCAGACAATTCTTTAGTCCGCAGCCCCAAAGTATGATCGGTTCCAGCAACCATCGCCAGCGTCTGATAAACATGGTGCAGGAATATCTAGGGGCAAGGTCAGACTTGGACACCTTCCCCACCGAAAATCCTCTGGCTTACTGGGTCTTGAGGATGGATCACTGGCCAGAGCTTGCACAGTATGCAATTGAGCTACTGGCCTGTCCTGCATCCAGCGTTCTTTCGGAACGCACATTCAGTGCTGCTGGAGGATTTGTCACGGATCCACCGACTCGGTTGATCGACTGACTTTCATCAAGATGAACCAGTCTTGGATCACCACCAGCTACCACACACCTGATGCTGATATAACAGACTAATTGATTTTAACATGTCACATCCCTTCAAGACTGATGCTGATGCCGAGTGCCTGTGCTGTTATGTTGACTGGCTATCCTCCTCCTCCGAGTCCTCAATGATACGATTGATGACGATAGCTTGGAAGATCATTTTTGTTTATGGGTGCCGCCACCAGTGGCTAAGGCCCAATTTTTCAGCCCCTGTTTTACAGGGGCGTGTAATTACAATTTTTTTAGCAATAATTTGCCATAGGGCTCATTGCTGTGCTCCAAGTACAGTATCTGTGAGGGGTTGGAGTGTTGTGGCACCAGTGCCTAAGGCCCAATTTTTCAGCCCCTGTTTAACAGGGGCGTGTCATTACAATTTTTGAAGCAATACTTTGCAACAGGGCTCATTGCTGTGCTCCAAGTAACGTATCTGTGAGGGGTTGTAGTGTTGTGCCACCAGTGCCTAAGGCCCAATTTTTCAGCCCCTGTTCAACAGGGGCATGCAATTACAATTCTTGATCTAATAATTCACAGCAGGGCCCATTCCTGCACCCACCAAGAGTAACTGTCAGGGCTTACAGTGTTGTGGCAACACCACCACCACCACCACCACCACGAAAGGCCCAATTTTTCAGCCTCTGTTTAACAGGGGCATGCAATTACAATTCTTGATCTAATAATTCACAGCAGGGCCCATTGCTGCACCCACCAAGAGTAACTGTCAGGGCTTACAGTGTTGTGGCACCAGCACCACCATCAAAGGCCCAATTTTTACTACCACTGTTCAACAATTATATGTAATTAAAATTCCTGATATAATAGTTGACAGCAGGGCGTTCCAGCACCAACCAAGAGTAACTGTGAGTGCTTACAGTGTTGTGCCAACACCAACAACTAAGGGGCCTATTTCTGCAGAGTATATACGGCAGGTCCCTACTTTCAAACATCCAACTTACAAACGACTCCTACTTGCAAACGCAAGAAGACAACAGGAAGTGAGAGGAAATCTACCACTAGGAAGGAAAATTCTCTCCTGTAAGAATAAATATGGGAGAAAGGTGTCTCCTCTGTACTGATGCTTTATCAGCAATCCTTGTTTCAAGAAAAACACCACATTTCAAAAACAGTTGTCATTGGGACGGAAAGTGAGGTGAAATGTTCTGAACAGGGGCACAGACAGCAAAACAAATGTTACAGGGGTGATAACCCTTACCTATGTTTTCCAAAAAGTTTAAAAATAGATTTTTGGGCTGGAGCTACACTTCAACAATGTACCTGTTCAAAATTACAAACAGATTCTACATAAGAACAAACCTACAGTCCCTGTCTTGTATGCACCGCCTGTATACGGCTGTTCAGAGTATATAGGGCCTTTTTTATTTTATGTGCGGGGTTCCCCTTAATATCCATACAAGACCCAAAGGGGCTGGTAATGGGCTGGGGTGGGGGGGGGGGTCATGGGGTAGCTATGCCATTTTTCTTAAAGATTTTCATCCATATTACCGGGACCAGACATTACATTAAAGCAGCAAGCAGTTTTAAATGGTTTTTTTTTCCTTTAGAAGTGTCATTTTGTGCAGGGACAGTTCTAAACACGGGAAACACGTGGCACTTCACAGGCATACTTTAGACACCCCCCAGGTACGATATTTAAAGGAATATTTGACTTTTTTTTTTCACTTTATGCATCATTAAAATGACTGCTCCCGAAAAACGGCCATTTTTTAAAACTTCTTTTTGCATTGATACATGTCCCCTGGTGCAGAACCCGGGTTCCCAAACCCTTTTTAGGACAATAACATGCATAATAGTTGTTATAATTAGCACTTTAGAATTCGAACGTTCGCATCCATTGTATTTAATAGGGTTCTAATGTTCGTACGAACTTTCGGTCCGTTCGCGGGTTCTGGTGCGAACCGAACCCGGGGGTGTTCGGCTCATCACTAACCACCAATTGTATTCAGGTTCCTTTAAGTGAACGCTCTGCAAAGGACAGAAGTACTGCAGTACACTACATTTAATTATTGCAGCTCCCTGCCTGTGGTTTTATTATGAGAACACCACTAATTGTATTCAGGTAAGTCTCAGGTGAACGCTATGCAAAGGACACAGTACACTAAAGCCCTGTACACACGATCGGATTTCCTATGGATTTTAAACCGATGGATTTTTCCATTTGTAATCCGATGAAGCTGACTTCCATCAGTCTTGCCTACACACCATCAGTCAAAAATCTGACCGTCCCAAAGGCTGTGACGTAAAACACTCCAACAAGCCGAGAAAAATTAAGTTCAATGCTTCTGAGCATGCGTCGACTTGATTCCGAGCATGCGTGGGTTTTTTGTCCGATGGAGTTCCACACAGACGATCGGAATTTGCTATCATTTTTTTTCCCATCGGATAAATTTAAAACATGTTCTATTTTTTCTCACCCATGGGAAAAAAGACAGATGGGGCCCATACATGATCGGTTTGTCCGATGAGAAAAGTCCATCGGACCGTTTTCATCGGTAAAACCGATCGTGTGTACACGGCTTAGGTGAAACACTGCAGCTAGCACAATCACCTGCCTGCCTTTCACACTATAGAGAATAACAGGAATGGATCTAGCTAAACTGAATACAGTGTATAAATATATATACAACACCTATGATGCATATATATCCTCTACAAACTGTAACTGCAGCTAACTGACTCGCCTGCCTGCTCTATCTAACTCAATATAAATGACACTGTCTCTCTCTCTCTGTAAGCTCTCTCTTAACCACCGCAACACACTACACAAGGCCGCCACGGAGGCGGCCTTATATAGTGTGGGGTGTGTACTAAGCCCCCTGAGGCATAATTTGGCCAATTATGGCTCTCCGTTTTTTGCGCGCTGTGATTGGCCAAAGCATGCGGGTCATAGTGCATGCTTGGCCAATCATCAGCAAGCAACGCACTGCGATGCTGCAGTGAATTATGGGCCGTGACGCGCCACTCGAATTTGGTGCGAACGGCCCATAATGTTCGAAATTCGTCAAACAGCCGAACAGCCGATGTTCAAGTCGAACATGGGTTCGACTCGAACACGAAGCTCATCCCTACTCAGAATCAATTCGACGCATGCTCGGAATCATTGTACTTCATTTTTCTCGGCTTGTCGTAGTGTTGTACGTCACCGCGTTCTTGAAGTTCGGAATCTCCAAGCAACATTTGTGTGACCGTGTGTATTCAAGACAAGTTTGAGCCAACATCCGTCGGAAACAAAATCCACGGTTTTGTTGTCGGAATCTCAGATCGTGTGTACGCGACATAAGAATTACTTTTTACAATGCATTTTCTTAAATGCATTTCTAGAAGTAATATTACCAAATGGTCAACTAAGTAAGTAATGCCATTCCGAAAAAATGCATAGTGATAAAATAAGGACAAAAATAAGTTAAAACAACTCTCAAAAATTGTTTAATCACGATGATGGTAGTGCATTGTGATATTAATAGAAATGCTATGTTCATTAAATAATTACAAAGCCCCAAAATTTTCAGAAAAGAGCATTTTCTTCAGTCGGTAATTGCTGTGCTTCACTAAAGCTGTCCAACAGTTAAATACACCCTTGAGATTTACTTACAAAACAAACCAATTAATGCAAACTTGGAATGCAGATGAATTTGCATAATTCATTCATAAAAATGATAATTCACGCAAACTGTTTCAATTGATGGTGACAGAAGGGATTAAATAATACAAAAAATGTGTAGTAAATAGATTAACATATAGTAGGTCTTACCATTTTGTTATGCATTCCACATCAACCAAGAAATATTCAATATACTTTGAAACTTTCTTTTTTTAGTCAGATCTTTGCATTAAGTGTCCTGGTCTAATTTTTACCCATGTCTATTTTAACACTTAAACTACTTTGGTGCAATAACACCATATAGGAGTATTAAAGTCACATTGATTAAATTAATAATAAAGAGCATTATTCATAGACTCAAAACACTTTGTTAGTATTGTTGAAAAATTTTCTTCCTTACTTCGAAAATAGTGCATTAATCCCTACTTATGTAAACAGTATATATATATATATATATATATATATATATATATATATATATATTAAGTGGAACCTCGCGCCAAACAATATAGAATAATATAATAGTGAAAGCTGTACCCCTAAAAAACTGAATGAGTGTCCCATAAAGTGCAAAGTGAAAATGTATACAAAGGGGGCGCTGGTGAGTAAGATAATTACAACTAATATATTGTTTCAATAAAGTGATTAACAATGATTAAAAAATATTAAATTACGTGCAATTACAATGAACGTCATATGCTGCTGTATCTAATCAAATAATGAATCAAATCATGTATGGTAACAACAGTTGAGAGCAGAAAATATATAAGAACATCCAATTGGTGAAAAACGTAGCTAATCCAGAAGTGAGTCCATAAAAAAATATCCAGTGTGTTCTTGAAAGTGACACCTTCACCAACACAGATAAATCACCCGAAGTGCTAAGGATGGATGGCCGCTTACCCCAAGATGTTGACCCTCTTAACTAAAAGGGGGTCAAATAGCGTTTGATTGCAAGATGCCACTTACTAGTAAAGAGAATATGATCCCAAATCCGTCTGTCTCCCCAGGATGAACTCGATTGGAATATGCAGATAAACAAATAATTCCAAAAATAGTGTAATCCCGTTTATTAGAATATAAAACAATATAAAAAGAAAGCCAAATGGCTGCTTACATTTTGGAGTGCCTTAGCCCGGCACTGAGGCTGGAAGGCATGTAGAAGCCAAATAGTTCCGTCCGTCCGTGTAGGAAGCTGGCGTGCGTTCCACCTGCTACAGCGGCTAACCAGCAAGGACCGGAAGTGTGATGGAAAGCGTGACCAAGTACCGCCTCGACGTACGTTGCGTTACACCGTCATCAGGAAGCGTACTGGGTCACTGAATGGGCGGTCTTGTCAATCAAGCCAGGTCAAGCAGCCTGGCTTGATTGACAGGCATTTAAAAGACCGCCCATTCAGTGACCCAGTACACTTTCTGATGACGGTGTAACGAAACGTTATATATTTTCTGCTCTCAACTGTTGTTACCATACATGATTTGACTCATTATTTGATTAGGTACAGCAGCATATGACGTTCATTGTAATTGCACGTAATTTAATATTTTTTAATCATTGTTAATCACTTTATTGAAACAATATATTAGTTGTAATTATCTTACTCACCAGCGCCCCCTTTGTTTGTATATATATATATATATATATATATATATATATATATATATATATATATATTGTAACCTGGGGGGCAGGTAGTAGGTACAAAAGCTCCCTGGGATGAGCAGGCACAGATACCAAGTCCATTGGATCAGTGAAAACACAGTGGGGTTTATTGGTGCTATATACAAAGTCAATGACAGGTGCTGTACAGTGTGGTGAAAACAAACAGAAGAAAAAATAGCTAAACAAAAGCCTAGCCGTGTCTCGGCTCTAACTACACAGTATGTACAGGCCCTCACTACCAGGCTGGACAAACCTAACGCTTGTCAGCTTCCACATTCACAGAGTAACAAGTTTTACCAACCTTCTTGCTCTCACAAACCAACGTTGTCTGTGTTTCCCAGGCTGAGCAAAGGCTGTCTGCTCAGGTGAGCTTTTAATTAAGCTGGTGGAGAGAACCAACACCTGAAGTGGATCCTGGCTCAGAGATCCCTGAATGTATATGAGAGGAGCCTGGGAGATGTATAAACCCCGAACAGGACTTTCCCAAGCTCTCTCTGGGATGCTCTGTCACACATCCTCCCCCCTTGTTTCAACCCCAGGGTTGGAACACCTGTAGCCCAACAGGAGTGAACACGGGAGAGGGCATCTACATTCCCCATCTCAACACCTGGCCTGTGTTTTACCGTAAAGGCGTAATCTTGTAGGGCCAAAAACCACCGGTTCACCCGCCTATTAGTCTCCTTCTTTTGGGCCATCCATTTCAGGGGAGCATGGTCAGTTATTAACTAAAACTGGCGCCCCAACAAGTAGTACCTGAGCGCGTCCACGGCCCACTTTATGGCCAGACACTCCTTTTCAATGACTGCGTACTTCTTTTCATGGTCATTGAGCTTTCTGCTTAAGTACACCACAGGGTGTTCTTCCCCATTGTGTACCTGTGAAAGTACTGCCCCGATACCAACATCAGACGCATCTGTCTGGACCAAAAAGTTTTTGGAGAAATCGGGGGAGTATAGGATTGGCTGTGCACAAAGAGCCTTCTTCAGGACTTGAAAAGACTCTTCTGCTACTGGAGACCATTTCACCATTACGGAGGCTTTCCCTTTCGTAAGGTCTGTCAGTGGGGCAGCTATAGTTGCGAAATTTGGGATAAATCTTCTATAGTACCCCGCAATGCCAAGAAAGGCCCTGACCTGCTTCTTGTTTGCAGGGCGTGGCCACTCCTGGATGGCTTCTATTTTATTCACCTGGGGCTTTATGACACCCCGGCCAATAGTGTAGCCCAAATACCTGGCTTCCTCTAGCCCAATGGCACATTTTTTTGGATTTGCCGTAAACCCCTCCTTGAAGAGGGAATCCAGGACAGCCTGGACACGGGGCAAGTGAGACTCCCAGTCAGTGCTATGCACCACTATGTCGTCCAGATAGGCTGCAGCATACTGTCGGTGAGGTCTTAGGGTCCTGTCCATAGCCCTCTGAAATGTTGCAGGGGCATTTTGCAACCCAAAAGGCATTTTCTTATATTGAAACGACCCCTCCGGGGTCACAAATGCAGTCTTTTCTTTGGCACTACCAGTCAGGGGTATTTGCCAATATCCTTTGGTCAAGTCCAAAGTGGTCAGATAACGGGCCTTGCCAAGTCGGTCTATAAGCTCGTCTACCCTGGGCATTGGGTATGTGTCAAACTTTGTTACCGCATTAAGCTTTCTGAAGTCATTACAAAACTTCCAAGTGCCATCCGGTTTTGGGACCAATACAATGGGGCTAGACCAGTCACTATTGGATTCCTCAATAACATATAGCTCCAACATCCTTTTAACTTCCTCACCGATGTCCTTTCTTCTAGCTTCGGGAATTCGGTATGGTTTGAGCTTGACACGGACTCCAGGTTCAGTAACAATATCATGCTGAACTGCTGAAGTCGTGCCCGGCAACTCTGAAAATGTCTCTTTATTCCTCATCAGGAACTCTCTAGCTTCCTGTTTCTGGGAACATGACAGGGTGTCTGGAATCGTGACCTCAGGGATCAGAGGGGATTCAGTACCTTTAAGGGTTACCGGGAGGGACCTTGCAGTTAATGCCAGTCTATCCTTCCAGGGTTTTAACAGGTTTATGTGGTAAATCTGTTCGGGCTTCCTTTTACCTGGTTGATACACCTTGTAATTGACCTCCCCAACTCTTTCAATTACTTCAAAGGGTCCCTGCCACTTAGCCAGGAATTTGCTCTCAACAGTGGGAACTAACACGAGGACCCGGTCACCAGGTGAGAAAACACGAAGTTGGGCCCCCCTGTTGTATATCCTCTGTTGGGCTGCTTGGGCCTGCAGTAAATGTTCTTTTTACTACCGGCATGATGGCTGCAATCCTATCCTGCATTTGAGCGATATGCTCAATAACACTTTTGTGAGGTGTCTGCTCCCCCTCCCAAGTTTCCTTGGCTATGGCTAAGAGTCCCCGAGGGTGTCTCCCATAAAGCAACTCAAATGGAGAGTACCCCGTAGAGGACTGGGGAACTTCCCTGATGGCGAACATCAAGTAAGGTATCAGGAAGTCCCAGTTTTTCCCATCCTTATCAACAACCTTTTTTAACATACTCTTTAATGTCTTATTGAAGCGTTCCACCAAGCCATCCGTTTGAGGATGGTACACTGAGGTACGCAACTGCGTCACCTTAAATAACTTGCAGAGCTCCCTAGTTATTCGTGACATGAATGGGGTACCTTGGTCTGTAAGGACTTCTTTCGGGACGCCAACCCGACTGAACACCATAAACAGCTCTTTGGCAATGTTTTTAGCAGATGCAGTGCGTAAGGGAACGGCCTCAGGGTAACGGGTAGCGTAATCCATGATCACGAGGATATGTTGATGACCGCGGGCAGATTTGGGGAGTGGACCCACAAGGTCCATGGCAATCCTCTCAAAAGGCACTTCAATAATGGGCAAGGGCACTAACGGACTTCGGAAGTGGGGTTGGGGGGCTGACATCTGACACACAGGACAGGATTGACAATAATTTTCTATGTTTTTCCGTATCCCAGGCCAGTAAAACCTGCGCAACACTCTTTCAGTGGTTTTCTCAACCCCTAAATGGCCTCCTAGCAAGTGCCCATGGGCAAGTTCCAACACCACCCGTCTGTATAACTTAGGGACTACCAACTGTTCAACCACTTCATCATTAGATTTACATACACGATACAGTAAATCCTCATTGCTGCAGAAATATGGAAAACAGAGCCTGTCCCCTGGTTCGACAGGTACCTCATTAATCACTATTACATTTTCCCAGGCCCTGGCAAGGGTAGGGTCTTTTCTCTGCTCCGTACCAAAATTTTCCTTGTGCACATTAAGATTGGCAAACTCTAACGTAGGCTCAGATTCAGCAGGCGGCTGTCCAGCTATACTGGTTGTGGGGACTTCTTCCGGCTCCCCCAGCTCTCCTGCCATAACTGAGAAAGGATCACCCGGAGAGCCCTGAGAGGAGTCCCCTGAACTCACAAGGTCAGTAATGGCCACGAGTTCTGGCTCTGCGACTGAGTTAGGTACTGCGACTGGGTCGGGACAATCCCACAGTTCCCAAAACTTAGGGAAGTCCCTACCAATGATAGCCTCATGCACCAAGTGGGGCACCAGTCCGACCGAATGGGTCACCGTACCTAAGCCAGTTTTAAACTGAACAGTGGCTATTGGATACTCGCGGGTATCCCCATGTACACAGATCACAGCAACCTTTTTTGCATGAAAATTCACAGTTTCAACCATCTCAGCTGTAACCAAAGTAACCAGACTTCCAGAGTCCAGCAAGGCCATAATAGGCTTATTATTAATAGTCACATGACACATGTGTTTTCCCACATTTGGCATTGCAGCGCATGAAACAGCAGCAAACATAGACTGCCTTCTAAAAGATAGATCACACTGCATTGGTTCATCTGTCAATGGACAGTTTGCTGCAACATGTCCCAGTTCTTGGCAACGAAAACACCTGATGTTTCCCCAGTTTGGTTTGCTGACAGGCAGTGGCTTCCCTTGTTTGGGCCGCCAAACTTCAGTCCTGGCACCAAAAATCATCCCCCCTATTTCCTTGCTATGCTTACCACCCACTTCCCCTGGAACAGTCTTACCGGTTGCCTGGGGAGACCGTGGCTTTGGGTGAAAAGTCCGTGCGGCTGTAGGGGTGGTGACCAGGTTCTCTGCAGCAAAGTACCTCTCAACGAGCTCCACCAGGTTGTCTGCTGACTTGGGGTCTCCTTGACTCACTCACTTCTGCAGGGGAATTGGCAGTGACCTCAGGAATTGGTCCATGACCACACGCTCCACTATTTGTGGCGCAGACAGGGACTCCGGCTGTAGCCATTTCCGTACCAGGTGGATCAGATCAAACATCTGCGATCTTGGGGGCCTCTTATCTTGGAAGAACCAGTTGTGGACCCGCTGAGCTCGAACAGCCAAGGTGACACCGAGTCGTGCCAGGATTTCCCGCTTGACCTTCTCATAATCTCCCGCTTCTGCTGACTCCAGATCATAGTAGGCCTTCTGCGCTTCTCCAGAAAGTAAGGGGGCGATCAGTCCTGCCCACTGGGTTTGGGGCCAACCTTCCCTCTCAGCGGTCCGTTCAAATATTAGTAGGAAAGCCTCTGGATCATCATCTGCCGTCATCTTTGAAAGAAAGCGACCCACATGGATGGTTGAGGGCTTGTCTCCAATATCCTTCATTATCGCAGGTGACCCCTGTGCTAGCGTCTCCACAACCTCAGTAAGGGTTTTTCTATCCGCTATTGCAGCAGTGGCAAGCTGTTCAAACAGCCTCTGCGATTGCTCCTGTACAGCACCAATCTGTTGGAACAGCACCTTGGTTTGCTCCTGTGCGATAGCGTTGGCTTGCTGTAATGCAGCGTTAGTTTGCTGTTGTGCAGCGTTTGCTTGCTGCAATGTAGCGTTAGTTTGCTGTTGTGCAGCGTTTGCTTGCTGCTGTGCAGCGTTTGCTAACACCATTTGTTTGAGGATGTCCTCCATGTTGTCACTTTAGGTACTGGCCTTTTAAGTAGTAACTTACTACAGCTGGTCGCAGCCTCCACCATATGTAACCTGGGGGGCAGGTAGTAGGTACAAAAGCTCCCTGGGATGAGCAGGCACAGATACCAAGTCCATTGGATCAGTGAAAACACAGTGGGGTTTATTGGTGCTATATACAAAGTCAATGGCAGGTGCTGTACAGTGTGGTGAAAACAAACAGAAGAAAAAATAGCTAAACAAAAGCCTAGCCGTGTCTCGGCTCTAACTACACAGTATGTACAGGCCCTCACTACCAGGCTGGACAAGCCTAACGCTTGTCAGCTTCCACATTCACAGAGTAACAAGTTTTACCAACCTTCTTGCTCTCACAAACCAACGTTGTCTGTGTTTCCCAGGCTGAGCAAAGGCTGTCTGCTCAGGTGAGCTTTTAATTAAGCTGGTGGAGAGAACCAACACCTGAAGTGGATCCTGGCTCAGAGATCCCTGAATGTATATGAGAGGAGCCTGGGAGATGTATAAACCCCGAACAGGACTTTCCCAAGCTCTCTCTGGGATGCTCTGTCACAATATATATAGATATATATAGATATAGATAGATATATGTAGCGGCCTCACCCCGTCCTCTTTAGCTAGGGGTATGTCACGCGACAGAGTGAGGTGCGCTACGGCCCATGTCCTCCCCATAACAGTGGGTGAGGTGAAGGCCAATACCTGATGTTTCCTCGGGCTGGTGTGTCCTGAGCATGTACCGAGTCTGTCGTGCAGAAACCACCGAACCACCCTTTGCTCCCATTAACAGAGTCCATACACCGATCACAGTCCAACTGTTGGTTTATTTCGTATCTCCACATACAGGCAATGTGATGGCATGATACGGTGGGATGAGCAGGTCGAGGCACTATACTGATCTGGGTCCCTACACCCCCTGTGCTGTGACCAAGGGTTGTAGGAGTCTTGACATGAATACCTCCGTTGCGTTGCGGCCTCTATCAGGGGAAGATGTCCTCCAAGGGAGTTACCGAAGGCCCATCCGTCACCGGGTTGACACTACACCGGGTCTTCGAACGAGTGACCTCCCCAGCCTCCTCACCTCAGATGCGGGTCCCCTCGCAAGGGGCGCCCTGGAACCACTTCACCCTTGCGGGACCCGGTCAAAGTCACCGGGCCCCAGGCCTCCTCAATAGTACCTCACCCCAGGCTGAAGGTGCCTGGGATGGAACCCCAACTTCATCCCGGCCAGGCCTAGGGCGCC
Source organism: Rana muscosa (assembly GCA_029206835.1). Lineage (NCBI taxonomy): Eukaryota > Metazoa > Chordata > Amphibia > Anura > Ranidae > Rana > Rana muscosa. The sequence continues at coordinate 651,592,164 of CM055116.1, forward strand.
TAGGCCGGGAACCTTGAATCGCCCGCACCTAGGCTGAAGGTGCCTGGGTGCGTGAAGAGATGATCCCCGAAGACAGACCTCATGGCGAGGGTGTCTCCCCCTTTTATCTCCTCCCGTCGATACCACGGCGGGTTCCCCGCCCCAGCCGTACCATCTCCAGGAGGGGACAAAGAAGGGTAGCACTGTGGTAGTGATTCTACCTCGAGCCTGTAGGTACTCCGCCACCCACAGACAAAGGAGAATATTGCACCACCCAATCCTCCACGAATAACAAAAAGGGGTCTAAACCCTGCCATAATTACACACCTGGGTCACTCTACCCCCAGGTGTATTCCACTAACTTTGAAGACCCCGCTACACTCTCCCCCTGGTGATTTGACGCTGGTCCCCAGCGTCAGGTGCACACCCATGTCTCCCAAAGAGTGGTGACATGAAGTGGGCCCCAGAAGCTATCCCTCAAATTTTTGGATACTAAGTGTGCCAAGACCTGCTCAAAAGGGAAAGGGAAAATATAAAACGATAAACTTTTGCATAAGACATCTATTCTGTACACATGTACAATCCCTCCCATCGCTGTCTAAGAACCACCCCACTCTCAGTAGTCTTGACCGATGAAACTCTTGCAGAAGGGAAACAACAAAAGAAAACACATCCTAACACTCTGTGTTAACTTGGCATGAGTGGGTCCGTCAGCCGAGAGACCCGCTCACTCCAATAAGTATATATACATACTATTAGCTCTTTAGTGTTCTTAAATGTTTTTTGTGCCTTTTGTGTCTTTTGCTGCTATTATATTTTCTTTTCTTCCTATATTTTATTTATTTAAATAGATGCCCGATGGTGAGAGATGGTCAGGTATTTATTGGCTTTACATGTACATATATCCCTTACTTACGGGATATATAACTCTCCAAGTACCCTTGCAGGCATCATTACTGCATCTGTAGTATTTTCCTTCTTCAGTATATGTGCCTGGCGCAGTGAACATTTATGTGATTTTACTTACGAAGTTCTGCAGTCTGAATTGATGCAACATATTGATTTATGCTCCCTCTGGGGATTGAACAATGGTGTATTGGGCCAGCAGGCTTTCACTGTGTACAGGAGGTTGATTGCCCCAACCCCCCCCCCCCCCCGCTGCCTGGCCTGTGTCCACTCGGCGCAGGTAGGACCGATATGTGCGATGCACATTTCCGGTCCGTTTTGAGGCTTGGAGGAGAGGGAATGGTTTCCATGACCACCCTCCATTGCCAGTCCTGCGTCGCGAGCCTCTGGCGCGTGACGTCATCCCCCCCGAGGCAGCGCCGCTGCCCGCGGCGCCTGTGCGAGAGGACGCTCTCACTAGCGTGAGTGTCGGTCGCCATAACAACCCCCCACCCTTGGGGGGGTGGCGTGGCGCGTCACCGAGCTCGGGGGGCGTGATTCCGTCCAGCCCCTTATCTCCCTGCTCTCTCACAGCTGTCCCCTAATCACCACTTAGTGAGCATTCATAAGCTGACGCCCATATGGGCTCAGTCTGCTCACACCAAAGCCGCACCTATACCAGTCAGTTGGATTCAGACCAGGTAAAGAATCTTCCATACACATTCAGGCATTTTTCTGGGAGTTTGTATAGCATTTTTATGTTAGGGATCTGTCTGCTTTCCCCTAGAGACCACTAGAAAATATGGGACCTCGCAGATACATGGCAACAAAAAACTAACTACTGGTGGCAATATATTTATATTTGCCATACTCTCTAGATCAGGTAAATAGTTATCAGTATACTTCACCTGTTTACCTATTTGCAATAGTATCAGCCCAAACAGACACTTACCCAATGACTTTCTCTCCCAATTACCTGTTAGACCTCTGGACGGGCATTTTGCCCACCCTGGTTTCCCCCTAAGTCTCTTGGTGCGGCCTAGCCTGGGCAATACTATCCATTCGGGTAGGTTATGTGTTAATTATGTGGTGTGCTGTGAGAGCGTTCTTGAATCCCTTTTGATATCTAATAAGCCCTATTTCTACTTGTACCTTAGGTCAGCCCTATATGTCCCCTTTTTTTAGGGCACAGTTCATGACCCTTGGGTGCGACTTACGTGAAGCAGTATTAACCTTTTCAGGTAGGTTGCCCCTAGGACACATGTTATTAGAGAGTCTTATACTTTCTCTCTATACATCTTAATATCCATTTCTATTGATACTCAGGCACTTTCTGAACATTGGGAGGTCCCTCCACTGCATAGACAGCAGCTCCTCTGCACCTGTGGTGTGAGGGCGGTATTGGACACTCCTTACGCCCTCTGTGGACCAAGTCGTCCAGTGGGACACCATACCATCTGGGTGGAGGGTCCACCCCTGTCACCTGCTGGTCCTACCCTTTGTGGAACAACACCATCAATCCTCGAGTCAGAACTATCGTGTCTTTTTATCACTGGCTACTACAAAGTAACCCGTATACATGTAATATACAGGGTCAGTATTTATATAATCCTTTGGTTATAATATACTATGTACCTATAACATACATAACTTGGAGTTTAGCACATGCCCCCATAATTAATGACCCCATTCTACCATCATTGCTCTTTGTTCTTTTCTGTTCATTCGTTGTTATTTATTCGTCATTTTGTCTCATTTTCTGATTTTGCATTATTTTTTGGATACAGATATCATCTAACACTAAAAGGTGCAGCACCCTACCCCTGAAGAAGAGGCTGTACAATTAAAAGGCCTTGAAACGTTGGGTATCTGTCCCACCCTCGAGACAGTGTCGGGTCCTGTACTACATTCTTCTCCTTCCCTTGTGTAATTTATGATATCTGTCTATATGCGTTGTGATTATTTCCTTCTCAGTGTATGCACATTGGTTACTTGGACACATGTTGTGTTTGTACAGTAGTAGCCCCTCATGCTATATATCTATATTTTTGTAAAAAAACTTTAATAAATCAGTCTTTATGACCAATACTTTTGTACTACATTACTCTATATAGAGGTTTTCAACAGTCACCCTAAAAAGTCCCATTGAGGAATCGCTCTCTTCGGAGTGCACTTTTTGCTGTATGTATCTAGGGATGCGGGTAGACTGACCTCTCATATTCATCCATCTGAGACACCGTTCCTTGTAACATGACAGGTATCGCCTGGCATGAGGTTCTTTAAGCTTTTCCCATACAAACTCGTCATACCACCTTGATCGCAGGACCTCGACTTCATACAATAAGTCCCGAGGCAAGTAGGGGTACTCCCACCCATATTTACGGGCGACTCTCTGGGAGAAAAGTCTCTGCAATCTGGCTAGAGGCGGCATCACATCTCGCTCACCTTCTCCTGGCTGTACGATGGCCTCCGGGTGCCAAGGTACCTTCACCATCTCGGGTTGCTTTGTCTTTGGTGCCCGCAACGAAGCACGCTGCGTCCCCTCCATCAGAGCGGGTGATGTAGTTGAATGAGGAAAGTTGGTCGGAGGATTAGATTTCCTCGGGAACTCCGGGGCCTGCGCCCGGAGCGTACTGTCTTCTATGGACATGGGGGAATCCTGCGGTTTACACAGCACAGGTAGTGGGCGTCTGTCCCAGCCCTTCCGGTGAAACAGTTCGTCTATTTCTCCGTCATCACCACAGTCTGACAACGACTCTAGGTCGGAGGTGTCATATATCTCGGCGGGAAGGTAGTCTCTAGTAGACGGAAGGCTACCCTCCCTTTCGGGCTCCACCGGCTGTGGACTCCCGACACCTCCAACCAACACCACAGTCCCAGCCCCTAGCTCACCTGGACCTTCTGAAGAACTGGGATGTCCAGGACTCTCTTCTCTACCGGCGCCATCTAGGCCAGGCAAGCGGCGGGGTGAAGCTCGACCACGACCATAGGATGCCTGTACCAGGCCGACTTTCCTCTTCGGGGGTGGCAGCAGGGAGTCTGTGGTGACCGAAGCAGTGTCCTCGGATTTTTCTCTCTCAGTCTCTGGTTGGGCAGTCACGTCACCCTGGTCAGCGCGTACGGGAACCTCCGCAGAGGCTTTGATCTCTCCCTCCGGAGTGGCGGTTCCTGTGATACAGTTGAGGCGTAGGGCCCGGGGCCTTTCCGTGTATGGTTCAACCTCAAAAAGGAACTCCTTGCATGCCTCACATCGCCCGAATGGCTTTAGTTGGACCACCAGTCCCGAACATCCGGGACAGATCACACAGAGAGCCTCCGTGTCTCTGCATGAATACAGAGCCAACTGTCCTCGGGGCCTAAGTCTTATTCCCGTGTCTGTCAGGGGAGCAGCAAATGCAGTCATCTTCATAGGGTAAGATACCGGCATCCACGGAGAGCTTGAATACATTCCGACCACTTGCTGTTCCATCACACGCTGACCACGCGCCGGAGTCTCCACGTGTATCTCCACACGAGGCCAGACTCCTCCCACAACTTGTACATTTTCGCGGGCTTCCGCCAGCCTCCGCCCACGAATTGCACAGTCATGGGGTGCCTCGTGGCGCAGTGCATTAACAGTCCCCACATGTAGTACTTCACACGGCTGGACCTCTCCCTTTTTACGCTCCTCCGCGTGGGCCTTTCCCGACTTAGGGTCATGTCCACAACTCCGAGCAGGGATGCACTTTGGCCAATCACATGGCCGACCTGCTCGAAACTCCTCCGGGCAGCAAAGTTCAAACACAGACGTTCTCAGTTCCATCGCCAAGACACACACAATCCCGGACGAGCCCCCACGTGTAGCGGCCTCACCCCGTCCTCTTTAGCTAGGGGTATGTCACGCGACAGAGTGAGGTGCGCTACGGCCCATGTCCTCCCCATAACAGTGGGTGAGGTGAAGGCCAATACCTGATGTTTCCTCGGGCTGGTGTGTCCTGAGCATGTACCGAGTCTGTCGTGCAGAAACCACCGAACCACCCTTTGCTCCCATTAACAGAGTCCATACACCGATCACAGTCCAACTGTTGGTTTATTTTGTATCTCCACATACAGGCAATGCGATGGCATGATACGGTGGGATGAGCAGGTCGAGGCACTATACTGATCTGGGTCCCTACACCCCCTGTGCTATGACCAAGGGTTGTAGGAGTCTTGACATGAATACCTCCGTTGCGTTGCGGCCTCTATCAGGGGAAGATGTCCTCCAAGGGAGTTACCGAAGGCCCATCCGTCACCAGGTTGACACTACACCGGGTCTTCGAACGAGTGACCTCCCCAGCCTCCTCACCTCAGGATGCGGGTCCCCTCGCAAGGGGCGCCCTGGAACCACTTCACCCTTGCGGGACCCGGTCGAAGTCACCGGGCCCCAGGCCTCCTCAATAGTACCTCACCCCAGGCTGAAGGTGCCTGGGATGGAACCCCAACTTCATCCCGGCCAGGCCTAGGGCGCCTAGGCCGGGAACCTTGAATCGCCCGCACCCAGGCTGAAGGTGCCTGGGTGCGTGAAGAGATGATCCCCGAAGACAGACCTCGTGGCGAGGGCGTCTCCCCCTTTTATCTCCTCCCGTCGATACCACGGCGGGTTCCCCGCCCCAGCCGTACCATCTCCAGGAGGGGACAAAGAAGGGTAGCACTGTGGTAGTGATTCTACCTCGAGCCTGTAGGTACTCCGCCACCCACAGACAAAGGAGAATATTGCACCACCCAATCCTCCACGAATAACAAAAAGGGGTCTAAACCCTGCCATAATTACACACCTGGGTCACTCTACCCCCAGGTGTATTCCACTAACTTTGAAGACCCCGCTACATATAGATATAGATATAGATATAGATATAGAGAGAGAGAGAGAGAGAGAGAGAGATTTTTCCTTCTGACCTTTTTTTTTAAACCGCATTTTATAGAAATGCTTTTGGGCCTTAATTTATTAAAAAACAATAACTAAAGATACTAAAATACATTTTTTCCAGGGGATCACTTCCTAAAGTAGATTAAAGGCTAGTTACTACCATCTCATATAAGATTTAACATACCCTTTATTGTCAAAAGTATTGGGACGTCTGCCTTTACACGAGCATAAACTTTAATGACATCCAGTCTTAGTCCATAGGGTTCAATATTGAGTTGGCCCACCCTTTGCAGCTATAACAGCTTTTACTCTTATGGAAAGTCTGTCCACAAAGTTTAGGAGCGTGTCTATGGGAATGTTTGACCATTCCTCCAGAATCGTATTTGTGAGGTCAGGCACTGATGTGGATGAGAAAGCCTCGCTCACAGTATCCACTCTAATTCATCCCAATGGTGTCCTATCAGGTTGAGGTGAGGTGTGCAAGTCAGTCAAGTTCCTCCACCCTAAACTCACTCATCCATTTCTTTATGGACCTTGCTTTGTGCACTGGTGCACAATTATGTTGTAACAGGAAGGGACCATCCCCAAACTGTTTTCACAAAAGTGGGAGCATGAAATTGTCCAAAATGTCTTGGTATGCTGACACCTTAAGAGTTCCCTTCACTGGAACTAAGGGGCCAAGCCTAACCCCTAAAATGCAACCCCACACACAAATCCCCCCTCCATGAAATTATTTGGACTAGTGCACAAAGCAAGGTCCATAAAGACATGGATGAGCGAGTTTGGGATGGAGGAACTTGACTGGCCTGCACAGAGTCCTGACCTCAACCCGATAGAACATCTTTGGGATGAATTAGAGTGAAGACTCCAAGCCTGGCCTTCTTGTCCAACATCAGCGCCTGACCTCACAAATGTGCTTCTGGAAGTATGGTCAGACATTCCCATAGACACACTCCTAAACCCTGTGGACAGCCTTCCCAGAACAGTTGAAGCCATTGTAGCTGCAAATACTTTTGACAATATAATGTAGTTACATAGTAGATATTGTTGAAAAAAACACAGGTCCATTTAGTTCAACCTTTGCGTGTGTGTGTTATGTGTTTGATCTAAAAGGCAAAAATAGGTTTTTGGAATTTATCAACATTCTCAGCTAATACCACTTCCTGGGGAAGAGAGTTCCACATTTTCAAAATTTTAACAGTAAAGGACCCCTTTCTCCTTTCTTTTCTCTCTTTTCATCCAGGACAATCGTGGCCACATGGTACATGCATTATTTTAGTGTCAAAATGCATAACTGTATTGTTCATTACTAAATCTCATCTGCAATGTGAATAATGAATTAAGGCAGTAGGTGTGGCGCTGTTCTTAAGACTGAAACATTCCTTTATGCAGGAATCTGAGTGCTCCAATATCACACTCTAACCAGTGACTTAAAACCCAAATATTACCTTGTGAACAAATAAATAAACAAACCTTCCTTTGTAAAAAATTAAAATATGTACAGTGACTGGTGCTTTAATTTTGGATAGTGATCTAGCAATTAATAATACATTTTTCTAAATTCATATGACATATGGTGACATTTGTGCAATCTTAAATAAAGTGACTAGTGCTCTAGTGATAAAAAATAAAGATTATTATGCACAATCCTTTTAAAAACATAAACACAAAGTCTTGAAAAAAGTGCTCTTCAATCATGTTCGCCTTTATCTATGAACTTGTGCTGGTGCTTCTTATGGTGCTCCCCTATAGATGTTGCATACCTCCCAACTTTTGAACTTCAGAATGAGGGACACTTGAGGGAGGAAGCGACCGACGGTGTGCTACGCGCACTACGGCAGAAATGGGAGTGGCCAAACTCTAAACAGTGGGAGGGGCTTAAAGGACATGGTTAAACAAAAGGTTAATGCAAAAGTTGACCTGCCCCCCATATTACCACCTGCCACTTCCACCGCATGCAAGATACTCCAAGTGCCTAAAGAGTAATTTCAGATCTTTGTTTACATATTGAGAGGATTATTCAAAAGAATTTGGAGGAACAGTATGTCAAAACGTGGACAGTTTCTCCAAAATCTTTTGACTACTCTGGAGCAGTGGTAGGCAACAGATCAATCTGAACAAAATGAAAAAGATCACCAGGGTTTGGCACCCTTTTTTTTTTATAAATTATCCAGCAAGGCCTAATTAATAAGTAAGGAAAAAAAATAATAAAACAAAATGTCACCGTTAAAATATAAACGGTGTCAGAAGGGGAGTGGACGGTGTCAGTAGGGCAGAGGACGGTGTCAGTAGGGCAGAGGACGGTGTCAGTAGGGCAGAGGACGGTGTCAGTAGGGCAGAGGACGGTGTCAGTAGGGCAGAGGACGGTGTCAGTAGGGCAGAGGACGGTGTCAGTAGGGCAGAGGACGGTGTCAGTAGGGCAGAGGACGGTGTCAGTAGAGCAGAGGACGGTGTCAGTAGAGCAGAGGACGGTGTCAGTAGAGCAGAGGACGGTGTCAGTAGGGCAGAGGACGGTGTCAGTAGGGCAGAGGACGGTGTCAGTAGGGCAGAGGACGGTGTCAGTAGGGCAGAGGACGGTGTCAGTAGGGCAGAGGACGGTGTCAGTAGGGCAGTGGACGGTGTCAGTAGGGCAGTGGACGGTGTCAGTAGGGCAGTGGACGGTGTCAGTAGGGCAGTGGACGGTGTCAGTAGGGCAGTGGACGGTGTCAGTAGGGCAGTGGACGGTGTCAGTAGGGCAGAGGACGGTGTCAGTAGGGCAGAGGACGGTGTCAGTAGGGCAGAGGACGGTGTCAGTAGGGCAGTGGACGGTGTCAGTAGGGCAGTGGACGGTGTCAGTAGGGCAGTGGACGGTGTCAGTAGGGCAGTGGACGGTGTCAGTAGGGGGACGGTGTCAGTAGGGCAGTGGACGGTGTCAGTAGAGCAGTGGACATTGTCAGCAGGGCAATGAACAGTGTGTGGACAGTATCAATAGAGCAGTGGACAGTGTCAGTAAGGCTGTGGACGGTGTCAGTAAGGCAGTGGACTGTGTGTGGACGGTGTTAGTTGGGCAGTGGATGGTGTGTGGACAGGGTGAGGTTTTTTTAACCATTTTTTTTGTTTACAATTTTATTTTTTGATAATTCAATTTTTTTTTAGCAGCCCTGTTGGGGGGCCCTCTGGTGGAACACTTTTGAAACAAACAGAAAAAATGATTGAAGACACAGACCTCAATCTCCATCTCTGCAGCCTCAGCTATACAGAATGAATGAACAGGAAGAGCTCTGCGCTGTCTTCCTGTTCATTCACACACTGAAGCATAGTAAACCAAGGTAGGAGTGTACACGGACACAAATCCGTTTACATCTTTCGCTCCATAGAAGTGAAGTGAGGGTCCGATTGGGTCCACCTGCAAAAAAGACAGGCGGACCTGATTGGACTGATCGTATGAAAGGGGCCTAAGGCTGCTTTCACACTGATGCACTGTGGCTTTCCTGGGGGTTAGTTGCCATAGAATTCTATTATATACTGCAGGTGTGATGGATGCACTTTCTGAAAGTGCACCAAACCTGCAGGTCATAACAGAAGTCTATGGCTCAGTAACCCGCAGGAGCACCTGTGGATCAGTTTGAAAGCAGCCCAGTGTAGCTAGTATACCAGTGTAGAAAACAGACATGTCCATTACTGTTTGATTTTAATAAAAAAACTGACCTCAATCTTCATGGCTGGCTGCTGCTGTCCCCCAGGGCGGGTATGGCTGGTGGCTGCTGCTGTCCCCCAGGGCGGGTATGGCTGGCGGCTGCTGCTGTCCCCCAGGGCGGGTATGGCTGGCGGCTGCTGCTGTCCCCCAGGGCGGGTATGGCTGGCGGCTGCTGCTGTCCCCCAGGGCGGGTATGGCTGGCGGCTGCTGCTGTCCCCCAGGGTGGGTATGGCTGGCGGCTGCTGCTGTCCCCCAGGGCGGGTATGGCTGGCGGCTGCTGCTGTCCCCCAGGGCGGATATGGCTGGCGGCTGCTGCTGTCCCCCAGGGCGGGTATGGCTGGCGGCTGCTGCTGTCTCCCAGGGCGGGTATGGCTGGCGGCTGCTGCTGACCCCCAGGGCGGGTATGGCTGGCGGCTGCTGCTGTCCCCCAGGGCGGGTGCGGCTGGTGCCATTATGTCCACAGGGGTCCCACTGCTGCCTGCACACTACAAGTCCCAGCATGTTCAGAACTTATCCCTCCCCCATGCTGGCTCCGGTCACTCCAGGGGGGATCCAGGGATGTCTCAGTCCCCCTCCCTTTTAATAGAAGCTCCCAGCCCTGTCAGTTTCCTGGACAGTAAAATGTACTCAGTCACCCCCATCCTCTGCTCTCACCATAAACATGCTTGCTTGTAGGATCTACTGCACCCGGTTGGAGAGCACTTCCCCTGGCTGGGCCACCACCATTACAGAGGACAGGTGAGGGGTGAGAGGGCAAAAACGAGGCCCGAAGAGTTTAGCGGGGATTGAATTGGAGCGAAAGGTGAGGGGAGCAGACCAGCGAGGAGAAGGTAGGACAGCTCACTGAGGGGGCGGGGCCAATTCCCGGAGGGGGTGTGGCCAATTACCGGAGGGGCGGAGACAATTACCGGAGGGGGCTTGACCAATTTAAGTGAGGGGAGCAGACCAGCGAGGAGAAGGTAGGACCAGCTCACAGAGGGGGCGGGGCCAATTCCCGGAGGGGGTGTGGCCAATTCCCGGAGGGGCGGAGACAATTACCGGAGGGGGCTTGACCAATTTAGGTGAGGGGAGCAGACCAGCGAGGAGAAGGTAGGACCAGCTCACAGAGGGGCAGGGGCAACTCATGGAGGGGGCGGGACCAAATCACGGAGGTGCATGGATAGGGAGGACAGGGGGTTGGGAGGCAGCATCATTCTAAGCAACAGAACACCGCCTTAGCAGATGACCCACCTCCTCCACTCAGCAGCCCCGTTCCAATGGCACCTGTGCGCAGGGAAGGGGACGAGTGGTCTGTCCAATAACATACCAGCCCCTCATGCGAGCCTGCCTCCCACACACAGCAGTGACATAAAACAGTTGCGATTCTTCAGGCTACACCCATGATCCTGACCCTCTGTACTTTTTCCCGGCCAGCAATGTATGAATGCCGGCTCTGTACTGGTTGGATGACAGAGGGGCGGGTCTGGGTAGTAGTCCCGCCCAAACCCGACATCACACTCTCGATTTGACAGGTGAAGTCTCTCTTCCTGACTGCACAGTGCACATCCAGCCGGTTTGTCCACCAATCCCTGGCTGTGCTGGGGGGGGGGGGGACGAAAAATATATATTTCTGGGCAGAGTTGTTGATCGGGAGCGGGGGCCGCTGGGTCATTTGCGGGAAAAATGGACGTCTTGCGGGAATGCGGGAAAGCAGTTGGAATGCTGGTATGTCCCGCAGAATCCGTGCCTGTTGGGAGGTATGGATGTTGCACTCACCAGAAATATTCACCCCTCAAAAGGGTATTCCCCATTCACAGTATATGCCACTGTGTAGCATATCCCAGATCCATGCCTTTAGATACCTCTCCTTTCTTTGCTCCTTTAAAAATTCATCCCCTCCGTCTCATCCACATGCATAGAAAAGATGCTCCCATAACATAATACCGTTTTCAAAAGTTTTATTTTAACCACTTAAGGACCGGACCAATACGCAGCTTAATGACCAGAGGTGTTTTCACACTTTGGCACTGCGCAGCTTTAACTGTAAATTGTGCGGACATGCAATGTTGTACCCAAACAAAATTTGTGTCCTTTTCTTCCCACAAATAGAGATTTCTTTTAATGGTATTTGATTGCCCCCACGATTTTTATTTTTTGCGATATAAACGGAAAAAGATCGAAAATTTTGAAAAAAAAACATATTTTCTACTTTTTGTTATAAGAAAAATCGAATAAACTAAATTTTAGTCATACATTTAGGCCAAAATGTATTCAGCCACATGTCTTTAGTAAAAAAAATGGCAATAAGCGTAGATTTATTGGTTTGCGCAAAAGTTATAGCGTCTACAAACTAGGGTACATTTTCGGGAATTTACACAGCTTTTAATTTATGACTGCCTATTTCAATTCTTGAGGTGCTAAAATGGCAGGGCAGTACAAAACCCCCCCAAATGATCCCATTTTGGAAAGTGGACACCCCAAGGAAATTGCTGAGAGGCATGTTGAGCCCATTGAATATTTTGTTTTTTTGTCCCAAGTGATTGAATAATGACAAAAAATAAATAAAAAATTTACAATAAGTTGTCACTAAATGATATATTGCTCACACATGCCATGGTTATATGTGGAATTGTACCCCAGAATACATTCTGCTGCTTCTCCCGAGTATGGGGATACCACATGTGTGGGACTTTTTGGGAGCCTAGCCACGTACGGGACCCCAAAAACCAATCACCGCCTTCAGGATTTCTAAGGGTGTAAATTTTTGATTTCACTCCTCACTACCTATCACAGTTTCGGAGGCCATAAAATGCCAAAAAAGCACAAACCCCCCCCCCAAATGACCCCATTTTGGAAAGTAGACAGCCCACGCTATTTGCTGAGAGGCATGTTGAGTCCATGGAATATTTTATATTTTGCCACAAGTTGCGGGAATATGACAAACTTTTTTTTTTTTGCACAAAGTTGTCACTAAATGATATATTGCTCACACATGCCATGGGCATATGTGAAATTACACCCCAAAATACATTCTGCCGCTTCTCCTGAGTACGGGGATACCACATGTGTGAGACTTTTTGGGATCCTAGCCGCGTACGGGACCCCAAAAACCAAGCACCGCCTTCAAGATTTCTAAGGGCATAAATTTTTGATTTCACTCCTCACTACCTATCACTACCTATCACAGTTTTGAAGGCCATAAAATGCCAAGATGGCACAAAACCCCCCCAAATGACCCCATTTTGGAAAGTAGACACCCCAAGCTATTTTCTGAGAGGCATCTTGAGCCCATTTAATATTTTCTTTTTTTGTCCCAAGTGATTGAATAATGACAAAAAGAAAAAAAAAAGAAAATGTACAAAAAGTTGTCACTAAATGATATATTGCTCACACATGCCATGGTTATATGTGGAATTGCACCCCAAAATACATTTGGCTGCTTCTCCTGAGTACGGGGATACCACATGTGTGGGACTTTTTGAGAGCCTAGCCGTGTACGGGACCCCGAAAACCAAGCACCGCCTTCAAGATTTCTAAGGGCGCAAATTTTTGATTTCACTCCTCACTACCTATCACAGTTTTGAAGGCCATAAAATGCCAAAAAAGCACAACCCCCCCCCCAAATGACTCCATTTTGGAAAGTAGACAGCCCAAGCTATTTGCTGAGAGGCATGTTGAGTCCATGGAATATTTTATATTTTGCCACAAGTTGCGAGAATATGACAAACTTTTTTTTTTTTTGCACAAAGTTGTCACTAAATGATATATTGCTCACACATACCATGGGCATATGTGAAATTACACCCCAAAATACATTCTGCTGCTTCTCTTGAGTACGGGGATACCACATGTGTGGGACTTTTTGGGAGCCTAGCCGTGTACTGGACCCCGAAAACCAAGCACCGTCTTCAAGATTTCTAAGGGCATACATTACTCCTCACTACCTATCACTACCTATCACAGTTTTGAAGGCCATAAAATGCCAAGATGGCACAAAACCCCCCCAAATGACCCCATTTTGGAAAGTAGACACCCCAAGCTATTTGCTGAGAGGCATGCTGAGCCCATTGAATTTTTTTTTCTTGTCCCAAGTGATTGAATATATATAAACAGCGCCATTGGGAAATTGGGAAAGCATTTTATCACACCGATCTTGGTGTGGTCAGATGCTTTGAGGGCAGAGGAAAGATCTAGGGTCTAACCCCCCAATTTTTTTCAAAAAAAGAGTACCTGTCACTACCTATTGCTATCAAAGGGGATATTTCCATTCCCTGAGATAACAATAAAAATGGTAAAAAAAAAAATAAAAATGGAAGGAACATTTTAAAAATAAAATAAAAAAAGCAAAATAAATAATAAAAAAATAAAAAATAAAAAAATTAGCACCCCTGTCCCCCCTGCTCTTGCGCAAAAGCAAACGCAAGCGTCAGTCTAGCGTCATATGTAAACAGCAATTGCACCATGCATGTAAGGTATCACCGCGAAGGTCAGATCGAGGGCAGTCATTTTAGCAGTAGACCTCCTCTGTAAATCTAATGTGGTAACCTGTAAAGGCTTTTAAAGGCTTTTAAAAATGTATGTAGTTTGTCGCCGATGCGCGTTTGTGCGCAATTTTAAAGCATGTCGTGTTTGGTATCCATGTACTCGGCCTAAGATCCTCTTTTTTATTTCATCAAACATTTGGGAAATATAGTGTGTTTTAGTGCATTAAAATAAAAAAAGTGTATTTTTTCCCCAAAAAATGGGAGGGACATTCCCTCCCACTGCTTGTAAAAGCAGTCTAGAGGCTAATTAGCCACTATAATTGCTTTTACATGAAAGCCGCAGCTGCTGGCTGAAAAGAATGATACCAAGATGATACCTAAACCCGCAGGCATCATTCTGGTATAACCATTCAAAGTCCAGCAACATACCAGTACGTTGCTGGTCCTTGTTGAACATGTATTGTAATCTTTTTTTTCATGCAGCCTGTTGGCTGCACGAAAAAAAGAGATTGATCGGTGGGTATGCCCACCATTAGAATACCTCCCTTCATCCACCCACTTCTAATGATGGGCATACATGCACCATTTATATATGCCGAAGCATGGGGGCATCCTCCCGCAAAAAAGTTATGCCGCATACACGCGGTCGGACTTTTCCACGGGCAAGCCTCCGTCGGAATTTCGACCGTATGTACACGGCATAAAAGGATATGCCGCGTACATACGGTAAGACTTTTTCACGGGCAAGCCTCCGTCGGAATTTTGACCGTATGTACGCGGCATTAGGAGCAAAATCGCTCCTCCGCCCCTGCTGCCCCCATGCTTCAGCATATATGCTCTTTTTTTTTACTGTGGTGGTGAAATCACCTCCTACAGCGTTGGAGTCACGGCTTTATGTATCGTGGGAGCAAACGCTGTTGCTGTCAAGATAAATAAATCCGCGCTGCAACTGAATGGCGTACGTGCTAAGCAAATGATGGTTAACATTAAAACAAAGTAACATTACAGTATAACAGTAAGACCTTACCATACCATATCTGCAAAGCAAATACCAAAAAAAAAAGAGTAAAAAATAAAACATTTTTTTAACACAACCTGTGCCTAAAATATATATATGCCGAAGCATGGGGGGATCCTCCCGCAAAAAAGTTATGCCGCATACACACGGTCGGACTCCACGGGCAAGCCTCCGTCGCAGTTTCGACCGTATGTACGCGGCATAAAAGGTTATGCCGCGTACATACGGTCAGACTTTTCCACGGGCAAGCCTCCGTCGGAATTTTGACCGTATGTACGCGGCATTAGGAGCAAAATCGCTCCTCCACCCCTGCTGCCCCCATGCTTCGGCATATATGCTCTTTTTTTTTACTATGGTGGTGAAATCACCTTCTACAACGTTGGAGTCACGGCTTTATGTATCGTGGGAGCAAACGCTGTTGCTGTCAAGATAAATAAATCCGCGCTGCAACTGAATGGCGTACCTGAAAACAAAAAGTTACATACCTGAAAAGCAAGCATGATAAAACATTGCAGAATAGAATACAGTAAAAAAGAGCAGAACAATAGAGAGAAAATAGAGAGAGAGAGAGAACAATAAAACGACAACTATTTTTTTTTTTTGTGTTTTTGTTTTTTTACGTTTTTTTTGTTTGTTTTTTGTACAATTTTTTTTTACTCAACTTTAACGGTTCGGGTCTCTCAAAATGTGATGGCATCTTGGGAGACCCTGTGTAAGTGTGTCCTAGTCTGTGAAATGCGGTACCCTATGCTAAAACTTCACTTTTGAGTGGTAGCGTTCAAAACATTTACCAATGCAAAGACCAGGATTGTCAGGACAGTGTGGACAAAAATAACGGGTGTCACGCCTAAATCCGCACTTGCTACAAACACAACATCTTTTTTGGGGGGCTCGTTGGGTAGGGGTACTCTCGAGGACATACGGATAATGCCTCTCATGCAGCCGGCTTACTGCATTTGGTAGGGGATGGTGAGGTGCAGAACCGCCTGGATACAGGAGTTCTGTGACTATCTCATCCTGGAATTTTAGGAGAGATAAAGTCCCGCCTGAAGCTCTGTATAGCACATGAGCGTTCAGCAAAGCCAACTGGAATAAGGATAGAGACACTTTTTTGTACCAGCGTCTCGCCTTACGGGCAATGTGATATGGCGCCAACTTCTGGTCGTTGAGGTCCACCCCTCACATATTTTGGTTATATTCGTGGACACAGAGGGGTTTCTCCACAACACCAGTCGCCGTACGAATTTGGACTGTCGTGTCTGCATGAAGGGAGGTAAGAAGGCAAACATTCTTATTATCCCTCCACTTCACAGCGAGCAAATTATTACACTTCAAGCAGGCTCTCTCCCCCAGCCTAAGACGGGAATCTACAAGCCCCTGGGGAAAGCCCCGGCGATTAGGTCGCACGGTGCCACATGCTCCAATCTGATGATCAAACAAGTGACTAAACAGTGGCACGCTCGTGTAATAATTGTCCACATACAAGTGGTACCCCTTTCCGAATAAGGGTGACACCAAGTTCCACACTATCTTGCCAGCGCTCCCTATGTAATCCGGGCAGTTGACCGACTCAATCTGACTATCTTTTCCCTCATAAACCGGAAAGCTCCATACATAGCCTGTTGCCCTGTCACAGAACTTATAGAGCTTAACCCCGTATCTGGCACGCTTGCTGGGAAGGTACTGCTTGAAAGACAAGCGGCCAGAAAATTTAATCAGGGACTCATCAACGCAGACAACTTGATCGGGAATAAACAAGGCTGCAAAACGTTCGTTGAAGTGGTTTATGAGGGGCCGAATTTTGTAGAGCCGGTCGTATTCAGGGTCTCCACGTGGACGACAAAGTTCATTGTCGTTGAAATGCATGAACCGCAAAATCTGCTCGTATCGTGTCCTGGGCATGGAGGCAGAGAACACGGGCATGTGGTCAATTGGGTGCGTGGACCAATAAGCACGTATTGATGAAAATTTATGTGTGCCCATGTTGAGGGAAAGGCCCAGAAAGGTCTTAAATTTGGAAACCGTAATTGGTCTCCAATTTCTGGCAAGGGAAGGCAACTGGGGATTAGTGGCGATGAATTGACCAGCATATAAATTACTCTGGTCCACAATAGATCTATAGAGATCTTCCGTGAAAAACAGCGAATAAAAATCAAGTGGCATAAAATCAGCTGTTTCCACCTGAATACCGGGTTGGGCAGTGAATGAGGGAAGTACGGGTGCTGCAGAAGTGGTGGGGACCCAATCAGGATAGGCGAATTCTGCAGGAAGGGTACTATGGGCACGACGGGCCTGCCTTTGTCTTCTTCTTCTTGGTGGCAGCGGGACACTACTTGTGCTTGCCACCTCGCCAGCTTGAACTGCTTTATGGGACTCGCCACGTCACCACGTGATACTGCAGTGCTGGATGTACGCCCAGGCTGTACTAGGCCACTGGTGCTTGTCAGTTCACCAGAAGGAATAGCGGCGCTAGTACTACTCCATGATACGAGAGACCTGCGGTTCTTGCTCCTCAACAACCTCAGAAGATCGTGATCGGGTGCGCCTGACCTTAGCAGGGACCTCATCATCTTCGTCGCCCGGGCTATCTGACATGGAGCCGCTGTCTTCTACGGGAAGGTATTCTGAGCCTAAATCTGACAGATCCGTGACCTCCTCTTCACTATCTGTCATGCTCAGAATCTCGTAGGCCTCTTTACTAGTGTACCTTCGATTTGCCATTTTGGGCTCTAAATTTAGGGGTACACTAGTAAGATTCACAGGAAAAAAAAGCACCTGACTGTCATCAGCAAATATCTCAAACGCTACAAAAAAAAACTGTTAGCGATCGCAGGGATCAGGCCTGACTCTGCGAACGCTGCAGTTATGTGTGCTGTGTTTGGTAAGTGACAGTGATCGATCGATACTGTACTTGGGTGGGCTGGGCTGGGCTGGGTGGAGGGGCTAAGCGCAGGTGCTAGCAGGTATCTGGGCTGATTCTGCTAACACTGCGTTTTTGGGTACCCTAAACCGCTGGGGACGCTAGTATAGATCTGATCAGATCAGATTTCGATCTGTTCAGATACTATACCACTAAGGGAAGTGTATGCTTTGCGCGTGGGTGTTAGTGTTACTGGCACTAACCTAACGCTGCCTGGGGCGACGCAGACCCTCAGGAACAAACAAGTCTTCTGGACTGCAGCACTCCAAAAAATAAAAGCGATCAGGGGGTTAAACCTTTATTGGGTTATATATGGCGGGTGCCCTGATGCTATAAAAAGCAAACTAACCAACCAGCGTCACCCGTAACACTTATACGGTGATCACTGGTGAAAGGGTTAACTAGGGGCATTTAGGGGGTACCTGGCGCTATATAAAAACCTGACGGGTAACCTAAATAACTAACTGGCTAACCAGTGTCACCAGTGACACTTATACAGTGATCACTGGTGAAAGGGTTAACTCTAGGGGCGATAAAGGGGTTAAACCTTTATTATATAATATATGGGGGTACCTGATGCTATAAAAACCTGCGGCGAACCTAAAAAAAATAACTTGCTACCTACGGGCACCACCGACACTAATACAGCGATCGGAAAAACGATCGCTTAGTGACGCTGGCGATAGGGGATGAAAGGGTTACCTGGGGGGCAATCAAGGGGTTAAACCTTTATTAGGGGGGTTAGGGGGCTACCCTGGACCTAAAGGGGCCTAAACCTAACTGCCCTGCAACTTTTTACTATCACAGATGACACTAAATGCAGCGATCAGAAAAAAAATTATCACTGCAATCAGTGACACTGTGACTGGGGGGTGACCTGGGGGGTGATCTGGGGGTGACTGGGGGGTGTAAGTGTGCCTACGTGTACTGGTGTCAGTGGGCTGTTGGTGCACTTACTGTGAGATGTCTTCTCTCCTTGCGCCGGATCGAAAAGACCGCCACGAGGAGAGATGACATCACTTCCTCTGCCTGTGTTTACATTTACACAGCAGAGGAAGCATATCATTCGCTGGGAGCGATCGCGAGGGGGTGGCCAGAAACGAATGGCCGTCCCCTCATCACGGATCGCTCCCGCAATGATAACCCCCGCTCACTGTACCGGAGGGGGGTCTAAACGGACCCCCTACCCATACGAAGGCAGGCACGTACAGGTACGTGAGTTTGCCTGTCCGTGCCATTCTGCCGACGTATATGTACAGTGAGCGGTCGTTAAGGGGTTAAAGCACATGGTTGTAAATATACTCACATCTTCTCTGTATACTACAAACATTTAAAATCAGGAAGTCTGGGACAATTCACGTTCCACAGCTTCAAACCGGAAGTGAAGCAAGGACGCTAGAAGCTCCCTTTCAAGGTGTGACGGGAGTCACTTTTGGGCATAGGGTGACTGAGAAAATATATCTTGGATTACTTAAAATGGGACAGTAATATTTATCCACAATATCTCCCAGGATATATGTAAAGACTATTCTTGGTTTGTTTGATTTTGAACTCAACGTGTTAATTGAAAGAGCTGATCACATTGGCCGCTGTACAATGTAGGAGACGAGCTGACTCCTGCTGGAGCTCCTGCTATTGTGAGAAGGAGTCCTGTGTGTATTCCTATGATAATGTATAATCTACTGTGTGAAGCTCGGTGACAACAAGTCTGACCTGTAGTGAAATCCTGATTTATCATAACAATGACCAATCTGCTTTAAGGGATTAGTTAATTAGCTCATGTTAATTTGTTACAGGTGTATTGTTAGAGTAATATGAGCAGGAGGGGTGAACCTCCTCTTCTACTGTATATAAGACTTGTATTCCATTCAATAAAGGGTCTGATTCCTGCTTGACCCTCAATACAGAGCCTCGTCTCGTACTTGGGGGAGAATTATTCGTATGGGTTTCTGGTTCGGCTGATTGGAGTGTTTGGTAGCTGCCTTTGTGTTCGGGAATGGAATGTCCTAAACGGCTTTAACCCCTTTCATACTTGGGGTGTGGTTACACAAGGGATTTAGTCACAAGGGCAATGTTTGGGTTTCAAGTCACTGGTTAGAGTGTGATATTGGAGTACTCAGATTCCTGCAGAAAGGATTGTTTCACTCTTAAGAACAGCACCACACCTACTGCCTTAATTCATTATTCACCATATACTCCACTCAGGTGGTTGTATTAGTTGGGGCACCTACAGCCATTCGCACGGGATCACCCATAACTTTTTTTCCCTCATCTACAATGTAGCTAGCCACACCTATTTTTTCTAGATGTTCCTGTAAGATAACAGAGCCCTGGGTTTCACCACTCACAACCTTATTCCATTGGAGAAGTGCGGGATTAAAAAAAAAACACATACCTACTCATCTAGGCATAGGTATATGCAGCATTGGTCTGATGCTGCATCTGTCCCACGTTTTAGCTAAGACCGAGAACTGAGTGATCAAAGACCAGTGATTGTTCAGTTCTTGGTCTTCAGTGAAGAGACAGTGGTGGTTTTCAGTCACCAGCTCTCTGCTGTGCCCCTCCAGTGCTCACTGAAGCTCTGGGTTGCTCAGGGGTTGGGAGCAGCTTGCTTTCAGCAGCAAGTTGAGAGGCTGTGTTGGCTGCTGGTCAGACATTTTGGTGTATCCTGACATTAAAGTCGGAATCCCTCCAGAGTCTGGACTGACTGAGTGAAGTTAGCTGACAGCAGACTAGCCCGCTGTCGGCTGAATACCGGTAACAAAAGGCAGAAATAAGTGCACTGCTGTGACCCGCAGGAGAAGTAGGGGCAAAATAGCTTTGGCCCAACTTCTCTTTTAAAGAAAGA
Organism: Rana muscosa; assembly: GCA_029206835.1. Lineage (NCBI taxonomy): Eukaryota > Metazoa > Chordata > Amphibia > Anura > Ranidae > Rana > Rana muscosa. Next base: position 651,612,841 of record CM055116.1, read on the forward strand.
ACCATTGATCACTACTCCCTGGACATGTACTTGTAACCAGTTTTCTATCCATGTACATACAATTTCCTTTACCTCAATAGACTTTGTTTTGTAAATGAAAAGTTTATGAGGTACAGTGTTGAATGCCTTAGGATAATTCCAGATATACTACATCCAAAGGCATTCCTGTAAATTCAGTTCTCTATAATTCCATACTAGGGATGAGCCGAACACCCCCCGGTTCGGATCCAGAACATGCGAATGGACCGAAAGTTTGCGCAAATTTTCGAACCCGTTAAAGTCTATGGGACTCGAACGTGAGAAATCAAAAGTGCGAATTTTAAAGGCTAATATGCAAGTTATTGTCGTAAAAAGGGTATGGGGACCCGGGTCCTGCCCCAGGGTACATATATTAATGCCGAAAAAAGTTTTAAAAACTGCAGTTTTTCGGGAGCAGTGATTTTAATGATGCTTAAAGTGAAAAAATAAATAAAAAAATAATAATAATAATATAAATATTCCTTTAAAATTCGTGCCTGGGGGGGGGGGGGGGGGTCTATAGTATGCCTATAAAGTGGTGCATTTCCCATGTTTAGAACTGTCCCTTGAAAATATTCCACCTTCACCTCTTAGTGTTATTTTAACAAAGTTGAAGCGACTCCGCCACGGGTTTCCCTTTTGGTTTGTGCTGCAGAGATGTTCTGCATACGAGGATGGGGAGGAGCCTCTGCACGTAGCGCCCTGAGCTAGATGCCGGCACCTCGTCGCCACCCACCCACACAAAATTCCCGCTGATGCTGACGCGGATGCGATGCAGGACTGAGGCCGGGGTAAAGGAGAGAGTGAGCCGCATGTATGGAGGAATGCGGCTGCAGGATAGAGTGACGGCTCACGGCACCCGCGCTTCCCCCCTGGACGTTCCGGCATCTCATCCCCACATCTAAGCTAGTGCCCGGAGTAGCTCTCACCGCCTCCCCCCGCCTCCTGCCTCCTTACCTCCCCTGTGAGATGCCTCCTAAAAGTTGCTGGGGAGGGGGTTACTGACGGGAACTGCATGTCAGCTAGGTTGGAGCTGGATCCCCCCCCCCACCGACATCTTCATAGACTGCCGTCCGTGATCTCGGAAATCCAGAGAAGGAGAGACACCCTGGAGAGTGGTAGGAAATATAATAAACAGCTGATACCTGCATGCTTTCTCTACCTGAAAAGGACTGTTGTGTTATGAAGTGTCATTAAAAAAGTTTAGCTAGTGATCTATGTGCTTCTTATCTAAGAAAGTAAGCCATAAATCTGAATGAACTCTCCCTGGTACTAATTGGATGACACTGAATGACTCTGGTTGCACTTATGCGATTTTTATGCATTTGTTCACTCATTTGCTTCTATTTATGGAAGAGACTTTGTGTTTTTTTTTTTTTTTGTGGTGCTTGTTTTTTCCTCTCCTAAAATTGTGATGTTTTAAACCTGCCATTACTATCCACTACCCGTTGCCAAAGACTGTTTCTAGGCTCTGGGAAAATACTGACATTCCTATTGGCCGATATTGCGAAATCTGCATTATTCTGCCTGTGTATAGACTGATGCTAAACCTTGATAAACGGCTGCTCCGCCTGATAAAGCATTGATAATAGGGCACAGAGTCTTCATTACTTTACAGAAGATCATTGTGGACTTGGGAGACCGGTACCCACTCTGAGAAAACTATAGGCCCCCTTAATTACCTAATAGTTATCTGATATTTGTCATTGTCATTTGTTGACAATTGATGATAATTAAAGGGAGGAAAAGCTTCTGAATTAGGATGAGCACGAGAGGAAGGGCAGGCAAAGCAGGGAAAGGGGGGCCACCAGCTCATTAATGTTTCTATCTGCTCGGTGGTTAACACTGTTATCACTTAAGTCAGCTGCACTAGGGGATAGACCTTGCGGATAAACGTTATGGAAGGGCAGGAAAAGGGGGGAAAGGGGTGCCACCCACCTTGAGCCCAGGAGGTATCCAGCGCTATATGACAGCAGACACAAGTATGATGGACAACGGGCACGGAAGCCCTAAGCTCAGTAAAGCAGGGAAAACAAATGGAGCACCCGCAACACGATAAAAAAATGAGGGGAATGAGGGGCGTGGCCGGATGCCGACCGTGATGGCTGCTCGCTGAACCAGCTCTGAGGGACGGCAGCTTTCTAGGGCTCTAAGCGACGGGCGAAATCCCTCAAAACACACAGAAAACGGGTCAATCGACCCTCCGGAACCCCAGGACCATGTCTAAACGACGAAATGAAAGGTCCGTAACACGGCAGATAACGGAATTCTACCTGGGGAAGAACAGCTTCCAAAATGGCGCCGGCGGACATGTGGCTGCATCCTGCAGCGGCCAGACCCTTACACAGGCACAAGTGCACGCCGCTGCAAACACGGCTATATCCCCTCCTCACCTGCCTGGAAACAGCTCCCTCGCCTCCACTCCCTCCACGAGCCCAGTAAAATCGAAATTGCGGCTCACACAGGACACATCACAAGAAGCTGAGGTGACCAATAGTGCATTAGCTCCCCCTATGTGCCCAGTTATAGATAATGCCATCGCTGCATATCCCACTACTAATCTGCCTGTGCTTGATACTACTTTGAGAGATATGCTTCTCCCACTGCAAACATCCATCCACTCTGATATCTCCAAAATGCTGCACCATTTTACCTCAGAAATTACTTGTATGGCAGAGAGAGTCACTATCATTGAAAACAAAATGGGGGAAGTTACATCCTCATTCTGCCTTAGTGGATGTTCAGAGCGAGGGGACTGAGGATATAGAGTGGATGAGAGCTAAAATTTCTGACTTAGAAGACCGTTCCAGAAGGAATAACTTAAAAATAAGAGGCATTCCAGAGACTGTCCAACCTTCTGCGCTGAAAGATTATTTCCAACAGCTGATGTCAGCTTTTCTCCCTGATGCCAACCCGGGAGAATTGATAATTGACCGAATACACCGATTGCCAAAACCGTCATATCTGCCAGATAATGACCCAAGAGACACTATTGTCAGAATTAATTTTTTACACATCAAGGAAAATTTGATGCGTACAGCACGCAACCACGCTGATTATCCTCAACCATATGCCAACCTAGCTTTTTACTCGGATCTATCCAAATATACCATGCTACAGTGCAAAAACCTAGCCACTATTACGAAACCCCTGCAAAACCACCAGATACAATACAAATGGGGCCATCCAGTAAAGCTGATTATCACTAAAGAAAACAAAACCCACTTTGTCCATACCCTGGACGAAGGCCTCTCTCTACTGCGACAATGGCGCATCCTGGAACCTCTGGAACAAAGACAACATAATCGCAGTCATGGAGCCCGCACCACCGGTGATTGGGAGGACTTTGACCCACCGGATGACATGACCACCTGAGCTACAAAGCTACTCCTGGCTTACATATAAGCCCTAGTTTGCTTGCCCGAGCCCTGCTTGTCAGCCTTATTGCCCAGTTTAAGTCGCGCCACAGACCGCTCAAGCAGAGTTCTGCTTTTTCTCTTTTTAAATTCCTTTTTTCCCCCCGGAAACATTGCATGACTGTTATCTGTTTAAGTTCTGTCTTGTTATTTTTTACAGTCTTCAGTCCATCACCATCTATCTAACATCCAAACTTTTTCCTACATCATTGGACGACTCCCGGAACTGCAATATACCTGTAAGATCTTCTCCAAAACAGTGAGTCCGCCATCATACTCTCTTAACACACTAGATATCACATCCAGTTTACTTTCACTCCATTTTATACTACCTATACCTGAATTCAAATATACAATATGCCAATCAAAATAACGTCACTTAACGTTAGGGGCCTAAACCACCCGGGAAAAAGATATTCCCTCTGGTCTGAAGCTCGCAAACTTCACAATGATGTACTGTGTCTCCAAGAGACTAATTTTTGTCATGATAAGGCGCCAAAGATGTCTCACAAAAACTTCCCACATATTTCTGCGCTAATTCCCAAAACAAAACAAAAGGAATATTGATAGCAATCAGAGACACAGTAGCGTTCAATTTGATATCTACAATTGCGGATTCCCAGGGGAGATACCTCATCCTAATATGCAAAATTAATAATGCCACCTTTACTATCGTTAACTTATACGCTCCTAAAAACAGGACAATTACGCTTTTTGCGGAAACTACTGAAAAAAGTACACAAAAATCAGCAAGGCCGCACACTTTTTTGTGGGGACTTCAATTTAGTTCCAGACCCTTCCATCGATACCAAGGGAACCTCTACTAAACCTCACCGGAAATCTACACTGACACCGTTGCTCCAAACCAACGGCTTATTGGACATATGGAGATGCCAACACTCCACCGAAAGGACTTTACCTTTTTTTCAAAACCGCATTGCACTTACTCAAGAATAGACTTGTTTGTCGGAGACAAACAACTCCTGCAAAACGCCATTGAGACCAAAATTCATACCATAACATGGTCGGACCATGCACCCATATCAATATGCATAGGAGACAATTCCTCTAATTCCTTTGAGACCAACTGGAGAAATTATCCATATATAATGTCCGTACGCACTAATACAACTTTCATACACAACCGTCTGACAGAATACTTTGACATTAATATGTCTACAACTAACAATCCTGCTACTGTATGGACAGCTCACAAGGCGTTTATTCGGGGTGTTCTCATTCAATTGAATGCACAAATGAAGCGCCAGAGGACACAGCAGCTGACAGAACTACTAAACAAAATTGAACAATTAGAAAAGTTAAATAAGACAAACCCCACACACTTCACTAGCGATAAAATTGTCCTGGCCAGAAACGAACTCAGAACCTTCCTTAATGCTAAACACGCCGAGACACTATTAAAATTACGCTCATCTTTCTACACAGCCGGTAATAAAGCTGGTAAACTGTTAGCAAACCAAATCAAACAAAGACGTAATAAAAACAAAATACTGCATATCATACATCCTTCTACAGGAGACAAAGTGTATCACCCCAAAGATATTGCTAATGCGTTCAGTGCGTATTATCACAAGCTCTATAACTTGAAAGATGACCCCAACATACCTCAACCCACAGAATCCGCCATATTAGACTTTCTGAAACCAATGAATCTACCCAAACTTTCTTCAGAACAACTGACATCACTCAATGCTCCATTCTCAATCCAAGAAGTCTCCCAAGCTATTTCCACACTACCCAACAGTAAAGCCCCTGGCCCAGATGGCTTTTCTGACGAATATTACAAATTATTCCACAAAATCCTAGCTCCACATATCTGTGAAATGTTCAGCGCTGCTGTGTCCTCTGATCAATTCCCTAAAGAAATGCTCTCTGCCAATATTGTAACCTTGCCCAAGCCAGGGAAGGAGCCGAATTCCCCCCCCCCAAACTTTCACCCTATCTCTTTATTAAACACTGACCTTAAATTATATGCCAGACTAGTAGCTCAAAGATTAGCCCCCATTATGCCACACCTCATACGCCCAGACCAAGTAGGGTTCACACTCGGCAGACAAGCCCCAGATGCCACACGAAAAATACTAAACCTCCTGCATTTTACTGAAAAAAATAATATATCGACTCTATTCATTACCTTAGACACCGAAAAAGACATTTGATAGGATTCACTGGGGCTATTTGAAACATACTCTTGTAAAATTTGGATTTCAAGGCAACATATTATCGGCCATTCTAGCCTTGTACTCTAATCCCAACGCCCGAGTTCTCTCAGATGGGGTCTTTTCAGACCCATTCACTATCTCTAACGGAACAAGACAGGGCTGCCCCCTGTCTTCGTTGATTTTCACACTAAGGATGGAACCCATGGCTCAAAAAATTTGCGCATCAAATTCCATCTCAGGAATCAAAATTAAAGGTCAAGAATTTAAAATCACCCTATTTGCAGATGACATAATTCTCACTTTGACTGACCCGGCTTCTTCCCTGGTGGAGGTATAGGAAATCTTAACTACCTTCAATGCATGCTCCTTCTATAAGGTAAATGACTCTAAATCCAATGTCCTTGGCGTCTACATTGATAAGTCTACCAAATTGCAGCTACAATCTAAAGTTCCTTTTCAATGGGTTTCTTCCTCAATGACCTACAGTATTTAGGCATTTCCCTGACATCTCCATCCTCAAACCTATATAACTGCAATTAATTGCCATTTCTTCAAGCATGTAAAAAAGATCTCCAAGACCTAAGTAAGCATTATCTATCATGGACTGGTAGAGCAGCAGCTTTTAAAATGGTCACTCTTCTGAAACTCTTATACTTATACAAAGCTTTACCAATAAAGGTCCCTACGTCTTTCTTCCATGCCATTAAAAGATTACTGAGCGCGTATGTATGGCAAGGTAAAAAACCTAGATGTTCTTATGCCACAATCGTAAAACACAAAACTGCAGGTGGAATGAGCTTCCCGGACACCAAAGATTACTACATGGCAGTAATATTAGACCAACTTAGGCATTGGTTTACACCCTTGTTCAACAAACAATGGTAATTTATCGAACAATCATTTATACCTGAAGGTAACTTAAGCTCTCTCCTACTAGCTCAAAAAAAAACACATAAAACCTAACAAATCAGATCACCCAACGATAGCAGCCGCAGTTGAGGCATGGCACTTCCTACTCCAAAACACAAACAAAACAGAACACGCCAAACCAATTTATCCCCCTGTGGAAATATTCAACTTCCTACTCCCTGACCTATCTCTCAAACACTGGTCAAACATTAGAAACCTCCCACTGAATGACTTACTTCATAAAGGCCAACTTCTCCCATTCCAAACCATAAGATCTAGACACCTAATACCATCACAAGGTGCTTACACATATAAACGTATAGCCTCCTACCTGACAAAAAATTCTGCTCCAACAGTCATAGTTCCCACCAAGGCATGGTCCTTCTGGACTTCCAACTCCCCTAAAGACAAGGGAATAACCCTAATGTACAACTTACTACAAAACAAAGATAAGTTCACTCAGACATCTGCATACAAGAGATGGGAAAGGGATCTACAGACCTCTTTCTCAGATTCCCAATGGTGCTCAGCCATACATTACAACCACAAAGCATCCAAATGCATTAATTATTGGGAACTGTCGCAAAAAATCCATCATAGATTTTATCTTACTCCCATACAAATGTATAAATTCGCAAATCTTGATGATGACAGATGTTGGAGAGGTTGCTCTTATAAAGGCTCGCTAATCCACAGTCTCTGGGAATGTCCACACTCACACATTCTGGAGAAAAATATTATTTTTAATCTCAGGTATCACTGGGATCGTAACTAAACCCATTCCATCCCTAGCTATTCTTAGTATAGGACTAGAATCTTTCCCACATGAATTCAGAACCATAGCAATGCATATTCTATTTGCGGCAAGATTACTCATAATGCGCAAACTGAAAAGCTCCTTAATTCCAAATATTTCTGATGTCAAGAACCAACTAAACTTAATCAAAGAGTATGAATACACTTCTGTCTTAAAAAACAATACTCTTACAAAATTTACCAACTCCTGGAAGTACTGGATGAAATCCTAAAGGTGAATAAGTTCATACAATTCCTTTTTGTTGTATCTTATTTACTTAATTTTGAATTGTACCCTGGTTGAACTGATAGGCTGTACCTGACTGTTTTTATTTTATTATATGTATATGTAGCGGGGTCTCCTTTAAGACTCCTGGAACTACATCTCCCAGAGTCCTGTTTGGCACCCAGGGTGCAGTGTTCCCACTGCAGAGACTCATGGGAGACACTATTTAAGGAGGAGGCGAGGCGGAGCTCGGTCTCTTTGGACACCGCGCTGCTAGCAACAGCTTCTTCCAGTGCGGATCTGCTGCAGTGCAAGACCTTAAGCCTGGGGCCTTGCGCAACTTCCAAAGAGCCTTCCATCCCGCTGCGGAGCCTGGGTGGCACCTGACAGAGTTTGCTGTGGACATCAGTTGGATCGGGGACCCGATCGTTGCGGATGCTGTGTGTGTGGAGACACAGCAGGTGGAAGTCCCGGACTGGGATCGCGTCCGGAGTGGTGAGCGAGCACCTGCTCAATCCAATCGGTTGTACCGTGTTTAGGCCTATAGACTGCTTTGGCCCACCATTCATTTATTGACTGCCTACTTTGTGGATTACAATATTGTTCCTGAACGTGCACCACCATTTCAAGTTTGCATGCGAGGAAATCTCTGTTCACAAGACTGAGTTTGATTTCATGTCAGGCCTGACTAGGGAGGGGAGATAGAATATTGTTTAGTGCGCCATAGGGCGCGTAGATAGCAATAGCTGCATGTGGTGGATTACCGCGCTGTGCTATTGCCATATATATATTCCATCTATTGCTGCAGGGCTCTGTAAGCCAGTTACATGTTATGTTTTAACCCATGCCCTTTTAACCTAAAGTAAAGCTGTTATACCTTGCCATGTGCATCACTGTGTTATCATTACTCATATAGCTTATATTTAATCTGGGGTTAAAGTGTTTATGTTACCAGGTGTAGATTGCGGTAGAAAACACCCCTAGACTAACTGTGCCACAGGGGACTATACAAGATTGCCGGGGGTTGGTGGAGCTGTACTCAGGGCCCGAAAATTCAAAACCAGTGGCTCTCTTAACTGGGGGTAGCGCTACACGTGGGGGCTCTCGAGTCCGGGATCCTGATACAGCAAGTAACGCGCCAAAAGTACCAGCATGGACCCACTAGAAGTAGGACAGTGGTGCAAGGCGGTCGGCACAGATCCAGCCGGGGTAGTGGTCATAGAACTCCCAGGGATCTGGCAAGAAGAAGCGGTGAAGCAGCTAGTGATATCACTGTCCCCGCACCAGAAGGTATGGGTGGTGGATGTCAGGTCGAATTCGTCACTGACCCACGCACTAATAGAGTGGAAGAATGAAATCCCAGAGCATTTCAAGAGGCCAAGTATAAAAGCAATAGATGATCAGACCTATAGCCTAATACATGCGCTGCCACAAAAGTCAGGAGGATGGTTCCAGACACCAAGATCATCACCTCCACAGATATCTCCACTGCAGTCCTCAAAAGCAGAAAAACGGAAGGATAAAGAGAGTCCCGGGTTACCACCGGCCACCCTCAGCGCAGAATTATGCGCAGTCCTAGGGGAGATTGTAGCCCAGTGTAAGAGGGATCCCACAGACTACCAAATGTCGGGATACAGAAAACTTAGAATATTCTCTGGAAGGAAACCTGTACCTTCGGGTGAAGAGGGATTTGAGGAGTGGTTAGATGGTGCCACTCAGGCCTTAGAAGAATGGGAAGTCCCAGAACACAGAAAGAAACAGAGAATCGCTGAAAGTCTGAAGGGGCCTGCTCTAGAGGCCATACGCAACCTCCAGATGAGCAAGACAGACTGCGATGCGCAGGACAATCTGGACATTCGTGTTCGGTGGAACAGAGAAAATTACTGAGCTCACTTACCAGCTGGAACACTGCTATCAAAAGACAGGAGAGAAACTGTCAGAGTTCATGAGGCGCCTGGATAAGATCCTGCATAAGATGATCCTGAAGAAGGGGATCGACCCGCGAAAGGTGGATGAGGCCCGTGTTCAGCAGGTGATGAGAGGATCTCAGCCCCTGGACCTCATCACATTGGCACTACGCACAAGACAGGACGGGAAGAGCCTGGAGTAGCCTGACTTGATCCGGGTGGTCAGAGAGGAAGAAGCTATGCTGGAGGAAAAGAAGAGGGATCAACCAAGTGAGCCAACCAATCCTCCTCTAGTGATGGTCAGGACGGCCATGACCCTAGAACGAGACTCAGAGGTAGACACTTTAAAATCACAGATGTCTCAGGTGTTAGAGATGCTGACCTCCCTGATTGCAAAAGATTCAAAGGGTCTAGAGAGAGGGACCAAAGAAGGAGTTGTTCCCAGACGCTTAAGTGCCCATTCCCCTACAAAACTGGGGGGATGTGATCTGTTTTAACTGTGGAGGGATTGGCCATATTGCAGCTGTATGTTCCAGTCTCAAGAAAAAGAAAGCAGACAACCGCAAGCCGGCGGGAAACTCCAGAGGGCCCCGGTGAAGGAGCCAACCGGGTGCCCATCATCTTCAGTGAGCTCCAAACTGAATGAGAAGCCCAAGAAAAGAGAGGACAAGACCCCTCAGAAGAAACACAAGGTTCCTCAGTGGGAACGTACCCCAAGGAAAGAGTGTAATGTCCCTCAGCGGGTAGTTACACCCGTTAACAGGAGGGAGATCAATGCATGCCAGGCCCAGGAGAGGCTTAAGTCCAAAGAGAAGTGGAAAAAAGGAAGTCCAAAAGGGACCCGCAAAGATCCAAGGAAAGAGACCCCTTTGAGGCGATATCCAGAGAAGCTGGTGGGCCCATCCCCCATAGTGCCCATTCAAGTGGAGGGAGTTTACACAAAAGCCATATTGGATACAGGGGCACAGGTGACCCTGTTGTATCGGGACTTTTATGACAAACACTTAAGTCACCTACCCATCAAGAAGATAGAAGAACTAGAAATCTGGGGAATCGGGACCCAGAGCTTCCCTTATGATGGCTACCTGCCCAAAAAACTGACCTTCGACCCATCTGTGGCTGGGAAGGCTGAAGTGTTTGATACTCTGGCAGTTGTGTGCCCTCGGCCGCCTGGAGCCAACAAGAGTTCCTTAATAATAGGAATAAACACGGACCTGGTCCGGAGGCTTCTGACCCCTCTTGTAAGCAGGAAAGACTCGGCCGCCACCAAGATTCACCCCATCTTGAAGACAGCCTACCAGCGGTTGGTCCTGGAGCAGAAGGCCCTGGAAGAGGGAGTGGGGAAGGTCTGGAGACTTGGAAAGAAGGGAGTGGTGTTGCAGCCCGGTGAAGTAACCTGTCTCAGAGCCACTGTGAAGCTTACTTGGGAGCAACCTGGACCCTTTGTCATGTTGGAGCCAGACCCAAGGGAAGAACACTCGGGTTTGGAAGTAATCCCAGAAGTGGTCCCACTGAGGGCTCTGAAGAAGGCCCACTATGAGGTCCCTGTGAGTGTCAGGAATACTACAGATGGCCCCATGGAGATCCCAGCCAGGATGTTGCTGGGCCAGGTGAGCCCTGCTACCCCAGTTGCTCTGTCAGATGCGGAGAAGATGGGTGAAGGAGGGAATGTTTGGGAGAAACTCTCCATGGAGAACCCAAACCTGCCCAGGGCTTGGAAAGAGAGAGCCGAGGCCCAGTTGACCAGGTGGAAGAAGATCTTCTCTCAAGATGAGTTCGATGTGGGGTGTGCGAGGAGTGCCACCCATCGAATCCGCCTCCAGGAAGACAAGCCCTTCAGGGAGAGAGTCAGGTGAGTCCCATTAGCAGACCTGGAAGATCTGAGGGAACAACTTGGAGAACTCAAGAGAACCGGTGTGATCCGGGAGTCTAGAAGTCCCTATGCCTCCCCGATAGTAGTAGTCAGAAAAAAGAATGGATCGTTGAGGTTGTGTATAGACTACAGGACCCTCAACAGGAGAACCATCCCTGACCAGTACACCACTCCGAGGATAGAGGATGCCCTACAGAGCTTGTCTGGAGCCAAGTGGTTCAGCGTGATGGACCTCAAGAGTGGGTACTATCAGATCCCTATGCATCCGGAAGACAAGGAGAAGGCAGCCTTCATAACCCCTGTGGGGTTCTTTGAATTCGACCGAATGCCCCAGGGACTGTCCGGAGCCCCAGCCACCTTCCAACGTCTCATGGAAAAGACTGTAGGAGACATGAACCTTATCGAGGTCCTTGTGTACTTGGACGATGTCATTGTCTTCGGGAGGACCTTGGAAGAACACGAAGAGAGGCTGGAGAAAGTTTTGAGAAGACTCAGTGAGGAGGGACTCAAGCTTTCGCCCGAGAAGTGTAGGTTCTACCAATCTTCCGTTAACTATCTGGGACACATAGTGTCTGAAGAAGGGGTAGCCACAGACCCTGAGAAGTTGGAGGCAGTTACTTCCTGGCCACGGCCTACCACGGTAACAGAACTCAGATCCTTCCTGGGGTTCTGTTCCTATTATAGAAGGTTCGTGGAGGGGTTTGCCCGAATTGCCAGACCCCTGAATGAGCTACTCAAGACGGAAGGGGAAGAGGATGACTCGGGTCCCCGGAAGCCGGGAGAGTCAGTCCAAGACCAGTGGAACCAAATGTGTGAAGAGGCCTTTCAGATGTTAAAAAAAAGCCTAACCACCGCCCCTGTCTTGGCCTATGCAGACCCAAAGAGACCGTATGAACTCTACGTAGATGCCAGTCATGATGGTCTGGGAGGAGTGCTCTATCAGGAGCATGAAGGACAACTGCGACCCGTTGCCTACGTGAACAGAAGTCTGACCCACTCTGAAAAGAACTACCCCACTCATAAGCTGGAGTTCCTGGCCCTCAAGTGGGCGGTAGTTGACAAACTTAAAGACTACCTGTATGGGGCAGAATTCACTGTGAAAACCGACAACAACCCCCTTACTTATCTCTTCACCACAGCAAAGCTGGATGCCACAGGACATAGATGGCTGGCTGCACTGTCTGGGTTCAATTTCAGCCTGAAATACAGACCTGGGGCTGGGAATCGAGACGCAGACGCCCTGTCTAGAAGATCTCATGCCCCTACCAGTGATACAGAAGACTAGACCCAAGTTGCACCTGACGGGGTGCGGGCCCTTTGCCAAGGGGCTGAACTTCAAGCCAGAGGAGGCTCAAGGGCAGAAGAGATAGGAGTTACCATGGTAGGAGTTCCCAAGCAATACTGTGGGGTAACCCAGTTGGAAGAAGATAATCTGCCAAAACTGTCAAAGAAGGAGTTGAGATGTGACCAATTGGAAGACCCCATGGGGAGATTGGTTCTGGAGGCCCTGGAGATTTAGGATCCAAATAGACTCCTGCGCCATCCTTCAAAGGAAGCTCGCCTGTTGAGGAAAGAGTGGGACAGGTTGCAGCTGCATCAGGGAGTGGTCTACCGAAGGGGCCCCTCTGATGACCTGGAAGACAAATGGCAACTGTTTCTCCCTGAGAAACACCGAGAGACTGTCTTGGTTGCCCTGCATGACAATCATGGACACCTAGGGGCGGAAAGGACCTTCCAACTGGTTAGGGACCGTTTCTATTGGCCCTGCATGAGGGCTGAAGTTGAAGAATACTGCCACTCATGTGCACAATGCATCGAGAGAAAGACTTTACCTCATCAAGCAGCTGCCCCAATGGGCCATCTGCAAAGCCAAAGCCCATTTGATCTGGTATGCATTGATTTTCTCTGCCTCGAACCTGACCTGAGTGGACTAGGAAATGTTCTGGTAGTAACCGATCATTTCACCCGGTATGCCCAGGCTTTCCCAACCAAAGACCAGAAGGCTTCCACGGTGGCCAAGGTGCTTATGGAGAAGTATTTCGTCCATTATGGGCTACCACAGCGACTTCACTCAGACCAAGGGAGAGACTTTGAAAGTCCGCTGATTCGGAAGCTCCTGGATTCCTTAGGGATCAAGAAGACCCAAACCACTCCTTACCACCCACAAGGGGATGCTCAACCGGAGAGGTTCAACCGAACTCTGCTCAATATGCTGGGGACCCTGAGTAGCGAGAAGAAACAACATTGGAGCAAGCACATAGCGGCTATAGTCCACGCTTACAATAGTACCACACGTGATGCTATGGGCTACTCCCCTTACCGTCTCATGTTCGGGAGAGATGCAAGATTACCGGTAGACCTGGCCTTTGGTACCTCCATAGACCATTCCTCAGTCACATCCCACAAGGGATATGTGGACAGACTCAGACACAGCTTGAAGGGGGCCTATGAACAAGCCCAAGCGGCTTCAGACCAAAGAGGGGCCCGCAACAAGAGGAACTTCGACCTGAAGGTCCAGATCCAGGACCTGCAACCAGGAGACCGAGTTCTTCTACGAAACCTGTGAGTCCCTGGGAAGCACAAGCTTGCAGACAGATGGAGACCTGAACCCTATGCCATTTGTAAGAAGCTGCGGGCCTACCTGTCTATAAATTGAAGCCAGAAGGGAAGGTGGGTCCATTGAAGACTTGGCATCGAAACCACTTACTCCCACTTGCTGAAGCAGTTCGGATACCTCCTGGAATGGACTCCTCAAGCACAGACTCCATTCTGGATACCCCAAGGCCAAACACTCGGTCCCAGTCCTCCCAAAATCAAGATGTAGAGGCCTCTGAGCAAGGTGAAGATGAGAGACAGGAACTTGATTGGCTATGGCCTTCCCCAGCTCCGGGAACTTCTGCTATAGATCTTCCTCCTGCCAAAGACACTATAGACAGAACACTGAATGCGGAAGCTACTGAATTTGTTCCATCCAGCCCTTTGTCAGATTGCTGGAAAGATGCCTGTGACACATACTCAGAGGAGGACCCAAGGGACTCTATATGTACCTCCAGGATCCTGAACTAAGTGTTTCAGAGCCAGCGGAATTCCTCAAGCCTGTTCCAGAAGAGGAGTCTGCAGTGTTCCAGCCAGAAGTCCCAAGAGAGCAAAGAGCTAGAAGAGTCATAAGGCCTCCCAAGAAGTTAACTTACTCACAAATGGGGGAGAGCTCAGAGGAGGCAGTGGTCACTGCAAGGAGGAGTACAGAGCATCCAGTTCCCTCCACTGTTCATTTGGTGGAGGGCAACCCCAATTCACCCTCTGGCACAGTTAGGCATGCCACCCATGATAGTGTGACCTGTGGGCAAGGGAATTCAACCCCTCAGTTTTGGTGGTAGTTCCCTTTGCCGACATCATACCCAGCATTGTCTAGAATTGTACGTAGTGTATGTTAGAAGAAAATTTGTTATCTTTGGGGACCAAAGAGTTCAAGTGGGGGGAGTTTGTAGCGGGGTCTCCTTTAAGACACAAATCTTTCTGCAAGGCCTCCCGAAGATGTTTCATCCTCTGCTCCCTCTGCGACGGCTGGATAAGGTCCGCAACCTTACCCTTGTAACGTGGATCAAGAAGGGTTGCCAGCCAGTAATGATCCCTCTCCTTGATACCACAAATACGAGGATCCTTTCGCAGGCTTTGCAGGATCAGGGAGGTCATGCAGCGTAGGTTTGCTGAGGCATTCGGTCCGGAGTCCTCTGGGTCGCTAAGGACGACATGATCCGCAGCCACCTCCTCCCAGCCACGTACAAGTCCATGGGTTTCTTGGGACTGTAAATGATCCCTTGAAGACTGCTGCTGATGCTGAGTGCTAGGCTCCACCTCCATGCTGACACAATCCTCCTCCTCCTCGTCCTCTTCCTGTGTGATCGGCGGGCCAGCAGGAACACTGTCTGGATAAAAGGGGCCTTGAGAGGTAAGGAAGTCCTCCTCTTCCTCCCTCTGTTCTGCCTCAAGTGCCCTGTCCATTATTCCACGCAGTGTGTGCTCCAACAGGTGGAAAAGAGGGACAGTGTCACTAATGCATGCACTGTCACTGCTCACCATCCTCGTGGCCTCCTAAAATCGTGACAGGACAGTGCATGCATCCCTGATCATTATCCACTGGCGTGGCAAAAAAACAAGCTCCCCTGACCCTGTCCTGGTGCCATAGTCGCACAGATACTCATTGATGGCCCTCTGCTGTATGTGCAGCCGCTGCAGCATGGCAAACCTTGAGTTCCACCTGGTGGGCATGTCACAGATTAGGCGCTTCTTGGGCAGGTTGTATTCCTTTTGGAGGTCAGCCAGCCGAGCACTGGCATTCTATGACCGGCGGAAATGCACACAGACTTTCCTGGCCTGCCTCAGGACATCCTGTAAGCCTGGGTACCTGCCTAAGAACCGCTGCACCACCAAGTTAAGGATGTGAGCCAAACAGGGCACATGGGTCAGCTGTCCCTGTCGGAGGGCAGAGAGAAGGTTGGTGCCATTGTCCCAAACAACCTTTCCTGGCTTAAGCTGGCATGGCGTCAATCACCTCTGAGCCTGCCTCTGCAGAGCTGACAGAATCTCTGCCCCAGTGTGGCTCCTGTCCCCCAAGCACACCAGCTCAAGCACCACATGCCATCTTTTTGCCTGCGTACTTGCGTAGCCCCTTGAACGCCTACAGAACATCGCTGGTTCCGAGGACAAATCAGCACAGGAAGAGGCCATGGAGGAAAAAGAAGATGAGGGGGTGGAGGAGAGAGGCGTGTCAGAATCACCACTAGTAGCATTTGGGAGGTGTGGTGGTGGAACAACCTCCAACACTACTGAACCCTGTCCTGCATCCTTCTCAGCTGCCAGCAGAGTCACTCAGTAGGCCGTGAAAGATAGGTAACGTCCCTGTCCATGCCTGCTGGACCATGAGTCAGCGGTAATATGCACCTTACCTCTGTCCGCCCTGTCCAGCGAGGCCAAGACATTGCCTTCCACTTGCCGGTAGAGAGCCGGAATCGTCTTCCGTGAAAAAAAGTGGCATTTGGGAACCTGCCACTGAGGTACCGCACATTCCACAAACTCACGGAAGGGGGCAGAGCCTACCAACTGAAAAGGCAGCAGTTGAAGTGCTAGCAATTTAGCCAAGCTATCATTCAACCGCTGGGCATGTGGATGGCTGGGAGTGAATTTCTTTCGGCAGTGCAGCAGCTGGGGCAGGGAAATTTGCCTGGTACAATCGGACATTGGTGTACCGATAGCAGATTGCCCGCAAGTACTTGGCAGTGACACACCTAATTCTACACCTTCATTCCTCTCAGTGCAGGTTTCTGAGAGGACTGAAGGTATAGTGGGGTTGGAGATCCCAGCTGATGAGGAGCAAGGAGAGGTCCGCTTTGTTCTTTGGTGTGGGTCTTTTATGTATGTTTGCCAATGGACTGCATGGCAGGTTGACATATGTCTGGTCAAGCATGTGGTGCCCAAGCAGCTGATGTTTTGGCCACACGAGATATGCTTCAGACATATGTTGCAAATAGAAACGGTGCGATCTGCTGCACACGTCTGAAAAAAGGCCCACACCAAAGAACTTTTGGAATAACACGCAGAGACAGCAGCGCCCTGCACATGCGGAGCTCTGCGGTGTGATGCAGTCAGTGTGCTGCCCTTAAGCTGGCCCCTGGATGGCATCCTGCCTCGTTGGAGATGTGTCTCCTCCTCCTCCTCCTCTCTCCTATCAGGCACCCACGTAGAGTCAGTGACCTCATCATCCCCTTCCTCCTCGTCACTGGAGCAAACCTGGCAGTATGCTGCAGCTGGGGGAACCTGACTGCCAGTTTGCTGTCCGTCTTGGGCACCCCCTCTCTCTGGGCTCACATTACTGCCTTCCTCAAGCTGTGTACCATCATCAAAGCCTTCAAAACTCTGCGTATCCTCCTGGAGCATGTACCCTGCTTGTATTATTTGAAAGAGAACAGGAATGGTCTGCAGCTAGCTTTAGCTGCACACTGTGCCCAGTATACAGTACACTAACTTAATATACTGCAGCTTAGCTCAACAGCCTGCCTGTATTATTTGAAATAGAACAGGAATGGTCTGCAGTCAGCTTTAGCTGAACACTGTTCCCAGTATACAGTAGACTGACTTAATATACTGCAGCTTATCTCAACTGATTGCCTGTATTATTATGAATAGAACAGGAATGGTCTGCAGTTAGCTTTAGCTGCACACTGTTCCCAGTATACAGTACACTGACTTAATATACTGCAGCTTAGCTCAACTGCCTGCCTGTATTATTTGAAATAGAACAGGAATGGTCTGCAGTCAGCTTTAGCTGCACACTGTGCCCAGTATACAGTACACTGACTTAATATACTGCAGCTTAGCTCAACTGCCTGCCTGTATTATTTGAAAGAGAACAGGAATGGTCTACAGTCAGCTTTAGCTGCACACTGTGCCCAGTATACAGTACAATGACTTAA
This sequence comes from Rana muscosa, assembly GCA_029206835.1. NCBI lineage: Eukaryota > Metazoa > Chordata > Amphibia > Anura > Ranidae > Rana > Rana muscosa. Next base: position 651,630,638 of record CM055116.1, read on the forward strand.
TATACTGCAGCTTAGATCAACTGCCTGCCTGTATTATTTGAAAGAGAACAGGAATGGTCTGCAGTCAGCTTTAGCTGAACACTGTGCCCAGTATACACTGACTTAATATACTGCAGCTTAGCTCAACTGCCTGCCTGTATTATTATGAATAGAACAGGAATGGTCTGCAGTCAGCTTTAGCTGCACCCTGTGCCCAGTATACAGTACACTGACTTAATATACTGCAGCTTAGCTCAACTGCCTGCCTGTAATATTTGAAAGAGATCAGGAATGGGCTGCAGTCAACTTTAGCTGCACACTGTGCCCAGTATACAGTACACTGACTTAATATACTGCAGCTTAGCTCAACTGCCTGCCTGTATTATTTGAAAGTGAACAGGAATGGTCTGCAGTCAGCTTTAGCTGCACACTGTGCCCAGTATACAGTACACTGACTTAATATACTGCAGCTTAGCTCAACTGCCTGCCTGTATTATTTGAAAGAGAACAGGAATGGTCTGCAGTCAGCTTTAGCTGTACACTGTGCCCAGTATACAGTACACTGACTTAATATACTGCAGCTTAGCTCAACTGCTTGCCTGTATTATTATGAATAGAACAGGAATGGTCTGCAGGTAGCTTTAGCTGCACACTGTTCCCAGTATACAGTACACTGACTTAATATACTGCAGCTTAGCTCAACTGCCTGCCTGTATTATTTGAAAGAGAACAGGAATGGTCTGCAGTCAGCTTTAGCTGAACACTGTGCCCAGTATACAGTACACTGACTTAATATACTGCAGCTTAGCTCAACTGCTTGCCTGTATTATTATGAATAGAACAGGAATGGTCTGCAGTTAGCTTTAGCTGCACACTGTTCCCAGTATACAGTACACTGACTTAATATACTGCAGCTTAGCTCAACTGCCTGCCTGTATTATTTGAAAGAGAAGAGGAATGGTCTGCAGTCAGCTTTAGCTGCACACTGTGCCCAGTATACAGTACACTGACTTAATATACTGCAGCTTAGCTCAACTGCCTGCCTGTATTATTTGAAAGAGAACAGGAATGGTCTGCAGTCAACTTTAGCTGCACACTGTGCCCAGTATACAGTACACTGACTTAATATACTGCAGCTTAGCTCAACTGCCTGCCTGTATTATTTGAAAGAGATCAGGAATGGTCTGCAGTCAGCTTTAGCTGATCACTGTGCCCAGTATACAGTACACTGACTTAATATACTGCAGCTTAGCTCAACTGCCTGCATATATATTATGAATAGACCAGGAATGGTCTGTGTAACGGGAGGGCCCGTGAAACTCAGAATCCATTAGAAAGTATGAGATACCCTTGCTCCAGCTCCCCATGCACCTCTTATGTCTAAATCACCCCATGTCCATTAGGGGCATAGGGTGACGGAGAAAATATATCTTAAGATAAAGAAAGAGGAAAGGTCTGGTGTCCCCAGTGACACACTTCCATCCCTGTAACATGTAATAAAATGGAGCATTCGCCCCGGGACTTTAAATGAAGTGGGTACCGTTTACGCTAGTAAACATAACAGTAGTAAATACAGTATATGGTTTATTCAAGTAAAATTGTTTACATGCATATATAACACCAACAGTTGCCAATAAAAAAGATACATAAACAAGGAATATTGGTACATAAATATAGTAACAGTCAGAGTACACGGGCATCATACTACCCGACTAGTTTCGCGAGATCCAGCTCGCTCTTCAGGGGTTGATGCGTGTAACAATGTACCACTGAGCTTGACCATGGCTACAGGTGTGCGGCTCCAAGACGGCGGAAGCAGGTGCCTCACCAGGGAGTTGAGGGGGCGGAGTAAGAAGGGACCCCACCAGGGGCCAAACGGAGAGCAGGCATGGCATAGGTGTAGTGATGTATCCATAGAGACCTCATTAGTCCATAAAAAGTATAGGCTGAGTATGGTGAATATCCCAAGTATAAAAGTAATGAGACACAGCAGGCAATCTCCACAGCTGTGTGTGTCCTCAGTGAAGAGTGAAATCACTCTTCAAAGAGTAAAAAAAAAGAGTGAAAAATAGTAAAATGGGACAGTAATATTTATCCACAATATTCCCCAGGATATCTGTAAAGGACTATTTACTGTTTGTTTGATTCTGAACTCAACATGTTAGTTGAAAGATGCTAATGTCATCACCCCCAGCCACCTGTCTGTTGTAATATTAATGAATCCAGGCTAACTTCTAAGGATCTTCTCTTAGTGGATTGGGCTAATTGATCCTGTATTGTATGAAGGAGTACTGTGATAACGTGTATTGGAGTTTAGGAGACAGCCAGGCTAGGAAACTCTGGGACAGCCAGGCTGCTTGAAGGAATTAGGTAATTAGCATGTTAATTAGGTCTGGTCACAGGTGTATTTCCAGAGAAATATGATGCACCTCCTCTTTTAACTGTGTATAAAACTTGTGGTCTTTTCAATAAAGATTGTCAGTCCTGTTTAAACCTCAAGACAGAGCTTAGTCTCGTTATTGGGGGAGAATTATTCTTATGGGCCTTATTCGTCTGACTGGAATGTCGGTAGCTGCCTTGGTGTTCGGGAAAGGGAATGTCCTAAACGGCTTTAACCCCTTTCATACTTGGGGTGGCGTTACATTGGTGGCAAGCAGCGGGTTGATTCCCACAGCCAGAAGGACAGCTACAAGTGGACACAGGACAATGGAAGCACAGTATGAACGGCTAAAGCTCTCTTCCCTCAAGGACTTACTGGAGAACCGGGGCAGACCGGCCAACAACCGTAAGAAGAGGGACATTATCGCAGAACTAGTCGAAATGGATAGAGCCGAAAGACCCAACATAACCGAAAGGCCCAGCGTAACAGACAGGACACCCGAAGAGGCAAGTTTTGATCAGGCTGTTAAACTAAGACTGGCACATTATGGTCCTAACCCTCCAGCGGAGATTATAGCCCTAGTTATAGCGGCTGTGGACGCAACTTGGCTACATCAAAAAGGTGCTGCAGCAGCAGAAGTCACAGCAGCACCAACTAAAAGGAGAGGAGAGGTACAGATACCAGCCGCCATGGAAGAGGAATTCAGAAGGAGGTTGCAAGAGATGCAGATACAGCATAGAGGACCAGTATCATAGAAGGTCTTGCTGGGATGGTCTGATTCTATCCGTTGCGAACTCTGGAAGAAAGCACTAGCTCTCGAGCAGCAACACCAGGGAAAAGTTCTCCCCTCCATCCACGTAAGGTACTGGTTGCAGTATGATGTATGAATGCCGTTATTGGGGGAACAACCGAAGCAGGAGTGGACAGCTGAGTTAAGCAGGCTGATCCGAGCAGAGATGCGGTTGGACGAGAGCTACAGAGCCCTCCGGTGGTATGTAGCCCAAGATTGCCCGTGGTCAGCGGATGACAGCCCCACGGAAGGCTTTGACTATGATGGCCTGGGATTGTTGTATTGGAGGCTGTCCAGTGACCCTGACTTTGGGAGTGATCGGGAGTGGCGTTTGGAGGAAATAATGGAGCACAGGAATGGTCTGCAGTCAGCTTTAGCTGCACACTGTGCCCAGCATACAGTACACTGACTTAATATACTGCAGCTTAGCTCAACTGCCTGCCTGTATTATTATGAATAGAACAGGAATGGTCTGCAGTCAGCTTTAGCTGAACACAGTGTCCAGTATACAGGACACTGACTTAATATACTGCAGCTTAGCTCAACTGCCTGCCTGTATTATTAGTAGGAATAGAATAACAGGAACGCTCTGCAATGAGATCTAGCTAAACTGTATACAGTATATATATATATATATATATATATTGTGACAGCAGGCAGGTAAAATCACCAGGTTGCATCCAGGATGAACGATATATACAGTGGGGCAAAAAAGTATTTAGTCAGCCATCAATTGTGCAAGTTTTCCCACTTAAAAAGATGAGAGAGGCCTGTAATTGTCATCATAGGTATACCTCAACTATGAGAGACAAAATGTGAAAACAAATCCAGACAATCACATTGTCTGATTTGGAAATATTTTTTTTTTGCAAATTATGGTGGAAAATAAGTATTTGGTCAATATCAAATGTTCATCTCAATACTGTGTTATATATCCTTTGTTGGCAATGACAGAGGTCAAATGTTTTCCGTAAGTCTTCACAAGGTTGTCACACACTGTTGCTGGTATGTTGGCCCATTCCTCCATGCAGATCTCCTCTAGAGCAATGATGTTTTGCGGCTGTCGCTGGGCAACACGGACTTTCCTCTCCCTCCAAAGGTTTTCTATGGGGTTGAGATCTGGAGACTGGCTAGGCCACTCCAGGACCTTGAAATGCTTCATACAAAGCCAGTCCTTCATTGCCCGGGCAGTGTGTTTGGGATCATTGTCATGCTGAAAGACCCAGCCACGTTTCATCTTCAATGCCTTTGCTGATGGGAGGAGGTTTGCACTCAAAATCTCACGATACATGACCCCATTCATTCTTTTATGTACACAGATCAGTCGTCCTGTTCCCTTTGCAGAGAGACAGCCCCAAAGCATGATGTTGCCACCCCCATGCTTCACTGTAGGTATGGTGTTCTTTGGTTGCAACTCAGCATTCTCTCTCCTCCAAACACGACGAGTTGTGTTTCTACCAAATAGTTCTACTTTGGTTTCATCTGACCATATGACATTCTCCCAATCCTCTTCTGGATCATCCAAATGCTCTCTAGCAAACCTAAGACGGGCCCGGACATGTACTGGCTTAAGCAGGGGGACACGTCTGGCACTGCAGGATCTGAGTCCCTGGCGGCGTAGTGTGTTACTGATGGAAGCCTTTGTTACGTTGGTCCCAGCTCTCTGCAGGTCATTCGCCAGGTCCCCCCGTGTGGTTCTGGGATTTTTGCTCACCGTTCTTGTGATCATTTTGACCCCACGGGGCGAGATCTTGCGTAGAGCCCCAGATCGAGGGAGATTATCAGTGGTCTTGTATGTCTTACATTTTCTAATTATTGCTCCCACAGTTGATTTCTTCACACCAAGCTGCTTACCTATTGCAGATTCAGTCTTCCCAGCCTGGTGCAGGTCTACAATTTTGTTTCTGGTGTCCGTTGACAGCTCTTTGGTCTTCACCATAGTGGAGTTTGGAGTGTGACTGTTTGAGGTTGTGGACAGGTGTCTTTTATACTGATAACAAGTTCAAACAGGTGCCATTAATACAGGTAATGAGTGAAGGACAGAGGAGCCTCTTAAAGAAGAAGATACAGGTCTGTGAGAGCCAGAAATCTTGCTTGTTTGCAGGTGACCAAATACTTATTTTCCACCATAATTTGCAAAAAAAATTATTTCCAAATCAGACAATGTGATTGTCTGGATTTGTTTCCATATTTTGTCTCTCATAGTTGAGGTATACCTATGATGACAATTACAGGCCTCTCTCATCTTTTTAAGTGGGAGAACTTGCACAATTGGTGGCTGACTAAATACTTTTTTTCCCCACTGTATGTCCTAGATTTAGGCTTTATGCCAATTTATACCACTAGGGGGAGTGCTGGGAGTCTTGCAGGGGAAGAGTTAATGAGCCCAGCTGAAGCAAGTGGACTCATTAGGGCCTCTACAAGAACTCCCAGCATGCTAAGGGAGATGCTCCATCCTGGAACCAGTTCTGTGTTGTGTAGACTGGGGAGTGTGCTTTCTGTCCTGTATGGTGAGACAAAGCCTGTGTGGCTAAACCTTCTAAAATAGGGAGGGGCAGCACGAGGCTGCACCTAGTTGTTAGATAGGGAAACTACGTATGTAGTAAGCGGTCAAGCTGACCAGGATTTATTTTCATGTTTCTTTTTGTTTTGCTGTTATATTTTACACTGCATATAGTTTAAATAAACCACACCTTTTGTTTTTCACCTACAACTCCGTCTGCTGTGCCTGTTTTTGTGTGGTGAGCCCATCCAGGGGGTCACACACACCCGCTGCTGAGCTAACCCCCTCACAGTTGGTGGAGAACCAGTGGCAGTTTTTTTTAAAGGCCAGCATGGAGGAGATACTGAAACAGCTGGCTCTAGTAAATGCCAATCAGCAGCAGACAAATGCAGGTTTGCAAAAGAGCCTTGCATCTCACCAGCAAGCTCATCAACAGAGCCTTGCAGCCCAGCAGCAGACAAATGCAACTTTGCAACAGAGCCTAGCAGCCCAGCAGCAAGCTCACCAACAGAGTCTGGAAGCTCAGCAACAAGCCCAGCAGCAATCTGAGGCCCGCTTCATAGACCTGTTGCAGAAGCAAGAACAGAGACTACAGCAACAAATGGGGACATTAATGCAGCAACGTCCGCAGACCAGTGACTCAAGTAGTTTCACTAATACTGCGTCCTTTGGGGTGAGTCGTTTACTGACAAAAATGACTGGAGAGGATGATCCAGAGGTGTTTTTGACCACATTTGAAAGGACTGCTGAAAGGGAAAGGTGGCCTAAGGAGCAGTGGGCTGGACTGGTGGCCCCTCTGTTAACTGGTGAATTGCAGAAAGCTTACTATGACCTAGAGCCTGACCAAGCAAAAGACTATGTGATGCTAAAAAATGAAATTTTGGGGGCGTGGCCTGCACGCAAGCTGAATGGCAGCATAGAACCGGAGCTCCTGTGATAACCAGGGAACAGCAGCACGAATCATCCCATCGGGACCCCAAAACATCATCCCCACAAGGCGATCTACCTCCGGATTACCTGGATTACTCCTGCAGCATGTCCAGGAAAAGAAAGGAGCCCCGCAAACCGCAGTGTCTGACGGACTTTTATCCTCATAAGCCACATGAAGGTAGGCAAGATGGCCCCCGGCCATCATCCACACCTGCAGACAAAACGGCCAACAACTTGCCTGATAAAGGCAAGAAACACACAAACAACAGCTCCCCTGCAAGCTCACAGCAGCACTCTCCCTCCCCTATCTCTGGCAGCCCAGCTAAAGCAAAACTCAGGCTGGATGGAGAGGGATACAGTCCCCAGGCCAGCCATGCCACAGACTCTGGAGATGAGACACATGATCTCCCTGATTCAATAGAATCGTTCCCAACCATGCACCAGCCTGTGATAGACACTGTACTGAAAGATATGCTGCTATCACTAAGGAGCTCACTACAATCTGATATGGCACAGTGCATGCACAGGTTCCACACTGACATACAAGCAGTGGAATCGAGGGTTGATCATATAGAGCAAAAAATGGGAGACTTTGCTGAAACCATCAATGATCTAGTAGACTCACATGAGGAGAGAGAAGGGGACACGGAATGGGTGAAAGCTAAGCTGGCAGATTTTGAAGACAGGAATAGGAGGAACAATATGAAGATCAGGGGAATCCCCGAGTCAATCCAGCCAGCTGACCTGCGTGATTATGCTACATCACTGTTTAAACTGCTCACCCCTAATCTATCTGGTCTCGAGCTAACGATTGACAGAATTCACCGCTTACCTAAGCCGTCTTTTTTACCAGAGCAGGTCCCTAGAGACGTAACATTGCGCATGCATTTCTTTCATGCAAAGGAATTGCTGATGGTGACGATGCATAAAGGTGAACAAATACCTGCACAGTATCAAAATTTACAGTTTTATGCTGACCTGTCGCAATATACACTTCAGAAACGAAAGACCCTGAATACCGTCACCAAGATACTTAGGAATCATAAAATTGTATACAGATGGGGTTATCCCACAAAATTATCTATTGTGAAAGATGGCCGAACATACACTATAGACTCTCTGGGAAAAGGCCTTTCTCTTCTGGAGGAATGGGGTATACTGCCAGAGCATTCTGATGATTCCCCTGCTGTGAAGCCAAGGAGGTCTGCAGAACCAGATTGGAAAACTGTTACAAACAAAAACGCAAAATCGCACACTTGACCCGGATGGGTAACACTCCACTACTAACCCCTGGAGGAACGTACAGGAGCGCCATTAGGCCTGAACTTTACCCCCACCCACTTTGGGCAGCTTAACGCTGCATACGGGTATCCTGGTTCTAGTGCCCACTGAGGACTAGGACCTCTCTATTGTTTTCTATCAGTTGCTTGGTTATATTTTTCTATGTTTTTCTTTTTTCTCTCAGTTTTCTTGTTTTCACTGTTGAAAGATTTACAAGACGGAGTTCAAGTAATTACTGCTGGACCCTCCATGCAGAAATGCCACTCAACTTGGCCCGAAGTCCAAAATAGACAAACTCTCTGCGCATCACCAAATAGTAAGTACTTTTTGACTTTATGCACCATCATTTTCAGTTTCCTACCGCTATCCCAAATCCAACCACATGAGGGAGACATTGCACCAACAATGAATGTAAAGCAGCAATGTAACATAATCTTCACACTCTGCAAGTATGGGGATAAAGATCATTTCTATAAACTCTAAAGGACTGAATCATCCTGCTAAAAGGCGTTCCTTATGGTCAGAAGCCCTCTCTAACAAAGCTGACATACTTTGCGCTCAAGAGACACATTTCTCTGCTTCAACACCAGCCAAATGTTCGCACAGGAACTTTCCACATCTTTTTACCGCAAATGCCCGCAATAAAACTAAAGGAGTCCTCATAGCAATACGTGACTCTGTAACTTTCACCCTACTTGAGGAAATTAAAGATGAAAATGGCCGGTATCTTATCCTGGTTTGTGAACTTAACTCAATCACGTATACCATAGTAAATGTCTATTCACCAAACCAACGCCAGATTAATTTTTTTAATAAGCTGATGAAAAAGGTTAGGAAACACCACAAGGGAAGATTACTATTATGCAGGGATTTCAACGCCACCCCAGATCCTGTGATGGACTCTACCTCCGGCGCCAACCGCTATAGCCCGTCCTTACTACCCTCAATTCACAGGCACGATCTGTTTGACGCCTGGAGATGCTTACATGCGGGAGAAAAAGACTTCACATTCTTTTCATCACCTCACAGGACTTATTCCCGCATTGACCTTTTTCTTGTCGACCAACAAACACTAGCCAATGCATCCGCCACGAACATTAATGCCATTACGTGGTCTGACCACGCTTCTACTACCCTGTCTTTGGTGGATGGGACACCCAACACCGCACCTCCATTATGGAGATTGAACTCCTTTCTCTTACAGCAAGCGGACTATAAGTCAGTCATTGAAAACCAGCTAACTGAATTTTTTAAGAATAACGAATCCTCTGTGCAAGATAAATTTGTACTGTGGAATGCCCACAAAGCTTTTATTCGTGGCATTTTCATACAACAGGGAGCGAGGGTCAAGAGGCAGCGGCACAGGCAAATAAAAGAAATCACTGACAAAATCTTCCTATTAGAGACTAGTAATAAGCAAAAATCTTCTCCCAAAATTTTGAGTCAAATTACCCAGCTGAGATGTGAGTTGCGGCTCCTTCTTTTAGAGAACTTTGAAAAAACATCAAAAAAACTTAAGATGACATACTACGCTACAGGTAACAAAGCGGGTAAGAATCTAGCTCAAAGGGTAAAGGGCATGAGACAAAAAACTCAGATTCCGTATATTATACACCCCGTTACCAAAAATAAATTGTATCATCCCCAAGAAATGGCGGACGCCTTTAGCCATTACTATGGCTCTCTTTACAATTTGAAAGATGATCCGAACACTACCCAACCAAATTTTGAAGCAATAAACGTGTTTCTTGGAAAATTAGACATTCCTAACATCTCACAGGAGCAACTATTGACCCTCAATCAGCCGTTCAGCATGGCAGAGATACATAGGGCGATAGACTCACTCCCAATTAACAAGTCTCCAGGGCCGGATGAATTTTCTGGTGACTATTATAAATCCTTCAAACTTTTACTGACACCATATATGGAACAAATCTTTGCCGCTGCCGCCGCCTCGGCCTCATTCCCTCCTGAAATGTTGGGTGCTGTTATTGTGGCCTTGCCGAAGCCAGGGAAGGAGCCTGATTCCCCTCCAAACTTTAGGCCCATATCACTTCTCAACATCGACTTAAAGGTTTATGCTAAAATTGTTGCATACAGATTAATAGACATACTTCCCCTTATCATTAACCCTGATCAGACGGGCTTCACTAAGGGTTGCCAAATGTCCGATGCCACGCGTAGACTAATTAACATTATTCATCTAGCTAAACTGCACAAAAGGCCTTCTCTGCTGTTGGCATTGGACGCAGAGAAGGCCTTTGATCGTATTCACTGGATGTACCTCACCCAAGTATTACAAAGTTTTGGCTTCTCGGGTAATATACTGAAAGCAATATTAGCCTTATACTCTAACCCCTCGGCTCAGGTCTATACCTCAGGGGTGCTCTCCAAGCCGTTCACCATATCTAACGGCACCAGACAGGGGTGCCCACTATCCCCTTTAATATTTAATCTTTTAATGGAACCCCTGGCCATCTATATTCGATCTCACCCCAACATTAAAGGTTTCTCCATGCCCAACTCTACACACACGATTAGCCTATTCGCTGACGACATTATAATGATTCTCACAGATGTGGAGACTTCCCTGGCTTCTGTGCACTCGGCTTTAGCTATGTTTAACCAGTTGTCTTACTATAAGGTCAATGAAAGTAAATCGTATATAATGGGATTGGGTATTGATCTATCTGTCCAAACGCGACTTAGCGCAAGGTTCCCATACATATGGAAGCAAGATGGGATAAAATACCTAGGGATTACCCTCACGGCATCTACAGAAGACCTAGTTACAGCTAACTTTACTCCCTTCCTCAATATTCTGACCAACAAGTTACAGGAACTGGGCAAGGTTGAGCTGTCCTGGACGGGACGGCTAGCGTCATTTAAAATGTTAGTCTTACCACAACTGTTATACCTCTTCCGATCACTACCAATCCCGATCCCTAATTCCTTTTTCACCAAGGCTCAGTCTATACTGAACAAATTCCTGTGGCGGGGTAGAAGAGCTAGGTGCGCTTTCAAAAAATTAATTAAAACTAGAAGTGCAGGAGGTATAGGCCATGTCCTATTACAAGATTATCACTCGGCTACTATCCTTTCTCAAACCAGAGCTTGGTTTAACCAGCGCCAAGGCCCTAAATGGTTGGACCTAGAAGCAGCCCAAACCTTGGGGCACAAATTGGCTGATATACTCCTAACATGCCACATTATACCCCAGGCATACCCACACATATCTCTAACTATGAAGGCCACACTTCAAAAGTGGAAAATGTTCACATCTCTAGGCATCCCAGATCAACTTTTAAAGCCCTTACCTCTTAATATCTCTTGCTTCTCACTGATAATCCCAGACTTGTCTGTCACACATTGGGAGGCCAAAGGCATCAAAACTGTACAAGATATACTGGTAGGCCCGGCCCCCAAAACATTTAGAGCATTGCAAATAGAATATAATCTTGAGGACAGGGACCAATATAGATACATGCAAATAGTTCACTTTATTCGAACATTGTCCAATTTTGAAACGTTGCTGCCATGGCGAGCATTGTTATACCTAACGAACAGTTGCACCACTATTAAAGGCATCTCACTGTTCTATTGTCTCTTACAGTCTAAAGCCTTATTTGAAAAATCCACTAATATAGTTGCATGGGAACGGGAACTAGGTGCAGAGTACTCAGAACTCCAATGGCAAAAAGCCCTAGTATATAATTTCACTGCGACTAAAAGCTCCAATCTCTGGGAAGTAACCCATAAAATTTTACTCAGGTGGTACCTTACACCATACAGAATGTCCAAATTTAATGCTTCTACCTCCTCTCTTTGTTGGAGGAAATGCGGAGAGACGGGTACTCTGCACCATATTCTGTGGAATTGCCATGCCCTGAACCCACTTTGGTCCGAAGTGTTCAATCTCATTTCTAGGTTGGCAGGGTCACACATTGCGCCTAACGCAGCACTAGCAGTATTATCATTAGGAATAGAACAAATAGCGCCACAAATAAGAACTGTAGTCACGCACATCCTTCTCAGCACTAGGCTGGTGATTCTGCGACACTGGCTAGCAGCAATCCCACCATCATTTAGAGAAATTGTAGAGACGACTAACACCCACGCCACATACGAGTTAATGTTCGCAGCATCTCAGGGCAAATACTTATCCACAAGAGACAAATGGTCTGCCTGGGAAATATGGTTTAAACGAAATTGGAAACCAGAGTAAAGCCGATCCTTATTTCTGATATATAGTTAAGAGACGATATTTTTTTTTCAACAATGTTCTTATTATGAGTTATAAACCAATTTCTGAATGTTAATTCTACCTCTTATCCTTCTATTTTATGCCTTGAATATAGTCGCGGTATAAGTACATCACATAGATGTCCAAATGTTGATGGCAAAGTTTATTGCGTTGTCTATTGTATGAACATGACTTTATAATAAAAATTTATTGAAGTTAAAAATGAAATATTGGCACAGCTGGGTGTCACCCTGGCCGTCCGGGCTCAGCGTGTGCTTAACTGGACTTTCCGGCTTGGGAAAACCCCCCAGGTCTCAAATGTATGATCTCATTCACCTGAGCAGGAAGTGGATACAGCCAGAGACTTTGTCCGCACCAAAGATTGTGGAACGTGTTGTGATAGATCACTTCCTGAGAGCTCTTCCTACTGCCATCCAAAAGTGGGTAAGCCATGGAGATCCAGAAACGGCCGATAATCTTGTGGATCGTGTAGAGAATTACTTGGCTACGGAGAACCTGACTGCCTCTTCCAGAGATTCATGGACTTTCCACCCTAAGACCAGACCATTCCCAGTGGCGGGTAAGATGATTCCAAGGGGTGAGGGTGGAGAGAATGAGAGGGTGAGAGTTCTACCTAATGTCTGGCGAGAACAGCCTGGGAAGTCAGGGGCTCAAGAGGCAGCAAAAAGGATTGTTTGCTACCGCTGCCGGCAAGAGGGACATATTGCAGCAAATTGCCGGTTGTGGATGAACCCATGCAATGTGACTTTCTAAGGGACAGACGTCAGTCGCTGTTTGCGACAGTCGCATGCACTGCCATTCGGGGAACTGAGAAACATTTATGCAAAATGTGTGTTAATGGTAAAAATGTTGTTGTGTTGCTGGATTCAGGTAGCCTGGTGACACTGATAAAAGCTGAATTAGTCACTACAGAGGTCTTAGGGAATAACAAGGTAGCTGTTATTTGTGTGCATGGGGACACCCGAGAGTATCCTGTGACTACAGTGTGTTTTGAAACCTCCAAAGGTAACCTCTCTCATCAGGTGGGGTTAGTGTCTCAGTTACCACATGATGCCATTGTGGGAAGGGACTCTCCAGAATTCCCCTTGTCGGTATTGGCAGGGGAGACTCGAGAAACTGGGGAGGAGCCAACATCCTCAGACGAAAACGTGCCGTCTGTGGAGTTTTCTGATCTCGAGGTTCACAAGGAAAATTTTGCCACAGAACAGTTAAAAGACCCCACCCTAAAAAAGGCACGGGAAAACGTAGTGAAAATAGATGGCGAGTTAGTGAACCCAGATGAGACCTGCACTTACCCATACTTCATCGTGGAAAAGGACCTACTGTATCGGGTGGCTAAAAGGGCAGAAGAAACCATTGAGCAGCTTGTGGTCCCCAAACCTTACAGGAAGTTGGTGTTTGGCCAAAGCATGCGGGTCATAGTGCATGCTTGGCCAATCATCAGCCAAGCAATGCACTGCGATGACGCAGTGCATTATGGGCTGTGACGCGCAACTCGAATTTGGCGCGAACGGCCCATAATGTTCGTAATTCGGCAAATGGCCGAACAGGCTATGTTCGAGTCGAACATGCGTTCGACTCGAACACAAAGCTCACCCCTATTCCATACTGGTTTTTATTTATAATATCATTACCACCAACAAATTCTTGAATATAGTCTTATACCAGTCCTTAAAATATTTTACTTACTATTGATGTTAACCACTTAACGACCATGCACTGTATATATACGTCGGCAGAATGGCTCGTACAGGCACAATCATGTACCTGTTCCCTTTAACCCCGTGAGTCGGACCGCGGGTCCCACGGACTCGATCACCGCGGGGATCCCCGCGATCGTCTCACGGAGGTATGGAGCAGGGAGATGCTTGTGTAAACAAGCATTTCCCTGCTCTGCCTAGTAACAATGACACCGATCTCGGCTCCGTGTACACGGAGCTGAGTTTGGTGTCATGTGACACATAGCCCGACCCCCCTCAGTAAGGAAACAAGAGCAGGGAACATTTTACCCCTACAGCGCCACCTAGTGGTTAACCCATTCACTGCCAGTGTCATTTTCACAGTAACCAGTGCATTTTTATAGCACTGATCGCTGTGAAAATGACAATGGTCCCAAAAATGTGTCAAAAGTGTCCGATGTGTCCGCCATAATGTCGCAGTCACGAAAAAAATCACTGATCGCCGCCATTATTAGTAAAAAAAAAAAAAAATTGTAAAAATGCCATAAAACTATCCCCTATTTTGTAAACGCTATAATTTTTGCGCAAACAATTCAATAAACGCTGATTGCAATTTTTTGGACCAAAAATATGTAGAAGAATACGTATCGGCCTAAACTGAGAAAAACGTTTTTTTATATATTTTTTGGGGATATTTATTATAGCAAAAAGTAAAAAATATTGAATTTTTCTAAAAATTGTCGCTCAATTTTTGTTTATAGCGCAAAAAATAAAAACCGCAGAGGTGATCAAATACCACCAAAAGAAAGCTCTATTTGTGGGGGAAAAAAGGACATCAATTTTGTTTGGGATCCATGTCGCATGACCGCGCAATTGTCAGTTAAAGCGGCGCAGTGCCGAATCGCAAAAAGGGGCCTGGTCTTTATCCTGCGTATTGGTCCGGGGCTTAAGTGGTTAAACTGACCTTTACTCACAATTTCTCCATAGCCTCATTCTAATTCCCCCTACTCTGGAACACATTTGAAATGCTTTTTTTTGGGGTAGCAAGTACCCAGGGCCGGTGCTACCACTAGGCAAACTAGGCAGCCGCCTAGGGGGCACTGCTGCCTAGGGGCGCCCGGCCACTGGTTTCCCTCCATGTCTGCATGATCTGCAGGCTGCAGCATGCAACTAACTCAGTCCCAGGCAGCTGCTCCATCCATCCGGTAGTGTAATTAGGAGGCACAGCGCAGCACTGGTGCCAGCCTAGAGGAAGCAGAGCCGATGCTTCCTGTATAGCGGCGCCTTCTGTCACATGGGCAGGGCAAAGGGGGTGGAGTCAGGGGTGGAGCCAATGGGGGCAGCAAAATGAGGTTTCGCCTAGGTTGTCAAAAATCCTTGCACCAGCCCTGCAAGTACCTTTTTTTTCAGCAATTACTTGCTCCCAAGTCCTTATTCTCTCTCTATAGGTGAGGATGCTGTTGTGCTAGGTCTACATCCTCCCCCTCACATGCAGTCTCCTAGGGTCAGGTCACACATCCCAGGAGGCTACAGGACCAAAGTACCTCAGCCGTCCAATCTTGCACATGCGAAGTGGGGAGCCAGCTGGATGTCAGGAAATGACAGCTGAATTAATTGACAGCCAAATCCTTTGAGTGCTAGGAAGGCAGTGCTGGACCTCTTGGACTGGTAAGTATGCCTTTTTTTTTTTTTAAAAGCAGCGCCTACAGCATTTTCAGCTGTTGCATTTTATTTTTGTAAAAATAATTGAGGTTCCTTGTTAAGCTGGTTGGTATACATCTTAACCCTTTTTTTAATCTTTGTAGCACATTTGATTTGCGCCCATCAGTTGGTACCATTCTAGTCAGTAAGATGTCTTTACAGTTAGAAACAATACCTTGGTTATCAGTGTTGGTCACCTTCTTTAAAAAAGTAATTATTTACAGTTACAAATTACTTCTCCCAAAAAGTAATTGCGTTAGTAACTCAGTTACTACATTGAAAAAGTAATTAGTTACTCAAAGTAACTGACTTTTTTTTTTGAGGGCACATAGCACATCGGGACACATAGCACATCGGGGCACATAGCACATCAGGGCACATCAGGGCACATAGCACATCAGGGCATGGGGCACATAGCACATCAGGGCACAGGGCACATCAGGGCATGGGGCACATAGCACATCAGGG
Source organism: Rana muscosa (assembly GCA_029206835.1). Taxonomy (NCBI): domain Eukaryota; kingdom Metazoa; phylum Chordata; class Amphibia; order Anura; family Ranidae; genus Rana; species Rana muscosa. Next base: position 651,646,613 of record CM055116.1, read on the forward strand.
CATGGGGCACACAGCACATCAGGGCGCATAGCACATCAGGGCACATGATAGCACATAGCACATCAGGGCATGGGGCACATAGCACATCAGGGCATGGGGCACATAGCACATGAGGGCACATCAGGACATGTGGCATAGAGCACATCAGGGCGGGGCACATAGCACATGAGGGCACATCAGGACATGTGGCACATAGCACATCAGGGCAGGGCACATAGCACATTGTTTACCAGCCATGCAGAGTAGCGCAGGAAGCGTGTGTAATAAGTTCTCTCTCATGTCACGGCACTGACGGCAGTCACGCTACTCCCCGGCGGCCCCTCCTCTCTTCTCGTCCATCCTAGATGATGTCACAAGCAAATGGGGATGGACGAGAAGAGAGGAGGGGCCGTGGGAAGCAGCGTGACTGCCGTCAGTGCCCTGACATGAGAGAGACACGGTCATAAAAGAGAGGAGGAATTACACTACTGCCTTCTAGTGGCGGTAGATGTTATTGGGGTAACGCCGCCCAAGTAATGGTAACTGCGTTACCATAAGGAGAAGAGTAATCAGTTAGATTACTCGTTACCCTCTAAAGTAACTGTGTTACGTAACTCAGTTTATTCTAACTCAGTTACTTACATCTCTGTTGGTTATAACAGAGGTAAACTGTCTGAGGATTCCAGGTGTTGCCATCTGGTGCTGGTGATGTATTCACATTACGTTTGTCTAATCAGTTTTGAACCCAGATTTCTGTCAGCCACAGAGGTACATTCAGTACATTGTTTTTAGCATTGCTGTATTGACTAGCAAACCTTTCTTTTGAATTTAAAATCTTTTTTTGTTTGTATAAAATGATTAAAACATGTATTTATTATATCTGCCTTTTCCTTCTTACTTGTGACCAGCTCACTCATATTAATTTTTTTTTGAAAATCAGTACATTACTATACTGATTACCAAACCCTTCTTTTTTGTGTAGTGGGTAGGTACTTTTCAGTATGTTGATTCAGGTGGAGACATCAGTGATGTCCAGTTCCCTGTGGCCCAGCAGGTGGCGCTGTCACTTTGGGCCGGGGTTGAACCATCGCTGGAGTGCCGTACCCTTTTTGGTCTCTCGCAGCGGTTGTACGGCGGGGCGGGGAACCCGCTGTGCTAGCCGAGAGAGGCTATAAAGGGGGCGGACATCTTCGTCACGAGGTCCGAGTCCCAGGCACCTTTAGCCTGAGGGCTGCTGTCCAGCGGTCGGTGTCCAGGCGGCCTAGGCCTGGACACATGGAGTTCGGGAGTCACCCCAATACACCCTCAGTCTGGGGTGAGGTGCATCGTTCAGGCCTGGGGCCCAGCTTCCTCCACTGGGATCCGCCCGGGAGGAACCATCCTAAGGCACTCACAGAATCGGGTGTCTGAATCCAGGCGTAAGGGACCACGTAGGTGACCTTCCCGTAGATCTGGTGCAGCAGATTGCCAGTGCCGGGACAGGGCCTCCGGAGACTGTCGGGATGGATGTCCTTGCCAAACAGGGGCCATATTCACACGGAAGGTGGTCCATGTTCTAAGGTCGGTGGCAGAGACCGTTACTCTAAGGTCGTGATAGAGACCGTTACATAGGCCCGTGACAGGGGCTCCAAACAGTTCACCCGGTAGGTGACCGCTACCAACTTCACGGTCGGTGGCAGAAACCGTGCTCCAGGCCTATTCGCTAGACATGTGCAATCGTTTTCGTCCGAATGCATTTTCGTCCGAATTTCAGGTATTTTCGTTATCGTTTTAACAAACGAAAACGAAAATGCAGAATCCGAAAACCGAAAGATCCGACATAAAAAAATGCTTAATTTTCGTTTTCGTTGCAACAACAGTTCGATATAGATAGGAGATTCGACATGAGGCTGACAATAACAATCTGTGTCCATCGAACCTGTGGTCGAATGTGCCTAGCCTTAACTCTATTAGTCCAAGATTATTCTACATAGAGAGAAAAGATTTGACATTATAGAGAGAAAAGATTCGACATAGAGAGAAAAGATTCGACATAGAGAGAAAAGATTCGACATTATAGAGAGAAAAGATTCGACATTATAGAGAGAAAAGTTTCGACATAGAGAGAAAAGATCGCTGCTGGAATTGGGTGGGGGAAGTAAAATAAAAATAATGATGATGATGAATGTTATTGGCTGATTGTAACCAAAGAGGAGGAGCAGTAAAATAGCTAGAACTAACTTGACAATTCAACATGAACGACGAAGATTCGACAAAGCATCGAAAAACATACAAACATCGAATCTGTCATTGAAGGCTTATGGTGTCTGTTGAAAGTTCTAAGAAGATTCGACGGAGCAGATAAACTGTATGACGCTGCAATCGTACATTTCCGGTCAAATGCTCGGCCCATAGGCTATAGAAGAATTCTAATGTTGGTTGACTAGTAATAATAATTAAAAAATATAATTATTACTAGTCATACAACATTAGAATTCTACTAATTCGACCGGAAATGTATGATTGCAGCGTCGTACAGTTTCGCTGCTCCGTCGAATCTTCTTTGAACTTTCGACAGACACCATAAGCCTTCAATGACAGATTCGACCTTAATTAATTCAGATTTTCGGACGAATGCAATTTCTAACGAAAAACAAAATAAATAAAAAACGAATTTCGGGAGTAACTAAATAAATGTATTTTTCCAACGAAAACGAAATTCCGAAGCAAAATATTTCAGTGTGCACATGTCTACTATCCGCATGAGAAAGGGATAGGAGAGTTCATTGTGCCTGGGCCTACTCGTATCCACACCCCTGTCTGTCTGTTATGGAAGTTCAACTGATTATGTTCATTCTGGCATTGAAGAAATAAAGGAGTGTTGAACTTTTAATGGTGTGGGGCTCTATTACTGGCAGATAAACCTCCACGGAAGAAGCGGAGGCTCCATATGCAGGATGCAGACCCGAAGGTAATTTAAAAAAAGACTTTGCTCAAACCTCACATACACGGAGGGTGAGAGCTTGGCGTAGTGACCTGCACTCTCTCCTCCAGAGTACCCCTAGACAACAGCCACAAACAACCGATACAAGAGAGAGAGAGAGTGAGGCCGCTACATTTGTTTGTATAAACTGAAGAGAAAATGTATGTGATAATCTGCTTTCTCCTCCATATCACTGTCACACATAATCAACTGCCCATGTTCATTTAATATAGGGCCTACATGTTCTAGCCTTACCTGTTTACTTTTTGATATATTTTTTGAATTATTTGTTTTACTAAATGTAGCACTATGTTTTCCATATTCTATTTTAGCTGCCCTGATTGGTCTTTTGTATTTCTTGTTGCATTCCTTGTAGCTCTGAAATGACTAGGATGTCCCTTCCAATTTATATATATTATTTTAAAAAGCAGCCTTTTCTCATTAATTTTCCTTTTTTTTGCTAGAATTATTTTATATTTGTTTCCCATTGAAATACCCTGGCAATTGCAGTTGTTTAAAATGTAATCAAAACACTCCCACTTCATCTGTGTTCTTTGTTAAGCATATTTGATCCCATAGAATATTATGCAGTAAAGCATACAGCTAATTGAAGTTAGTCATACCAATATGCCTCCCTTCCCTCCCTTATTAAGGCAATAACTTTTTACATTATGATCACTATTTCACAGATTGTCTCTATTTTGCACATTTGTATAGAGCTCTGTGTTATTTGAAATGAATAGATCCAGTGGAGCATTTTTTTCTAGTTTGGGCTTTCACCATCTGACCCTTGAAATTATCCTGCAGTAAGAAATGACAAGCCTTTGTGGAATGCGTTTCCATTAGACCAATCAATATCAGGTAATTGAAATTCCCAAATAATAGGGACATTGCCCTGTTTCCTAACCATTTCAGTCTGTGAAAGGAGGGGGGCTTATAACATGCCCTCACAATTACTTTAGCATTTAATAAACTCATTTAAAGCTTCAGCCATAATGACTCCACACTATCAGAATTCTCATTAATATTATTATCTCTCGTACTCACTTTCAAATTGCTCTTGACATACAGGCATACCCCACCACCTTTTCCATTAATCCTGTCCCTCCAAAGCAGAGTTTACCTCTGGATAATAACACCAACAGTCATGTGAGTTGTCTGTCCAGGTTCCAACTTCAAGCTCTGCCATTTTATCTCTGAGGCTTTTTGCATATGTAAACAAAATTTTCTTACATTCCAGAAATGGTGAAACCAAATTGTTACATTAATAACGTGAAAAATGTTGAGAACTTCAACCGCATAGTTGACAACATACCAAGTAAATACACAATAACTGATGAGCTGAAATCTCATGTAGGTATCAAAACATTTACAAGCGTGTAACTACTGAGAAAGGAATGAGGCTGCCCAATCCCTTTTTCCATTTTCCAAGAGCGAAGAAGAGAGGAGGGGAGCAGATGGGGAAAAATATGAGGTGGGGATGGTACAGGATAACAAAGCCAATCAGCCAGCTAGACTTGTTGTAGCATTTAAGATCCGAAAAGGGCCTTACCCTCGTTAGAAAGGACAAACAGGTTCCATAGCCCCCAGGTTTTAGAGTATTTCTCATCTTCGATCGGCAGGAGGGCTCTGTGATTGGCCTTCCTGATCACATGATGGCTGTGTCCAATCACAGCCATCATGTGATGTAAATGATGTAAATGAGGGGGTTGCTAGGCGATCGGCTCTCCTCTCCTCACACGGAAGTTGTCAGTGAGGAGAGGAGAGTGGATCTCTGAAGCCGGCCGGTGATCAGTGAGTATGAGTTATTTTTTACAGCTTTTTACACACTGATCACTGGCCCAGTGTCCCCACACAATGTAAACACACAAGATAGTTTCCCCAAAACACACGTCCCCACACACGTCCCCACACATATGTTCGTGATTACCTGCGCACATCTGTACATGATCATCTGCGTACATCTGTCCGTAATCACACAAAACAATTATTATACAACGTGATTTTTTTTACCAAAGACATGTAGCAGAATACATTTTGGCTTACATTTATGATAAAATTCGATTTTATTGGATTTCTTTTAAAATAGAAAGAAGAAAATATAGTTTTTTTCCAAATTTCCGCTCTTTTTTTCGCTTATATCGCAAAAAAAAAAAAACGAAGTCGTGAATAAATAGCACCAAAAGAAATCTCTATTTGTGTGAACAAAATGATAAAAATTTCATTTGGGTGCAGCGTAGCATGACCGGGCAATTGTCATTGACATTGTGAGAGCGCTAAAAGCTGAAAATTGGTCTGGGAAGGAAGGGGGCGAAAGTGCCCGGTATTGAAGTGGATAAATGCCTTCAGCCAAACACTAATCATGAGTGAAAGAAACGTTTTTGTGTTATCATTCATATTCTCTGAAAAATGGCCAAAAAAATCATAAATTCTGCCAGGGTATGTAAACTTATGAGCACAACTGTATTCCCTAAATTTTGGAGTAATTGTTAGAATTTTTGCCCAAATGTTTGTCAACTTAGGGCAGGACCAGAGTATGTGGAGCATTGTTCCTCTGCTCTCCTGGCAACTCCAGCAATGGTCAGAGGTTTCAGGATAGCATTTGTGTAATCTAATAGGGGTAAGATACCACCTTGTCAACACTTTGAAGTTAGTCTCTTGAATATTTGTACATATCAACGATTTGAGAGAAAAGTTGATAATGTGTTGTTGCGTGAAAGTGCGCTCCAGCTCCGTTTCCCATTTTTCTATACAGGGTAAATGTGGCTGGTTAAGGGAAGTGTTCAGTAAAGAGTAATGCCACGTAAACACGATCGGAATTTCCGACAACAAAACCGCGTTTTTTTTCCCGACGGATGTTGGCTCAAACTTGTCTTGCATACACACAGTCGCACAAATGTTGCTCGGAAATTCTAAATGTCAAGAACGTGGAGAAGTGCAACACTACGACGAGCCGAGAAAAAGGAAGTACAATGATTCCGACCATGATTCGAATTGATTCCGAGCATACGTAGGATTTTTGTGCGTCGGAATTGGATACACACGATCGGAATTTCCGACAAGAACTTTTGTTGTCAGAAAAATTGAGAACCTGCTCTCAAACATTTGTTCTCGGAAATTCCGACAGCAAATGTCCGATGGAACCTACACACGGTTGGAATATCCAACCAAAAGCTCACATCGAAAATTTGTTGTCGGAAATTCCGATCATGTGTACGCGGCATTAGTCTAAGAAAGAACTTGAGGGAGAGTTCACGTATCTGAGCAGTAGTCCTCAAAGGTTGCTAAGTGGCGGTTAAATCCCTGAGGGTTTGGTAGGGAGCTTAGGCAGTGGTGTAATAGGAGAGCATTCCAGAAGGGGAGCTTAAAGGGGCATCGTCAACATTGCTATTGAAGGCCATTTTTCCGTCACTAAAAAAGTGAAAATGTCTTCGAATTTTGAAAAATAAATTTGAGACATATACTGCAGAGCATGGCACCACATCCAAATATATTGAGCACAAAAAAAGGGGAAAAAATAAAAATAGAAAACTGACTTTTAAGGTTGCCACTATAATCCCAATAGGAAATTAAAGGGTCTCACAAATTAGTAAAATATCAAAATGTATTATAACACATTAAAAACATGTAAAAAAGGGAGTACATAGACATGTCTGATTGGTGCAATGTCCCATATATATAAGATAAGCTGAACATATGAAACCTTGCAGATGGCCTTTAAAGTATTGTAGTCTAAGAAGATCCCTTCTGACTTGGAGGCCGAACTACCGAATTCGCAGTAACAGCGCCAATGGATCACTAAAGTGATCCATTACAGAAACCGCATCAAGGTTGCAGTTTCTGCCCATAAGATCTCCTTATTTGCAGATGATATTTTGTTGACTCTGACAACACCTAGAGTTTCTCTGCCTAACTTACTACCCCCTTTAGAAATTTTTGCATCCCTTTCGGGCTTGCACATTAACCCTACTAAATCTAAAACAATGTCAGTTAATCTCTCATTCCTCAAACTGGCTTCTTTGAAAGTGGCCTTTTCGTTCCAATGGCTTCCTTCCTTGCCCTACTTGGGAATCCGGTTCACCCTCAAGTATGAAGGGTTATACCAGGCCAACATCCCCCCTCACTTCAGAAAACTGACTGAAATGCTCTCCTCTTGGTCTAATTTCCCGTTATCTTGGTTTGGCAGGATCACCGCAGTTCATATGTCTTATCTTCCGAAACGGCTATACTTCTTTCGAGTATTGCCAGGCCCGATCCCTTCGCACATCTTGCGTATCCATCAATGCAAACTCTTGAAATTCATCTGGGGTTCTGGGTTTATCTGGGTTCTATACTCTCAGAGGATCAATGGGGGTTTCTCGGTCCCTAATCTGCAAGCATTATATATGGCAGGGACTTTAGCCCCACTATCTCATCTTCATGGAACATACCAATTGCCACTGTGGGCCACTATAGACTTGGTGGACTCCCATCCTATCCCCATATCCTCCCTACCCTGGCTCCCCCTTAATTATCATCTGACCATGCTAGGACCTTGCTTAACTCATTCTGTCCGCCTGTGGATCTCTGTCAAATTTTTGGCTGGTTTGATATCCCCCCACTTACCTTTACTTGTCCACTATTTCCTCTGATTTGTGAAAATCCTAAGCAATTCTCTTGGTGGATTCATAATGGTTTTGCTGACATTCATTCTCTGTTCGTTCCTACAAGAAAACTAACTTTTGAAGCCCTCAGATCTTCCCATGACATTCCCTTGCAGAAACATTAAAGTTTTCTACAACTTAGACACTTCCTTCAACAACTCACAAAATCCCGGCCCACCCCATATACGTTAACTACTTTTGAAAGCCTTTGCAGGGCCAACCCCAAGGATTAATATCCTTGCTTTACTCATCAATCAAGTGCAGCCCTACCATCTACAATGGGAGAAAGATTTAGGAAGACAGATAGACCCAGAGGACTGGCAGATCATGACAATAGCTCTCCAGAAAAGCTCCAAAAATGTTCTGATATTGGAGAATGCCTACAAGGTGTTATATAGATGGTACTATACACCAGCTAGACTGACCCGATTTATTCCATCTTATTCCCCCTCTTTGTTTCCAGGGCTGTTTGCAGGAAGGAACTATGGCTCACATTTGGTGGGCATGTCCTAAGGCAGGGCTCAAAATTTCAAGCTACTAGCCAAACCTCAAGGGTTACTCGCCACCAGTTGCCCCACCCATCCTCTACCATACCCCGCCCCTAAACACGCCCTCGTAAATTACCTAATGAAATGACACTTAAATGTTTCCATCAATGCAACCTCACCTGTGTCCACCAATGCAGCCTGCCCGTGTCCACCAATGTAGCCTGCCCGTGTCCACCAATGCAGCCTGCCTGTGTCCACCAATGCAGCCTGCCCGTGTCCACCAATGCAGCCTGCCCGTGTCCACCAATGCAGCCTGCCCGTGTCCACCAATGCAGCCTGCCCGTGTCCACCAATGCAGCCTGCCCTTGTCCACCAATGCAGCCTGCCCTTGTCCACCAATGCAGCCTGCCCATGTCCACTAGGGATGAGCCGAACACCCCCCCAGTTCGGTTCGCACCAGAGCCTGCGAACAGACCGAAAGTTCGCGCAAACTATCGAACCCCGTTAAGGTCTATGGGACTCGAACGTTCGGAATCAAAAGTGCTCATTTTAAAGGCTAATATGCAAGTTATTGTCCTAAAAAGGGTTTGGGGACCCGGGTCCTGCCCCAGGGGACATGTATCAATGCAAAAAGAAATTTTAAAAACTGACGTTTTTTCGGGAGCAGTGATTTTAATGATGCATAAAGTGAAAAAAAAAAGTGAAATATTCCTTTAAATATCATACCTGGGGGGGTGTCTATAGTATGCCTGTGAAGTGGCACGTGTTTCCCGTGTTTAGAACTGTCCCTGCACAAAATTACATTTCTAAAGGAAATTTTCTTAAAACTGCTTGCGGCTTTAATGTAATGTCTGGTCCCGGCAATACGAATGGAAATCATTGAGAAAAATGGCATGGGTACCCGCCCCCCAGCCCATTACCAGCCCCTTTGGGTCTTGTATGGATATTAAGGGGAATCCCGCACCCAAATTAAAAAAAGGAAAGGCGTGCCCCCAGGCCCTATATACTCTAAACAGCAGTATGCAGATGGTGCAAACAAGACAGGGACTGTAGGTTTGTTGTTACGTAGAATCTGTTTGTAATTTTGAACTGGTACATTTTTAAAGTGTAGCTCCAGCCCAAAAAATGTTTTTTAAGTGTAGCGGGTGTCAAATTTAGTGGGGTGTATCTGGGCTATAGATGGCCCAGATACATTGATTTTTAGGGATTTATGGACACTTTGGAGTGTGGGAGGTATCAATGGTGTCATGTTCCCTGCGGTCCCTAGGTGGCACTGTCACCTGGGACCAAGGTTGAACTGCCATTCTAGAGCCGTGCCCTTTTTGTCCTCTCACGGCAGTAGTACGGCGGGGCGGGGAACCCGCTGTGCCTGCTGGGAGAGGATATAAAAGGGGGCGGACATCTTGCGCACGAGGTCCATTCCCCAGGCACCTTCGGCCTGGGGGCTGCTGCGGTTCATCTGTGCCCAGGCGCCCACGGCCTGGGCGCGTGGAGTCGAGTTCCATCCCAGGCACCTTCAGCCTGGGGTGAGGTACTTTACCAGGAGGCTTGGGGCCCAGTACCTTCTACTGGGTCCCGCGAGGGCGAAGCATTCCTAAGCTGCCCCCGGTATTGGGTGCCTGAATCCAGGGCATAAGGGACCGGAGACGTGACCTCCCCGAAGAGCCAGCGCAGCATTTGCTGGTGACGGTGGAGGCCTCTGGTGACTGTCCGGATGGATGTCTTCCTCTGACAGGGGTCGTTTGTTCTAAAGGAGGTAATTCATGTTCTCATGGTCTGTGGCAGGGACCCATCTTCCTCAGGTCAGTGGCAGGCCTTATCCAAGGCCTGTGGCAGAGGCCTCAACGTTCACCCAGGTCAGTGGCAGTGACCAAATTCACAGTTGGTGGCAGCGACTGTGCGCCAAGCCTGTTTGCACTAAACGTAACAGGAGAAACTCTATTCATTGTGTTGTGCCTGGACCTACTCTTTCCCACACCCTGTCTGTTCTTTTAAAAGTAAACCAGCCTACCTATTGATCAAAGCAATAAAACAGAGTTGGACTTTTTATGGTGTGGAACTCGTGTTACTGGAAGCTAAGTGTCCCTGTCAGTGACAGTGGCAATCATCCTCCACAGTGGAAGCTGAGGCTCTGGCCTAAAACGCAGACCCGAAGGTAAATGGTTTAGCTCATACCTCTGCATCCTACATCAGAGAGCCGAGCTGGTGGTGTGCATCTTTCCCCCTTCTCCCAGATACCCCTAGACGAGTAAAACCAGCCATGAAGAGAGGGGAGAAGCTGGGGGAAGACCGCAACATAAGCAGAAGGGTTATCACCCCTGTAACATTTGTTTTGCTGTCTGTGCACCTGTTCAGAACATTTCACCTCACTTTCCGTCCCAATGACAAATGTTTTTAGAAAATTTGGGGTTTTTAGTGAAACAAGGATTGGTGATAAAGAATCAGTGGAGAGGAGACACCTTTTTCTCATATTAACTCTTACAGGAGAGAATTTCCCTTCCTAGGGGTAGTTTTCCTCTCACTTCCTGTTGTCTCCTTACGTTTGCAAGTAGGAGTCGTTTGTAAGTTGGACGTTTGAAAGTAGGGGCCTGCCGTATATACTCTGCAGAAATTTGGCCCTTAGGTGTTGGTGTTGCCACAATACTGTAAGCCCTCACAGTTACTCTTGGTGGGCGCTGGAACGCCCTGCTGTGAACTATTATATCAAGAATTGTAATTACATGCCACTGTTGAACAGTGGTAGGAAAAATTGGGCCTTTGGTGGTGGTGTTGGTGCTGGTGCCACAACACTAAGTCCTCACAGTTACTCTTGGTGGGTGCAGGAATGGGCCCAGCTGTGAAATATTAGATCAAGAATTGTAATTACATGCCCCTGTTGAACAGGGGCAGAAAAATTGGGCCTTTGGTGGTGGTGGTGGTGGTGTTGCCACAACACTGTAAGCCCTCACAGTTACTCTTGGTGAGCGCAGGAATGGGCCCTGCTGTGAAATATTAGATCAAGAATTTTAATTACATCCCCCTGTTGAACAGGGGCAGAAAAATTGGGCCTTAGGCACTGGTGCCACAACACTGCAACCCCTCACAGATACTCTAGTTGGAGCGCAGGAATGAGCCCTGCTGCAAAGTATTGCATCAAAAATTGTAATTACACGCCCCTGTTAAACAGGGGCAGAAAAAATGGGCCTTAGGCACTGGTGCTGGTGCCACAACACTGCAACCCCTCACAGAAACTCTAGTTGGAGCGCAGGAATGAGCCCTGCTGCAAATTATTGCATCAAAAATTGTAATTACACGCCCCTGTTAAACAGGGGCTGAAAAATTGGGCCTTAGCCACTGGTGGCGGTGCCCAGAACCAAAAATGTTCTTACAAGCTATCAGCATGATCATTGAGGAGGAAGAGGATAGTCACTCAGCATAACAGGATAGTCACTCAGCATCAGCATAGGCAGTCTTGAAGGGATCTGACATTTAAAAAAAAAATCTTCGGTTACATCAGCATCAGGTGCTTGGTAGCTGGTGGAGATCCAAGACTGATTCATTTTTATGAAGGTCAGTAGATCGACCGAGTCGGTGGACAGGCACACCCTGTGATCGATTACAAAGCCTCCAGCAGCACTGAATGTGCGTTCCAAAAGAACGCTGGATGCAGGAGAGGCCAGTAGCTCAATTGCATACTGTGCAAGCTCTGACGGTGATCCATCCTCAAGACCCAGTAAGCCAGAGGATTTTCGATGGGAAAGGTGTCCAAGTCTGATCTTGCCCCTAGGTATTCCTGCACCATGTAAACCAGACGCTGGCGATGGTTGCTGGAACCGATCATACCTTGGGGCTGCGGACTAAAAAATTGTCTGAACGCATCGATCAGACGGCCACCTTCTCCACCGCTCCTTCTTTGACTGACCGAAGCCTCAGCAACACTTTATCCAGGACCAGGAATTTGTAACCTCCCAGTCTCTGGGAACGTGTTGCACAGACCTTTTTGCAAGGCCTCCCGAAGATGTTTCATCCTCTGCTCCCTCTGCGACGGCAAGATAAGGTCCGCAACCTTACCCTTGTAATGTGGATCAAGGAGGGTTGCCAGCCAGTAATGATCCCTCTCCTTGATAGCACGAATACGAGGATCCTTCCGCAGGCTTTGCAGGATCAGGGAGGCCATGCAGCGTAGGTTTGCTGAGGCATTCGGTTCAGAGTCCTCTGGGTCACTCAGGATGACATGATCCGCAGCCACCTCCTCCCAGCCACGTACAAGTCCAATGGGTGTCTTGGGACTGTAATTGATCCCTTGAATACTCCTCCTCCTCCTCTTCCTGTGTGATAGGTGGGCCAGCAGGAACACTGTCTGGATAAAGGGGGCCTTGAGAGGTAAGGAAGTCCTCCTCTTCCTCCCTTTGATCTGCCTCAAGTGCCCTGTCCATTATTCCACGCAGCATGTGCTCCAACAGGTGGACAAGAAGGACAGTGTCACTGATGCATGCACTGTCAGTGCTCACCATCCTCGTGGCCTCCTCAAATGGTGACAGGACAGTGCATGCATCCCTGATCATGACCCACTGGCGTGGCAAAAAAAAAAACAAGCTCCCCTGACCCTGTCCTGGTGCCATATTGGCACAGATACTCATTGATGGCCCTCTGCTGCATGTGCAGCCGCTAAAGCATGGCCAACGTTGAGTTAAACCTGGTGGGCATGTCACAGATAGGCGGTTCTTGGGTAGGTTAAATTCCTTTAGCAGGTCAGCCGGCCGAGCACTGGCATTATATGACCGGCGGAAATGCACACAGATTTTCCTGGCCTGCCTCAGGACATCCTTTAAGCCCGGGTACCTGCCCAAGAACCGCTGCACCACCAAGTTAAGGACGTGAGCCAAACAGGGCACATGGGTCAGCTGTCCGTGTCGGAGGGCAGAGAGGAGGTTGGTGCCACTGTAGGAAACCACCATTCCTGGCTTAAGCTGGCGTGAGTTCAACCACCTCTGAGCCTGCCCCTGCAGAGCTGACAGAATCTCTGCCCCAGTGTGGCTCCTGTCCCCCAAGAACACCAGCTCAAGCACCGCATGGCATCTCTTTGCCTGCGTACTTGCGTAGCTCCTTGAACGCCTTCGGAGCACCGCTGGTTCCGAGGACAAAGCACAGGAAGAGGCCATGGAGGAAGAAGAAGAGTAGGGATGAGCCGAACACCCCCCTGTTCGGTTCGCACCAGAACCTTCGAACGGAACGAACGTTCGCACGAACTTTAGAACCCTATTAAATACAATGGACGCGAACGTTCGAAATCTAAAGTGCTAATTATAATGCCTAATATGCATGTTATTGTCCTAAAAAGGGTTTGGGGACCCGGGTCCTGCCCGAGGGGACATGTATCAATGTAAAAATAATCTTTTAAAACAGTCATTTTTTCGGGAGCAGTGATTTTAATGATGCATGAAAGTGAAAAAAAAAAAGTGAAATATTCCTTTAAATATCGTACCTGGGGGGTGTCTAAAGTATGCCGGTGAAGTGGCACGTGTTTCCCTTGTTTAGAACTGTCCCTGCACAAAATGAAATTTCTAAAGGTAAAAAAGCCATTTAAAACTGCTTGCGGCTTTAATGTAATGTCTGGTCCCGGCAATATGGATGAAAATCATTGAGAAAAATGGCATGGCTACCCCATCACCCACCCCCCCCCACACCCTACCCCAGCCCATTACCAGCCCCTTTGGGTCTTGTATGGATATTAATGGGAACCCCGCACCCAAAATAAAAAACGGCCCTATATACTCTGAACAGCAGTATACAGGCGGTGCAAAAAAAACACGGACTGTAGGTTTGTTCTTAAGTACAATCTGTTGGTAATTTGGAACAGGTACATTTTTTAAGTGTAGCTCCAGCCAAAAAATCTATTTTTAAGCTTTTTGGAGAACATAGGGAAGGGTTATCACCCCTGTAACGTTTGTTTTGCTGTCTGTGCACCTGTTCAGAACATTTCACCTCACTTTCCATCCCAATGACAAATGTTTTGGAAAATTTGTTTTTTTTATTGAAACAAGGATTGGTGATAAAGCATCATTGGAGAGGAGACACCTTTTTCACATATTAACTCTTACAGGAGAGAATTTGCCTTCCTAGGGGTAGATTTCCTCTCACTTCCTGTTGTCTCCTTCCGTTTGCAAGTAGGAGTCGTTTGTAAGTTGGATGTTTGAAAGTAGGGGCCTGCCATATATAGTCTCGGGAAATTTGCCCCTTAGGTGTTGGTGTTGCCACAACACTGTAAGCCCTCACAGTTACTCTTGGTGGGCGCTGGAACGCCCTGCTGTCAACTATTATATCAGGAATTGTATTTACATGCCACTGTTGAACAGTGGTAGGAAAAACTGGGCCTTTGGTAGTGGTGCTGGTGCCACAACACTGTAAGCCCTCACAGTTACTCTTAGTGGGTGCAGGAATAGGCCCTGCTGTAAATTATTAGATCAAGAATTGTAATTGCATGCCCCTGTTGAACAGGGGCTGAAAAATTGGGCCTTAGGCACTGGTGCTGGTGCCACAACACTGCAACCCCTCACAGATAGTGTACTTAGAGCGCAGCAATGAGCCCTGTTGCAAAGTATTGCATCAAAAATTTAGGCTTTAGGTGAATGCTATGCAAAGCACACAGTAGTACACTAAGTGAAACACTGACTGTCTGCAGCTAGCACAATCACCGGCCTGCCTGTCACAGTATAGAGAATAACTGTATCCAGGTGAGCTTTAGGGGAATGCTATGCAAAGCACACAGTAGTACACTAAGGCCCCTTTCACACGATCCGTGTCCATGTGCGGGCTCCGCTTTGCTCAGCGGGGATCGCTCCGTCGATCCCCGCTGAGCAGGCAGATGACAGGTCTGTCTCCGCACACTGTGCAGGGACCGACCTATCAGAGCGCCGCTCTCCCCTATGGGGGATCGGATGACGACAGACCGTAGAGTCGGTTGTCATTTGATCCGATCCGCAGACGGATGGAAAAGTAGGGTTTTCCTCCGTCACACTTTGGCGGATCGGAGCGGGTCGGATGTCAGCGGACATGTCACCGCTGACATCTGTGGCTCCATAGGGGTACATGGAGCATCCGTTCAGGTCCGCCTAAAAAACTGACAGGCAGACCTGAACGGTCCATCCGTGTGAAAGAGCCCTAATTGAAACACTGACTGTCTGCAGCTAGCACAATCACCGGCCTGCCTGTCACAGTATAGAGAATAACTGTATCCAGGTGAGCTTTAGGTGATCGCTATGCAAAGCACACAGTAGTACACTAAGTAAAACACTGACTGTCTGCAGCTAGCACAATCACTGGCCTGCCTGTCATAGTATAGAGAATAACTGTATCCAGGTGAGCTTTAGGTGATCGCTATTGTCACGTACCTGGCGGTAGAGCCTGATTATGCAGAGGACGGCCTCCCTTACACCTCTGTCTCGAGGCCCCTGATAGAGTAAACAGGAGGTGCGGGAGTGCAGAGTCGCACGGGTGCCTGGCAGGATCGCTGGTGATGGAGCCGGACTGGGATCCCAGAAGAGACTGCAGAGGAACACCGGTGCAGAGAAGACCAGGAGCCGCGGTCAGTGGAAGGCAGGTACTGGCTTCGTACAGGAACTCCACAGGCAGAGGAGCAGATGCGATAGCAGGTGGGATGGGAGCTCAGCAGGGCTCCGAAGGGCTGCAAGGATGGCAGGTGCAGGCTGGCCGGATCACACACTGGCGGACAAGTCCGGGACAGGAGCATAGGCTGGAGGGAAGTCAGGATACAGGCCGGTTACTATCAGGCTGGCAGCAAGGTAGCAGAAGGAGCAGGCAGATGCAGGGTCAACAAGCCGGGTCAGGTGCGGGCAGAAAACAGGAACGTCAAGGACAAGCCGGGTCGGATATCAGGAACAGGTATCAGATACTGGAACGTAGGGTACACAGAACGCTGTAGAGCAGACAGCACTGAGTTTGGGTACTGACCCAGTTTAAATAGCCTGCTTGGCGCCAAGGCCTGTCACTGAATGCGCGCGCGCATTCGCGCATGTGCGTGCGCACGTACGTGCATCAGCGTGCGCATCGGCGCGCGCGCCATTGGCATTCTAGCAATAGCTGAGGTTCCTGGCCGTCTTCCACGGCCACCATCTTGAGTGCTGGCATGCCCTTCCTGACATTGCCCCCTCCTAATGGGCAGCCTCCGGATGCCCAATCTGGCCACTTTATCAGGATGAACATTCTTGAAGGTTTGGATGAGCTCTTGGGCATGAATATTACCTTCCGGTTCCCACGAGTTGTCCTCCGGTCCGTACCCTCTCCACTTAATTAGGTACTGAACCTGATTCCTCCTCTTCCTGCAATCTAACACCGCTTCCACCTCAAACTCCTCTTCACCGTCTACCACCACGGGTTCAGGTGGGCCGGCATCTCGGCCAGGAAAAGGATCAGGGATAGCGGGTTTTAGCAGGGTAACATGGAACACGGGATGGATCCTAAAAGAGTCAGGTAGTTTCAGCTCGTATGCAACATTGTTGATACGTTTTTTCACCGGAAATGGCCCTACGAACTTAGGTCCAAGTTTCTTCGAGGGGCAAGCAAGTTTTAGATTTGTTGTAGCCAACCAAACTTGGTCACCTGGGTTTAAGATCAATTCCCCCCTTCTCTTCTTGTCAAAGACTTCTTTGTTGTAGGCTTGGGTCTTGGCCATTGTTTCCTGCAACAGTTTATTGTTGGTATTAAAGAAGCCCATTGTTTCAAGCACAGCAGGTACAGAGCACTCTGGAATTGCGTTGAAAAGAAATGAAGGGTGAAAACCGTAATTGGCGAAGAAAGGAGATTGTTTGGTGGCTGAGTGGACGGAATTATTGTAAGAGAATTCGGCCAGAGGGAGTAAGGGAACCCAATTGTCTTGAGAAAATGAAGAAAAACAGCGGAGATATTGTTCAAGTGTTTGATTGGTCCTTTCTGTTTGCCCATTGGTTTGCGGGTGATAGGCTGATGAAAATGAAAGTTCAATTCCCAGAGACTCGCACAAAGACCTCCAGAACCTGGAGGTGAACTGGACCCCTCTGTCAGAAACTACGTTTGCCGGAGTTCCATGAAGCCTAATAACCTCTCTGATGAAGATTTGTGCGGTCTCTTGTGCAGAGGGAGTGCCCTTCATGGGGAGGAAATGAGCCATCTTGGATAATCGGTCGACGATCACGAAAATAGTATTGTAGCCCTCAGATGGGGGCAGCTCCACGATAAAGTCTATCGAAATCATCTGCCAAGGTCTATTTGGGACCGGGAGCGGCTTTAACAGACCCCAAGCCCTGGATTTGCTGTTCTTGTTGCGGATACAAGTGGTGCAGGATTCTACATACTTTCTGCAGTCATTCTCCATCCTAGGCCACCAAAATGTTTGTTGCATTAATTCGAAAGTCTTGTAGATGCCAAAATGCCCTGCAAGCATATGGTCATGGCACAGGCCCAAGGTGGAGACTCGCAGATCCTCCGGTACAAAGACTTTGTCTCCGTACCAAAGTAGCCCATCTCTCGCCAGCAAGGTGGTTCCGGGTGGCGAGGGTCTTCCTACAGAGGCTTGTTTGATCTGGGCCATTAAGTCCCCTTGTAGTAGGAGAAAGTTCCCGGAAGACAGAATGGTATCTGGAGTGGATGTTTCCTGTGATTTGCTGAACATGCGTGATAAAGCATCAGGTTTTGTATTTTTAGATCCAGGCCTGTATGTTAAATGGAAAGTAAATCTAGAAAAGAAAAGTGCCCACCTGGCCTGCCGGGGTTTAAACCTCTTCGCTGTTCTCAGATATTCTAGATTTTTGTGGTCTGTATAGATCAGGATCGGGTGTGCAGCCCCTTCTAGTAAGTATCTCCACTCTTCCAGTGCAGCTTTGATTGCTAGGAGTTCACGATCCCCGACGTCATAATTATTTTCTGCATCAGATAGCTTGCGGGAAAAGAAGGCCACTGGGTGCAATAGAGCCTTGGATCCCTGCCTCTGAGAAAGAATAGCTCCAACAGCTGTTTCAGATGCGTCCACCTCTAAGACGTATGGCAGGGACGAGTCGGGATGTTTCAGGACAGATGCAGAGGTAAACCGCTTTTTCAGCATCTCAAAGGCAGCCTGGGCCTCTGGGGACCAACGGAATCTGACACCCTGTTTAGTAAGTTGGGTGATGGGGGAGATGATTGCTGAGAATCCCCTAATAAACTTTCGATAAAAGTTTGCGAATCCTATAAAACGTTGGATGCCTTTCTTATCGCTGGGGATTGGCCAGTCCAAGATGGCTGTAACTTTTTGAGGATCCATCTTGACGCCCTCTGTGGATATGATCAGGCCCAGGAATTGGATGCTTTGGCACTCAAATTCGCACTTCTCGGGTCGAAGGCGGCTCAAAACACTCCTGACATGTCCGCGGTGATTGTCTAGAGAGAAAGAGAAGATTAGTATATCGTCAAGGTATACTACAACGAATAAGTCCAGAAAGTCTCGGAAGACATCGTTAATAAAGTGCTGGAAGGTAGCGGGGGCGTTGCATAACCCGAAGGGCATTACAAGGTACTCATAGTGCCCGAACCGTGTGCGGAAAGCCGTCTTCCATTCATCCCCTTCCCGTATACGGACCAAGTTATAGGCACCTCGGAGGTCCAGCTTTGTGAATATGGTGGGAGCGCCAAGTCTCTGGAAAAGTTCAGGTACCAGCGGAAGGGGATAGCGGTTCCTAACCGTGACTTTATTCAGCTCACGATAGTCCACACACGGACGTAATGAATGGTCTTTTTTTTCTACAAAGAAGATTCCCGCCCCGGCCGGGGATGTGGAAGGGCGGATGAACCCCTTCTTCAGGTTATCATCAATATAGTCTTTGAGGGCAACAAGTTCACATTCGGATAAGGGAAAGATTTTCCCAAACGGAACTTCGACTCCAGGAAGGAGTTCAATGGGACAGTCGTATGACCGATGAGGAGGGAGAGTCTCTGCACCTTTCTTGCTGAACACATCCAGGAAACTGTGGTAAGCTGTGGGTACAGACCGACAGGCTTCAGAGTCTGTGTCAAGGCATAGCAAGGAAGGCTGGTCACAGGAGGTTCGTAAGCAGTGCTGGGTGCAATAGGGAGAAAGAAACTTAATTTCCTCTGTGGCCCAGTTGATGCAGGGATTATGAGCCTTCAGCCAAGGCATGCCGAGAATGACCGGGAACAAAGGAGAGGCGATGGCATCCAAGCATAGCAGTTCTTGGTGGTTCTTGGTAATAGTGGCAAGTAGAGGCATTGTTTCATGGGTAACTGCTCCAGACTTAATGGTGGTCCCATCGGCCAGATGAACGGAAAGTCTCTGCGCTTTGGGTTGAAGCGGGATATGATGTTGTGCAGCAAAGGACAAGTCCACAAAGCAGCTGCAGGCCCCGGAATCGATTATAGCGGGAGTCTGGATAGTCCCCCCAGGCAGCTGGAGTGAGATGGAGAGGGCAAGGTGAGCAGAATTGCTGGGCAAGTTCGGAGTTGCAGAAGGGGAGATAGCTGAGACGTATTTACGGGACTTAACTGGGCAACACATTACATAATGTCCTGAACCCCCACAATACAGACAAAGGTTCTGCTGGTAATGACGTTGGCGTTCTTCAGGGGAGAGTGAAGGACGGAGTAGGCAGAGCCGCCGTGGTTCTGGTGCACCAGGAATGGGCCTGGCAGGGGCCGGTGGAACAGCACTGAAGGAGCTGAGCTTCCGTGGTAGCATCCATACCGGGCGTGGTTGGCCCGCCGCTCTTTCTGACCTTCGTTCTCTCAAACGACGGTCAATTTGGATGGATAAGTCAATTAGGGCTTCCAGGGTAGAGGGAACTCCTACTCGGGCAAGTTCGTCCTTGAGAGGCTCAGAGAGGCCCATGCGGAACCGGTGGCGTAATGCAGCGTCGTTCCAGCTAGTGTCAAAGCCCCATCGTCTGAATTCAGAGACATATTCTTCCACAGCCCTGTGTCCTTGTTGAAGAGAATGGAGGACTGCTTCAGCGGAAGCAGCTTGCTGAGGATCTTCATACAATTGGGCCATGGCGGCCAGGAATGAGGTTAAGTCTGATAGACAATCGGTCTTCTGTTCAAGGAGACGATGAGCCCAGGACTGAGGCTCGCCCTGCAGTAAGGAGATCACAAAGCCGACCTTCGTGGCTTCAAGAGAGAAGGTGCGTGGCTGAAGTGCGAAGTATAGTTCACAGGCGTTCCGAAAGTCTCTGAACTTGCTACGTTCACCAAGGAATTTTTCCGGGGTTGGAACTCTGGGTTCAGGCGGGAGCATGATGATTGCAGGAGCAGTAGAGGTCCCTTGCGGAGTGGAGTAAGCTTGCTCAGGTCCCTGAACGGTTGTAGAGGAAGTCATGGTCTGTAAATGTCCTTCCAGCTGGGTATAGCCTCCCTGTAAGTCTATAACAGCCCGTGTCAGGCCTGCCAGGTGTTGACAAAGTTCCTCCATGGGGGAGGGTCCTCGCACAGGCTCAGACATGGCTGTCTGCTACTGTCACGTACCTGGCGGTAGTGCCTGATTATGCAGAGGACGGCCTCCCTTACACCTCTGACTCGAGGCCCCTGATAGAGTAAACAGGAGGCGCGGGAGTGCAGAGTCGCACGGGTGCCTGGCAGGATCGCTGGTGATGGAGCCGGACTGGGATCCCAGAAGAGACTGCAGAGGAACACCGGTGCAGAGAAGACCAGGAGCCGCGGTCAGTGGAAGTCAGGTACTGGCTTCGTACAGGAACTCCACAGGCAGAGGAGCAGATGCGACAGCAGGTGGGATGGAAGCTCAGCAGGGCTCCGAAGGGCTGCAAGGATGGCAGGTGCAGGCTGGCCGGATCACACACTGGCGGACAAGTCCGGGACAGGAGCATAGGCTGGAGGGAAGTCAGGATACAGGCCGGTTACTATCAGGCTAGCAGAAAGGTAGCAGAAGGAGCAGGCAGATGCAAGGTCAACAAGCCGGGTCAGGTGCGGGCAGAAAACAGGAACGTCAAGGACAAGCCGGGTCGGATATCAGGAACAGGTATCAGATACTGGAACGTAGGGTACACAGAACGCTGTAGAGCAGACAGCACTGAGTTTGGGTACTGACCCAGTTTAAATAGCCTGCTTGGCGCCAAAGCCTGTCACTGAATGCGCGCGCGCACTGCGCGCATTCGCGCATGTGCGTGCGCACGTACGCGCATCAGCGTGCGCATCAGCGCGCGCGCCATTGGCGTTCTAGCAATAGCTGAGGTTCCTGGCCGTCTTCCACTGCCACCATCTTGAGTGCTGGCATGCCCTTCCTGACAGCTATGCAAAGGACACAGTAGTACACTAAGGCCCCTTTCACACTGGGGCGGTTTGCAGGCGCTATTGTGCTAAAAATAGCGCCTGCAAACCGAGCCTAAACAGTGGCTGCTGTCTTTCTAATGTGAAAGCCCGAGGGCTTTTACACTGGAGCGGTACGCTAACAGGATGTGAAAAAAAGTCCTGCTAGCCGCATCTTTGGAGCGGTGAGAGGAGCGGTGTGTTTACCGCTCCTACACCGCTCCTTCCCATTGAAAGCAATGGGAAACCGCGGTAATACCGCCGGCAATGCGCCTCTAAAACCGCACCGCTAGTGGCCGAATACCTCTGCAATTCCTACGGTATAGCGCCGCTAAAAATAGCGGCGCTATACCGCCACCGCACCCACCGCCCCAGTGTGAAACCAGCCTCAGTGAGGCTGGTTTCACACTGGGGCGGTGGGTGCGGTGGCGCTATAGCGCCGCTATTTTTAGCTGCGCTATACCGTCGGAATTGCAGAGGTATTCGGCCACTAGCGGCCAAAAAAGGGTTAATACCTGTGTTACTGTGTGTTATGTATGGCTTGCTGGCTGCAGAATGAGGGGTGTGATTTATGTTGAAGTGGGTGAGTTCACATTTACATGTACAAGCCTAATGTACCTCCCACATTCATTATAATTTGCAAAGAATGATGGGAAATGTAGTCTGATTACAGTGTAAAGAGAGGAGAGAGGATATGATGCAATCCCTGTTCTAAGAGATCCTCCCTGTAGGGTTGCCACCTGTCCAGGATTTACCCCGGGTTTTGAATCATGTGTCTGGGTTTCAGTCTGTCTGAAACCCGGACACATTATTTAGACTGCACTGTGGCTCCCCAAGTAACTGAGTGAGCCCTCGTACACACGGCCGAGATTCTCGTTGAAAAAAACATGTAGTTTTTTTCGACGAGATTCTTGGACAAGAAACTTGTCCCGGCCGAGTGTACACACGCTCGTTTCAAAGAACCCGCGGTTCTTTGAATGGAGCGTACGCGGTGACGTCATCGACTACGACGAGCATGCGCTCGTCACATTCG
Organism: Rana muscosa; assembly: GCA_029206835.1. NCBI lineage: Eukaryota > Metazoa > Chordata > Amphibia > Anura > Ranidae > Rana > Rana muscosa. The sequence continues at coordinate 651,668,999 of CM055116.1, forward strand.
ATGCCGTCGCCGCCATCTTGGTATACCCTACGTATGCCTAGGAAGCTACCGCGCATGCGTCGAATTCATTTCGAACATGCGCAGGCTTCCGGGAGGACAGGTAAGTGTACACACACTCACTTTTCTCGTCGAGAAACATGCCGAGGAGAATCTCGACGAGAAAATAGAGAGCAGGTTCTCTATTTTCTCGTCGAGGTTTCTTGTCGGTTTTCTCGACGAGAAACCCGATAGCCGCGTACACACGACCGATTTACTCGGCAAGACCTCTCTGCCAGCAAGTTTCTTGCTGGTTCTTGCCGAGAAAATCGGCCGTGTGTACGAGGCCTGAGTTCCAAAAACTTTGGCTTGAAGAAAAGGTGGCAACCCTACCTCCCTGCCAGAATAGATGCTGCATTTTTTTGAATCACAGAGCTGACTTCCTGAAATTCAATCAGTCATATCTCTTAACCACTTAACGACCACCCACTGTAAAAATACGTTGGCAGAATGGCACCGACAGGCAGAATCACGTATATCTACGTGATCGCCTTTGTATAGTTGGGGGGTCCGATCGGACCCCCCTTCTTTACAGTGAGCAGCCGTTATTCGTTTGGGAGCGATCAGGGATGAGGGGACGGCCGTTCGATACCGGCCACCCCCTCTCGATCGCTCCCAGCGAATCGAATCCTTCCCCTGCCTGTGTAATGTTTACACAGGCAGAGGAAGTGATGTCATCTCTCCTGCGGCGCTCACATATACCGAGCGCCGCACAGGAGAAGATGCCAGGTTAGTGCACAAAACACTACACTGACACCAGGACACATAGGCACATAAATCGCCCCCCCAGGCCCCCCAGACACCCCAGATCACCCACCAGATCACCCCCCAGCCCCCAGTCACAGTGTCACTGATTGCAGTGACCATTTATTTACTGATCACTGCAATCAGTGACATTTGTGACTGTAAAAGTGTCACTAAAGTTAGTTTTAGGTCCAGTGTAGCCCCCTAACCCCCCCTAATAAAGGTTTAACCCCCTGATCGCCCCCCAGATAACCCTTTCACCCCCTAGCACCGCCGTCGCTAAGCGATCATTTTTCTGATCGCTGTCTTAGCGTCGGTGATGCCGATCGGTAGCCAGTTATTTTTTTTAGGTTCGCCGCAGGTTTTTATAGCGTCAGGTACCCCCATATATTACCTAATAAAGGTTTAACCCCCTTGATCACCCCCCAGGTAACCCTTTCACCCCCTATCACCACTGTCACTAAGCGATCGTTTTTCTGATCGCTGTCTTAGCGTTGGTGATGCCGATCGGTAGCCAGTAATTTTTTTTAGGTTCGCCACAGGTTTTTATAGCGTCGGGTACCCCCATATATTACCTAATAAAGGTTTAACCCCCTTGATCGCCCCCCAGGTAATCCTTTCACCCCCTATCATCACTGTCGCTAAGCGATCATTTTTCTGATCGCTGTCTTAGTGTCGGTTTTTATATAGCGTCAGGTACCCCCATATATTACCTAATAAAGGTTTTAACCCCCTAATTGCCCCTAGTTAACCCTTTCACCAGTGATCACCATATAAGTGTTACGGGTGATGCTGGTTAGTTAGTTTGCTTTTTATAGTGTCAGGGCACCCGCCGTATATAACCCAATAAAGGTTTAACCCCCTGATCGCCCGGCGGGTGATATCAATTAGGTTTTAGCGTCAGAGAGGGTCTGTGTCACACCCTAGGCAGCGTCAGATAAGTGCCAGTAGCGCTAACACCCACGCGTGAAGCATACACCCCCCTTAGTGGTATAGTATCTGAACAGATCAATATCTGATCTGATCAGATCTATACTAGCGTCCCCAGCAGTTTAGGGTTCCCAAAAACGCAGTGTTAGCGGGATCAGCCCAGGTACCTGCTAGCACCTGCGTTTTGCCCCTCCGTCCAGCCCAGGCCACCCAAGTGCAGTATCGATCGATCACTGTCACTTACAAAACACAACACATATAACTGCAGCGTTCGCAGAGACAGGCCTGATCCCTGCGACTCCAATGCTGTAGGAGGTGATTTCACCACCACAGTTAAAAAAAAAAAGCATATATGCCGAAGCATTGGGGCAGCAGGGGCGGAGGAGCGATTTTGCTTCTAATGCCGCGTACATACGGTCTAAATTCCGACGGAGGCTTGCCCGTGGAAAAGTCTGACCATGTGTACGCGGCATAACTTTTGCGGGAAGATGCCCCCATGCTTCGGCATATATAAATGGTGCATGTATGCCCATCATTAGAAGTGGGTGGATGAAGAGCGGTATTCTAATGGTGGGCATACCCACCGATCAATCTTTTTTTTTCGTTCAGCCAACAGGCTGCATGAAAAAAAAGATTACAATACATGTCCAACAAGGACCAGCAACGTACTGGTATGTTGCTGGACTTTGAATGTTTATACCAGAATGATGCCTGCGGGTTTAAGTATCATCTTGGTATCATTCTTTTCAGCCAGCGGCCGGCTTTCATGTAAAAGCAATCCTAGTGGCTAATTAGCCTCTGGACTGCTTTTACAAGCAGTGGGAGGGAATGTCCCCCCCCCGGATATAAAAAGCGCCATTGGGAAATTGGGAAAGCATTTTATCACACCGATTTTGGTGTGGTCAGATTCTTTGAGGGCAGAGGAAAGATCTAGGGTCCAATAGACCCCAGTTTTTTCAAAAAAAGAGTACCTGTCACTACCTATTGCTATCATAGGGGATATTTACATTCCCTGAGATAACAATAAAAATGATAAAAAAAAAAAAATATGGAAGCAACAGTTTAAAAATAAAATAAAAAAGCAAAATTAATAAAAAAAAAAAAAAAAAAAAAGCACCCCTGTCCTGCCCTGCTCTTGCCCAATGGCGAACGCAAGCGTCGGTCTGGCGTCATATGTAAACAGCAATTGCACCATGCATGTGAGGTATCACAGCGAAGGTCAGATCGAGGGCAGTAATTTTAGCAGTAGACCTCCTCTGTAAATCTAACGGCGTAACCTGTAAAGGCTTTTAAAGACTTTTAAAAATGTATGTAGTTTGTCGCCAATGCGCGTTTGTGCAAAATTTTAAAGCTTGTCGTGTTTGGTATCTATGTACTCGGCCTAAGATCATCTTTTTTATTTCATCAAACATTTGGGCAATATAGTGTGTTTTAGTGCATTAAAATTAAAAAAAGTGTATTTTTTCCCCAAAAAATGCGTTTGAAAAATCGCTGCGCAAATACTGTGTAGAAAAAAAAATGCAACACCCACCATTTTAATCTGTAGGGCCTTTGCTTTAAAAATATATATAATGTTTGGGGGTTCAACATAATTTTCTTGCAAAAAAAAATATGTTTTCATGTAAACAAAAAGTGTCAAAAAGGGCTTTGTCTTCAAGTGGTTAGAAGAGTAAGGCCTCGTACACACGACCGATTTTCTCGTCGTAAACGAAAAGTGCCGCGAGAGTTTTTTTGTCTAGAAAAACGTTCGTGTGTATGGTTTTACGACGAGAAACTTGACGAGAATCTCGACGAGAAAATAGAGAACCTGCTCTCTATTTTCTCGTCAGGATTCCAGATTTCCTCGTCGTGTTTCTCGTCGGCCTGTTTTGTGACGAGAAAATGGTTCGTGTGTATGCTTTTACGACTCTTCCAAAAGCGCGCATGCTCACAAGCAACTATGAGACGGGAGCGCATCTTCTGGTAAAACAAGCCTTCATAATGGAGAGAGCACATTCGTCACGCTCATAAATATTTCATCGTTTAAATGTTCTGCATTGAATTCTTCGTTAGAATGTTACATTAATCAAAACGAGAGACCTTATTTTGCTGCTGATATTCACACAGAGTTCTGCCTTATTTTTAACCTTTTTCATGCTGCTCTTTATAAGATTTATGTGTATTATATCGTGCAAGTTTTTAGGAATAATTTAAATGGTTAGATTTTTCAAAATGATGTTAATTATAATTTCTCAATGTTTTGATAGCGATCTCACATTTAATTTTCTAATCTATATTTTTAAAATTTCACACCATGTTTTTGAGCTAATCAGATTTAGTTATTCTTTTGGGGGGGGGGGTGATATCTGTGCCTTTTATTGTCAGTCAAATGTATCTGCTTACTCCAAAGCTTTTTTTTTTTTATTTAAAAATACACATAGTCAAGTATGAACTTAAACAAAAAACACATTTATTCATGTTTATAAATTAAATAAAGAGAAGGCAGCGCTGGAGAAGCTGCTGCCATTTGTGCATCCCAGGGACCCCAGAGCACACACCAACCCTGTGTGGACACTAAAATTGGGAGCTTGAGAAGGCCCACATTTCAGAACACAATCTGATGCTGGCCTCCCAGAGGTCAGGAACAGCAGCAGGTGAGATATATGTCCCAAGTGTGTGGTACTACAACAGGCTGCCTTCTGTCCGACCAGTGCGACCACAATGAAGCAAGGCCATCACTTCCTCTTCTTCCTGGCAACCTTCCCTGCAGCCTTTCCTGAAGCCTTTCCTGAAGCCTTTCCTGCAGCCTTTCCTGCAGCCTTCCTTCTTCGTTTAGCTGGAGGCTGGCCCACTGGAGGGGTACTCCTGTCAGGAGGAGGAGGTGGAGGTGTAGCAGAAGGGGGTGGGGCAGAAGAAGAAGGTGGAGGTGTAGCAGAAGGGGGTGGGGCAGAAGGTGGAGGTGTAGCAGAAGGGGGTGGGGCAGAAGGTGGAGGTGTAGCAGAAGGGGGTGGGGCAGAAGGTGGAGGTGTAGCAGAAGGGGGTGGGGCAGAAGGTGGAGGTGTAGCAGAAGGGGGTGGGGCAGAAGGTGGAGGGGTAGCAGAAGGGGGTGGGGCAGAAGAGGAAGGTGGAGGTGGAGGTTGAGGTTGGGTCAGTTGGGCCACCTCACATATGGCGGTATTGGGGGTAATTTGCTCCATCACCCCCTTGTTGAGCAAGGTGATGAGCAGGGGTTCGCATAGGAGGCGTTGCTCCATGCTCATCACCTTGAACTTAGCCTCCACTAGGCCGGCAATGGCCTCTTCAGGGGATGTGGGCTCCTTGAGGGTGGCATGGGCCTCTTTAATAAGGGCCATTGCTGCGTCACTGGTGGTCCTGTCCCTCCTGCCTCTTTTGTGAAGCCTGATGGGAGGCACCTGGGATCTGGTGCTTCTCCTTTGCCCTGCCACCTCCTGTCTGCCACTGGGCCCTGCCACCTCCTGTCTGCCACTGGGCCCTGCCACCTCCTGGCTGGTACTGGGCCCTGCCACCTCCTGGCTGCCACTGGGCCCTGCCACCTCCTGGCTGGTACTGGGCCCTGCCACCTCCTGGCTGCCACTGGGCCCTTCCTCCTCCTGCCTGACAGTTTCCAGACCCTCCTCCTGGCTGATTTCATCCTGTGTATGAAAAAGAAACATAGTTTAATATGTTGGTTTAATCTTTGCCTCAAACTTTGTAATCCTGATGGAAGCAATTAGAATGTAAATGCATAAATCCTTGCTTTAAATTTACCACTACATCAGCTTGACTATTTACCACACAATTAAGTGCAGAATAATGTCTACAGATCATGATTTCACTTGTGGAATACAAAATAATGTATGTTTCTCATCCTGACATATTTGGGAAACATTAATTTTATCCCACTACATTTTCAGTTAATACTATACCTGGCTCCAGATGGACAAATCAGGATCATCCAGGATGGCTGCCTCCTCTTGCTCCAGAGAAGGCTCAGGTTGGCTGCAGGGAAGTCTGGGGGGAAGAGTGGAGAGTGATGGCCTTGGCTCAATGTGGTCATCCAGGAAGGACATCCTGCTGTAGTACCACAAAACCGGGACATAAACATCATCTGCTGCTGCTCCTGACCTCTGAGAAGCCAGCATCTTAGAGCGTTCAGTCCTGTAGGTACCTCTCAAGCTCCCAATTTTAGTGTCCACTTGTTTTGCTGTGGCTGTGGGCACCTTGGTATGCACAAATGGGAGCAGCTTCTCCAGCGCTGCTTTTCTCACCCCTTTTTTTTTATGGATGGGGTTTTTGGTCTCCCACAGAGCCGGCAGCTCCCTTACCCGGTCAATAAATTCCGCCAGGAACTCTTTGTCGCTAATAAAGACATTCATATTGTATCTGCAAGTAAAATAATTTATATTTAAATAATGTGAGGCAAACAGTCTAACCTCCTTCACATCCTAGTCACCATATATATCCTCCACCAATCTCAAGACAGTATAGGCCCACAATTTTTACAAGTCTCACAAAATCACATACCTTCGTTCGCACGTCCGTCACTTGAACTCCTCTCTCCGCACACCGAACGTACTATAGTCACATGTGTGTTTGCTATATACACACCACGCATGCGTCCAAATTCGAACACGGCGCTCCGCACACGTCGCCCGCCCATGACGTTCTAACTAACATCTTTTCCCCGCCCCTTCTCTTTCGGCGCGCAGACAGATATGGCGGAGTTACAGCAGGTGTCTGATAATTCCGCAACTAGCGAGGAGACAAGCCCGGAGACCGAGGACACGTCACGATCAAGGAGGAGATTCAAGGCATCGAATATGTCTTTGGCGGAGATGGCGGAGATGGTGGACATCTTGGTCAAGGCTGATTATGATGCCAAGCATGGGCCGTATAGCAAACCAAATAGAAGGAAGGCCAAAATCCTCACTAAAGTTGTGAAGAGTCTGAGGGCGAAGTTCGGGGTGAAACGCTCAAATGAGCAGCTCAGAAAGAGGTGGTCAGACCTCAAACTGAGGGAGCCAGACCAGTTGAGGAGCATAAAGAGGATGCTCGCTAAAAGTAAGTAAAATGACGACCTTTCTGCTATTAATCTTTTTAGAAACTGACTTTTTTTTTTTTTTTTTCATATTGGACTCCCTTCCAAAATGTAATATTTTGAACTAGGTTGGGCACAGTAATCGTTCGTTACGTTACCGACACTTCGTTCGGCCACTATCCGCGGTTTTGGCTTATTTAAGACCCCCAAAAGTAATTAGACATCTGCCATTTTTGATCAAGTATTGTGGCTAATTTTTAAGTCTAGATGATGTGTTTGTAAGGAGAATGAAATGCAAACTTTAATCAGTGTAAAGGAGAGGACACTCAGCAGCTGCTTCCACATCTGTACTTTGGAGCACTATAGTGTGGGCCACCAGACCCGCCTTTTTTGGGTGTCCCACACAGGTGCATCAGAGTTTATTTGTGGTGCCTCCATGTCCAAAAAATTACATCCAAATGTGAATACTAAACATATTTGGGGTCATAAATAATGCATTTTTCTTTAAATTCCGCACAAACACACACTTGTACCCCACTTCCAAACAATTTAGCCTGTTTTAAGTTTAAAAATTAGATTTTTACAGTGTGATAAATAGACCTTTGGTTTTATTCTCATAGGGGAGAGAAGACTGGGAGGAGGACACTCCAGGGAGCACATGCACCCCACAACTTCCAAGCAACCCCAAACTCCCAAAGATCCACAACCGAAAGATGTGCAGGAAGTTGAGGTGGAGGAAGGAGAAGTGCAGGAAGGAGAGGTGGATGACGTTGTGGATCTGGTCACCACAACAGGTCAGTATCTGACACCACAGCTTAAGGTAAGCGAGGTAGGCCTGCAGAGTTTTATTAATTTTTTTTAATGGTTTTTAGGGGATGGAAATGTTGTGAAGGATAGCACACCGTTCTCTGCTGACAGTGCCCTCCGCCTCATCCAGCAAGTGATGGAATGTAGCACGGAACTGGACCTAATTAAACAAAGAATCCATGTGATGGAACAAACATTTAAAGACATTCTCGATGTTTTGGGGAGAATTCAATAAGCCATCCAAACACATTTGTTTTTACATGTTTGTTTTTATATTTTTACTAATTTTTTGAGTAACAAAGCAGCCAAAAATTGAATATGCACACAGTGTGTGAACATGTGCTATCTGCCATCAGGGGATATCCATGTACGTCTTTTGTGGGTGCAACCCCTTCCTCGTATCAAAAGTCGGTGAACTGAGGAAGGGGATGCACCCCCAAAACACGTCCATTGATCACCCCTGATGGCAGATAGCACATGTTGACAATAGGGATCAGGATTGTAAACTTCCTATTTGCAAAAAATTAAAAATGTGTGCATATTGAATTTTTGGCTGGGCAAGGGGTGGCAGGACCCCATATTAGGACGGGCACATAGAGACATAGTTTGTGTAACTGAATGTCTCAGATTGCTCAGAGGTATCCAATGTTGTCATTTTAGAAATGCAAGTGGTATTTTTGTATTTTCATAAGCCAAAATTTGCCGGGTTGTGGCCAGGCCAACCCCAAAGTAAAAAAAAAAAAAAAAGTGCAGAGAGTAAAATATTTGACCACAAACAACGTGTAGCTTCTTTTTATAATACTCTCTAAGCTTATTTGGTTCTTTTGTAAGGTAACATAGTGAAATTGGTTGTTATTTACTAAAGTAAAATACACTTGCCACTACAAATGCACAAAGACAAACTAGGAGACAGGAAAGAACAAATAATTAAAGGTTTAAACAAGATTTTTATTGGGATACTTAGACATAGGCTGGCATAGGAATTGCCCCCCTACCCGTGAAATACTCCATGTATTTGTCCCGAACCACACGGGCATTTTGGGGGGGCAAGCCAAGACGGGCAGATTCCAGGCCCGGAAGGGGATTTGCAGGGGAAAGTCCAGCCTCTGGCAAAACTGAGGCCATATACGAATTAGATTTTTGGCTCAGAAAGTTGTGTAGCACACAGCAGCATAACACTACATAGTTTATTTTGTAGTCCGCCAAGTGGATGGAAGTCATAAAAAGGCGGAACCGGCTGGCCATTATGCCAAAGGCATTTTCAACGACTCTTCGGGCCCTGGCCAGCCGGTAATTGAACACACTCTTCTCTGGGGTCAGGGTCCTCTGTGGAAATGGCCTCATAAGATGCCGTCCGAGTCCGAAGGCTTCATCAGCCAAGAAAACAAAGGGGAGTCCTTCAATATTCCCTGCATCCGGTGGCAATGCAAGGTCGTCACTCTGGAGACGGAGGGCAAACTCCGTCTGGATGAAGGATCCCCCATCGGACATCCGGCCATTCTTCCCTACATCAACATAGAGGAATTCATACCGTGCTGACACCACCGCCATCAGCACAATGCTATGAAACCCCTTGTAGTTGTAGTAGTAGGACCCAGAACGGGGTGGCGGCACGATGCGGACGTGCTTCCCGTCTATGGCACCACCGCAGTTGGGGAAGTCCCACCGCGTGGCAAACTCCGATGCCACAGTCTGCCATTCCTGTGGCGTGGAAGGAAGCTGTGGAGTGAAACAAGATGAAATAATATTAGAAAAACAAAGGCATACATTACAAGCAAATTCTAAACCAAAAAATTAGAGACCAACATCAATCTAATTATACGTTTATTAAGGTGTGTAAAAAAAGTATAATGGAAGGCTCATTTATCATATTCATCACCACCTCTGATGGGCCATTACTAAATTATTTTGGGGGGGGGAGATGTGTTTGGCCACAGGATAGCATTGCAGTGGCGGTGCGTCCAGAGTGGGCGCTGGAGCACTGTCCCCTCTCTCCTGTGCCCATCACTCAGAACAATACATAGGTTCATGCGTTGCATGAACCTATGTATTGTCTATGCCGCACACTATTCAGGTGGATGGCCTCTTGTAAAGCGACCGACATATGAATAATTGCGTCATTTAGGGGGTTAAAATTGCAGAGCAGAAACAGGTATTAAAAAAGTCTTGCAAATTACAACCTGAGGGATGTAATTGGCTTCCTCAAAGAAAAATCGGGGACGCAAGGAGGGGGCATTCCTTGTGTAAACACTGACAGGCTGCTCTGGCAATCATGTTCACCAAGTCTGTTTAATGGTAACATGATTGGCTGATGCAACATGAAGGGAAGGAGAAGACATCAAGGACAGAAGAAGGATGGCGCTGACCACAAGAAGGTAAGTGCAGGGCTGGGGGGAAACTGGCTGCATTAGAGGGGACTAAATGGCTGCATTGGAGGGGACAACTGGGGGCGTTTATTAGGCAACAGAGCAAAAAAGGAGGAAGTTTATTTCCGAAATTGGGGTTGGAACCCCCCAACATTTGGAGCAACAGGCGCCCCTGCTGGAAAAGTTAGTGAGGGGAAATATTTAGGGAGGATAAAAAAGGGGCAATCTAAAGCTTCCAACATGCATGGGGACAAAGGGGACATTCTCAGCATATTACAATCATGGTAATTAGGGAAGGATGAAAGAAATACAATACATTAGCATACATGTAATACATAAAATGTGATGTTAAGGGAGAAAACTTACCCTAATATAGTCCTCCTGCAGGACTTGTATAATAGCAGAACAGGTGTCTGGGATTATGAGGCCCAGAGCCTGGGGGGAGATGCCTGTGGTGAACTTCAAGTCCTGAAGACTTCTCCCTGTCGCCAGGTAACGCAACGTGGCGATGAGCCTCTGCTCAGCACTGATGGCTTCCCGCATAACGGTGTCCTTCCTGGTAATATAGGGGGACACCAAAGCCAACAGTTCCTGAAAAACGGGGTCAGACATCCTCAGAAAATTCCTGTAGTCCTCAGGATTATTCTCGATGATCTCCCGCAGCAGAGGCATGTGGCAGAATTGGTCCCGCTGGAGCAACCAATTCTTGGTCCATGAACTCCTCCTCACACCATTCATGGACTGGTCTTGGTCCAAAACAAGCAGACCAACACCAAGCGCACGCACAGCACGAACTCGACGACGAGAACGTCCAGGCGACATGGCTAGGAAACGGTCGTCTAATCAGAACGTACAGAACAGAACGCACTTTAGAACAGCAAGGCCTATGAATAACGAACTGAAATTCAGAAACGAACAGGCAATAACGCACTGTAAAACAGATACGACCTGCCTAGACGCCCTGAAAGTCAAGATACGAACCCACAAGCACAAACTGAACCGCAGAAAACGATCTGAAAAGTACGAAGACTGAAAAGCGCGAATCGTCTCTTCCCAAACTTTTACTTCACACGCGGTAACACGAGATCAGCAAAAGCAGCCCAAGGGGTGGCGCCAAGAAAAAAGATCTTCCCCTTTATAGTGCCGTCGTACGTGCTGGACGTGAGCGCAGAGAACCACGAGGAAATTGGAAAATGACAGTGTGTACGCATAGAAAGCTTGACGAGAAAATCGACAAGCTTAACAAGAATCTCGTCGTAAAAAACACGTCGTTTTTTTCGACGAGATTCTTGTTAAGCTTGTCGATTTTCTCGTCAAGCTTTCTATGCGTACACACTGTCATTTTCCAATTTCCTCGTGGTTCTCTGCGCTCACGAAAATCGGTCGTGTGTACGAGGCCTAAGCTTCCTAATGTTGTGTATAAAATGCCAGAACAGTTCAAAACCCCCCCAAATGACCCCATTTTGGAAAGTAGACACCCCAAGCTATATACTGAGAGGCATGTCGAGTCCATGGAATATTTTATATGTTGACACAAGTTGCGGAAAAAAGACAATTGTTTTTTTTTTTTTTTGCACAAAGTTGTCACTAAATGATATATTGCTCAAACATGTCATGGGCATATGTGGAATTACACCCCAAAATACATTCTGTTGCTTCTCCTGAGTACGGGGATACCACATGTGTGAGACTTTTTGGGAGCCTAGCCGCGTACGGGACCCCAAAACCAAGCACCGCCTTCAGGCTTTCTAAGGGTGTAAATTTTTGATTTCACTTCTCACTGCCTATCACAGTTTCGGAGGCCATGGAATGCCCAGATGGCACAACCCCCCCAAATGACCCCATTTTGGAAAGTAGACACCCCAAGCTATTTGCTGAGAGGTATGGTGAGTATTTTGCAGATCTCGCTTTTTGTCACAAAGTTTTGAAAATTGAAAAAAAAAAAATATATATATATATATATTTTCTTTCTTCATTTTCAAAAACAAATGAGAGCTGTAAAATACTCACCATGCCTCTCAGCAAATAGCTTGGGGTGTCTACTTTCCAAAATGGGGTCATTTGGGGGGGGTTTTGTGCTATTTTGGCATTTTATGGCCTTCGAAACTGTGATAGGTAGTGAGGAGTGAAATCAAAAATTTGTGCCTAGAAATCCTGAAGGCGGTGCTTGGTTTCGGGGCCCCGTACACGGCTAGGCTCCCAAAAAGTCCCACACATGTGGTATCCTCGTACTCAGGAGAAGCAGCAAAATGTATTTTTGGGTGTAATTCCATATATAACCATGGCATGTGTGAGCAATATATCATTTAGTGACAACTTTTTGTAATTTTTTTTTTTTGTCATTATTCAATCACTTGGGACAAAAAAAAAATATTCAATGGGCTCAACAGGCCTCTTAGCAATTTCCTTGGGGTGTCTACTTTCTAAAATGGGGTCATTTGGGGGGGTTTTGTGCTATTTTGGCATTTTATGGCCTTCGAAACTGTGATAGGTAGTGAGGAGTGAAATCAAAAATTTGCGCCCTTAGAAATCCTGAAGGCGGTGCTTGGTTTTCGGGGGCCCGTACGCGGCTAGGCTCCCAAAAAGTCCCACACATGTGGTATCCCCGTACTCAGGAGAAGCAGCAAAATGTATTTTGGGGTGCAATTCCACATATAACCATGGCATGTGTGAGCAATATATCATTTAGTGACAACTTTTTGTAATTTTTATTTTTTTAGTCATTATTCAATCACTTGAGACAAAAAAAAAATATTCAATGGGCTCAACATGCCTCTCTGCAATTTCCTTGGGGTGTTTACTTTCCAAAATGGGGTCATTTGGGGGGGTTTTGTACTGCCCTGCCATTTTAGCACCTCAAGAAATGAGATAGGCAGTCATAAATTAAAAGCTGTGTAAATTCCAGAAAATGTACCCTAGTTTGTAGACGCTATAACTTTTGCGCAAACCAATAAATATACGCTTATTGACATTTTTTTTACTAAAGACATGTGGCTGAATACATTTTGGCCTAAATGTATGACTAAAATTGAGTTTTTTCAATTTTTCTTATAACAAAAAGTAGAAAATATCATTTTTTTCAAAATTTTCGGTCTTTTTCCGTTTATATCGCAAAAAATAAAAATCGCAGAGGCAATCAAATACCATTAAAAGAAAGCTCTATTTGTGGGAAGAAAAGGACGCAAATTTCGTTTCGGCACAACATTGCATGTCTGCACAATTTACAGTTAAAGCAGCGCAGTGCAAAATTCTGAAAACAGCTCTGGTCCTTTAGCTACAAAATGGTCCGGGGCTTAAGTGGTTAAACTGTATTAAATTTCACAAATATAATAACTGTTTAGTGTTTTGTGTGTGTGGGGGGGGACGGGGGGGACTTGTTCATTCCCCGACTTAGTTGGGGTAGGCGGTACACTTTGGTGGGGGTCAGCCACGCCCAGTGACCTTTGACCTCTGGGACCCGCCCTCTGACCTTTGACCTCTGGGGGAGGTCCCTGTTCAAGAGCCTGGGTCCTAGCCTTGTTCTTAAAGGGAAAACCCTAACCCCAACCCCTAACCCCAACCCTAACCCCAACCCCAACCCTAACCCTAACCCTCTAACCCTAACCCCAACCCTCTAACCCTCTAACCCTGACCCTGACCCTGACCTTAACCCTAACCCTAACCCCAACCCAGCCCTAACCCTCTAACCCTAACCCAAACCCTTTAACCCTCTAACCCTAACCCTGACCCTAACCCTAACACTAACCCTGACCCTGACCCTAATTCTAATCCTAACCCTAACCCTAAGTCTCAACCCTAACCCTAACCCTAAGTCTCAACCCTAACCCTAACTGACCTTTGACCTATGAACTTTAACCCCAAGTGCATCTTCACTTAGTGACTCTCCCCACCCTAAAACCCCTACCTTTCCCAGATCCCGCTCGGTTTGTTGGAAAAAGGGGGTAAAATTATTTTTTTTTGGCTTGCTCGCTTCGCTCGCTCGCCATATAAGGCTACCCCAAGTTGAAACTCATAGGGGACCCGCCCTCTGACCTTTGACCTCTGGGGGAGGTCCCTGTTCAAGAGCCTGGGTCCTAGCCTTGTTCTTAAAGGGATAACCCTAACCCTTAACCCTAACCCCTAACCCCAACACCTAACCCCAACCCTAACCCCAACCCCAACCCTAACCCTCTAACCCTAACCCTAACCCCAACCCTCTAACCCTCTAACCCTGACCCTGACCCTAACCCTAACCCTAACCCTAACCCCAACCCTTTAACCCTCTAACCCTAACCCTGACCCTAACTCTAACCCAAACCCTAACCCTAACCCTCTAACCCTAACCCCAACCCTTTAACCCTCTAACCCTAACCCTGACCCTAACCCTAACACTAACCCTGACCCTGACCCTAATTCTAATCCTAACCCTAACCCTAAGTCTCAACCCTAACCCTAACCCTAAGTCTCAACCCTAACCTTAACTGACCTTTGACCTATGAACTTTAACCCCAAGTGCATCTTCACTTAGTGACTCTCCCCACCCTAAAACCCCTACCTTTCCCAGATCCCGCTACGAGTTTCCACTTGGGGTAGCCTTATATGGCGAGCGAGCGAAGCTTCTCTCGGCAGCCTTAAGAAACCTTAAGAAGCGAGCCGACGCGCGCGAAGCTTTCCCCGACTTGTTCATTCCCCGACTTGACCCTGACCCTAACCCTAACCCCTAACCCTAACCCCAACCCCAACCCCAACCCTAACCCGCGTCTACGCTTTCCCCGACTTAGTTGGGGTAGGCGGTACACTTTGGTGGGGGTCAGCCACGCCCAGTGACCTTTGACCTCTGGGGACCCGCCCTCTGACCTTTGACCTCTGGGGGAGGTCCCTGTTCAAGAGCCTGGGTCCTAGCCTTGTTCTTAAAGGGAAAACCCTAACCCTAACCCCAACCCCAACCCCTAATCCTTACCCCTAACCCCTAACCCTAAGCGCGCGTCTACGCTTACCCCGACTTGTTCATTCCCCGACTTAGTGTACTAATGGGGGATTTTTTGAAAATTCTTATTTAACCACTTGTCTACAGGGCACTTTCACCCCCTTCCTGCCCAAGCCATTTTTCAGCTTTCAGCGCTGTCACACTTTGAATGACAATTGCGCAGTCGTGTGACTCTGTACCCAAACGCTTTCTTTTGGTGGTACTTGATCACCTCTGCGGTTTTTATTTTTTGCGCTATTAACAAAAGAAGAGCGACAAGTTTGAAAAAAAACACAATATGTTTTACTTTTTGCTATAATAAATATCCATTTTTATTTATTTATTTTTTATTTTTTTCCTCAGTTTAGGCCGATACGTATTCTTCTACGTATTTTTGGTAAAAAAAATTGCAATAAGCGTATATTGATTGGTTTGCGCAAAAGTTATAGCATCTACCATATAGGGGATAGATTTATATCATTTTTATAAATTTTATTTTTTACTAGTAATGGCGGCGATCAGCGATTTTTATCGTGACTGCGATATTGCGGTGGACACATCGGACACCTTTGACACATTTTTGGGACCATTCACATTTATACAGCGATCTGTGCTATAAAAATGCATTGATTACTGTATAAACATGACTGGCAGGGAAGGGGTTAACACTAGGAGGCGAGGAAGGGGTTAAATGTGTTCCCTATTAGTGATTCTTACTGTGGGGGAAGGGGACTGACTGAGGGAGGAGACCGATCTGTGTCCCTATGTACAAGAGACACACCAGCAGTCTCCTCTCCCTGACAGGACGTGGATCTGTGTGTTTAAACACACAGATCCACGGTCCTGCTCGGTTACTGGGCAATCGCGGGTGCCCGGCGGCCATCGCCGGGCACGCGCATCGGGTCCCCGGTGACGCGGCGCGCACGCGCGCCCCCTAGTGGATTTTAAGGGCGCAACGTCATATGACGTCTGCCCAGAATAACAGTGTCTTCCTGCCGCCGTCATTTGACGGCGGCCGGTTGACAACTGGTTAAAAGACTACTACTAGATTTATTCCACCAAGATCAGAAAGGATTTTAACATGGAAAGGGAAGGAAAGACAATTCTATTGTTCATAGGGCAACCCCCCTAATTTACCACCCCGTCTTTTTTTCTTTACTACCAATCCTTAGAAGGCATGACACAGGATGTACTGGATCTTTCTGAGAGAGATACTGGTTTAATTAGGGTTGGGCCTTCATACTGTATGTTGAGCTGGACTTCAATGTTTTAGTGAGACCTAGCAGCCTGCATTAGGGTCTATGTCACTATTTCTCCTCTTTTCCCTATTGGAAATTGTACGCGACAGGGGTGTCCATTGTCCATGTTGCCCTAACTCTGTAAACCTTACTGCAAAAAAATTTGATTAAATTCTGACATTCATGAAGTGCATATTGGTTTAATGGAACAGAAGCTATTTGCTAATTGTTTCGCCAATTTTATTTCTGTGTATTTGCGACTTATGGAGGGCTTTCAAACTTAAAGTAAGTCAGAGATTCTTCTACTTACCCTTCCCTCAGCCATAACTTAACAAATGCAATGAACCTTTCATGATCTTGGAATACTTGCTTTTTTTATTTTTCCTGCATGTGATTGGGTATTCTTTTCAACACAAAATTTTCTAATGTTCCCAAAGCATGGAAGCAAATTCCAATGTATAGTGCAACCTCCCCTGCAATTTGTCTTTAGTAAAGCAACCCTCTTTCTTTTTCTAAATTTGGGCTACTGATGGGGACATTGCCATAAGTTTCTAATGAGGGGCAAACTCCCGCTAATAAGTGACTTGAGAAAACGCTATGGGAGTTTTCCTATGGGTTCCTGGATACACGGTTAGATACAACACTTTCCTATATCATTCCTCACTGCTTTTGAGCAATTATGTGCAGCCTCTGAGCTCCCAAGTAAGCTTGTGTCCGCCATCTTTACAATTTTGCTCTTCCTGGTCTTGAAGAAATACCTGCCATGCAGTGGCGGCCCGTCCATAGGGGGCGCCCGGGCGCCACCCCCCCCTACCGCCCCCCCTACCGCTCGCTTCTGCGCCCGGCCGTCACTCACCACAACAATACATAGGTTCATGCATTGCATGAACCTATGTATTGCTGCCGCCCACTATTCAGATGGCCGGCCCCTTGAGCGCCGGCCATCTGAGTCACAGCGTCTGATTGGCCTTTAGAAGTGCCTATCAGAGCCAGCAGGCTCTGATAGGCTTCCCGACTACAGCCTGAGGGCTGTAATGGGCTTCTAAATACCTAATGAGAGGACGCACAGGGGTGCGTTCCCTGGCCAATCAGGTTCACCGGGTCTGGTTACCGGTAACCTGATTGGCTGAAGTGACATTGAGGGCGGGAGAAGACATCAAGGATGGAAGAAGGACGGCGCTGACTCGAGGAAGGTAAGTGCAGGGCTGGGGGGGAGAAACTGGCTGTATTATGGGGGATTAACTGGCTGTATTATGGGGGATTAACTGGCTGCATTATGGGGGATTAACTGGCTGCATTATGGGGGATTAACTGGCTGCATTATGGGGGATTAACTGGCTGCATTATGGGGGAGAAACTGGCTGCATTATGGGGGATTAACTGGCTGCATTATGGGGGAGAAACTGGCTGCATTATGGGGGGAAACTGGCTGCATTTGGGGACAAACTAGTGGCGTTTGGGCACAGTGGCTGCTTTTAATGGGCACAGTGGCGGCAATTGATGATTTTTTTTTTTTTCAGTTTGTTTGCGCCCCCCCCCAAAAAATTTGAGCACCAGCCGCCACTGCTGCCATGTATCAGAGAAGCACAATTGCAACAAATGATAACATTTACTCATAAGTCCTAGGTGGATTCTAAGACGCAGTAAACCTGCTAAAAGCTCTTTACTAGGGATGGGCCCGGTGCTCGATTCGAACCCACGTTCGAATCGAGCACCGGGCGTTCGCTCGCTCGGCGAGCCCAGAACTATTTGGGCCGTTCGCATCACATTCGTGTGATGCGAGCGGCCCCGCAATGCATTGCGGCCGGCGCGGCCGGCGCAGTGCATTGCTGACTGATGATTGGCCAAGCATGCACTGTGACCCCGCATGCTTGGCCAATCACAGCGCCCGAAACTCGGAGAGCAATAATTGGCTACAGGCAGGACGCCTGTAGCCAATTACAGCTCAGGGGCTTTAGTACACACCCCACCATTTAAAAGGCCGCCACGCCGTCGGCCCCGGTCACATGAGTTCCGGCTTTAGGAGAGATCAGTCTGCTGATTCTGTCTTTGCTTGATACTGAAAGATTTGCTCTTCTTTGCTAAACCATTGGCTATTTCTTTGCTAAACCATTGCTACCTAAGTCATTGATCGTTCATTGCTGCTGATTGCACAGTTAGTGTGTTATTAGCTGCTGCTGGGGATTAGTCTGGTGCGTGCTTACTGTTAGTACAGTATTGCAGTAGTACCAACCGCAGTGCTGTTAGCACAGCATTGCACCCCAACAGCACCCATAGGACTTCTAGTGTGTTAGTGGCAACAAACAGAGCTCCTATATTTTCTTCTCAGCAGCATCCATAGGACTTCTAGTGTGTTAGTGGCTTCACACAGAGCTCCTATATTTTCATCTCAGAAGCACCCATAGGACTTCTAGTGTGTTAGTGGCAGCAAACAGAGCTCCTATATTTTCTTCTCAGCAGCACCCATAGGACTTCTAGTGTGTTAGTGGCAGCAAACAGAGCTCCTATATTTTCTTCTCAGCAGCACCCATAGGACTTCTAGTGTGTTAGTGGCAGCAAACAGAGCTCCTATATTTTCATCTCAGAAGCACCCATAGGACTTCTAGTGTGTTAGTGGCATCACACAGAGCTCCTATATTTTCATCTCAGAAGCACCCATAGGACTTCTAGTGTGTTAGTGGCATCACACAGAGCTCCTATATTTTCTTCTCAGCAGCACCCATAGGACTTCTAGTGTGTTAGTGGCAGCAAACAGAGCTCCTATATTTTCTTCTCAGCAGCACCCATAGGACTTCTAGTGTGTTAGTGGCATCACACAGAGCTCCTATATTTTCATCTCAGAAGCACCCATAGGACTTCTAGTGTGTTAGTGGCATCACACAGAGCTCCTATATTTTCTTCTCAGCAGCACCCATAGGACTTCTAGTGTGTTAGTGGCATCACACAGAGCTCCTATATTTTCTTCTCAGAAGCACCCATAGGACTTCTAGTGTGTTAGTGGCATCACACAGAGCTCCTATATTTTCTTCTCAGCAGCACCCATAGGACTTCTAGTGTGTTAGTGGCATCACACAGAGTTCCTATATTTTCATCTCAGAAGCACCCATAGGACTTCTAGTGTGTTAGTGGCATCACACAGAGCTCCTATATTTTCTTCTCAGCAGCACCCATAGGACTTCTAGTGTGTTAGTGGCATCACACAGAGCTCCTATATTTTCTTCTCAGAAGCACCCATAGGACTTCTAGTGTGTTAGTGGCATCACACAGAGCTCCTATATTTTCTTCTCAGCAGCACCCATAGGACTTCTAGTGTGTTAGTGGCAGCAAACAGAGCTCCTATATTTTCATCTCAGAAGCACCCATAGGACTTCTAGTGTGTTAGTGGCATCACACAGAGCTCCTATATTTTCATCTCAGAAGCACCCATAGGACTTCTAGTGTGTTAGTGGCATCACACAGAGCTCCTATATTTTCTTCTCAGCAGCACCCATAGGACTTCTAGTGTGTTAGTGGCATCACACAGAGCTCCTATATTTTCTTCTCAGAAGCACCCATAGGACTCCTAGTGTGTTAGTGGCATCACACAGAGCTCCTATATTTTCTTCTCAGCAGCACCCATAGGACTTCTAGTGTGTTAGTGGCAGCAAACAGAGCTCCTATATTTTCATCTCAGAAGCACCCATAGGACTTCTAGTGTGTTAGTGGCATCACACAGAGCTCCTATATTTTCATCTCAGAAGCACCCATAGGACTTCTAGTGTGTTAGTGGCATCACACAGAGCTCCTATATTTTCTTCTCAGCAGCACCCATAGGACTTCTAGTGTGTTAGTGGCATCACACAGAGCTCCTATATTTTCATCTCAGAAGCACCAATAGGACTTCTAGTGTGTTAGTGGCATCACACAGAGCTCCTATATTTTCTTCTCAGCAGCACCCATAGGACTTCTAGTGTGTTAGTGGCATTACACAGAGCTCCTATATTTTCTTCTCAGAAGCACCCATAGGACTTCTAGTGTGTTAGTGGCATCACACAGAGCTCCTATATTTTCATCTCAGAAGCACCCATAGGACTTCTAGTGTGTTAGTGGCATCACACAGAGCTCCTATATTTTCTTCTCAGCAGCACCCATAGGACTTCTAGTGTGTTAGTGGCAGCAAACAGAGCTCCTATATTTTCTTCTCAGCAGCACCCATAGGACTTCTAGTGTGTTAGTGGCATCACACAGAGCTCCTATATTTTCATCTCAGAAGCACCCATAGGACTTCTAGTGTGTTAGTGGCATCACACAGAGCTCCTATATTTTCTTCTCAGCAGCACCCATAGGACTTCTAGTGTGTTAGTGGCATCACACAGAGCTCCTATATTTTCTTCTCAGAAGCACCCATAGGACTTCTAGTGTGTTAGTGGCATCACACAGAGCTCCTATATTTTCTTCTCAGCAGCACCCATAGGACTTCTAGTGTGTTAGTGGCATCACACAGAGCTCCTATATTTTCATCTCAGAAGCACCAATAGGACTTCTAGTGTGTTAGTGGCATCACACAGAGCTCCTATATTTTCTTCTCAGCAGCACCCATAGGACTTCTAGTGTGTTAGTGGCATCACACAGAGCTCCTATATTTTCATCTCAGAAGCACCAATAGGACTTCTAGTGTGTTAGTGGCATCACACAGAGCTCCTATATTTTCTTCTCAGCAGCACCCATAGGACTTCTAGTGTGTTAGTGGCATCACACAGAGCTCCTATATTTTCTTCTCAGCAGCACCCATAGGACTTCTAGTGTGTTAGTGGCAGCAAACAGAGCTCCTATATTTTCTTGTCAGCAGCACACATAGTACCTATAGTGTGTTAGTGTCAGCACCCATAGGACCTACAGTGTGTTGTGAGCACACATAGGAGCTCTATTTTTTATACTATATACACTACCGACTACAATGGCTGGAAGACCGCCAAGGAGAGGCAGAGCGTGCCGAGGCAAGAACACAGGGCAGGCAGGCTCTGTTTCTAGAGACAACAGTGCTGGCCATGGACGTGGTCGTGCATCGTCATCAGCACGTGGCCATGGGACACGCTTGTCTTTGTTTTCGGCAGCTGGACATGTGGAGCCGCATCATGCCGAAGGCTTGGTAGAATGGATGACCAAGCCCTCCTCATCCTCCTCATCCTCTCTCACCCAGGGTACTGGCAGAGCAGCTGCCAACGCGTACTCAATGGCATCATCAGCCACCCCTTCCCTAGACCCACCATGTCCTCCTGAGGAGTCCCCCGAACTGTTTGAGCACAGTGTTGGGTACATGCTCCAGGAGGATGCCCAACGGTTCGAAGGCTCGGATGATGATACCCAGCTTGAGGAAGTCAGTAGTGTGCGCGCAGAGAGAGGGGATGCTGAAGGACAGCAATCTGGCAGTACTGTTCCACCAGCTGCAGCTTACTGCCAGGTTTGCTCTAGTGGTGAAGAGGGAGGGGATGATGAGGTCACTGACTCCACGTGGGTGCCTGAAGGGAGAGAGGAGGAGGAGGAGGATGTGGCGTCACATGTCCAACGAGGCAGGATGCCCCCTGGAGGCCAGCTAGAGGCCAGCACAGCAACTGTACCACACCGCAGAGCTCCGCCTGTGCAGGGCGCTGCCTCTGCACGTTATCACAAAAGTTATTTGGTGTGGGCCTTTTTTGAGACGAGTGCATCAGATCGCACCACTGCTATTTGCAATATTTGTCTCAAGCGTATCTCGCGTGGCCAAAACATCAGCCGCTTGGGCACCACAAGCATGAGCAGACATATGTCGACCTGCCATGCAGCTCGTTGGCAAGCACACATAAAAGACCCACACCAAAGAACAAAGCGGACCTCTCCTTGCTCCTCATCAGCTGGGATCTCCATCCCCACTATATCTTCAGTCCTCTCTGAAAGCTGCTCTGAGAGGACTGAAGGTGTAGAATTAGGTGTGTCACAACCAAGTACTTGCAGTACACCGACGTCCGATTGTAGCAGGCAAATTTCCCTGCCCCAGCTGCTGGACCGTCGAAAGAAGTATACTCCCAGCCATCCACATGCCCAGCGGTTGAATGCTAGCTTGGCTAAATTGCTAGCACTTCAACTGCTGCCTTTTCAGTTGGTAGACTCGGCCCCCTTCCGTGAGTTTGTTCAATGTGCGGTTCCTCAGTGGCAGGTTCCCAAACGCCACTTTTTCTCACGGAAGGCGATTCCGTCTCTCTACCGGCATGTGGAAGGCAATGTCCATGCCTCGCTGGACAGGGCGGTCAGCGGTAAGGTGCATATTACCGCTGACTCATGGTCCAGCAGGCATGGACAGGGACGTTATCTTTCTTTCACGGCCTATTGGGTCACTCTATTGGCAGCTGGGAGGGATGCAGGACAAGGTGCAGTAGTGTTGGAGGTTGTTCCGCCACCACGCCTCCAAAATGCTACTACTGGTTGTGACACACCTCTCTCCTCCACCCCTCCTCTTCTTCTTCCTCCATGTCCTCTTCGAGTGCTCTGTCCTCGGAACCAGCGGTGCTCCGTAGGCGTACAAGGGGCTACGCGAGTACGCAGGCAAAAAGATGCCATGCCGTGCTTGCGCTGGTGTGTTTGGGGGACAGGAGCCACACTGGGCCAGAGGTTCTGGCAGCTCTGCAGGGGCAGGCCGAGAGGTGGTTGACGCCACGCCAGCTTAAGCCAGGAATGGTCGTTTCTGACAATGGCACCAACCTCCTCTCCGCCCTGCGACAGGGGCAGCTCACCCATGTGCCCTGTATGGCTCACGTCCTCAACCTGGTGGTGCAGCGGTTCTTGGGCAGGTTCCCAGGCTTATAGGATGTCCT
This sequence comes from Rana muscosa, assembly GCA_029206835.1. Classification (NCBI taxonomy): domain Eukaryota; kingdom Metazoa; phylum Chordata; class Amphibia; order Anura; family Ranidae; genus Rana; species Rana muscosa. Next base: position 651,691,909 of record CM055116.1, read on the forward strand.
GAGGCAGGCCAGGAAAGTCTGTGTGCATTTCCGCCGATCTTATAATGCCAGTGCTCGGCTGACTGAGCTGCAAAAGGAGCTGAACCTGCCCAAGAACCGCCTAATATGTGACATGCCCACCAGGTGGAACTCAACGTTGGCCATGCTGCAGCGACTGCACACGCAGCAGAGGGCCATCAATGAGTACCTTTGCGACTACGGCACCAGGACAGGGTCAGGGGAGCTTGGCTTTTTTTCCCCACGCCAGTGGAGCATGATCAGGGATGCATGCACTGTCCTCTCACCATTTGAGGAGGCCACGAGGATGGTGAGCAGTGACAGTGCATGCATCAGTGACACTGTACCTCTTGTCCACCTGTTGGAGCATACGCTGCGTGGGATAATGGACAGGGCACTTGAGGCAGAACAGAGGCAGGAAGAGGAGGACTTCCTTGCCTCTCAAGGCCCCCTTTATCCAGACAGTGTTCCTTCTGTCCCACCCATCACACAGGAAGAGGATGAGGAGGAGGAGGAGGATTGTGTGAGCATGGAGGTGGAGCCTGGCACTCAGCATCAGCAGCAGCAGTCTTTTAGGGATGATGTACAGTCCCAACAAACCAGTGGACTTGTACGTGGCTGGGAGGAGGTGGCTGGCGATCATGTCATCCTCAGTGACCCAGAAGACTCCCGACCGAATGCCTCAGCTAACCTACGCTGCATGGCCTCCCTGATCCTGCAAAGCCTGCGGAAGGATCCTCGTGTTCTTCGGATCAAGGAGAGGGACCATTACTGGCTGGCCACTCTCCTTGATCCACGGTACAAGGGTAAGGTTGCGGACCTTATCTTGCCGTCGCAGAGGGAGCAGAGGATGAGACATCTCAGGGAGGCCTTGCAGAAAGGTCTGTGTAACGCGTTCCCAGAAACTGGGAGGTTACAAACTCCTGGTCCTGGACGACGAGTTGCTGAGGCTTCGGTCAGTAGCAGAAGGAGCGGTGGGGAAGGTGGACGTCTGACCGATGCGTTCAGACAATTTTTTAGTCCGCAGCCCCAAGGTATGATCGGTTCCAGCAACCATCGCCAGCGTCTGATATACATGGTGCAGGAATACCTAGGGGCAAGGTCAGACTTGGACACCTTTCCGGGCGGGAGAAGACATCGAGGATGGAAGAAGGACGGCGCTGACTCGAGGAAGGTAAGTGCAGGGCTGGGGGGGAGAAACTGGCTGTATTATGAGGACAAACTGGCTGTATTATGGGGGATTAACTGGCTGCATTATGGGGGATTAACTGGCTGCATTATGGGGGAGAAACTGGCTGCATTATGGGGGATTAACTGGCTGCATTATGGGGGATTAACTGGCTGCATTATGGGGGAGAAACTGGCTGCATTATGGGGGATTAACTGGCTGCATTATGGGGGAGAAACTGGCTGCATTATGGGGGGGAAACTGGCTGCATTTGGGGACAAACTAGTGGCGTTTGGGCACAGTGGCTGCTTTTAATGGGCACAGTGGCGGCAATTGATGATTTTTTTTTTTTTCAGTTTGTTTGCGCCCCCCCAAAAAATTTGAGCACCAGCCGCCACTGCTGCCATGTATCAGAGAAGCACAATTGCAACAAATGATAACATTTACTCATAAGTCCTAGGTGGATTCTAAGACGCAGTAAACCTGCTAAAAGCTCTTTACTAGGGATGGGCCCGGTGCTTGATTCGAACCCACGTTCGAATCGAGCACCAGGCGTTCGCTCGCTCGGCGAGCCCAGAACTATTTGGGCCATTCGCATCACATTCGTGTGATGCGAGCGGCCCCGCAATGCATTGCGGCCGGCGCGGCCGGCGCAGTGCATTGCTGGCTGATGATTGGCCAAGCATGCACTGTGACCCCGCATGCTTGGCCAATCACAGCGCCCGAAACTCGGAGAGCAATAATTGGCTACAGGCAGGACGCCTGTAGCCAATTACAGCTCAGGGGCTTTAGTACACGCCCCACCATTTAAAAGGCCGCCACACCGTCGGCCCCGGTCACATGAGTTCCGGCTTTAGGAGAGATCAGTCTGCTGATTCTGTCTTTGCTTGATACTGAAAGATTTGCTCTTCTTTGCTAAACCATTGGCTATTTCTTTGCTAAACCATTGCTACCTAAGTCATTGATCGTTCATTGCTGCTGATTGCACAGTTAGTGTGTTATTAGCTGCTGCTGGGGATTAGTCTGGTGTGTGCTTACTGTTAGTACAGTATTGCAGTAGTACCAACCGCAGTGCTGTTAGCACAGCATTGCACCCCAACAGCACCCATAGGACTTCTAGTGTGTTAGTGGCAGCAAACAGAGCTCCTATATTTTCTTCTCAGCAGCACCCATAGGACTTCTAGTGTGTTAGTGGCTTCACACAGAGCTCCTATATTTTCATCTCATAAGTAGGGATGGGCCCGGTGCTCGATTCGAACCCATGTTCGAATCGAGCATCGGGCGTTCGCTCGCTCGTCGAGCCCAGAACTATTTGGGCCGTTCGCATCACATTCGTGTGATGCGAGCGGCCCCGCAATGCATTGCGGCCGGCGCGGCCGGCGCAGTGCATTGCTGGCTGATGATTGGCCAAGCATGCACTGTGACCCCGCATGCTTGGCCAATCACAGCGCCCGAAACTCGGAGAGCAATAATTGGCTACAGGCAGGACGCCTGTAGCCAATTACAGCTCAGGGGCTTTAGTACACGCCCCACCATTTAAAAGGCCGCCACGCCATCGGCCCCGGTCACATGAGTTCCGGCTTTAGGAGAGATTAGTCTGCTGATTCTGTCTTTGCTTGATACTGAAAGATTTGCTCTTCTTTGCTAAACCATTGGCTATTTCTTTGCTAAACCATTGCTACCTAAGTCATTGATCGTTCATTGCTGCTGATTGCACAGTTAGTGTGTTATTAGCTGCTGCTGGGGATTAGTCTGGTGCGTGCTTACTGTTAGTACAGTATTGCAGTAGTACCAACCGCAGTGCTGTTAGCACAGCATTGCACCCCAACAGCACCCATAGGACTTCTAGTGTGTTAGTGGCAGCAAACAGAGCTCCTATATTTTCTTCTCAGCAGCACCCATAGGACTTCTAGTGTGTTAGTGGCAGCAAACAGAGCTCCTATATTTTCTTCTCAGCAGCACCCATAGGACTTCTAGTGTGTTAGTGGCATCACACAGAGCTCCTATATTTTCTTCTCAGCAGCACCCATAGGACTTCTAGTGTGTTAGTGGCAGCAAACAGAGCTCCTATATTTTCTTCTCAGAAGCACCCATAGGACTTCTAGTGTGTTAGTGGCAGCAAACAGAGCTCCTATATTTTCTTCTCAGCAGCACCCATAGGACTTCTAGTGTGTTAGTGGCAGCAAACAGAGCTCCTATATTTTCTTCTCAGCAGCACCCATAGGACTTCTAGTGTGTTAGTGGCATCACACAGAGCTCCTATATTTTCTTCTCAGCAGCACCCATAGGACTTCTAGTGTGTTAGTGGCAGCAAACAGAGCTCCTATATTTTCTTCTCAGCAGCACCCATAGGACTTCTAGTGTGTTAGTGGCAGCAAACAGAGCTCCTATATTTTCTTCTCAGCAGCACCCATAGGACTTCTAGTGTGTTAGTGGCATCACACAGAGCTCCTATATTTTCTTCTCAGCAGCACCCATAGGACTTCTAGTGTGTTAGTGGCAGCAAACAGAGCTCCTATATTTTCTTCTCAGCAGCACCCATAGGACTTCTAGTGTGTTAGTGGCAGCAAACAGAGCTCCTATATTTTCTTCTCAGCAGCACCCATAGGACTTCTAGTGTGTTAGTGGCATCACACAGAGCTCCTATATTTTCTTCTCAGCAGCACCCATAGGACTTCTAGTGTGTTAGTGGCAGCAAACAGAGCTCCTATATTTTCTTCTCAGCAGCACCCATAGGACTTCTAGTGTGTTAGTGGCAGCAAACAGAGCTCCTATATTTTCTTCTCAGCAGCACCCATAGGACTTCTAGTGTGTTAGTGGCAGCAAACAGAGCTCCTATATTTTCTTCTCAGCAGCACCCATAGGACTTCTAGTGTGTTAGTGGCAGCAAACAGAGCTCCTATATTTTCTTCTCAGCAGCACCCATAGGACTTCTAGTGTGTTAGTGGCATCACACAGAGCTCCTATATTTTCTTCTCAGCAGCACCCATAGGACTTCTAGTGTGTTAGTGGCAGCAAACAGAGCTCCTATATTTTCTTCTCAGCAGCACCCATAGGACTTCTAGTGTGTTAGTGGCAGCAAACAGAGCTCCTATATTTTCTTCTCAGCAGCACCCATAGGACTTCTAGTGTGTTAGTGGCAGCAAACAGAGCTCCTATATTTTCATCTCAGAAGCACCCATAGGACTTCTAGTGTGTTAGTGGCATCACACAGAGCTCCTATATTTTCATCTCAGAAGCACCCATAGGACTTCTAGTGTGTTAGTGGCATCACACAGAGCTCCTATATTTTCTTCTCAGCAGCACCCATAGGACTTCTAGTGTGTTAGTGGCAGCAAACAGAGCTCCTATATTTTCTTCTCAGCAGCACCCATAGGACTTCTAGTGTGTTAGTGGCATCACACAGAGCTCCTATATTTTCATCTCAGAAGCACCCATAGGACTTCTAGTGTGTTAGTGGCATCACACAGAGCTCCTATATTTTCTTCTCAGCAGCACCCATAGGACTTCTAGTGTGTTAGTGGCATCACACAGAGCTCCTATATTTTCATCTCAGAAGCACCCATAGGACTTCTAGTGTGTTAGTGGCATCACACAGAGCTCCTATATTTTCTTCTCAGCAGCACCCATAGGACTTCTAGTGTGTTAGTGGCATCACACAGAGTTCCTATATTTTCATCTCAGAAGCACCCATAGGACTTCTAGTGTGTTAGTGGCATCACACAGAGCTCCTATATTTTCTTCTCAGCAGCACCCATAGGACTTCTAGTGTGTTAGTGGCAGCAAACAGAGCTCCTATATTTTCTTCTCAGCAGCACCCATAGGACTTCTAGTGTGTTAGTGGCATCACACAGAGCTCCTATATTTTCATCTCAGAAGCACCCATAGGACTTCTAGTGTGTTAGTGGCATCACACAGAGCTCCTATATTTTCTTCTCAGCAGCACCCATAGGACTTCTAGTGTGTTAGTGGCATCACACAGAGCTCCTATATTTTCATCTCAGAAGCACCCATAGGACTTCTAGTGTGTTAGTGGCATCACACAGAGCTCCTATATTTTCTTCTCAGCAGCACCCATAGGACTTCTAGTGTGTTAGTGGCATCACACAGAGTTCCTATATTTTCATCTCAGAAGCACCCATAGGACTTCTAGTGTGTTAGTGGCATCACACAGAGCTCCTATATTTTCTTCTCAGCAGCACCCATAGGACTTCTAGTGTGTTAGTGGCATCACACAGAGCTCCTATATTTTCTTCTCAGAAGCACCCATAGGACTTCTAGTGTGTTAGTGGCATCACACAGAGCTCCTATATTTTCTTCTCAGCAGCACCCATAGGACTTCTAGTGTGTTAGTGGCAGCAAACAGAGCTCCTATATTTTCATCTCAGAAGCACCCATAGGACTTCTAGTGTGTTAGTGGCATCACACAGAGCTCCTATATTTTCATCTCAGAAGCACCCATATGACTTCTAGTGTGTTAGTGGCATCACACAGAGCTCCTATATTTTCTTCTCAGCAGCACCCATAGGACTTCTAGTGTGTTAGTGGCATCACACAGAGCTCCTATATTTTCTTCTCAGAAGCACCCATAGGACTTCTAGTGTGTTAGTGGCATCACACAGAGCTCCTATATTTTCTTCTCAGCAGCACCCATAGGACTTCTAGTGTGTTAGTGGCATCACACAGAGCTCCTATATTTTCATCTCAGAAGCACCCATAGGACTTCTAGTGTGTTAGTGGCATCACACAGAGCTCCTATATTTTCTTCTCAGAAGCACCAATAGGACTTCTAGTGTGTTAGTGGCATCACACAGAGCTCCTATATTTTCTTCTCAGCAGCACCCATAGGACTTCTAGTGTGTTAGTGGCATTACACAGAGCTCCTATATTTTCTTCTCAGAAGCACCCATAGGACTTCTAGTGTGTTAGTGGCATCACACAGAGCTCCTATATTTTCTTCTCAGCAGCGCCCATAGGACTTCTAGTGTGTTAGTGGCAGCAAACAGAGCTCCTATATTTTCTTCTCAGCAGCACCCATAGGACTTCTAGTGTGTTAGTGGCATCACACAGAGCTCCTATATTTTCATCTCAGAAGCACCCATAGGACTTCTAGTGTGTTAGTGGCATCACACAGAGCTCCTATATTTTCTTCTCAGCAGCACCCATAGGACTTCTAGTGTGTTAGTGGCATCACACAGAGCTCCTATATTTTCTTCTCAGAAGCACCCATACGACTTCTAGTGTGTTAGTGGCATCACACAGAGCTCCTATATTTTCTTCTCAGCAGCACCCATAGGACTTCTAGTGTGTTAGTGGCATCACACAGAGCTCCTATATTTTCATCTCAGAAGCACCAATAGGACTTCTAGTGTGTTAGTGGCATCACACAGAGCTCCTATATTTTCTTCTCAGCAGCACCCACAGGACTTCTAGTGTGTTAGTGGCATCACACAGAGCTCCTATATTTTCATCTCAGAAGCACCAATAGGACTTCTAGTGTGTTAGTGGCATCACACAGAGCTCCTATATTTTCTTCTCAGCAGCACCCATAGGACTTCTAGTGTGTTAGTGGCATCACACAGAGCTCCTATATTTTCTTCTCAGAAGCACCCATAGGACTTCTAGTGTGTTAGTGGCATCACACAGAGCTCCTATATTTTCTTCTCAGCAGCACCCATAGGACTTCTAGTGTGTTAGTGGCATCACACAGAGCTCCTATATTTTCATCTCAGAAGCACCCATAGGACTTCTAGTGTGTTAGTGGCATCACACAGAGCTCCTATATTTTCTTCTCAGAAGCACCAATAGGACTTCTAGTGTGTTAGTGGCATCACACAGAGCTCCTATATTTTCTTCTCAGCAGCACCCATAGGACTTCTAGTGTGTTAGTGGCATTACACAGAGCTCCTATATTTTCTTCTCAGAAGCACCCATAGGACTTCTAGTGTGTTAGTGGCATCACACAGAGCTCCTATATTTTCTTCTCAGCAGCGCCCATAGGACTTCTAGTGTGTTAGTGGCAGCAAACAGAGCTCCTATATTTTCTTCTCAGCAGCACCCATAGGACTTCTAGTGTGTTAGTGGCATCACACAGAGCTCCTATATTTTCATCTCAGAAGCACCCATAGGACTTCTAGTGTGTTAGTGGCATCACACAGAGCTCCTATATTTTCTTCTCAGCAGCACCCATAGGACTTCTAGTGTGTTAGTGGCATCACACAGAGCTCCTATATTTTCTTCTCAGAAGCACCCATACGACTTCTAGTGTGTTAGTGGCATCACACAGAGCTCCTATATTTTCTTCTCAGCAGCACCCATAGGACTTCTAGTGTGTTAGTGGCATCACACAGAGCTCCTATATTTTCATCTCAGAAGCACCAATAGGACTTCTAGTGTGTTAGTGGCATCACACAGAGCTCCTATATTTTCTTCTCAGCAGCACCCACAGGACTTCTAGTGTGTTAGTGGCATCACACAGAGCTCCTATATTTTCATCTCAGAAGCACCAATAGGACTTCTAGTGTGTTAGTGGCATCACACAGAGCTCCTATATTTTCTTCTCAGCAGCACCCATAGGACTTCTAGTGTGTTAGTGGCATCACACAGAGCTCCTATATTTTCTTCTCAGCAGCACCCATAGGACTTCTAGTGTGTTAGTGGCAGCAAACAGAGCTCCTATATTTTCTTGTCAGCAGCACACATAGTACCTATAGTGTGTTAGTGTCAGCACCCATAGGACCTACAGTGTGTTGTGAGCACACATAGGAGCTCTATTTTTTATACTATATACACTACCGACTACAATGGCTGGAAGACCGCCAAGGAGAGGCAGAGCGTGCCGAGGCAAGAACACAGGGCAGGCAGGCTCTGTTTCTAGAGACAACAGTGCTGGCCATGGACGTGGTCGTGCATCGTCATCAGCACGTGGCCATGGGACACGCTTGTCTTTGTTTTCGGCAGCTGGACATGTGGAGCCGCATCATGCCGAAGGCTTGGTAGAATGGATGGCCAAGCCCTCCTCATCCTCCTCATCCTCTCTCACCCAGGCTCAGGGTACTGGCAGAGCAGCTGCCAACGCGTACTCAATGGCATCATCAGCCACCCCTTCCCTAGACCCACCATGTCCTCCTGAGGAGTCCCCCGAACTGTTTGAGCACAGTGTTGGGTACATGCTCCAGGAGGATGCCCAACGGTTCGAAGACTCGGATGATGATACCCAGCTTGAGGAAGTCAGTAGTGTGCGCGCAGAGAGAGGGGATTCTGAAGGACAGCAATCTGGCAGTACTGTTCCACCAGCTGCAGCTTACTGCCAGGTTTGCTCTAGTGGTGAAGAGGGAGGGGATGATGAGGTCACTGACTCCACGTGGGTGCCTGAAGGGAGAGAGGAGGAGGAGGAGGAGGAGGATGTGGCGTCACATGTCCAACGAGGCAGGATGCCCCCTGGAGGCCAGCTAGAGGCCAGCACAGCAACTGTACCACACCGCAGAGCTCCACCTGTGCAGGGCGCTGCCTCTGCACGTTATCACAAAAGTTCTTTGGTGTGGGCCTTTTTTGAGACGAGTGCATCAGATCGCACCACTGCTATTTGCAATATTTGTCTCAAGCGTATCTCGCGTGGCCAAAACATCAGCCGCTTGGGCACCACAAGCATGAGCAGACATATGTCGACCTGCCATGCAGCTCGTTGGCAAGCACACATAAAAGACCCACACCAAAGAACAAAGCGGACCTCTCCTTGCTCCTCATCAGCTGGGATCTCCATCCCCACTATATCTTCAGTCCTCTCTGAAAGCTGCTCTGAGAGGACTGAAGGTGTAGAATTAGGTGTGTCACAACCAAGTACTTGCAGTACGCCGACGTCCGATTGTAGCAGGCAAATTTCCCTGCCCCAGCTGCTGGACCGTCGAAAGAAGTATACTCCCAGCCATCCACATGCCCAGCGGTTGAATGCTAGCTTGGCTAAATTGCTAGCACTTCAACTGCTGCCTTTTCAGTTGGTAGACTCGGCCCCCTTCCGTGAGTTTGTTCAATGTGCGGTTTCTCAGTGGCAGGTTCCCAAACGCCACTTTTTCTCACGGAAGGCGATTCTGTCTCTCTACCGGCATGTGGAAGGCAATGTCCATGCCTCGCTGGACAGGGCGGTCAGCGGTAAGGTGCATATTACCGCTGACTCATGGTCCAGCAGGCATGGACAGGGACATTATCTTTCTTTCACGGCCCATTGGGTCACTCTATTGGCAGCTGGGAGGGATGCAGGACAAGGTGCAGTAGTATTGGAGGTTGTTCCGCCACCACGCCTCCAAAATGCTACTACTGGTTGTGACACACCTCTCTCCTCCACCCCCTCCTCTTCTTCTTCCTCCATGTCCTCTTCGAGTGCTCTGTCCTCGGAACCAGCGGTGCTCCGTAGGCGTACAAGGGGCTATGCGAGTACGCAGGCAAAAAGATGCCATGCCGTGCTTGCGCTGGTGTGTTTGGGGGACAGGAGCCACACTGGGCCAGAGGTTCTGGCAGCTCTGCAGGGGCAGGCCGAGAGGTGGTTGACGCCACGCCAGCTTAAGCCAGGAATGGTCGTTTCTGACAATGGCACCAACCTCCTCTCCGCCCTGCGACAGGGGCAGCTCACCCATGTGCCCTGTATGGCTCACGTCCTCAACCTGGTGGTGCAGCGGTTCTTGGGCAGGTTCCCAGGCTTACAGGATGTCCTGAGGCAGGCCAGGAAAGTCTGTGTGCATTTCCGCCGATCTTATAATGCCAGTGCTCGGCTGACTGAGCTGCAAAAGGAGCTGAACCTGCCCAAGAACCGCCTAATATGTGACATGCCCACCAGGTGGAACTCAACGTTGGCCATGCTGCAGCGACTGCACACGCAGCAGAGGGCCATCAATGAGTACCTTTGCGACTACGGCACCAGGACAGGGTCAGGGGAGCTTGGCTTTTTTTCCCCACGCCAGTGGAGCATGATCAGGGATGCATGCACTGTCCTCTCACCATTTGAGGAGGCCACGAGGATGGTGAGCAGTGACAGTGCATGCATCAGTGACACTGTACCTCTTGTCCACCTGTTGGAGCATACGCTGCGTGGGATAATGGACAGGGCACTTGAGGCAGAACAGAGGCAGGAAGAGGAGGACTTCCTTGCCTCTCAAGGCCCCCTTTATCCAGACAGTGTTCCTTCTGTCCCACCCATCACACAGGAAGAGGATGAGGATGAGGAGGAGGAGGAGGAGGAGGAGGATTGTGTGAGCATGGAGGTGGAGCCTGGCACTCAGCATCAGCAGCAGCAGTCTTTTAGGGATGATGTACAGTCCCAACAAACCAGTGGACTTGTACGTGGCTGGGAGGAGGTGGCTGGCGATCATGTCATCCTCAGTGACCCAGAAGACTCCGGACCGAATGCCTCAGCTAACCTACGCTGCATGGCCTCCCTGATCCTGCAAAGCCTGCGGAAGGATCCTCGTGTTCTTCGGATCAAGGAGAGGGACCATTACTGGCTGGCCACTCTCCTTGATCCACGGTACAAGGGTAAGGTTGCGGACCTTATCTTGCCGTCGCAGAGGGAGCAGAGGATGAGACATCTCAGGGAGGCCTTGCAGAAAGGTCTGTGTAACGCGTTCCCAGAAACTGGGAGGTTACAAACTCCTGGTCCTGGATGACGAGTTGCTGAGGCTTCGGTCAGTAGCAGAAGGAGCGGTGGGGAAGGTGGACGTCTGACCGATGCGTTCAGACAATTTTTTAGTCCGCAGCCCCAAGGTATGATCGGTTCCAGCAACCATCGCCAGCGTCTGATATACATGGTGCAGGAATACCTAGGGGCAAGGTCAGACTTGGACACCTTTCCCACCGAAAATCCTCTGGCTTACTGGGTCCTGAGGATGGATCACTGGCCAGAGCTTGCACAGTATGCAATTGAGCTACTGGCCTGTCCTGCATCCAGCGTTCTTTCCGAACGCACATTCAGTGCTGCTGGAGGATTTGTCACCGATCATAGGGTGCGCCTGTCCACCGACTCGGTTGATCGACTGACCTTCATAAAAATGAATCAGTCTTGGATCACCACCAGCTACCAGACACCTGAAGCGGATATAACGGAATAATTTATAATGTCACATCCCTTCAAGACTGCCTATGCTGATGCTGAGTGACTGTCCTGTTATGTTCACTGACTATCCTCTTCCTCCTCCTCAATGATCCATGCCACCACACCAGTGCCTAAGGCACAATTTTTCAGCCCCTGTATAACAGGGGCATGTAATTACAATTTTTTAAAAAGATGCTTCGCAACAGGTGTGACTGCTGTGCTCCAAGTACAGTATCTGTGAGGGGTTGCAGTGTTGTGGCACCAGCACCAGTGCCTAAGGCACAATTTTTCAGCCCCTGTTGGGGCGTGTAATTACAATTTTTAGGCAATGCTTTGCAACAGGTCTCATTGCTGTGCTCAGAGTACAGTATCTGTGAGGGGTTGCAGTGTTGTGGCACCAGCACCAGTGCCTAAGGCACAATTTTTCAGCCCCTGTATAACAGGGGCGTGTAATTACAATTTTTTAAAAAGATGCTTCGCAACAGGTGTGACTGCTGTGCTCCAAGTACAGAATCTGTGAGGGGTTGCAGTGTTGTGGCACCAGCACCAATGCCTAAGGCACAATTTTTCAGCCCCTGTTTAACAGGGGCGTGTAATTACAAATCTTGATCTAATAGTTCACAGCAGGGCCCATTCCTGCGCCCACCAAGAGTAACTATGAGGGCCTACAGTCTTGTGGCAACACCATCCACCACCACCACCACCACCAAAGGCCCAATTTTTCTGCCCTGTTCAACAGGTGCATGCAATTACAAATCTTGATCTAATAACTCACAGCAGGGCCCATTCCTGCACCCACCAAGAGTAACTGTGAGGGCTTACAGTCTTGTGGCAACACCGTCCACCACCACCACCACCACCACCACCACCAAAGGCCCAATTTTTCTGCCCTGTTCAACAGGTGCATGCAATTACAAATCTTGATCTAATAACTCACAGCAGGGCCCATTCCTGCACCCACCAAGAGTAACTGTGAGGGCTTACAGTCTTGTGGCAACACCGTCCACCACCACCACCACCACCACCAAAGGCCCAATTTTTCTGCCCGGTTCAACAGGTGCATGCAAGTACAAATCTTGATCTATTAACTCACAGCAGGGCCCATTCCTGTGCCCACCAGTCTTGTGGCTACACCAACATCTAATAGGGCAAATTTCTGCAGAGTATATACGGCAGGCCCCTACTTTCAAACATCCAACTTACAAACGACTCCTACTTGCAAACGGCAAGAGAAAACAGGAAGTGAGAGGAAATCTACCCCTAGGAAGGGAAATTCTATCCTGTTAGATTTAATTTGGGAAAAAGGTATCTCCTCTCTACTGATGCTTTATCACCAATCCTTGTTTCAATTAAAACCCCACTTTTCCAAAAACATTTGTCATTGGGACGGAAAGTGAGGTGACATGTTCTGAACAGATGTGCAAAGACAGCAAATGTTACAGGGGTGATAACCCCTCCCTATGTTCTCCAAAAAGCTTAAAAATAGATTTTTTTGGGATGGAGCTACACTTCATAATGTACCTGTTCAGATTCTATTTAAGAACAAACCTACAGTCCGTGTCTTGTTTGCACCACCTATATACTGCTGTTCAGAGTATATAGGGTTGTAGGTATAGGGTTTTATTTTGGGTGCGGGGTCCCCCTTAATATCCATACAAGACCCAAAGGGGCTGGGGTGGGGGGGGGGGGGGTGATGGGGTAGCCATGCCATTTTTCTCAAGGATTTTCAGCCATATGGCGGCCAGGACAAGACATGACATTAAAGCCGCAAGTGGTTTTAAATGGCTTCTTTTTTTCCTTTACAAATGTCATTTTGTGCAAGGACAGTTCTAAACACGGGAAACACATGCCACTTCACAGGCATACTTTAGACACCCCCCAGGTACCATATTTAAAGGAAAATTTCACTTTTTTTTTTTCACTTTATGAATCATTAAAATGACTGCTCCCGGAAAAACGTTAGTTTTTAAAATTTCTTTTTGCATTGATATATGTCCCCTGGGGCAGGACCCGGGTTCCCAAACCTGTTTTATGACATTAACATGCATATTGGCCGTTGTAATTAGCAATTTTGATTTCGAACGTTCGCGTCCATTATAACGAATAGGGTTCGAAAATTCGCGCAAACTTTCGGTCCGTTCGAAGGTTCTGGTGCGAACCGAACCCGGGGGTGTTCGGCTCATCCCTACTCTTTACTCACTGGTACTAGCTACCTTTCCCAGATGGCTGCACTATGCTAGCGAGGATGCAGGCAGAGGGGTGTCTCATATATATATATCTGGTGAAAATTGCCCTAAAATATTGCCTCTTGCACATCTACCGGATGCTTTTCTGTTTTATGCCCCTCCTATATACACTAAGCAGTTTCTTTCCCAGGGCAATTAAAGCACTGAATGTTAATAAAAAAGTTAATAGTAAGTAATGAATAAATGGGATTAGTGTATTGGGGAGAAACTATGCAATGGTTATTTTAAATTATGTAATTACATTTTTTATTTGTATTTATTATATTTGTTTTTTTATTTTTATTTATTTATGTGTTGTGATTTGTGGATTGGAATGTTGTATTTAGCAACACACTGACTGGAGAAAAGAAAAGCTCAATAGAAGCAATCATCTCAGAATCAAACCTTTGTTCATTTATTGTCCTATCCAGCATTTTGGGTTGTGGATACTAGACTGGCTAAACAGAGTTGCAAATCCTTTGGGACCAGTGTAATAATTCCACCATGTGTCGTCTTCACCTTAAGTAGAAATGCACACTCACCAGACGTAGTTTCTATCTAAAAATAGAACAGCCAAATATGCTTGTAGTGATATTGTTTTTACGAAGAGACTAGTTGTTGCATAAGTTTAACATCCAATGAATCCAGTACAGGAAAGCTCTCTTGCCTTTGTAAACATTTAAAGTACCAAGGCATTCAGAATCTGACATCCACAAACGAATCACCAATAGCAAAGAAAAAAATCTCATAGTGTAGTATTTATTGTTGTGCACATGTAAAAAACATATCCAAATTCATAAAACATATATTAAAAGCATAAGCTGCTGGTAACACTTACATAAAATGGGGCCAATCTGGGTAAGAGTTGCTGCAGGACCTCAGGCATCAAATTAAATGACTCAACAGCGGTCTCATGCCACAGGCATCTTCAGCAGTACATCATTTTAATAAGGAAAGGCCTGTTACTTATATAGCCCCGCAAAGAATGTTATATTTTCATTCTTGGGAGTCAGCACGACTCCTCAGCGCCACTTCTGGTCTGTCCAGACGTCACTTCCAGGTCAGCACCATCTTAAAAGAGGTTGCAACATCACTTCTGGTCCTGGCGGATGTCACTTCCTGCCTCGCACCATCTTCAAAGAGGTCGGACATCATATCCGGTCTCGGTGCCATTGTAATGGAGATCAGGGCATTAACCAAATTACATTTTCGCTCCTGCGCCATATAAAATACAACTAAAGATACAGTAGATGACTATTATTTAAGGGCTCAGCACCATTATAATGGAGGCCAAGACAAAAAGAAACCTACATGGCGGCAGGCCAAATGCACTGAAGAAGGTGCAATGCCTTACAACAATGTGTGTGTGTATATATATATATATATATATATATATATATATATATATTAAAAACTACAAAAAGAATAAACAAAAAAAAAAAAATATATTAAAATGAAAATGTAATAGGTGGAGATTGCATAATTTAGCCAAAATCCCACCATATAAAAATGAAGCAGAAAAAAAAATTATATAAATTGCACTGGAATATAAAATATAAAAACTGCATGGGCTCTATATCACAAACAATGTTTTATAATAGCAATAAATATGTGATCAGCTAATGGCATAAGAAAAAAAAATGAAAAACAAAATAAAAGCAAAAACTATATTATCTAACACTGTATGTAAACACCTAAAAGTATATAAACACGACAAATAGAATATGAATGGGATGTCTAACTGTTGTCAATAAAGCAATTTATGTCCTATTCCACATTCAAGCCTAGAGGGGAGAAAGATTTTAAGTCATACAACCATTTAATTTTGAATCCAGATACTTCTCTGGTATGCTGTCAACCCCTCCAATGAGGTGATCGTTTATCCATGCCTGTAAATTTAGGACCTGTGACATAAATTTATCAGAGATTTATCCCCTCTCCATAATAACAGAATATCATCAATGTAATGTTTATAAAAGAGTAGATTATAATATATGGTGTCTAATTCCCAATTGGACATATATAGCTTTGCCAGACTAGGGGCAAACTTCGCCCCCATCGCTACCCCTTTGTATTAAAGGTAAAATTAACCAATAAACCAACAGTAATTATGTGACATTAAGAATTCTAATAGAGTTAGGATGAAATCCCATTGTGTTGGAGTAATAGAACTGCCATAAAGATATTGCTGAATGTTTTTTTTACCATCATTATGATCAATGATGGTGTAAAGTGAAGCCATATCTGCTGTGACTAAAAAGGTTTCTTCATCAATATGAATGTTCTTTAACTCATTTAATAACTGTTTTGAATCTTTAAGACATGCTGGGGTATTATTCACCAATGTTTGCAAAAGAGTGTACATATACCCCTATTCTGGAAGTTAAAAAACCTATTCAATGATGATCAGCCTACCCAGGGTCTTTATGTACCTTTGGTAAGCAATAAATAATAGGGATTTTAGGTGCTCTCAAATAATCTCTTTCTTTCTTATTTAGAATCCCATCCTAAAATCCACTTCTCACAACAACTTAAAAAAAACAAAACATAGTGGCATCCTTTCTATTTGCTTTATGTGTACATAATTAGTTTTATCCATAAGGACTATTCCTCCTCCTTTGTCGATGGGTCTAATAATTAAGTCCTGCCTCTCCAGTAATTTTTTCATACCTGAAAAAGGCAACCACAGCTGTCAGTAGCTGGAACATGTAGGTATTGTCCACTTTATAACTGATGTGGTAAGCATATGTCGTTTCTGAATAATAGATCCACAAAGTCAGTTTTTTCAAAGCATATTTTATGGGATTATCAACTTATTTTTTAAGTCTATTTTGGCTGTAATTTACAGTTCCGAACATGCCCCAAACCTAGTTTTTCCCAATAATTTGCTGTGATCTTTTTTTCCAAACAATGTGGCTTATCACCAGTGAGTCCAATCTGTTTCAGCACTTACTATTTCCCCGTTTATTCTCTACTCTGTAATTTCGATGACTCATTGAAGTCAATGTCTTTAGAAAGCGAGACTGGTAAACAGCCATTGATGTTACAAGGAAAATTACTGCACAGTACACAAAAGAAACACAATGTTTTGCAAATGGGTCATTTATAAGACAGAAATAAATTGCAGCCACTGGGAAGGAAATGGAGGGCAATCATTTCTATCAATGTAGTTCTGTTTTCCAGCCAAGTATTGCCTTTGGACAAGAACAGCATATGCCTAAACTGTCAGTCTTATTATATATGTGAAATATTACCTACTTTTTGTGAACAGTAAGGCTACAGGATTTGGCAAAATGACACTATTAGTTTAATTGTGTTGTTCTCAAATGATTATTAATGATATGGTGTCCTCACAATAATGGTAAGATGCAAAAAAAAAAAAAGACTGTCATCTTTGTATCTGATCCAAATAATAGAATCGTTCTAGCTGGGAAAGTTAGGCTTAGCACTAATAGCTGCTGCCATGGGCAAACTGCAGTTCTGAATTATGAAAATAAAATACTTTTTGGCCACCCAATCCTTGGATTTTTGGCAGATGCTAGAAAGGATACCCATTTGACAATTTCTCTATTAATGAGGTTTCATTGCCAGGGGCGAGTACCTGAACAGGTTCAATTTTATGCAGGTTTGATTAATCTGGTTAGAAATTCAGAAAGCCTAAATTTAGCGGTGAATCCCATTGAAGTCTCTGGGGGGAAGGGGTGTGGGTGGAATCCTTTTTATAAACTTTGGCTGTTTTTAGAGCAAATAGTTAAATTATTGTCAGAAAGGGCATAGGGAGCCAGACACTTCTTTGCGAGACATGTACCAATGCAACAAACAAAAAAATAAAATAATGTACAGTGGGGAGAGGGTCCTTTTCATGGGGCTTGGAAAATAAAAACTCCTCCCTTGCAATAGGGTCCCCCTTGCATTGCAGGGGTTGCCTGATCGTTTAGTCTGGGGCAGAAGATTAAGAAGCAAAATACCTTACTCCTCGCTTCAGCAGACTTCCTCCAGCATTGCGACTGCTCCATTGCAGCTCCTCTCTAAGCTGTGACTAGCTCCACTCACACGCCAGCATACCATACAGGGTTATTGTCCCTGTATGGCATGTGATGAGGAATAGGCTAATTTCACAGACCGGAGCTTTGGGCAGAGGTGGGGACTGCCAGAACTGGCTGGAATGAGGAATCAGGTAAGTGAAATAGCCTCTCAATCTCTCACCTAGACATAATGAGCAAAAAAAAAAAACAGAACTAAACACTGCTATCCTTTGCAGTCAAGAAAGCTGCCATTTAACCTCTATTTGATCATCTGCAGTTATAAAGGTGCAGCATATGTGAGTAATTATAACCCCAGCCATTTCATGGCTTGACAGTTCATTTGAGAGCACACCACTTATGACAATCATCATTCTTGACAATGCCTAGAATGTAACCATTTTTGGAAACAGGTAAATCAATGGGCTTAGTTTAACTTTACCCCCTTGCGATGTGGGGGGGGGGGGCACTGCAGAATGGATTTTTTTCCCTGGAGTTGAAACATGATATTGTGCATGAACAGCAAAACATTCTACTATACCTTCAAAAATCGAATTTATAGCCTGAGTTTTCACAGCTTTTATCTAGAGATTGGTAGAGAGGTGTAACATTTGAGAGAGAGAGGAATAAAAAGCACAACGACCTCTATACATAGACAGGGATGAAGTCTATAGGGGGAAATCTATCCAATTCTGACCATTTGTAAGACTAAGGCCTCGTACACACGACCGAGTTTCTCGGCAAGAACCAGCAAGAAACTTGCTGGCAGAGATGTCTTGCCGAGAAATTTGTTCGTGTGCATGGTTTCTCGTCAAGAAAACCGACAAGTAATCTCGACGAGAAAATAGAGAACCTGCTCTCTATTTTCTCGTCGAGATTCTCGTCGGCATGTTTCTCGATGAGAAAATTGAGTGTGTGTACACTTACCTGTCCTCCCGGAAGCCCGCGCATGTTCGAAATGAATTTGACGCATGCGCGGTAGCTTCCTAGGCATAGGTAGGGTATACCAAGATGGCGGCGACAGCATCGAATGTGACGAGCGCATGCTCGTTGTAGTCGATGACGTCACCGCGTACGCTCCATTCAAAGAACCGCGAGCGTCTGTACACTCGGCCGGGACAAGTTTCTTGTCCAAGAATCTCGTCGAAAAAAACGACATGTTTTTTTCGACGAGAATCTCGGCCGTGTGTACGAGGCTTAATAAGCAAGCTATTGTCAAACAAAAGCATGTGAAGCTGGGAACTGCCACTGGGAGGCATGTACCAATGGCAAAAAAAAAAAATCATTATTGTCAGTTCTCTCTAATGATCCAATACTCACTGACAATATAGCTGATGTAAGCCCCACATTTTATAGGAAGAGTGATGGGTTATACATTCTTTCAAATGTGTGGGTCCTCGTGACTCAGGGGCAAAGGCACTGCGTTATAGGTGTTCCTTATTTCTGATAGGGAACCTGAAAGTTTTCGGCAAAAGTTTGCAATTCGTGAACTTTGTAAAACCTGGGGATTCCTTGCAAACCAATGGTAGTGGCAAATCTAATCCTCATCCCTATGCACTGTTACTGTCAGCTGTAATAGATACATTATTATACTGGTGTAGAGTGAATTGATTTTTAATTAATACATTACTACATTAGTTTCTGTTTTGTTTATATTTTTCACACATTCAACATTAACCACTTCAATACCGGGCATTTTCACCCCCTTCCTGCCCAGGCCAATTTTCAGCTTTCAGCATTGTCACGCTTTGAATGACAATTGTGCGGTTGTGCAACGTGGTTACCAAACAAATTTGACGTCCTTTTTTTCCCACAAATAGAGATTTCTTTTGGTGGTATTTGATCCTCTCTGTGGTTTTTATTTTTTGCGCTATAAACAAAAAAACACTGACAATTTTGAAAAAAACACAATATTTTTTACCTTTTGCTATAATAAATATCCCAATTAAAAAAAAAAAAAAAAATGTTTGTCTCAGTTTAGGCCGATATGTATTCTTCTACATATTTTTAGTAAAAAAATCGCAATAAGCGTATAGTGATTGGTTTGCGGAAAAGTTATAGTGACTACAAAATAGGGGATAGATTTATGACAATTTTTTTATTTTTTTACTAGTAATGGCGGTTATCTGCGATTTTTGTCAGGACTGTGATATTGCGGCGGACAGATCGGACACTTTTGACACTATTTTGGGACCATTCACATTTATACAGCGAACAGTGCTATAAATATGCATTGATTTTTGTATAAATGTGACTGGCATTGAAAGGGTTAACAACAGGGGGCGATAAAGGGGTGATTCTAACTGTTGGGGGAGGAGACTGACTGGGGGAGGTGACCGATTGGTCTCCCTATGTACAAGGGACACACCATCGGTCTCCTCTCCCTAACAGGACGTGGATCTCTGTGTTTACACACAGAGATCCACGTACCTGGCACTGTAAATGCCGATCGCGGGTACCTGGCGGAGCATAGCGGCCGCCAGGCACGCGCATCGGCACCGGCGTGACACGGCGGGCACAGATATCCCCCGATGCGCACCCGCGGCGGCGCGCAGGGAACTAGTAAACAGGAGGACATCCAGGGATGCCCTCCTGGCAACTGAGCGCCGCTCTGTAGATGTCTTTTGTCTATAGTGAAGTGGTTAATGTTCTGGAACATCACAACTGAAAGATCTACTGGATGTGTAGCAAATTAATAATCAATACTCTCATATCCAGTCCATATTGGGCATCAAGTCAGGTTAAGAGGAATTTATTTATTTATGAATTTTTTTGGAAATGGCTTTAATTCGAAAATTTCCACCAATCTGATTTGCTGTTTGAATAGATAGGGTCATTGACTTGCAAAACCTTTGTTAAATCACCCATTGAGTGTGTCTAGGATTCCAGCAATTAAGCTGTAAATGTATATGTCTGCAATATAAATAGCCTTGTTCCTGATAATTTAATCCTTTCTCATTCACTTAAATAGCTCCCTAGACATATGTAGTATTTTATATGTAGCTGGTAGAGCAATCAGAAGGTAGACTTTCCAGCAATGTTATAAATGACCACCACTTCACCATTTTAGAATGCATTGTAGTAGCGAAGTGGTTAAAATCTACATGTAATGCTGAGATGTACAAAATATTTTTTTATGTTGCCCATCCATACACTTGATGGCATGTCCAACAATTTAAAAAAAAGATTATTGCTGGCATTCTTTTCATTTGTAATTAAAGGGGTTGTAAAGGTTCGTTTTTTATTTTCTAAATAGGTTCCTTTAAGCTAGTGTATTGTTGGTTCACTTACCTTTTCCTTAGATTTCCCTTCTAAATATTTTTTTTCTTTGTTTTCTTTGTCTGAATTTCTTACTTCCTGTTCCTCCTCAGTAAGCTGTTCAGTAAGCTGTTCTGGATGACTCCACACCACTCGGATAATGGTGTGAAGTTCAGTGAGGAGAAACAGGAAGTGAGAAATTCAGACAAAGAAAACAAACATTTAGAAGGTAAATAGAAGGAAAAGGTAAGTGAACCAACAATACACTAGCTTAAAGGAACCTATTTGGAAAATAAAAAAACGAACCTTTACAACCCCTTTAATTACAAATGAAAAGAATGCCAGCAATAATCTTTTTTTTAAATTGTTGGACATGCCATCAAGTGTATGGATGGGCAACATAAAAAAATATTTTGTACATCTAAGCATTACATGTAGATTTTAACCACTTCGCTACTACAATGCATTCTAAAATGGTGAAGTGGTGGTCATGTATTTATGTAGTGCTTTTTTTAAAGTGGTTGTAAACACACTTTTTCAACTTGCACCTACAGGTAAGCCTAGATTAAGGCTTACCTGTAGGTGCATGAAATATCTCCTAAACCTACACGGTTTAGGAGATATTTACTAAAAATGACAGGCTCCGCTGTCTACGGCGCATGCGCGGCGTAGACAACGGCGCATTCATGGGGTTAATCCCATTCACGAAATCGGCTACTTCCCAGCAATCGCTGGGCGTAGCCGAATGTGACGGCTCACGCGTGCATGCGCAGAGGCACGTCTTTGCCGCTCCAGCCAATCACAGCGCCGGAGCGGCGCTGTGATTGACTGGTGGGGCGATACCTGGAAGTAACATTCCGGCTATCGCCGCAGTGATGTC
Organism: Rana muscosa; assembly: GCA_029206835.1. Classification (NCBI taxonomy): domain Eukaryota; kingdom Metazoa; phylum Chordata; class Amphibia; order Anura; family Ranidae; genus Rana; species Rana muscosa. The sequence continues at coordinate 651,713,540 of CM055116.1, forward strand.
TGCGTCTGGAGAGAGGGACGCGCACTGCTTCGGGGGCCCCGATCTAAGGTAAGTGGTACATAATGAGCTAGTATACTAGTCATACTAGCTCATTATGCCTTTCTCTTGCAGGTTGGCTAAGAAAAAAAAAAAGATTAGTGGGTTTACAACCACTTTAAATGGCACAGTGGAAAAAAGAAGAGGTGGCCAGTGTGCCAGTGACTAAAGACACAGAGCAGATCAAAGAGGTTCTATGCCTTGTGATCTCTGTGATTGGCAATCACACCAATTACAAATGTAAACAGTGCTACACTGTGCATGTGCAGCCCTCTAGAAAAGGATGGTGCACCCTCCTCTACCTCTAGGGGGCGCTTGTCCTGTCAGGTGCAGAAAGACAGGACAGAGCCATATAAAGAAGTGGCAGTTCTTCTGACAGGCTTAAGCTCAACAAGTATCTTGTACGATTTTATTAGCATAGGGGGTTATACTATGGTGTAGTATGACTGCATAGTATGTTTTTTTTTTTCACTAAGATCAATTAACTCATTAACCACTTCAGCCCCAGAAGGATTTACCCCCTTCCTGACCAGGCCATTTTTTGCGATACAGCACTGTGTCAATTTAACTGACAATTGGGCATTTGTGCGACATTGTACCCAAACAAAATTTATGTCCTTTTTTTCCCACAAATAGAGCTTTCTTTTGGTGGTATTTGATCACCTCTGCAGCTTTAACTTTTTGCGCTATAAACAAAAGAACAGCGACAATTTAGAAAAAAACACAATATTTTTTACTTTTTGCTTTAATAAATATCCCATAATAAAAAAAATAAAAAAAATTCTTCATCAGTTTAGGCCAATACATATTCTTTTACATATTTTTTGTAAAAAAATAGCAATAAGCGTATATTGATTGGTTTGTGCAAAAGTTATAGCGTCTACAAACTTTGGGAAAGATTTATGGCATCTTTATGGCATTTTTATTATTTATTTTTTTACTAGTAATGGCGGTGATCTGCGATTTTTATCAGGACTGCAACGTTGCGGCGGACAGATCGGGCGCTTTTGACACATTTTTGGGACCATTCACATTTATACAGTGATCAGTGCTATAAAAAGTGCTATAAAAATGCCCTGATTACTGTGTAAATGTCACTGACAGGGAAGGGGTTAACACTAGGGGGCGATCAAGGGGTTAAATGTGTTCCCTAGGTGTGTGTTCTTACTGTGGGGGGATAGGACTGACTTGGGGAGGAGACAAATCGTTGTTCCTATATACTAGGAACAACAGATCATTCTCCTGACCCCTGACAGAACGGGGATTTGTGTGTTTACACACATAAATCCCTGTTCTCGCTCTGTCAGGAGCGATCGCGGGTTTTCACGATTTTTGGAGACTTTTTACTCATAAAGGATGGCATTATATTATCTTACATAAACATTTGACATCTCATCAAATCCTGCCTCTTTTGGACATGCTTTTTTGGACACACTCTACATATGGTAGTATCAGGAATCAGGTATGACCAGAGCTGTGTGGACTGCAACAGAGGAAACCGCAAGCAGAAATAGATAAAGTAAAATGGTTTATTAATATAAATAAATGTAAATGTGAACACACCACCAGAATAAATGAACAATCAAATAGTCAAACAGAGATGATAACTAACCAGCATAAGTAGTAAAAGGGGGAACCAGAAACGTAGTCATGCCAAGCCAGAAGGATCCAGGAATGAGGAGCAGAACAACAGGATCAGGGATCAGGTATCACAACAGGTTCAGGGATCAGGGCTCAGGGCTCAGGTATCAGGAATAAGGAAACAGGTAACAGGCAACAGGTCGGGGCACGAGGACAATACCAGGGCGGTGTGTGTATGCACCTGCCGGGTATTTATACCTGCTAACAGGCTCAGGTGATTCCTAATTGCAGGAGGAGATACCTGCTCCACCCTGCCAGGATCCACCCGCTGGTGGACGCCAGTACTGCGGCCCAAGGATCACATAACACCAGCAGGGAAAGGCTCTCCTGACAGTTCCAAACTGCCAGGAGACACCTGCTGGTGGACATCAGTACTGCACGCCAAATATCAGATGGTATTACCAGTGAGTGGAACCTTTACTGACAGTACCCCCCCTCAAAGGAGCGACCTCCGGACGCTCCAACTAGCCTTTGCTGGGGCAAGTCCATGATATCAAGCCGAGCAGCAGATAAAGTCACATGAGGAAGGTCCATGGCTCCAAGCCGGGCAAGGTGCAGCTCGAGCTGAGCAGCGGGTACAGACACATCAGGCAGGGTAAAAAGTAAGTCAGGCTGGGTAGCAGGTAAGTCAAGCTGGGCAGCAAGTATGGGTACATTGAGCTGGGCAGCAGACACATCAATCTGGGCAGCAGGAACAGTCACATCAAGCTGGGCAGCGGGTACGGGCACATTAAGCTGAGCAGCAGACAGTGGCACATCAGGTTGGGCAGCAGACAAGAACATCTCAGGCTGGGCAGCGGACAGGAACACATCGGGCTGGGTAGCAGGCTCCGGGTCATCGAGCTGAGCAGCAGACAGGAACACCTCAGGCTGGGCAGCCGACAGGAACACCTCAAGCTGGGCAGCAGACCGGAACACCTTAGGCTGGGCAGTGGACAGGAACACATCAGACTGGGCAGCGGGCTCCTCAGGCCGGGAAACGGGTACCACAACCTCAAGCTGGGAAGCGGGCATCGGATCTTTTAGGCCGGGAAATGGGCACCACATCCTCAAGCCGGGAAACGGGCACCACATCCTCAAGCCGGGAAACGGGCACCACGACCTCAAGCCGGGAAACGGGCACCACAACCTCAAGCCGGGAAACGGGCAAAGGATCTTTAAGCGGGGTCACAGGCACCGAATCTTCAGGCGGGGTCACTGGCATCAGGACTTCTGGTTGGAAGACAGGCACTGGAACATCGGGCTGGAAGGCGGGCATCGGGACATCAGGCTGGAACACCGGCTCTGGCGCTCCAGGCTGGAACACCGGCTCTGGCGCTTCAGGCTGGAACACCGGCTCTGGCCCTTCAGCCTGGAACACCGGCTCTGGCCCTTCAGCCTGGAACACCGGCTCTGGCACTTCAGGCAGGCAGGCTGGTACAGGAACTTCAGGCTGGCAGGCTGGTACAGGAACTTCAGGCTGGCAGGCTAGTACAGGAAGCAGAGATTGGATATTGGTATCTGGTGGGAAGCTGAGCTGCGACTGGGCTTGCCATGGGTGATGGGAGAAAAGGCTTTTGAGCAGGTAGGTGTCTGATGGTAGAAGTGGTTTGTTTAACAAAGGACTGACCGGACTTAATGCACTCAGCAATCACCTGTGGGGAACTGGCAGAGTAGTGCTCACAAAAATCAGCAGGATCGTCTTCAAACAGCCATACTAGGGATACAACCTGGATTTATAGTGAAAGGAGTAGTGAAATCATCATGGCCCTCAGGAATACAGGGCAGGGCCAGCTCAGTACAGATTTTAATCAGAGGCTGCACCTCCCCAAACAGTATATACCCCTGATTGACCAGGAGGTGAGCCGATCGGATAGCCGCAAACAACTGGTCCCTAGACCATCCTTCCAAAGCCTGACGGCAATAATCACCACTTTCAGTTGCCAGCAGAGAAAAATAAATAACCTCATCAGTATTCATGTTTGCAAACAAATGGTTCCCCTGTGCAGCCACTTCTGATCAGGAATGGCCCTGGTATTCTATCAGGAATCAGGTATGACCAGAACTGTGTGGACTGCAACAGAGGAAACGGCAAACAGAAATAGATAAAGTAAAATGGTTAATAATATAAATAAATATAAATGTGAACACACCACCAGAATAAATGAACAATCAAATAGTCAAACAGAGATGATAACTAACCAGAATAAGTAGTAAAAGGGGGAACCAGAAACATAGTCATGCCAGGCCAGAATCATTAACGGGGGGTCAGCAGATGGGGGGCCAGGAGTGGACAGACAGGGAGCAGAGCAAGGATCCAGGAATGAGGAGCAAAACAACAGGATCAGGGATCAGGGATCAGGTATCACAACAGGTTCAGGGATCAGGGATCAGGGCTCAGGTATCAGGAATCAGGAATTAGGAAACAGGTAACAGGCAACAGGTCGGGGCACGAGGACAATACCAAGGCGGTGTGTGTATGCACCTGCAGGGTATTTATACCTGCTAGCAGGCTCAGGTGATTCCTAATTGTAGGAGGAGATACCTGCTCCATCCTGCCAGGATCCACCCGCTGGTGGACGCCAGTACTGTGGCCCAAGGATCACATAACACCAGCAGGGAAAGGCTCTCCTGACAGTTCCAAACTGCCAGGAGACACCTGCTGGTGGACATCAGTACTGCATGCCAAATATCAGATGGTATTACCAGTGAGTGGAACCTTTCCTGACAGTACCCCCCCTCAAAGGAGCGACCTCCGTACGCTCCAACTAGCCTTTGCTGGGGCAAGTCCATGATATCAAGCCGAGCAGCAGATAAAGTCACATGAGGAAGGTCCATGGCTCCAAGCCGGGCAAGGTGCAGCTCGAGCTGAGCAGCGGGTACAGACACATCAGGCAGGGTAAAAAGTAAGTCAGGCTGGGTAGCAGGTAAGTCAAGCTGGGCAGCAAGTATGGGTACATCGAGCTGGGCAGCAGACACATCAAACTGGGCAGCAGGAACAGTCACATCAAGCTGGGCAGCGGGCACGGGCACATTAAGCTAAGCAGCAGACAGTGGCACATCAGGTTGGGCAGCAGACAAGAACATCTCAGGCTGGGCAGCGGACAGGAACACATCAGGCTGGGTAGTGAGTGGAACCTTTCCTGACAGGTAGGTTCATAATTATGTCCTTTTATATACACATGGAAGGTAAAAAATAAATAATAAAAGAATAAAATAAATTATATACCTATCCATTACCTGATATATGCTTATTTAGCAATAGTGGCTGTATCCCTTACCCAGATCCAACGCATATATAATAGACATTTACAAATACGTTATTTGCCAGGTGTATATGTTTTTCACCCTATGGCAAGCCCATTTCGGCTGAAATATGTTTTAAGGACTCTCGTTCTGTAGCTGTCTGTGCGCTTTTCCTCTGCCTCTCCTTGTGGCATGACATTGGGCATTCCATGTTTCTTTACTGCAATCTGGGTATCTACGAACACTTAAAATATGTTACTTAAAATATCATTAATACAAACAGTTTTTCTCTTTAACTCTATTGTCCTATTAAGAACACATACAATATACCTTGTTTTTGCTGTCAAATTTGAATTGTATTCAATTGAGTGCTCTCCCTTTCATTTTGGGTCTACTGGTGGCTACCAATTTAAAGTCCACGTTCATCCTTGGTTTTTCTTTTTCACTGTTATCATTAATACATCACTAAATGTAAGTGTAGCGCCCTGCTCCCAATGACTGGGCGCTATGTTTCAATTTAGAGGGTATCTGAGCCAATAGCTAGGCTCAGATGTAAATAATTGATGTTAAATTAGCCTCTGTTCCAGATATGGCTGTGTTGGGCAGACTTCCCACTGTTTGCCTGTAAGTGGCGTTACCACCGGCCAATGTGGAAGACAGACAGGCCAGAGTGTATTGGGTACCTTCCCCCGGGAACAGTTCAGTGGGCATGGTCTACCCGCTGGGCATGCTGGGGAAGGGTACTTAAGGGGTCCTTCGTCCCCTCATGGCACTCCTAGCGTGAGGGGTGTATTGTGTGATTTTTAGCCTCGGAACCATGCTGGTCTGAGGCCGCAAATCCAACCAGTAGGCCCAGTTATGCTGACTGGGTCTGCACTTTGAAGGTGATCCTGTGCTGTCCGTCCTGAGGGAGGAAGCCACTCAATTGGAGGAAACCAGGGGAGGACCTGTCCTGGAAAAGACCAAGCGGAAGGCTGGTGTCTTGAGGAGGGCCTGGTAATTCTATTGGAGGATGCACCGCAACTAAAGTTACCTTACAGTCTGCCCGGTCGGCTTAAAGGCTCTTGACTGTTTGGCTGGAAGTTCGGGTGTTGAGTCCTGTGGCAGAGGATACCAGGTTATCTAATTCTGTGCACCACCAGTCTGTGGCAGAGACTGGTCCTGATATTGTTCGTGCATCATACCGGCTGCTAGGCCAAGTGAGAGGGGCCTATCCGGGTGAGCAATACCCACTCCAGGGAGAGTGGTGAGTGACTGTATACTTGAGGAGTTCTCCCCAGTGATCTGTACCGTGTGCCTGAACCTACCCCTTCCCTTCACCTTTCTATATGTTTATGTAAAAAGGAAAACAAAACCTAACTGCTTAAGGTTTTACATCTTGTGTGGACATTGGAGTTTCTACAGACTTTCTTCCCCTAGACAATGAATAACGAGGTAACGTGCAGGCCCAAAATTAAACCAACAGCTCCTGTGGGGGTAGTGCTACACGTGGGGGCTCGAGTCCGGGATTTGCCGTTACCTCTCGCAACTGTGAAAAGGATATTTGCTTTATTGAAAGTCTACAAGAAAGTGTTGGACTGTGCTTGAATTGAAACCAAAGGGGTAAAGGTACAGATCACTTTGTTACTGCGAAGGCCGTGGGCGGAGCCAGGAAAGAAAAGCCGGGAGCTACGCGCAAAAAGAACTCAAAGGGGTGGAGTTCCTGCCAACTGTGAGCTACACGTGAGTGTGTTTGGCGCCAAAGACCGGAGGCTGCCAGATCAAGTGAGTGGAACAGAAAGCAGCATGTCTTTGATTTCGTGGCACCACCCAGGCCAGGGCCTAGAATGTTCCCCATGCCTGCTGCTTTGAGTGCTAAGCCATCTGGAGCCTTACTCACAGATACAGGGATCAGATTGAAGCCACGTGGACGCTTCGTGCTTTATACAAGCGGAGATGTGGAGGCGCTGGGCATGCTGTGCCCTGGATGTGAAGAACTGGCAGTTCAGCTACGTCCATTTGCCCGGTGCCCATTCTGTGGGGAATACTTATTTGAGGTGGAGCAACCCACTGCATTGCCTCATGCTTATCGGGTGGACTGGGATACAGGCACCGCTACGTTGGAGGATGTCGCCTTCGCCCCTGCGGTTCAGCCTGTGCGCACTACTTCTGCTACAGAAAGGGAGTCTGAAAGAGATGTTGCTACCAGTACAGAGGTACCAGCGGACATAGCAGCGGATACCACGTCTACAGCATGTACTGTATCTCCATCCCCCTGGGGAAATGGAAGGTGGGATACGTCAAGGCTTCCCGTGGCCGTGGTCGAGGCCTACCCCAGTGTTTACTGGAACCGGACCCCATGAGCGATGATATTCCCGTGAAGTACACGACAGGAGCTGGTAAGAAACCTGGGGGAAAAGTGACCGGGACTTTAGTTAATTATTTGCCGGCAGAAGAGTTAGCAGACTCTGACCTAGACTCTTTGTCGGATGCTGGTGATGACTATTTGTTTGAACCCAAACCTAGAGAGTTGTTACGGAACAACGTGGGAGATGCTGCCTCAACACGTAGCTGCTCAGAGTGGGCAGATATGGACTCCAGGGAAACTACCCCCAGGTAGGGAACCCCGGACATTGCTAAAGTGACTTTGCCTGTAAAAAGGACTGTTCTTAAACCTACAAAGCCCATGGTGAAAAAGTCACCGGATTCGTGTGTTTTGCCGGGGACGGGGAGTTCTCGGACATTGCCTAGACTCGCCTGTCTACAACGAGTGATAATGAAAAGGGTAGCCACGGAGTACGGCCTGGAGTTCCCGTACGTGCCGAAACAGACAATGCAGGAGATTGAGGCAAACAGGGAGCAATGGTGCAGTGAAGCCATCTGGAACTATTTAGAAGTACCGAAGCCATTCCGGAAACTGGACTATTCATTTATCATGACTGATCGGTTCCAGGGGTGCCAGTTGGATTGGAATTAGGGGCGGCATATCCATGCCGATCGAGTAGTCATTTGCAGACCAGGGAAGGACAATGTCACTTATTTTATCACCACACTGGACAAGCAAGGAAAACCCCTGACTTTGCCGGATCCCAGGTTTTACCTATGAGGAGTTAAAGTAACTTTTTTTTGTCTTTGACTACATTTTTCTTTGCCAAGGAAAAAGTAAACCTTTCAGCTGAGAGAAGGATTTTTGTTGCCTTCTCATTTTTCATGCTAGCTGGACTTTGGGGAAGTTAGCCAGTTAGGAATAGGGTGCTGAGGACGTCGGGATCAAGATCTGAACTGTTACAGCACCTGCTTAAAGAACTTTTGTGTGTTGCCTCTGACACTAGGTGGCAGTGGTTGATAGAGTAGGTAAATACTTTTCTAGATTCATCATTTATGCTTTAAAACTTAAGAAGGAGAGTTCCACCTTTAAATAGAGGTGTAGCTCTGCTTCTGTAGAAATGTTTAGGATGTATACAGTTATTTTGCTGTGTGCCTTTTGTGTCTTGTTTTCTCTTTTAGGTACCAGATCTGCTTTCAAGGCCTCCGGAGAATAGGGAGGGCTAGATAGTTAGTGATGGTTAGTGATGTATAATGTATATTGTGCTATGCTCTTATTGAAAATGTTATACTATTGTTATGTTTGTCCTTTTCCTCTCTCCCTTTCCCCCATCCAAGTTTTTGGTTCAGGTGCCAAATCCTCAGGCTTGAGGAGTTGCTCTTTTTTCAGACACTGGGGACAGTGTCTTTATGTGGAGGGGGGAGTATGTAGCGCCCTGCTCCCAATGACTGGGCGCTATGTTACAATTTAGAGGGTATCTGAGCCAATATCTAGGCTCAAATGTAAATAATTGATGTTAAATTAGCCTCTGTTCCGGCTATGGCTGTGTTGGGCAGACTTCCCACGGTTTGCCTGTAGGTGGCGTTACCATCTCGGGCCAATGTGGAAGACAGACAGGCCAGAGTGTATTGGGTACCTTCCACCGGGAACAGTTCAGTGGGCATGGTCTAATCTTTTGGGGTCCTTCGTCCCCTCATGACCCTCCTGGCGTGAGGGGTGTATTGTGTGATTTTTGGCCTCTGAACCATGCTGGTCCGAGGCCGCAACTCCAACCAGTAGGCCCAGTTATGCTAACTGGGTCTGCTGCACTTTGAAGGTGATCCTGTGCTGTCCATCCTGAGGGAGGAAGCCATTCAATGGAGGAAACCAGGGGAGGACCTGTCCTGGAAAAGACCAAGCGGAAGGCTGGTATCTTGAGGAGGGCCTGGTAAATCTATTGGAGGATGCACCGCAACTAAAGTTACCTTACAGTCTGCCGGGTCGGCTTAAAGGCTCTTGACTGTTTGGCTGGAAGTTCGGGTGTTGAGTCCTGTGGCAGAGGATCCCAGACTATCCAATTCTGTGCACCACCAGTCTGTGGCAGAGACTGGTCCTGATATTGTTCGTGCATCATACCGGCTGCCAAGCCAGGTGAGAGGGGCCTATCTGGGTGAGCAATACCCACTCCAGGGAGAGTGGTGAGTGACTGTATACTTGGGAAGCTCTCCCCAGTGATCTGTACCGTGTGCCTGAACCTACCCCTTCCCTTCACCTTTTTATATGTTTATGCAAAAAGGAAAATAAAACCTAACTGCTTAAGGTTTTACATCTTGTGTGGACATTGGAGTTTCTACAGACTTTCTTCCCCTAGACAACGAATAACGAGGTAACGTGCAGGCCCAAAATTAAACCAGCAGCTCCTGCAGGGGTAGTGCTACATAAGCAAAGCAAACAGCAAACAGTGTAAGATTTTAAATAGTGCGAGAGGAAAAAGCAGTACAAGGAGCCAATCAGTTCTTGTGCTGACATGTAGCATGTGTATAGGAATATAAAGTAGTGTAACAGAGAGATGAACTCATCTGTGCTGCTTCTCCTCTCACTGTCCAAGCACAGGCTGGGGTGGGTCCAGATTGACCTGGACATTAGACAAGACTGTGAAAAAAGGTAAACCAAGGACCCTAGCTTCATATTTATTATTGTGTTAACTGCATGCATGATTAAAGTAAGTAAATGGTAATTGTAGCACTTCAAGGTATTAAGTACTTCTCAGTGAGATCACAGTATGCCCCCTGACTATGTCTCCAACTAATTTTTCCTCTAGACCAGTGTTCGCCAAACTAAGGTCCGTGTGCCAGATGCGGTCCTTTTGATATTCCCCCATTGATACAAGGTACTGTTCCTCCCACTGACACCAATGATGGGGAACTATTCCTCTGCTGATATGAGGCACTATTTCTTCCACCAACACCAATGATGGGGCACTACTCCTTCCAAAAAACACCAAGAATGTGGAATTATTCCTTCCACCAACACCATTGATGGGGCACTATTCGTTCCACCACCACAAATTATGAGGCACTATTCCTTCCATCAAGAGCACTGATGGGGCACTCTGCCTCCCACTGATACCAAGGATGGGGCACTATTCCTTTCACCAACACCAAGGATGGGGCACTATTCATTCCACCATCACCAATGATGGGGCACTCTGCCTCCCTCTGATACCAATGATGGGGCACTATTCCTTCCACCAACACCAAGGATGGGACACTATTCCTTTCACCAACACCAAGGGTGGGGCACTATTCCTTCCACCAAAAGCAATAATGGGGCACTCTGCCTCCCATTGATACAAATGACAGGTGCACTATTCCTTCCACCAACACCAAGGATGGGGCACTATTCCTTCCACCAACAGAAATGAAAAGGGACTATTCCTTCCACCATCACCAATGATGGGGCACTTTTCCTTCCACCAAGAGCAATGATGGGGCACTCTGCCTTCTATTGATACCAATGATGGGGCACTTTTCCTTCCACCAACACCAAGGAAGGGGCACTATTCCTTCTACCAACACAAATGAAGGGGCACTATTCCTTCCACCATCACCAATGATGGGGCACTATTCCTTCCATCAAGAGCAATGATGGGGCACTATGCCTCCCACTGATACCAATGAGGCTGCACTATTCCTCCCACTGATACCAATGAGGATGCACTATTCAGCTTACTGAAACCAATGATGGGGCATTATTCCTTCCACCAACACCAAGGATGGGGCACTATTCCCTTCCACCAAGAGCAATGATGGGGCACTACTGTATGCTTCCCACTGATACCAATGAAGCTGCATTATTCCTCCCACTGAAACCAAAAATGGGGTGCTATTCTTCCCAATGTCACCAAAGATAGGGCTCTTTCACATTGGTGACAGGATCTCTGTGGTAAATCACTTTTCAAGAGGCGGTACAGCAGTGGCTTCCAGGCATTCAGGAGACAATTCTACAGCCTCTTAAATGCCTGTTAGGTTAAAATTATATAAAATTATTACTAATTGTTGCTGTATATCGTGTCAGGAACTTAATCATGCAGATGTGTGCTAAAAAAAAAAAAAATGTAGGGTGCCACTGCCTAAGCTGAACTTTTTTTTTTAAATGCCAGTTGCCTGGCTGTTATGTTTATCCACAGGCTGCCGTACTTACAGTGGGGCAAAAAAGTATTTAGTCAGCCACCAATTGTGCAAGATCTCCCACTTAAAAAGATGAGGGAGGCCTGTAATTGTCATAATAGGTTTACCACAACTATGAGAGACAAAATGTGGAAACAAATCCAGACAATCACATTGTCTGAACTGGAAAGATTTTTTTTTGCAAATTATGGTGGAAAATAAGTATTTGGTCACCTACAAACAAGCAAGATTTCTGGCTTTCACAGACCTGTATCTTCTTCTTTAAGAGGCTCCCCTGTCCTCCACTCATTACCTGTATTAATAGCACCTGTTTGAACTTTTTATCAGTATAAAAGACACAGATCCACAACCTCAAACAGTCACACTGCAAACTCCACTATGGTGAAGACCAAAGAGCTGTCGAAGGACACCAGAAACAAAATTGTAGACCTGCACCAGGCTGGGAAGACTGAATCTGCAATAGGCAAGCAGCTTGGTGTGAAGAAATCAACTCTGGGAGCAATAATTAGAAAATGGAAGACATACAAGACCACTAATAATCTCCCTCGATCTGGGGCTCCACGCAAGATCTCACCCCGTGGGGTCAAAATGATCACAAGAATGGTGAGCAAAAATCCCAGAACCACACGGGGGGACCTAGTGAATGACCTGCAGAGAGCTGGGACCAACGTAACAAAGGCTACCATCAGTACCACACTACGCCGCCAGGGACTCAGATCCTGCAGTGCCAGACGTGTCCCCCTGCTTAAGCCAGTACATGTCCAGGCCCGTCTGAGGTTTGCTAGAGAGCATTTGGATGATCCAGAAGAGGATTGGGAGAATGTCATATGGTCAGATGAAACCAAAGTAGAACTGTTTGGTAGAAACACAACTCGTCGTGTTTGGAGAAGAGAGAATGCTGAGTTGCAACCAAAGAACACCATACCTACTGTGAAGCATGGGGGTGGCAACATCATGCTTTGGGGCTGTTTCTCTGCAAAGGGAACAGGACGACTGATCCGTGTACATGAAAGAATGAATGGGGCCATGTATCGTGAGATTTTGAGTGCAAACCTGCTCCCATCAGCAAGGGCATTGAAGATGAAACGTGGCTGGGTCTTTCAGCATGACAATGATCCCAAACACACCGCCCGTGCAATGAAGGAGTGGCTTCGTAAGAAGAATTTCAAGGTCCTCGAGTGGCCTAGCCAGTCTCCAGATCTCAACCCCATAGAAAACCTTTGGAGGGAGTTTAAAGTCCGTGTTGCCCAGCGACAGCCCCAAAACATCACTGTTCTAGAGGAGATCTGCATGGAGGAATGGGCCAACATATCAGCAACAGTGTGTGACAACCTTGTAAAGACTTACAGAAAACGTTTGACCTCTGTCATTGCCAACAAAGGATACATAACAAAGTATTGAGATGAACTTTTGATATTGACCAAATACTTATTTTCCACCATAATTTGCAAAAAAAAATCCTTACAAATCAGACAATGTGATTTTCTGGATTTGTTTCCACATTTTGTCTCTCATAGTTGAGGTATACCTATGATGATAATTACAGGCCTCTCTCATCTTTTTAAGTGGGAGAACTTGCACAATTGGTGGCTGACTAAATACTTTTTTGCCCCACTGTAGAGGCAATGATCCAGGTCAAATATGCAAGTCAGTTCTCTCTGACTGAACTACTTAGTTGCTTGTGTGTTACAGGTCAGTAACATATAAAGCATAGAGGCCAGAGATAGCCAGGAAACTAGCATTTTCAGAATGAAGTCAACAATGGCAGCCCACATATTTCTCTCAGCACAGATTGCATTTACTGTTAAAAAAAATAGGCTTAAAAATCTTGGTAGCTGTGCACATTTTGGTAGAGCAGCATGTGGGTGGCATAAAATTGCATAGAACAGTCTACATTTACTTGGGTGGAATAGTAATTTTTCTGTCAAATGTTTTCCTAAAAACAATCGTTCTAAAAGAAGAAATAGCTTTTAGTTAAATGCCAGTCTAGCAAGGCGCTGTAAATGAAATCATCACCACTGGGTTTAGCATTACACAACTTAGTTAGATCGGAACACATCCAGTAGTAAATTCACTATTGATTTGCTTCTACAGAATGCTTTTCTCCTATTTTGGATATAGCAGTGAATGGTTAAATGTATTCTTTTGTTACCTGTGTCTTATTGGGGGGATATGATAGTTCCTGACCTGTTTTATAGATGTAGTGGGTATCAATATTTAGAGGGAGTGTTTGGGCGGTAGCATGGCCCAAATGCAACAATTACGAGGGTTTTATGGTTTTCTTTGTTCGTGGAAGATATCAATGGTGTCCAGTTCCCTACGGCCCCTGGGTGGCACTGTTGCCTTGGGCTGGGGTTGAACCACCATTGTAGGGCTGTGCCCTTTTTGTACTCTCGCAGCAGCAGTACAGCGGGACGGGGAACCCGCTGTGCTTGCTGGGAGAGGGTATAAAGGGGGCGGACATCTTGCGCACCAGGAGTCTGAGCACCAGGCACCTTCAGCCTGGGGGCTGCTGTCTGTTCGTCCGTGTCCAGGTGCCCTTGGCCTGGGCACGTAGAGTCGAGTTGCATCCCAGGCACCTTAAGCCTGTGGTGAGGTACTTTGCAAGAAGGCCTGGGGCCCAGTACCTTCCACTGGGTCCCGCGAGGGATGAAGTATTCCTAGGGTGCCCCCGGAATTGGGTGCCCAAATCCAGGGCGTAAGGGACCAGAGATGTGACCCTCCCGAAGAGCTGGTTCGGCATAATGCCGGTGACGTCCGGATGGATGTCTTTCCCCGACAGGGGCCATTTATCCTAACAGAGGTATTCTATGTTCTTGTGGTCAGTGGCGGGGATCCAACTGAACCAGGTCGGTGGCAGAGACCCAGGGCCGGTACAAGGCAGGGGCGGAAGGGGCGGATGCCCTGGGCGGTACAATTTGCGGCTGGGAGGGGGTGCAGGTGAAGTGCCGGCAGGGTGCTTCACTGTACACACTAGCCGGCGCCGCTAGCTGTACTTTAGTCATCTGTACCTTACTGCTGTAATGTGCCGAGTGCGCTCCTGCACCCAGCACAAGCCCACACAGTCCACACCAGTCATACCTGTCAGCGCTGCCCCTTCTCTCGCCCTATGAATGGACTTTGTAGTCCCGTCCCGGTGGCGTGACATCCCTCACGGCCAGAGGCAGGATAGGAGGAGAGTAGAGAGCTGCTCCCGAAGCCGCCGAGGAGGAACCAGCAGAAGTTCAGCAACAAAGTGTGTATCGCCACCAGGGCTTTTTCACCTCTGGCAGCCCTCTCCTCTCCGACCTGTCATGTAACACATAGCCAGTAGAGGAAGTTTTCTGCACAGCTCACTTCCTCAACTGGTTTTCCTGTGTTAGCTCTGGGCACTCACTGATGCTGCCCTCGAGCACAATTCTGATCCCAGCACTAAGCTACAGCGGCAGTGATTCCAGAGGCAGCTTGTCCCTGCTTGCTGCTACTACTGATACATTGCAGTGCCGAGCCGAGGAGCTCTAAAACTCCTCCTCCGGCTCTGTGCTACAGCAGGCAGAGCTCGCTGTACTCTGCTGAATTAAGAGAAAAAAAAAGCCTGCGCATACCATAGAGACCGGTGGCTGTCAGAAGAGGTGAGGGTTTGCCAAAGCCTGAGGTTGTGCAGAGAGGAGTGCACTGTAAAGGTGTAAAGGGAAGAGGGAATATGTGCTGAGAGAGGGAACCGTGAAAGGGGGGGTTAGCAGAGAGGAGATCTGGGGTGGATTTGTACAGAAAGGAGATCTGGGGTGGATTTGTACAGAAAGGAGATCTGGGATGGATTTGTACAGAAAGGAGAGCTGAGGGGATGTGTGCAGAGAAGAGATCTGGGGTGGATTTGTACAGAAAGGAGAGCTGAGGGGATGTGTGCAGAGAGGAGATCTGGGGTGGATTTGTACAGAAAGGAGAGCTGAGGGGATGTGTGCAGAGAGGAGATCTGGGGTGGATTTGTACAGAAAGGAGATCTGGGGTGGATTTGTACAGAGAGGGGATCTGGGGGAATGTGTGCAGAGAGGGGATCTGGGGGGTGTGTGCAGAGAGGGGATCTGGGGAATGTGTGCAGAGAGGGGATCTGGGGGGTGTGTGCAGAGAGGGGATCTGGGGAATGTGTGCAGAGAGGGGATCTGGGGGGTGTGTGCAGAGAGGGGATCTGTGGGAATGTGTGCAGAGAGGGGATCTGGGGGAATGTGTGCAGAGAGGGGATCTGGGGGAATGTGTGCAGAGAGGGGTTCTGGGGGAATGTGTGCAGGTAGGGGACCTGGGGAATGTGTGCAGAGAGGGTATCCGGGGGGTGTGTGCAGAGAGGGAATCTGGGGGGTGTGTGCAGAGAGGGGATCTGGGGGAATGTGTGCAGAGAGGGGATCTGGGGGAATGTGTGCAGAGAGGGGATCTGGGGGAATGTGTGCAGAGAGGGTATCTGGGGGGTGTGTGCAGAGAGGGGATCTGGGGGAATGTGTGCAGAGAAGGGATCTGGGGGGTGTGTGCAGAGAGGGGATCTGGGGGGTGTGTGCAGAGAGGAGATCTGGGGGGGTGTGCAGAGAGGGGATATGGGGGGGGGGTTCAGAGAGGGGATCTGGGGGGGATTTGCACATGAGGAAGAGCTGGGGGGATGTGTGCAGAGAGGAGAACTGGGAACGTGTGGAGGGGGGTGGATTTGTGCAGAGAGCGAGAGGAGAACTGGGAAGGTGGAGCTCTGTGCAAATGGGAGAGCTGCAGAAGGCAGGTTGTGAAAAGTGAGAGCTGTGGAGGGTGGGGCAGGTTGTGCAGAGGCGAGAGCCATGGGGGAAGCTGGGGGTGCAGAAGTGAAACATGGGGGGTGGCAAAGGTGAGAGCTGTGGATTAGGGTGAGCTTTAGATTGAGGTGCAGAGATAATGTGGATGGGGGTGCAGAGGTGAGTTTTGGACTGGGGGTGTAGAAGTGAGATGTTGATGGGGAGGGGCAAAGGTGAGGTGTGGAAGAGGGGACACAGAGGTAGAATACTTGAGGGAAGGGGGATTTTTGCTTGCGGAAGACCAGGGATGGGGGACAGTAAAGCATACAGAGTTCAGTGAGCAAGAGTATGTAATGCATGGCTGTAAGTTACATATTAAAGGCCTTAGGATGGTACTACTGCATGCTGTATTCTGTACAATGGGTTTTGTGTTACATACTCCTGGGCCCTGCATTCTGTATGCTGATCTGCATATTACATGCGCTTTACCACTGCACGCTGTGTGATACCCTCTGTTACATATTCCTGACCCCTTCACTCTGTACACAGGGCTATATGCTGCATATACCTCAGCACAAGGGATGCTTTGCATTGAATGTAAGTACTGTCCCTTTTGCTGATTTTTTTTTCTGTGCTTTGCACTTCTCACCACTGCACAGTACACATTCCTGAACCACGTGCCTTGTGTAATATGCAGTTTCTGCTGCAGAATAATAATGAACTGTCTAGATCCGATTGGGGGAGGGGAGGAGGCTGAGGGGAGTTTAATTACCAATGCTACCTATTTCAAATTTCTGTAATATGCAGCATGAGGGGGTTAATGTACTGCCGCTGGTCACCAATGCATTAGTGGCTGACCAGTGCCAGTTAATTAACCCCTTTGTGCTGCATTAGTGCATTAATTAACCCTGACAATGGTGCAACTAATGCAGCACAAAGGGGTTAATTTACTGCTACTGGTCAATTACTAATGCATTAGTGACCAGTGGCTGTGCTCAGCATAGATCAAGTGACAGAGGAGTCAAACAAGATAATACATGGCAGGTAGTCATGCATGACATTTGCGACCCCATCCATAAGACATATAGAAAGAGATTGACATGTCTTCAGGGCAGGAAAGGGGGGAATAAGGAGGACATTCTCATAAAAGGTTATAGGAAAAAGCCCCAGGGAAGCAAGGAGGACTGGCTTCTAGGGTACTTTGTTTCAAAGTAGTGTAAGAAAAAGAGCCCCCCCCCCTGTAAAATACAGGGGGGGGAGCATACAGTAACTACCACTTTTAGGGGTAGCAGGAGAGAAAATGTTCCATTCTTGCAAAAGCCCTTTATAAGGAAGAAGTACCTTTTAGCAAAAGGGAAGGGTTCTGAGTGGGCAAGAATACCTGTGGAACTCTCCAGAGAGGCACAGATAGTCACAACGGTGACGATGAACGGCGACGATAATTGGGGGGGGGGCGCAGTTTGCCTCCTTCGCCCTGGGCACCAAATGACCTTGTCCCGGCACTGCAGAGACCTATCATCAAGGTCTGTGGCAGAGGCCTCTACTTTCACCAAGGTTTGTGGCAGAAACCAAATTCACGGTCGGTGGCAGCGACTGTGCGCCAAGCCTGTTTGCACTATACGGAACAGGAGAGAACTTTAATTCTTTGATTGTGCCTGGACCTTCTTCTTCCCACACCTGTCTGTTCTTCAAGTTCAACCAGCCTACTATTTGTTGCTCTAACAGAATAAATAAGTGTTGGACTTTATTTGGTGTGGAACTCAAGTTACTGGAAGCTAAGTGCCCCTGCCTGTGACAGGGGCAATCATCCTCCAAAAGAGAAGCTGAAGCTCCGGACGTGAACACAGACCCAAAGGTAAAAGGTTTAGCTCACACCTCTGCATAACACACATCAGAGGGCACGAGCTGGTGGTGCGTCCCCCCCATTCTTCTCCCTGGTACACCTAGACGATTCAGCCAGCCGCAAAGAGAGAAGGAGGGAGAAGTGGGAAAAGGGGGTGCCGCTACACGTACATAAAGGGAAACCTCTCCAAAGTGAGGTAAATCCACATTTAATTGTCATTGAAACTAGTACTGAAAGATTTCCCCTAAATTTTGAACTTCCCTAATTTTCAGTCCCAGTGACAATGGTCACCAGGGCAAATTTTGTGAATTTTTCTGATGGGGACACAGACAGCAAACTGATAGGTGACAGGTAATCTAACTCCTTACCAGTGGCGGCCTGTCCATAAGGGGCGCAGGGGTGCCGACCCCCTAACCCATGCGTCTGGCCCATTATCTACATTATTAGCTATACTAGCTTTATACTCTAATCCTAGCGCTAAAGTATGGATCTCTGGCATGCTATCAGATCCATTCACCATCACCAATGGCACCAGGCAGGGATGCCCTCTATCCCCTGTCATTTTTGAACTAGTCATTGAGCCACTGGCAGAATCTATCTGAGCATGTTCAACAATAAAACGTATAATGGTGGGACAAGAGGCGCATACCATTGGGTCAGTGGCGGAATTATCAGGGTTGCCACAGTCCCACTTGCGAATGGGCCCTGCAGATCCGCCACTTCAGGGGGGCCCGCCGCCCGCCCATGTGCCAGTGTGAGGAGCCCGTCATTATGGCTGTGCTGACTACCGGGAAGCCCGCCGCGGGCGCGCCGCCTGGCCGTTCATTCCACGGTGGGGAGGGGGGCTTTCGCCCGCTGAGCGGAGAGAAGACTGGCTGAGAGAGACTCTGTGCGGCCCGGTCCCACCCTGCCTATCCAGAGAGAGAGACTGTAAGGAGGCGGGGCGGACACTGAAAAATGAAGTCAGCTGACCAGCTGACACCAATCGAGTAAAGGGGAGAGGCTCTCCCTGTGAGGAAAGGCATCCCTGGAGACATGGTGACGGAAGTAAGTGACAAATTGCAGTGCAATCGATCCATCCCAACCTCCACCACCTCTGCTTCTTACTGACCCCATCCCTACCCCCCCATCACTTCTACAACAGAGGTGATGGAGGGGATAGGGATGAGATCAGTGGTGGGGGATGGGATCAGTAAGAGGTAAAGGTGGTGGTGGGAGAGGAGGGCACCACCGCTGCCACCCCCAAGTACCACCGCTGCCACCCCCCCAAGTACCACCGCTGCCACCCCCCAAGTACCACCGCTGCCACCCCCCAAGTACCACTGCTGCCACCCCCCCAAGTACCATCGTTGCCACCCCCCCAAGTACCATCGTTGCCACCCCCCCTCAAGTACCACTGCTGCCACCCCCCTTAATTACCACCGCTGCCACCCCCTCAACATCACCACTGCCATCCCCCCTCAACTACCGCCGTTGCCACCCCCTCAAAAAAAAAGTATCAAAATCATGATTTTTTGGGGGAGCGGGGGGGCCCTTCATAAATTCTTGCACCGGGGCCCTGAAGTTTCTAGTTACGCCTCTGCATTGGGTTATACGCAGATGACATTCTTCTCGCCCTAACAGACCCCCTTCCCGTTATCCCTTCCCTCCAACACATCTTAAATGGATTTGGATTAATATCCCTATATAAAGTTAACGACTCTAAATCATTCATGCTGCCACTACAACTTTCTCCATCACTGCAAAAACAAGTTTCGTCCGTTTCCTCCTTCTCATGGGCGCACTCCTCTCAAATAACATACTTGGGTGTCAAACTGACATCCCCGGGTAGAAATATTTTCAGGACAAATTACTCACTCCTGCACAGTAGACTCTCTGATCTAAAGCCACATCATCATGGGCAGGAAAAATAGCCCTCACCAAAATGTTCCTACATGTGTTATATTTTTTTAGAACAATTCCCCTCCCAATATTACCAGCAAATCTCAAGACCCTGCAAAAAATAGTGAACATCTTTTTATGGAATAATAAAAGAGTGCGGAAAGAGTCAAGAGTGTTCACACTGGTCTCTCATGCGGGAATTGGGTGCTCCTGATCTGGCTAAATATTACACGGCTTCTATTTTGGACCAAGCTAAATTCTGGTGTTCCCCCGCGAAAGACAAGAGATGGATCCAAATTGAACAACAAGCCCTATCCTCTGACCACTGGGCACTACTAGGAGCCACTACGTTCACACGCAGAATCCCCAGATCCTTCTTGGGTACAGCCAACACTACCCTCCGGACTTGGCTCTCTGTCCTAAAGCTTTCTAACAAAACTCACAAAACAATTGACTCGTACACTCCACTTTCATCATTACCCCTGCTAATCCCTGACCTGGACATCACCTCCTGGATGTGCCGAGGTCTCAATCGAGTGGTTCAATTATTTGACCATCAACGGATGTTCTCTTTCCAGGACCTTACCAAATCCTTTAACATCTCTCATAAAGACTTCTATAAGTACTTACAAATCCGCCATCTCCTCTCTACTTTAAAGAAAGGGGATGATCCACTACTAAACTCTATCTACACACTATTTACGGTAACTCTGAAAATCTCTCTAAAAAAGGGATCTCCCTGATCTACACAGCCTTGTGTTCTAAGGTATTCCCGGACAAACCACAAACTATGAAGCTATGGGAACATGATTTAGGAGCTACATACACAAATTCAGCAATGGCGTCAAGCCCTCCGACCACCCAAGAAAATGGCCTGCTGCATATCACACTGGGAAACAGTTCAAAAAGTTGTACACAGGTGATATCTTACACCATAAGTATTAGCTAAATGCTACCCTGGTGCCCAATCCCCATCATGTTGGAGGAAGTGCGGGCACATAGGTTCCATCAGCCACATCTGGTGGTACTGCCCAGAAATGTAAGGCTTCTGGAAATAGATATTTGTCTTTATCAACTCCACTACTGAAATAACACACCCGATGGCGCCAGAAACAGTTCTTTTTGGCATCGGTTTGGATAAATGGCCACGTAAATTTTAAATGTCTTTCTTTTGGTGGTATTTTATCATCTCTGCGGTTTTTATTTTTTTGTGCAAAAAAAAAAACCCAGCAATTTTGAAAAAAAGACACAATGGGGCTGATTTACAAAACGTTTGCACCATGAGTATCGGCGCATCTGCGCGCGCAATGGCTGTTTTGGTATTTACAAAACATTAGCGCCTGTAGCGCAGCCCTATTTGCCATTTACTATATTACTATAGTGTTGTCGGCGGACGGGAGGAGGCGCTCAGTGCGCCACTATGGACCTGGCGCACGGCATGTTAAAATCTAAATATAAAGAAGCTGGAAGTGAGAATATAATGGGGGTGATGTGGGGTGATGTGAGGAAGTGTAGGGACACCTTCCCAAATAACTAATATGCCCAAAATAGAGTGAGAAAGTAACTTTTTCAAAACCAGCCCGCTGCACCGTGTGGTACGATTCGAGCTGCGGGAGGTTTTTTTGAGCTCAGCGCGGGAATTTTCCTTGTTTTCTTGCGCCAAGACACTGCGCCGGAAAAATCTTAGTAAATGTCAAGTCACATAACTCAATTTGCATAAGTTGAACAGGCACAGCTCTGAACTTGCCAGTGCGCCAGCAAAATGACATTTCTAAAGGAAAAAAAAAGGCATTTAAAAGCACCCGCGGCTATAATGAATTGTCGGCTCCCAGCAATATAGAGAAAAATCATTGAAAGTCTTTGATAAAAATAAAAAAAAAGCGTGGGGGTCCCCCAAATTCCATTACCATGCCGGCCGCAGGGGAAGAGGGGGGGACGAGAGAGCGCCCCCCCCCTCCTGAACCGTACAAGGCCACATGCCCTCAACATGGGGAGGATGTCCCCATGTTGATGGGGACAAGGGCCTCATCCCCACAACCCTTTGTTAAAGGGGGTCTTCCAGATTCCGATAAGCCCCCTGCCCACAGACCCCCACAACCACCGGGCAAGGGTTGTGGGGATGAGGCCCTTGTCCCCATCAACATGGGGACATCCTCCCCATGTTGAGGGCATGTGGCCTGGTACGGTTCAGGAGGGAGGGGGGGCGCTCTCTCGTTCCCCCCTCTTTTCCTGCGGCCTGCCAGGTTGCGTGCTCGGATAAGGGTCTGGTGTGGATTTTTGGGGGTACTCCACGCCGTTTTTTTTTTAAATTTGGGGTGGAGTTTCCCTTAAAATCCATACCAGATCTGAAGGGCCTGGTATGGATATTTGGGGGAACCGCACACATTTTTTTTTTAAATTTCCGGCAGAGTTCCCCTTAATATCCATTCCAGACCTGAAGGGCCTGGTAATTGAATTTGGGGGACCCCCACGCTTTTTTTTTTGTGTTATTAAAGACTTTCAATGACTTTTATCTGTATTGACGGGAACCAGCAATTCATTACAGCCGCGAGGACTTTTAAATGACTATTATTTTACTTTAGAAATGTCATTTTGCTCTCGAACTGTTATAAACATGGAAAACATGCACTACTTTACAGGCATAGTATAGACACCCCCCAGGTATGATATTTAGGGTCAGTTCACACCGGATGCAGTGCAGTGCGTTTTTTTGATGCATGAAAAATGCAAAGAAAGTTGATCACATTAATGCCAATGGCATAGGTCACACCACTGCTGTCCGTTCCAGTGCGTTTCATAAAGGAAAAAAAAAATTGGTCATGCTGCATTTTTTAGGTACAGAACTGTACTGGACCGCAGTAAAACACATCAAAAACACAACAGAACGTACCAAAAACGCACTGGAATGCACCGGACCACACCTAAATGCACCAAAGACGCACTGCAACACACTTGTCCTAAGTGAAAAGAGGGGAAAAAAAACACTGGACTGCATCAAAAACGCATCAAAAACGCACTGGAACACACTTGTCCTTCTCTTTGGTTAATAAAAAAGAGGGGTGAAAAAAAAGCACTGGACTGCATCAAAAAACGTAACAAAAATGCACTGGAACGTGTCAAAAACGCGCATGCAGAAAAGCACCTGGAACGCATCCAGACTGCGTTTCTATGGTGTAAACTAGGGCCAGTTCACACCATAGAAACACAATCCGGATGTGTTCCAGGTGCTTTTCTGCATGCACGTTTTTAATGCGTTCCAGTGCATTTTTGTTACGTTTTTGATGCAGTCCAGTGCTTTTTTTCACCCCTCTTTTTTAATAACCAAAGAGAAGGACAAGTGTGTTCCAGTACGTTTTTGGTGCATTTAGGTGTGTTCCGGTGCGTTCCAGTGCGTTTATGATGCGTTTTGCTGCGTTCCAGTACAGTCCAGTGCAGGTAAAATGCAGCATGTTCTACTTTTTTGGGGGAACTGGAACACACTGGAACAAACACTGCCATTTAGAACCATATAACCAACTTTCCATGCATTTTTGATGCATAAAAACGCAATGGACTGCATGTGGTGTGAAATGGCCCTTAAGCAATTTGGCATATTTAAAGGCACTTCTCTTTGTTTTGTTTTTAGTGTTGTCCAAATTGGTGACATTGCTATATGTCTCTTAGGGTGGGACCTGGGCCCCCATTTTAAGGCCAATAACTAGAAGAAAAGCCAGCCAAGTGGGGACTAGCAAAATTAACAAGTCAGTTTCCATAGACTGCAATGGTATTTGTTGGTAGGGGGGGGGGGGGGTGATTGTCCCATCCCTAATTTTTTAGCATGCTGGATGATGTGCTTAATTTTGGACGGGGGGGTTATTTTCTGATAGCTGCATTTGTGTTGTTATGCGCATGCCCAGGGACTTCAATTTTTTTTGGTGCTTTTTGTTTGTGAACAGCACCTGGATATTTCTGGGCATGTTCAGAGAGTGTTTTTATGGGTTAGTAATTGAAGGACATCCTTAACAGGTGTAGCCACTTTGAAGTTCAGTCTCTACATTGGGTGAACTTGCATTTTGGGTGTTTCATGGACTGTGCATGTGTTTTCAATTGCCTCATTAGCTCACAAACATAAGTTATATAAAGCTCACAGTTTTTTTTGAAAAAAAAAAACGTCGGAGCTAAAAACGCGTCCGCGCGTTAGTGTGCGTTTTTTGCGCGTTAGTGCGCGTTAGTGCGCGTTTTTGCGCGTTTTTTGACGCTCGTGTTTTTTTCTGCCTAATTCTGACGCTGAGGAACGCACTGGCCCTGGGTTTTTTTTACAGCTTACAAACGCCTATGCTCTTTACAGCTCAAAAACGCCTAGGTGGGCATGAAGCTATAGACTAACATGGACAGGCGTTTTTAAGCTGTAAAAAACGCTCAAAAACGCGGCTGAAAAAACGCCCGTGGGCATGAGGCCTTAGGATTCCCTCCCTTGCCCTGAAAAGAGGCAAGTGTGTGTGTGTGTCCGGCAAAATGTACATTTTGGTGTCCTTATCGAGTTTGTAACACATGCATTTTATTTGTTATGTCTTTGCAAAACAGGTGTTTGGTTTATTTTGTGGATTGTATTTTTTTGTGTGGGGGAAATGTTCCCCTGAAATAATTTTGATGTTGTTAATGTTTGTCGTTTGTTCACTTTGATTTAATTGTCTGTGCTGCACTATTTAGCCAAATCTTTATCAAGATGTTGTGAGTCTGTAACTGTTTCAAATTGACCCTGTTTTTTAATTTTTTATTTCTTATTTTTTATTATTCTTTGTTTTGTTGACCAATAAAATTTGATGCAAAGTTTTGAGGTTTGTTTTGCGTTTTCTTTGCAACAAATGTGACAGCTGATTGGCATGTCAAAACAACAGGTGTGATTTGTCTACCCTGGTGCCTTCATGCTAGCATATGCATGAATTGTGTGCTGCCATGGAGAGTCACCAGGAAATGAAAAATACAGAGCGGTAAGTATTAATTTTTTCTTTTTACTGCAGTGGTTCTCAGCCTCAGTCCTCAAGTACCCCCAACAGGACATGTTTTGTGAATTTATCTCACGGAGAATTGCTGTCCAAAATACCAAACCATTGACTGTGATTTAAAGCACATGTGCAAGATGAAGGAAAACCTGCAAACATGGCCTGTTGGGGGTACTTGAGAAGCACTGATTTAGAGCACTGCACTTAAAAATAGCTCAAGGCAATACAATTCTAATTGTGGGCATTTTGAGGGAAACAAAGTAAGTGTTAGAACCCCTGCTTGTGTTTTTATTTTTTATTTTTTTAAAGGTTGGGCTTTGTGTCCCCTTGTAGTAAAATTGGCTTCACTTCCTGTCACACAGCTAAACAGGAAGTGAAGGTAAAACCCTACCAATGTCTTTTCTTGGGGACACACAGATCAATCTAACTAGTGTCCCCATTAAGCAAATTGCACTCTAGGACTTTGTTGTGTACACCCCAAATCATTGGGTAGTTTGGGGTTTAGTAAAGAAAAATCCACTCTGCAGTAAAAGTGTAGCTGCTGAAAATCTGAGGGATCACTGGTGATTGTAACATCCAATCATGTAAAAGCAAAGATGATGTTTTTTTTGTTTGCTTGCATTTCCCTTTCGGATATCCAGCAAGTGCACTTGTAGTGCAAAGTAGATTTGCCTTTATTAAATAAACCCCAAAGTCCAAAAAACCTAATAATTTGGGGTGTAACCCGCAAAATGCTGGAGTGCAATGTACATAATGGGGAAAGTATTTAGATTGACCTGTGTGTCCCCAAGGAAAGACATTGGTAGGGATTTCTCCTCACTTCCTGTGTGGCTATGTGACAGGAAGTGAATTATTTGGAAGGATAAAGTGGCCAAATTTGGGAGTTGTCTTCACCCTATCAGGGGTGCAGACATCCCCAAAAACTGTCTAGACTTGTAATCCCTCTGCACTCTATCCCCAAGCAAAAATAAGAAAGGATTTTATTTAGTTTAACTTTGCAAAGACACATTCCTAAGTTGAATTGTGATGCATGTCAATGGCCCATTTAGACCCTCTTTAATCACTTGAGATCAGCGCTATAACTGATCGACGGCCACAGCACGGTCCTCAATTGCCGGGAGTCCGTCAATAAACGTCGTCCCCTTCGTGCGCGCGCTGTGGTCACCGAGTCACTGAGACTCGGGTGATGACAGATCCAAGTAAGGGGCCGATCCCTGCCCTTTACCATGTGATCAGCTGTCAGCCAATGACAGCTGATCACGTGATGTAAACAAAAGCTGGGTAATGGTTTTTGTTTTCTCCTTGTGCTGACAGCGTGAGCATAAAAAAAGGCAATCACCGGCTTATGTGCAAGGGACATCGGGCCCGAAGAGGAAGAGGCAATTCTGCGTCATCTGTGACAATCAGTAGCTCCTGCCAGTGCCACCTATCAATGCCCACCACTGCTGCCAATCAGTGCCACCTAGCAGTGCTGCCTATCAGTGCCCATCACTGCCAACTATCATTGCCACCTAGCAGTGCCACTTCTCAATGCCCACCAGTGCCAACTAGCAATGCCACCTCTCAGTGCCCACCCTTGCTAACTTATCGGTGCCCATCAGTGCAGCCCATCAGTGCAGTCTCATTAGTGTACATCAATGAAGGAGTAAAATTACCTTTTGTCGAAATTTTCGAAATATTAACCACTTTACTACCGCCCACCGTCAAATGACGTCCTTGGCTTTGTGCGGTGACATCTGAATGATGCCTGCAGTTGGACCTGTCACAATAGATTCCTATTACAAGGGATGTTTACATTCCTTGTAATAGGAAAAAAAGTGATCCAAAAAACAAAAAAGGTAAAAAAAGAGTAAGAAATACAAAAAAGGAAAAAACAAAAAGAAAAATAATCAAAAAAAAGAAAAAACACCCATGTCCCCGTTAGCTCGCGCTCATAAGCGAACACACACGTACCGTATTTTTCCGTGTATAAGACGCTACTTTTTGCTAAAATAATTTGACGGAAAATCAAGCAGCGTCTTATACACGGTCAGTCAGCCTTGGAGAGAGACGCGCGGGTGCGTAGCGGGTCATAGGTCGTCGAACGGCTTCCTCCAATCACGAGCTTTGTGTTAGTGACGTCAGCTGGAGTTGGAGGAGGAGGTGGAGAGTGTGGATAGTGTGCAGATGCGATCCTATTGGACGTGGAGAGTGCGCAGATCAGGGACTGGAGCATATTGAGATGTCACAGAATAATAAAAGTACCGGTAAGCGATTGTCTTATTCTGCAAAATTCAAACTGAATGTTGTCAGCTATGCGAAAGAGCATGGAAATAGAGCTGCAGAGAGACAGTTTGGACCTCCCCCCACTGAGAGTATGATCAGACAGTGGAGAAAACAGGAAGAACAACTCCTTAAGATGCCAAAAAAGAAGAAGGCCCTAAGAGGAAAATCAGCAAAATGGCCAAATTTGGAGCAGAGGCTTAAGACTTGGATTTTGGAGCAGCGCCAGAGTGGCTTATGTGTGTCAACCAAGCTTATTCAATGTCAGGCAAGAATGTTTGCAAGCAAAATGAACATTGTTGATTTTACAGGAAAGGCAAAATGGTGCTTCAATTTCATGAGGAGAGAAGGGTTGGCCATGAGAACACGAACAAAGTTTGCTCAGAAAATGCCACCAGTTTATGAGGATAAAATCCAACAGTTTCACTCCTATGTCATACAACTTAGGAAAAAATATGATTTTGAACCAAGTCAGATTGCAAACATGGATGAGGTCCCTCTCAATTTTGATGTGCCTTCCAACAGAACTGTTGATGTGAAAGGAATAAAAACAGTGGCAATCAAAACAAGTGGCCATGAAAAGACACACTATACTGCTGTGCTTGCATGCTGTGCAGATGGTACTAAACTGCCTCCTATGCTTATTTTTAAGAGGAAAACCTTTCCTAAAGAGACCATACCACCTGGCATTATTGTGCAAGTTCAAGAGAAGGGATGAATGAATGAAGACATTATGGCCATTTGGTTTGCAAAGGTTTGGTCCAGAAGACCTGGAGGGCTCTTAAAGAAGCCAGCTCTGCTTGTCTATGATCAATTCCGAGCACATTTAACAGAAAAGACTAAAAGGGTTGCATCGGATTTGCGAACATACCTAGCAGTTATTCCTGGTGGCCTTACAGGGCAGCTACAGCCACTAGATGTTTCAATAAATAAGCCATTTAAGGTCCTGATGAGAGAAGAATGGAGTAGATGGATGCAAAAAGCAGGTGATAACTTGACACCGGCAGGAAGAGTGAAAAAACCAACCATTACTGAGGTCTGCAATTGGGTCCTAAACTCATGGCATGGCGTCAAACAAGAGGTGATTGTGAAGTCCTTCAAGAAATGTGGAATCAGCAATGGCATGGACGGAACTGAGGATGATCTCACATATATAAACAGTGATTCAGAAGACAGCAGTGATGCAAAAGAAGTTGAAGAAATTCTGTCTGGAACTAGTGATGAAGAAGAGAACATTGATGCAACAGAGGCTGAATAAAGTGATATTCTGCATAATATACTGGTATGTAAACATTACTAAATAAAAATGTGTTCTGTTTTACCTATGTTTAAAACATTGATTTCTTGATTTTGGGTAGGAAAAGTGGGGGGCGTCTTATACATGGGGGCGTCTTATACACGGAAAAATACGGTAAGTCCCGCCAACATATGTAAACGCCGTTCAAACCACACATGTGAGGTATTTCTGCGTGCGTTAGAACGAGTGCAACAATTCTAGCACTAGACCTCCTCTGTAATGCCAAAATGGTAACGTGTAAAAAAATTTAAAGCATCGCCTAGGGAGATTTTTAAGTACTGAAGTTTGGTGTTATTCCATGAGTGTGCGCAATTTTAAAGTGTGACATGTTAGGTATCTATTTACTCAGCATAACAACATCTTTCACATTATCTCCAAAAATTGGGCTAACTTTACTGTTTTGTATTTTTTTTACATTCATGAAACCATTTATTTCCAAAAAAAAGGCGTTTGAAAATTTATTGCGCAAATACCGAACGAGATAAAAATTTGCAATGACCGCCATCTTATTCCCTAGGGTGTCTGCTAAAAAAACATATATAATGTTTGGGGTTTTGAAGTAATTTTATAGCCATAAATGTATGATTTTTACATGAAGGAGGGAAGTGCCAGAATAGGCCCAGTGCTGAAGTGGTTAAAATATAATTTTTTTTATTTTTTAACTCTGTCTTTTGTATTTATAGAAAACAAAAAACCGCAGAGGTGATCAAATAGCACCAAAAGAAAGCTCTATTTGTGTGCCAAAAAATAATACATTTTCATTGGGTTACAGTGTTGTATGAGCGCGCAATTGTCATTCAAAGTGCATCAGCGCTGAAATGTGAAAATTGGTCTGGGCAGGAAGGGGGTTTAAGTGGCCAGTGCGCAAGTGGTTAATATAAGGCTACATGCACACGGACGTTTTTCAAGCCGCTTAAAAACGTCTCTCCATGTTAGCCTATGGCCTCATAGCCACCATGGCGTTTTTGAGCTGTAAATGGCATAGGTGTTTTTAGGCCCCATGTATACGGGACGCTGGTGCAAAGTGTTCAGAACTAAGTTTGAAAGCAGCGTTTAGAAAGGCGCGCTTTGTGGCGTTTGCATGCCGCGTTTTACCAGATTTGCATCTATATGCGTTTAGTTAGGAAACATGATAAGGAGCCGCCCTAAGCTCCAAAAACTGTATTAACCACTTAAGCCCCGGACCATTTGGTAGCTAAAGGACCAGAGGTGAATTCAGAATTTTGCACTGCGCTGCTTTAACTGTAAATTGTGCGGACATGCAATGTTGTACTGAAACAAAATTTGCGTCCTTTTCTTCCCACAAATAGAGCTTTCTTTTAATGGTATTTGATTGCCTCTGCGATTTTTATTTTTTGCGATATAAACGGAAAAAGACCGAAAATTTTGAAAAAAAATGATATTTTCTACTTTTTGTTATAAGAAAAATCGAATAAACTCAATTGTAGTCATACATTCAGGCCAAAATGTATTCAGCCACATGTCTTTAGTAAAAAAAATGTCAATAAGCGTATATTTATTGGTTTGCGCAAAAGTTATAGCGTCTACAAACTAGGGTACATTTTCTGGAATTTACACAGCTTTTAATTTATGACTGCCTATCTCATTTCTTGAGGTGCTAAAATGGCAGGGCAGTACAAAACCCCCCCAAATGACCCCATTTTGGAAAGTAGACACCCCAGGGAAATTGCTGAGAGGCATGTTGAGCCCATTGAATATTTTTTTTTTTGTCCCAAGTGATTGAATAATGACAAAAAAAAAAAAAAATTACAAAAAGTTGTCACTAAATGATATATTTCTCACACATGCCATGGTTATATGTGGAATTGCACCCCAAAATACATTCTGCTGCTTCTCCTGAGTACGGGGATACCACATGTGTGGGACTTTTTAGGAGCCTAGCCACGTACGGGACCCCGGAAACCAAGCACCGCCTTCAGGATTTCTAAGGGCGCAAATTTTTGATTTCACTCCTCACTACCTATCACAGTTTCGAAGGCCATAAAATGCCAAAATAGCACAAAACCCCCCCAAATGACCCCATTTTGGAAAGTAGACACCCCAAGCTATTTACTGAGAGGCATGATTAGTCCATGGAATATTTTATATTTTGCCACAAGTTGCGGGAATATGACAAACTTTATTTTTTTTGCACAAAGTTGTCACTAAATGATATATTGCTCACACATGCCATGGGCATATGTGAAATTACACCCCAAAATACATTCTGCTGCTTCTCCTGAGTATGGGGATACCACATGTGTGGGACTTTTTGGGAGCCTAGCCGCGTACGGGACCCCAAAAACTTAGCACCGCCTTCAAGGTTTCTAAGGGCATACATTTTTGATTTCACTCCTCACTACCTATCACTACCTATCACAGTTTTGAAGGCCATAAAATGCCAAGATGGCACAAAACCCCCCCCAAATGACCCCATTTTGGAAAGTAGACACCCCAAGCTATTTGCTGAGAGGCATGTTGAGCCCATTGAATATTTTTTTTTTGTCCCAAATGATTGAATAATGACAAAAAGAAAAAAAAAAGAAAAAATTTACAAAAAAGGGATTTTTATTACAGCTTACCTGTAAAATCCTTTTCTTGGAGTACATCACGGGACACAGAGCGACTTAGTCATTACTAATGGGTTATATAGATACCTTCAGGTGCTGGCACTGGCAACTTCCAAAACCGGAAGTACCCTCCCCTATATAAGCCCCTCCCATCCGGGAGCACCTCAGTTTTGTAGCAAAGCAATAAGTGTCCCAAAAAGAGGGGTGGGAGCTCTGTGTCCCGTGATGTACTCCAAGAAAAGGATTTTACAGGTAAGCTGTTATAAAAATCCCTTTTTCTTTTTCGTACATCACGGGACACAGAGCGACTTAGTCATTACTAATGGGACGTCCCAAAGCAATGGCAAATGAGGGGAGGGATACACTATACATAAGCTGGGCGCCATCAGGCATGAGGCTCTTTTGCGGCCTGCAACACACTGCGCCCAAAGGCGACATCCTCCTGACTTCTAACATCTACCTGGTAGAATCTAGTAAACGTGTGTACTAAGGACCATGTTGTGGCCTTACAGACTTGAGCCAGGGAGGCTTGGTGATGCACTGCCCATGAAGTTCCAACTGCTCTTGTGGAGTGCGCCCTAACTTTGAACGGAGGCGGTCTCCTTTTCAAGCCATAGGCTTGTATTATGACCTGTCGAATCCACTTGGCTAAAGTAGATTTTTGATGCTGCCTGACCCTTTCTGGGGCCTTCCGGCAGAACAAACAAAGTATCCGTTCTGCGAATCTGAGCAGTGGCTTTTAGATAAGCTTTAACTGCTCTTACTACATCCAAAGAATGCAATAACTTTTCCTCTACCGAGCTAGGTTTGGGGAAAAAAGAAGGAAGAACCACATCTTGGTTCAAATGGAACCTCGATACCACCGTAGGAAGAAAGGCTGGATGAGGACGTAATACTACTCTGTCCTTATGGACAACCAGATATGGCTCCTTACAGGACAAGGCGGCTAATTCCGATACTCTTTTAGCCGAACAAATGGCTACTAAGAAAAATCAATTTCCTGGTGAGAAGAACCAAGGAAATGTGCCGCAATGGTTCAAATGGTTGTTTCTGTAGAACCGACAGAACCAGGTTTAAGTCCCATGGACATATGGGAATACTAACCGGAGGGCTAATACGCATCACTCCTTGTATGAAAGCTTTGACTAATGAATGCAAAGCCAAGGGCCTTTGAAAAAATATTGACAAGGCCGTCTGACCCTTGATAGTACTCAAGGCAAGCTTCCTATGTACAGCCCACTGTAGGAAGTCCAGAATCCTACCTATTACGTACTTACTGTACGTGGATGCCATTTCTTGGCCTCACACCACGTGATGTACGCCTTCTAGATCCTATAATAGATCTGCCTGGATACCGGCTTCCTGGCATTGATCATGGTAGATACCATAGGATTAGAGAGCCCTCTCTTTTTTAGAATGTGGGCTTCAATAGCCAGGCCGTCAAACCTAGAGCTGGTAAGGAAGGGTAGTATATCGGTCCTTGCGAAAGCAGGTCCGGACGATGTGGAAGGGTCCCAGGACTTCCCACTGACATTTTTACAATCTCCGCGTACCATACCCTTCGGGGCCACGCTGGAGCCACCAGAATCACTGGTTTCTTTTCTACCCTGATTCTGCGGATTAATCGCGGTGGGAATACATATATCAGCTTGAACTGATCCCAAGGGAACACTCGGGCATCCGAACCGCAAGCTAGGGGATCCCTTGTGCGAGACACAAATCTGTCCACCTTTGCGTTGAATCTGGATGCTAGCAGATCTACATCCAGTGTTCCCCACCGCTGGCATATTGCCTGGAAAACCTCGGGGTGAAGAGACCATTCCCCCGGGCATAATTGCTGGCGACTTAAAAAGTCCGCTCTCCAATTTTCCACTCCTGGGATGAAAACTGCGGATATGGCTGGGACATATCTTTCTGCCCATTCCAGGATGCAATTCGCTTCCCTCTGGGCTGCACGACTCCTGGTGCCACCCTGGTGATTGATATATGCCACTGCTGTGGCATTGTCTGATTGAATTCTGACAGGGGACCCTTGGAGTTTGGATGTCCATGCTACTAGGGCATACCGGGCTGCTCGTAGAGATTGATGGGCAGGGCCTTCTCTGCTTCTGACCACTTGCCCTGGAGAGACTATTGCTCCAGTACTGGCCCCCCAGCCTATGAAGCTGGCATCTGTAGTGACCACCTTCCAAGAAACCGGACTGAAGGGTTTCCCTTTTTCCAGATTCTGGGGCACCAACCACCAATGGAGGCTCTTGCGAACGGAAGGGGACATGGACATTGGTAAGTCTAAAGCCTGAACTTTTTTGTTCCAGGCTGACAGTATGGCCCTCTGCAAATTCCTTGAATGGAACTGACCATAGGGTACTGCTTCGAATGAAGCCACCATTTTCCCAGCAGCCTCATGCACAGGCGTATGGATGGTTTTCTTTTTTGTACCCACTAAGTGGGTCAAATCTTTCAAAGACGACACCTTCTCTGGAGGTAAGAAAATCTTTCTCTGATTTGAATCCAGTCCTAGCCCCCAAGAATTCCAGACTTTTGACTGGTTTTTGGGGCTGACTTGTCTCGGTTGATAATGCAACCGTGAGATTCCAGATACTTGATTGTCTTGTGAACGACCACTTCTAGTTTTTTCCACTGAGTGGTCTATCAGCAACAAGTCGTCTAGATATGCCATTATCGTTACACCTTGTGTTCCTAGTTTGGCCAATCGTAGGGCCAGAATTTTTGTGAACACTCGTGGTGCTGTGGCCAGACCGAAAGGTAAGGCTCTGAACTGAAAATGGCGCCCTTCTACTGCAAAGCGTAGAAATTTCTGGTGGGCCGGACAGATGGGAATATGCAAATAAGCATCCCTTATGTCGATCGAGGCTAACCATTCCTGCCCTTGTAGGACGGTGGCCACCGATCGGATCGACTCCATCCGAAAAAGTCCTGATATGTAGGAACTTGTTTAGCCCTTTTATATTTAATATGGGCCTCACGTCCCCATTTAGTTTGGGGACTGTGACAAGGTTCGAGTAAAACCCGAACCCGCTTTCTTCCAAGGGAACCTCATGATTACCCTTGGAGCAATAGTTGTTCTAGTGCCAGAAGGAGGGATCCTCTCTTCTGGGGATCGCTTGGCACGTTTGACCTCATAAGATGGGCAGGAGGAATGTCTTTTAACTCCAGCCTGTATCTCAGACTTATGCCCCATACACACGATCGTTTTTCATGCCGTTAAAAATGCCATTAAAAAAAATGGCCATTAAAAATGATCGTGTGTAGGCTCCAGAGCATTTTTAACGACGTGAAAAACGGCCATTAAAAATTTCGAACATGCTCTCTTTTTTCACGTCGTTTTTCATGTCGTTTTTTTTAACGACGTGAAAAACGATAGTGTGTATGCTTTAACGACGTGAAAAAAACGCGCATGCTCAGAATCAAGTATGAGACAGGAGCGCTCGTTCTGGTAAAACTAGCGTTCGTAATGGAGATAGCACATTCGTCACGCAGTCACGGACTGAAAAGCACGAGACTGAAAAGAGCGAATCGTCGCTCAACAAACTTTACTAACATGAAGGGTGGCGCCATTCGAACGGAACTTCCCCTTTATAGTGCCGTCGTACGTGTTGTACGTCACTGCGCTTTGCTTGATCGTTTTTTTAAATGATCGTGTGTACGCAAGACAGGCTTGAGAGGAAACATGAAAAAAACGACGTGAAAAACGGCAAGAAAAAAAATGGCAAGAAAAACGATCGTGTGTATGGGGCATTACTGTGGAGATCACCCATCTGTCTCTGATGGTGTCCCGCCATGGTCTCTGTGAACAACTGAAGTCTTCCCCTCACCCGATTGAGTGGGGGCAACCCTTCATGACTTGGGGGGAGGTTTTGTACCTCTCTTGACCCAGGGTTTCTTGTTACCCTGTGATTGTCCCTGATTTCTGCCCCCTGGATTTGACCGCGGAGGCCGTCGGAACTGTTTCACAGCCGATGTGCCAGGGACTGGAGAAGTAGGCCTCTTAAAAGAAGGACTTCTACCCTTGTTCTTAACCGGCAAGAGTGTACTTTTACCGGCAGAAGTTTTCTGGATATATTTGTCCAGATCTTCTCCAGATAAGCGTTCTCCATGAAATGGGAAGCTAATCAGCAATTTCTTACAGGGAGCTTCAGCAGACCAGTTTTTGAGCCATAGAAGCCTACGCATATGTCTACAGACAGCGTAAAGCGGGAGGCCTGTTGGATTGTATCCTTTATGGCGTCCACCGCAACACAAGGCTCTAGGTAGGTCAGCTAGGGCAAGAGCCTGCTGATCTGGTAAGTCCCTTAAGACATGTTTCAACTGATCTTTCACCGCTTGGCAGACTCCAATCGCTGCTACTGCAGGATGTGTCACCATGCTTGCTGTAGAGAAAGCAGATTTTAGTAAAGACTCCAATTTTTTATCTATTGGGTCTTTGAACATTGGAACATTATCTACTGGACATGTCAGTGATTTATTTACACAAGAGATGGCTGTGTCCACTGTACGGACCCTCCATTTTTTTATGAACTTATCCTCCATGGGATAGATCACTGGAAATCTCTTGGGGGGAGTAAATATTTTAACAGGATGCTCCCAATCCTGGTAAATAAGCCCTTCCAATAAAGGGTGGATTGGGAAGGAACAGACAGTCTGGGGAGCTTTCAGCGACCCCAGGCGAGGAAACAGTAGTGGTTGATGGTTCCGCCAGAGGCATTTAAAATGCTGCTCGGACCATGTTAGTCAGAGACTGAACCCATAATCTTTCAGCCTGAGATGCTGAGAAAGGTTCTTCCACTGTTGATTCCTCTATAACTGAATCAACCTCACCTGATCCCCTTCAGGTAGGTCGATCTCTGGGACTGTTCCTCCACTAACAGGCACTCTGCAGGAGGAGACGGAGATCGGACGCGCTTTTCCTGTGACAGGGAAGCAGCGATCAATGCTGTTAATCTCTCTTCCAATCCTCCCAGAGTTGAGGATAAAACCTCCTCTGTTATATATACAGGAGCAGGTGGACTGGGTACAGCTGCAGCACCAGGTACTCCTGCGGGGTTTCCTACGGCTACTGACCTCTGAAATTTCAGGGGAGATTGGCGCAGTACAGCATGCCCAAAATCCTCAGAGCCCGATGGAGACCCCTTTCGCTTCTTGGAAGATTTATTTCCAGAGCGTCTGGACGACATATCTATAAGCACAAAGCTGAGGTATTCCCGTCGTCATACACCAATTTTGCTGGAAATAGTCTAACACAGTTGCTGCTATATACCAGCTGGTGTCCACTAAAGTGTCTTTCTATGGGGATGCCTGCATCAACCGCCTCTGTGTGCCACCGTTTTGTTGCTAGCTCTGCTTGCATCTAGCTGACACTTGTACTGTGTCTTTTGCACATGCTGGGACGCCTGCACATGCGCAGAAGCGCAGCGGCGCGCATCGAGCGTCATCCCCCCGCCCCGCCCCTTTTTTTTCATAGGAGGCGTGTGCACGCGCCCGCGCGCCATTGGCGCCCTTTTCGAAACCAAGCAGGGACTAGGAGCCAGGGCCCTTTTTGCCAGAGGGCCTGTGCGGTGGATGAGCGCAGCAACAGGGCAGAGGAAGTGGATTCCCACAGAGAACTTACCAACTGCCTGGATCTTTTGACTTGAGAAAACCAAAGATCCACATGACAAGAAAAAATGGACCACAGCGGCCTCTAGTGGTTTAACACAGGTACCGCGGTCCTCTTTTTTTTTTTTTTTTCTTGACTACTATTAAAATTTTACATTTTCCAGTAGTTACAGGCATACACAGATATTAGCGGGAATACTGTTAGGTAACAGACAGAAAGACAAATTAGGCTTGGGGGTCCCCCAATAGAACCAAGTTCCTGGGGGCCCCCACTTACCTGTTCCCCGCCACAGGACTCTGTTTGGTCCACAGAAGCCCAAACTTCACCTATCATGGCAGGCGTTGTAATTAAACCTTCAGGGACCGGGTTCCCAAGGATTCCACTCCCCTGGACCTGTATAGCACCCTGCACAGAAAACATCTTGGTCGTGGGTATGACCAGAGCTCTGGATCCCAGGGTCCAGCCCTCCTAAGAGAGGCATTACAGGCAAAACCTTGCTCTACTGCTGCAAGGCCCGGGTACCGACCGTTTAGCTATGAAGCTTTTTTGGTGGGATCCGGGACAGCTTACTAAGGCCCGTAAAAGAACCTGTACGCAAGCCCAGTGAAAACACATGTTACTCTTTGGCCAACACCTTTGACACTGGCAAAAAACTGAGGTGCTCCCGGATGGGAGGGGCTTATATAGGTAAGGGTACTTCCGGTTTTGGAAGTTGCCAGTGCCAGCACCTGAAGGTGTCTATATAACCCATTAGTAATGACTAAGTCGCTCTGTGTCCCGTGATGTACGAAAAAGAAAAGTTGTCACTAAATGATATATTGCTCACACATGCCATGGTTATATGTGGAATTGCACCCCAAAATACATTCTGCTGCTTCTCCTGAGTACGGGGATACCACATGTGTGGGACTTTTTGGGAGCCTAGCCG
Source organism: Rana muscosa (assembly GCA_029206835.1). Classification (NCBI taxonomy): domain Eukaryota; kingdom Metazoa; phylum Chordata; class Amphibia; order Anura; family Ranidae; genus Rana; species Rana muscosa. The sequence continues at coordinate 651,751,023 of CM055116.1, forward strand.
GGTACGGGGCCCCAAAAACCAAGCACCGCCTTCAGGCTTTCTAAGGGCGTAAATTTTTGATTTCACTCCTCACTACCTATCACAGTTTCGAAGGCTATAAAATGCCAAAATAGCACAAAATCCCCCCAAATGACCCCATTTTGGAAAGTAGACACCCCAAGCTATTTACTGAGAGGCATGTTCAGTCCATGGAATATTTTATATTTTGCCACAAGTTGCGGGAATATGACAAACTTTGTTTTTTTTGCACAAAGTTGTCACTAAATGATATATTGCTCACACATGCCATGAGCATATGTGAAATTACACCCAAAAATACATTCTGCTGCTTCTCCTGAGTACGGGGATACCACATGTGTGGGACTTTTTGGGAGCCTAGCCGCGTACGGGACCCCAAAAACCAAGCACAGCCTTCAAGGTTTCTAAGGGCATAAATTTTTGATTTCACTCCTCACTACCTATCACAGTTTTGAAGGCCATAAAATGCCAAGATAGCACAAAACCCCCCAAAATGACCCCATTTTGGAAAGTAGACACCCCAAGGAAATTGCTGAGAGGCATGTTGAGCCCATTGAATATTTTTTTTTTTTGTCCCAAGTGATTGAATAATGACAAAAAGAAAAAAAAATGTACAAAAAGTTGTCACCAAATGATATATTGCTCAAACATGCCGTGGTTATATGCGGAATTGCACCCCAAAATACATTTGGTTGCTTCTCCTGAGTACGGGGATACCACATGTGTGGGACTTTTTGAGAGCCTAGCCGCGTACGGGCCCCCGAAAACCAAGCACCGCCTTCAGGATTTCTTAGGGCACAAATTTTTGATTTCACTCCTCACTACCTATCACAGTTTTGAAGGCCATAAAATGCCAAAATAGCACAAAACCCCCACAAATGACCCCCCACAAATGACAAGTAGACACCCCAAGCTATTTGCCGAGAGGCATGGTGAGTATTTTACAGCTCTCATTTGTTTTTGAAAATGAAGAAAGACATTTTTTTTTTTTTCTTTTTTCAATTTTTAAAACTTTGTGACAAAAAGCGAGATCTGCAAAATACCCAACATACCTCTCAGCAAATAGCTTGGGGTGTCTACTTTCCAAAATGGGGTCATTTGGGGGGGTTTTGTGCCATCTGGGCATTCCATGGCCTCCGAAACTGTGATAGGCAGTGAGGAGGGAAATCAAAACTTTACACCCATAGAAATCCTGAAGGCGGTGCTTGGTTTTCGGGGGCCCGTACGCGGCTAGACTCCCAAAATGTCTCACACATGTGGTATCCCCGTACTCAGGAGAAGCAACAGAATGTATTTTGGGGTGCAATTCCACATATAACCATGGCATGTTTGAGCAATATATAATTTAGTGACAACTTTTTGTAATTTTTTATTAATTTTTTTATTTTTGCCATTATTCAATCACTTGGGACAAAAAAAAAAAAAATATTCAATGGGCTCAACATGCCTCTCAGCAAATAGCTTGAGGTGTCTACTTTCCAAAATGGGGTCATTTGGGGGGGGGTTTGAACTGTCCTGGCATTTTATGCACAACATTAGGAAGCTTATGTCACACATCATCCACTCTTCTAACCACTTGAAGACAAAGCCCTTTCTGACACTTTTTGTTTACATGAAAACATTTTCTTTTTTGCAAGAAAATTATGTTGAACCCCCAAACATTATATATATTTTTAAAGCAAAGGCCCTACAGATTAAAATAGTGGGTGTTGCATTTTTTTTTTCCACACAGTATTTGTGCAGCGATTTTTCAAACGCATTTTTGGGGGGAAAAACACACTTTTTTTATTTTTAATGCACTAAAAAACACTATATTGCCCAAATGTTTGATGAAATAAAAAAGATGATCTTAGGCCGAGTACATGGATACCAAACACGACATGCTTTAAAATTGCGCACAAACGCGCAGCGGCGAGAAACTACATTCATTTTTAAAAGCATTTAAAAGCCTTTATAGGTTACCACGTTAGATTTACAGAGGAGGTCTACTGCTAAAATTACTGCCCTCGATCTGACCTTCGCGGTGATACCTCACATGCATGATGCAATTGCTATTTACATATGACGCTAGACCGACGCTTGCGTTCGCCTTTGCGCAAGAGCAGGGGGGGACAGCGGTGCTTTTTTTTTTTTTTTATTATTTATTTTGCTTTTTTATTTTATTTTTAAATTGTTCCTTCCATATTTATTTTTTTTTATCATTTTTATTGTTATCTCAGGGAATGTAAATATCCCCTATGATAGCAATAAGTAGTGACAGGTACTCTTTTTTTGAAAAAAAATGGGGGGTTAGACCCTAGATCTTTCCTCTGCCCTCAAAGCATCTGACCACACCAAGATCGGTGTGATAAAATGCTTTCCCTATTTCCCAATGGCGCTGATTATATCCGGGGGGGGCATTCCCTCCCACTGCTTGTAAAAGCAGTCCAGAGGCTAATTAGCCACTAGGATTGCTTTTACATGAAAGCCGGCCGCTGGCTGAAAAGAATGATACCCGCAGGCATCAATCTGGTATAACCATTCAAAGTCCAGCAACATACCAGTACGTTGCTGGTCCTTGTTGGACATGTATTGTAATCTTTTTTTTCATGCAGCCTGTTGGCTGAACGAAAAAAAGAGATTGATCGGTGGGTATGCCCACCATTAGAATACCTCCCTTCATCCACCCACTTCTAATGATGGGCATATATACCGAAGCATGGGGGCATCCTCCCGCAAAAAAGTTATGCCGCGTACACACGGTCGGACTTTTCCACGGGCAAGCCTTCGTCGGAATTTCGACCGTATGTACGCGGCATAAAAGGTTATGCCGCGTACACACAGTCGGACTTTTCCACGGGTAAGCCTCAGTCGGAATTTCGACCGTATATACGCGGCATTAGGAGCAAAATCGCTCCTCCGCCCCTGCTGCCCCCATGCTTCGACATATATGCTCTTTTTTTAACTGTGGTGGTGAAATCACCTCCTACAGCGTTGGAGTCACGGCTTTATGTATCGTGGGAGCAAACGCTGTTGCTGTCAAGATAAATAAATCCGCGATGCAACTGAATGGCGTACCTGCTAAGCAAATGATGGTTAACATTAAAACAAAGTAACATTACAGTACAACAGTAAGACCTTACCTTACCATACCTGCAAAGCAAATACCAAAACAAAACTTAGTAAAAAATAAAAAAAATTTTTTAACGCAACCTGTGCCTAAAATATATATATGCCGAAGCATGGGGGCATCCTCCCGCAAAAAAGTTATGCCGCGTACACACGGTCGGACTTTTCCACGGGCAAGCCTCCGTCGGAATTTCGACCGTATATACGCGGCATTAGGAGCAAAATCGCTCCTCCGCCCCTGCTGCCCCCATGCTTCGGCATATATGCTCTTTTTTTAAACTGTGGTGGTGAAATCACCTCCTACAGCGTTGGAGTCACAGCTTTATGTATCGTGGGAGCAAACGCTGTTGCTGTCAAGATAAATAGATCCGCGCTGCAACTGAATGGCGTACCTGAAAACAAAAAATTACATACCTGAAAAGCAAGCATGATAAAACATTGCAGAATAGAATACAGTAAAAAAGAGCAGAACAATAGAGAGAAAATAGAGAGAGAGAGAGAACAATAAAACGACAACTATTTTTGGTTTTTTTATTTTATATTTTTTTTGTGTTTTGTTTTTTACGTTTTTTTTTTTCTTTTTTACACTTTTTTTTGTAACTTTAACAACTGTAATGGTTCGGGTCTCTCAAAATGTAATGGCATCTTGGGAGACCCTGTGTAAGTGTGTCCTAGTCTGTGAAATGCTGTACCCTACGCTAAAACTTCACTTTTGAGTGGTAGCGATCAAAACATTCACCAAGGCAAAGACCAGGTTTGTCAGGACAGAGTGGACAAAAAACACGGGTGTCACGCCTAAATCCGCGCTTGCTACAGACACGACATCTTTTTTGGGGGGTTCGTTGGGTAGGGGTACTCGGGAGGGCATACGGATAATGCCTCTCATGCAGCCGGCTTACTGCATTTGGTAGGGGATGGTGAGGTGCAGAACCGCCTGGATACAGGAGTTCTGTGACTATCTCATTCTGGAATTTTAGAAGAGATAACGTCCCGCCTGAAGCTCTGTATAGCACATGAGCATTCAGCAAAGCCAATTGGAATAAGGATAGAGACACTTTTTTGTACCAGCGTCTCGCCTTACGGTCAATTAGATACGGCGCCATCAACTGGTCGTTGAGGTCCACCCCTCCCATATTTTTGTTATATTCGTGGACACAGAGGGGCTTCTCCACAACACCAGTCGCCGTACGAATTTGGACTGTCGTGTCTGCATGAAGGGAGGTAAGAAGGAAAACATTCTAATTGTCCCTCCACTTCATAGCGAGCAAGTTATTACACTTCAAGCAGGCTCTCTCCCCCAGCCTAAGACGGGCATCTACAAGCCGCTGGGGAAAGCCCCGGCGATTAGGTCGCACGGTGCCACATGCTCCAATCTGATGATGAAACAAGTGACTAAACAGTGGCACGCTCGTGTAATAATTGTCCACATACAAGTGGTACCCCTTTCCGAATAAGGGTGACACCAATTTCCACACTATCTTGCCAGCGCTCCCTATGTAATCCGGGCAGTTGACCGGCTCAACCTGACTATCTTTTCCCTCATAAACCATAAAGCTCCATACATAGCCTGTTGCCCTGTCACAGCACTTATAGAGCTTGACCCCGTATCTGGCACGCTTGCTGGGAAGGTACTGCTTGAAAGCCAAGCGGCCAGAAAATTTAATCAAGGACTCATCAACGCAGACAGCTTGATCGGGAATAAACAAGGCTGCAAAACGTTCGTTGAAGTGGTTTATGAGGGGCCGAATTTTATAGAGCCGGTCGTACTCAGGGTCCCCACGTGGACGACAAAGTTCATTGTTGTTGAAGTGCATGAACTGCAAAATCTGCTCGTATCGTGTCCTGGGCATGGAGGCAGAGAACACGGGCATGTGGTCAATTGGGTGCGTGGACCAATAAGCACGCAATGACGGGAATTTATGTGTGCCCATGTTGAGGGAAAGGCCCAGAAAGGTCTTAAATTCGGAAACCGTAATTGGTTTCCAATCTTTGGCAATTTTAGGCAACTGGGGGTTAGCGGCGATGAATTGACCAGCATACAAATTACTCTGGTCCACAATAGATCTATAGAGATCTTCCGTGAAAAACAGCGAATAATAATCGATTGGCATAAAATCAGCTGTTTCCACCTGAATACCGGGTTGGGCAGTGAATGGGGGAAGTACGGGTTCTGCAGAAGTGGTGGGGACCCAATCAGGATAGGCGAATTCTGCAGGAAGGGCACTATGGGCACGACGGGCCTGCCTTTGTCTTCTTGGTGGCAGTGGGACACTACTTGTGCTTGCCACCTCGCCAGCTTGAACTGCACTTATGGGACTCGCCACGTCACCACGTGATACTGCAGTGCTGGATGTACGCCCAGGCTGTACTAGGCCGCTGGTGCTTGCCAATTCACCAGAAGGAATAGCGGCGCTTGTACTACTCTGCTCCATGATACGAGAGCCCTGCGGTTCTTGCTCCTCAACAACCTCAGAAGATCGGGATCAGGTACACCTGACCTTAGCAGGGACCTCAACTTCGTCGTCAGAGCTATCTGACGTGGGGCCGCTGACGTCACTGTCTTCTACGGGAAGATATTCTGAGCCTGAATCTGACAGATATGTGACCTCCTCTTCATTATCTGTCATGCTCAGAATCTCGTAGGCCTCTTTACTAGTGTACCTTCGACTTGCCATTTTGGGCTCTAAATTTAGGGGTACACTAGTAAGATTCACAGGTAAAAAAAGCACCTGACTGTCACCAAATTTATCAAACGCTACCAAAAAAACTGTTAGCGATCGCAGGGATCAGGACTGTCTCTGCGAACGCTGCAGTTATGTGTGTTGTGTTTGGTAAGTGACAGTGATCGATCGATACTGCACTTGGGTGGGCTGGGCTGGGCTGGGCTGGGCGGAGGGGCTAAATGCAGGTACTAGCATGTATCTGGGCTGATCCCGCTAACACTGCGTTTTTGGGAACCCTAAACCGATGGGGACGCTAGTATAGATCTGATCAGATACTATACCACTAAGGGAGGTGTATGCTTTGCGCGTGGGTGTTAGCATTACTGGCACTAACCTAAAGCTGCCTGGGGCGACACAGACCCTCTCTGGCGCTAAAACCTAATTGATATCACCCGCCGGGCGATCAGGGGGTTAAACCTTTATTGGGTTATATACGGCGGGTGCCCTGATGCTATAAAAAGCAAACTAACCAACCAGTGTCACCCGTAACCTTTATATGGTGATCACTGGTGAAAGGGTTAACTAGGGGCAATCAGGGGGTTAAAACCTTTATTAGATTAAATATGGGGGTACCCGACGCTATATAAAAACCTGACGGGTTACCTAAATAACGAAATAACTCACTGGGTAACCAGTGTCACCAGTGACGCTTATACGGTGATCACTGGTGAAAGGGTTAACTCTAGGGGCAATCAGGGGGTTAAAATAATATATGGGGGTACCTGACACTAATAAAAACCTGCGGCGAACCTAAAAATAATTAACTGGCTATCTAGGACACCAGCGACAAGAAAAAAGCGATCGGAAAAACGATCGCTTAGTGACGCTGGCGTTAGGGGGTGAAAGGGTTACCTGGGGGCGATCAAGGGGTTAAACCTTTATTAGGGGGGTTAGGGGGCTACCTTGGACCTAAAGGGGCCTAATCCTAACTGCCCTGCAACTTTTTACAGTCACAAATGACACTGATTGCAGTGATCAGTAAAAAAAATGATCACTGCAAACGGTGCACTGTGACTGGGGGTACTGGGGGTGATCTGGGGGGGTGATCTGGGGGTGACTGGGGGGTGATTTGTGTGCCTACGTGTACTGGTGTCAGTGGGCTGTTGGTGCACTTACTATGTGATGTCTTCTCTCCTCGCGCCGGATCGAAAAGACCGACACGAGGAGAGATGACATCACTTCCTCCTGCTTGTGTTTACATTACAGGCAGGGGAAGCTCTCTCATTCGCCGGGAGCGTTCGAGAGGGGGTGGCCGGAATCGAACGGCCGTCCCCTCATGCCGGATCGCTCCCGAACACTTAACCACCGCTCACTGTACAGAAGGGGGGTCCGATCGGACCCCCCAACAATACAAAGGCGATCACGTACATATACGTGATTCTGCCTGTCGGTGCCATTCTGCTGACGTATAATTACAGTGGGCGGTCGTTAAGTGGTTAATAACGATTTCAGCTATTTTTTGAGACCAGAGTGAGTATCAGCAGCTGAGAGAGCAGCAGTGTAATTGTATTTAGCGTGTCACTTGCCACGTCACTTGCCCCAAGTTGTGGATTGTCCACTTGCCACGTCAGCTGCCCCAAGTTGTGGATTGTCCACTTGCCACGTCACCTGCCCCAAGTTGTGGATTGTCCACAATGCAATGGAAGCAATTGCATTATTTTTTTGATATACCGGTATATATATATATTTTTAATGGTTTTTCCTCATTTGCCCTAATTTTTGAGTTTATCAATGTAAAAAAATAGGTCACCTTTAAAAACGCTTCTAAACTAAAATGCGTCTAAACGCCGGTACCGCGTCTGAAACGTGGAAAACTTTGGCGTCTGAAGGCATTTTTAGGCTTTGTGAAAAACAAGTTTAAACGCAACTGCAGATTTTTTCTTCCAAGGCCAAAAACAGTGTTTTGGATGTAATAGAATTCAATGGACCCGCATCCAAAACGCAAGTACCGCGAATTTGCGGCAATTTTTTTTAACCTGCTTATAGCTGGTTGGAAATGTAAAAAAAATAAACATTGCCGGCTCTAAAAAAAAAAAAAAAACAGCGTGGGGTACCCCCCAGGTCCATACCAGGCCCTTGGGTCTAGTATGGATTCAAAGGGGACCCCCCCCCACCAAAATGAAAAAAAATGGCGTTGGGTTCCCCCAAAATCCATACCAGGCCCTTCAGGTCTGGTATGGATTTTAAGGAGAACCCCTGCCAAACTTAAAAAAAAAATAGCGTGGGGGTCCCCCTATAAATCCATACCAGGCCCTTCAGGTCTGGTATGGATTTTAAGGGGAACCCCGCCAAACTTAAAATAGCGTGGGGGTCCCCCTATAAATCCATACCAGGCCCTTCAGGTCTGGTATGGATCTTAAGGGGAACCCCGCCAAATTTAAAAAAAATTCCGTGGGGTCCCCTAAAAATCCACACCAGTACAGACGTTGGAAGCGCAACATAAACGGACACCGTCCGGACGTTTGAATACTGAACTTGACATGGTACGCAGGCAGGTCACTGACCTATTGCACTTTAAAGCTAAAGCGGCCCTCCAGATTTGCAGGCGGAAAGTGTACGAATCGGGTAATAAGTGTGGGGGAATGCTGGCCCAGGCCCTTCGAGAGCAGAATCTAACGTCCTACATACCGCACATTACCTCCCCCGGAGGCCAGAAGGTATCACTGCCCCAACACATCTCACAAGAATTTAAATCCTTCTATCAGACCCTGTACAATATACCCTCAACATCTACTGAACCCAATTTGACGACAGACTATCTTACTTCCTTCCTTATGCCGACCCTACCGACTGAAACGAGAGACCTTTTAGAAGAACCTATCACCATATCTGAAATTCAATTAGCATTGAAAACCTCCAAACCAGGCAAAGCAGCGGGACCAGACGGTCTCACCACACTACTACAAGACCCTCCTCCCCTACTTAGGCAAGCGTATGGTGGCTAGGGATGAGCTTCGAGTTCAAAAAAAAAGGGGTGTTCGCGGCAAATTCGAAAAATCTATGGGAGAAATCTAAAGTGCTAATTATAAAGGCTTATATGCAAGTTATTGTCATAAAAAGTGTTTGGGGACCCGGGTCCTGCCCCAGGGGACATGTATCAATGCAAAAAGAAGTTTTAAAAACTGCCGTTTTTTCGGGAGCAGTGATTTTAATAATGCTTAAAATGAAAAAATAAAAGTGAAATATTCCTTTAAATTTCGTACCTGGGGGGTGTGTATGATATGCATGTGAAGTGGCGCATGTTTCCCGTGCTTAGAACTGTCCCTGCAAAAAATGTCATTTTTGAAAGAAAAAAATGCATTTAAAACTGACTCGCGGCTATTAATGAATTGTCGGCTCCCGGCAATACATACAAAAGTCATTGATAAAAAAAAAAAAAAAGCGTGGGGGTTCCCCAGAATTCAATTACCAGGCCCTTCAGGTCTGGAATGGATATTAAGGGGAACCCCGCCGCAAATTAAAAAAAAAATTGACGTGGGGTTCCCCCAAATATCCATTCCAGGCCCTTCAGATCTGGCATGGATTTTAAGGGGAACTCCACCCCAAATTTTAAAAAAAATGGCGTGGAGTCCCCCTAAAAATCCATACCAGACCCCTTATCCGAGCACGCAACCTGGCCGGCCGCAGGGGAAAAGGGGGGCCTGAACCGTACCAGGCCACATGCCCTCAACATGGGGAGGATGTCCCCATGTTGATGGGGACAAGGGCCTCATCCCCACAACCCTTGCCCGGTGGTTGTGGGGGTCTGCAAGCGGGGGGCTTATCGGAATCTGGAAGACCCCTTTAACAAAGGGGACCCCCAGATCCCGCCCCCCCCTATGTGAATTGGTAAGGGGTACATTGTACCCCTACCATTTCACGAAGAAAGCGTAAAAAAATGTTTAAAAAAACACACAAACACCTTGAAAAAGTCCTTTATTTAAAAAAAAAAAACAAAAAAAACATTCCAGCGGTGAAATCCAGTGTCCCGCGGCGATCCCGATGTCCAGCGCTGTCCTTCATTGGTTGTGCCTGAGCGGACCTGATGGGGAACTCCCTCTCAGTATTTTAAATGTATAGACCCGCCCCTTCTAAAGTTCCCCATCAGGTCCGCTCAGCGGACCAGATGCGGAACATGAGAAGGGGCGGGTCTATACATGTATTACCACAGTGAGAGAAGTTCCCCATCAGGTCCGCCCCCTCGGTATGTCGGACCCGCCTACGTCATTGGCTTGAGCGGGGAACTTCCTTCACTATGTAAATTTAAATTACACAGTGAAGGAAGTTCCCCGCTCAAGCCAATGACGTAGGCGGGTCCGACATACCGAGGGGGCGGACCTGATGGGGAACTGCTCTCACTTTGGTAATACATGTATAAACTCGCCCCTTCTCATGTTCTGCATCTGGTCCGCTGAGCGGACCTGATGGGGAACTTTAGAAGGGGCGGGTCTATACATTTAAAATACTGAGAGGGAGTTCCCTATCAGGTCCGCTCAGGCACAACCAATGAAGGACAGCGCTGGACATCGGGATCGCCGCGGGACACTGGATTTCACCGCTGGAATGGTTTTTTTTTCCGATAAGCCCCCCGCCCGCAGACCCCCACAACCACCGGGCAAGGGTTGTGGGGATGAGGCCCTTGTCCCCATCAACATGGGGACATCCTCCCCATGTTGAGGGCATGTGGCTTGGTACGGTTCAGGAGGGAGGGGGGGCCGCTCTCTCGTCCCCCCTTTTCCCCTGCGACCGGCCAGGTTGCGTGCTCGGATAAGGGGTCTGGTATGGATTTTTAGGGGGACTCCACGCCATTTTTTTTTAAAATTTGGGGTGGAGTTCCCTTTAAAATCCATGCCAGATCTGAAGGGCCTGGAATGGATATTTGGGGGAACCCCACGTCAATTTTTTTTTTAAATCTGCGGCGGGGTTCCCCTTAATATCCATTCCAGACCTGAAGGGCCTGGTAATTGAATTCTGGGGAACCCCCACGCTTTTTTTTATTTTTTATCAATGACTTTTGTATGTATTGCCGGGAGCCGACAATTCATTAATAGCCGCGAGTCAGTTTTAAATGCATTTTTTTCTTTCAAAAATGACATTTTTTGCAGGGACAGTTCTAAGCACGGGAAACATGCGCCACTGTACATGCATATCATACACACCCCCCAGATACGAAATTTAAAGGAATATTTCACTTTTATTTTTTCATTTTAAGCATTATTAAAATCACTGCTCCCGAAAAAACGGCCGTTTTTAAAACTTCTTTTTGCATTGATACATGTCCCCTGGGGCAGGACCCGGGTCCCCAAACACTTTTTAGGACAATAACTTGCATATTAGCCTTTATAATTAACACTTTAGATTTCGAACGTTCAAGTCCATTGTATTTAATAGGGTTCTAAAGTTTACACGAACATTTTGTCTGTTCGCAGGTTCTGGTGCGAACCGAACAGGGGGGTGTTCGGCTCATCCCTGATGGTGGCCCTGTTTAATGGCTTGGGAGCAGGTAAGCACTTGCACGACTCCACGCTGCAGGCACAGATATCTGTAATCCCGAAGGACGGCAAGGACCCAGCCCAGTGCGGTAGTTACCGCCTAATCTCACTATTAAATACCGACCTCAAACTCTTCACCAAGATTATCGCCACCAGACTACAGCAGTACCTCCCCGACCTTATTCACTTGGACCAAGTTGGGTTTGTCCCGACGAGAGAGGCTAGAGACAACACAACCAAGGTCCTGAATCTATTGCACATCACCAATTCCACTAGGACACCATGCGTATTCATCGGGACAGACGCCGAAAAGGCATTCGATCGGGTGAACTGGTGTTTCATGTTTGATACCTTGAAACATGCTGGCCTGGGGGAAAAAATTATAAACTGGGTCTCGGCGGCCTACTCAAACCCGACGGCCAGAGTCCGGGCGAACGGGGTGCTATCAGACTCGTTCTCAATTACCAATGGGACTAGACAGGGCTGCCCTCTCTCGCCCCTTCTTTTTGCGCTCTCCCTTGAACCCTTCTTGTTCCACATATGGCAGAACCCGGATATCTCCGGCGTAGAAATTAATAAGGAGCAATTCAAGGTATCAGCATATGCCGACGACTTGATGTTCTCACTGACAAACCCTACGGTCACTCTCCCCAGCCTCCTGCATGAGTTCGAACGGTATGGGAAATTGTCCAATTTAAAAATTAACTTCCAGAAATCAGTGGCGATGGGAGTAGGTATACCTTCCCAACAACTCTCCCATCTGCAGGCCAGCTTCCATCTGAAGTGGACTGATACTGCCCTGACGTATTTAGGCACACGCATCCCCCCAAAATTCACACAGATTTTCAAACTCAACTTCCCACCCCTGCTTAAGTCTGTTCAAAAACTTCTGACCCAATGGACTACGGGCCTACACTCCTGGTTCGGAAGGTGCAACATACTAAAGATGACAATTCTGCCCAAATTTCTATATCTAATGCAAGCCCTCCCAGTTCATATTCCAGCGGACTACTTTAAACAGATATACACAAACTTTAAAACATTCCTTTGGGCAGGGAAACACCCAAGAATACACAAAACTATACTTTCACTCCCTAAACGCTATGGTGGTATGGCATTGCCAGATGTCAGGACCTACTACCACGCGACACACTTGAGCAGACTTGTAGACTGGTGCCGACACTGGGAAACCAAGCTCTGGCCGCGGTTGGAGCAGGCGCAGAGCGAAATCCCTTTGCGGCGAGCCCCTTGGTGCCACACAGCCTTACATCAGGATGTTAAGCGGCATCCGTTAATTGGGACCACCATTAAAATTTGCGCGCGATTGCTGACACAGACGAGTCTCTGTTCTCACACCTCACCCCTACACCCGATATTAGGCAACCCACTTTTTGAACCGGGGGTACGGGATGGGAGATTCTGTGCCCTGAGAGAAACAGGCCTATATCAAGTTTCCCATTTTAGTGAGGCGGGTCGGTGTAAAACAGTATTGGAGCTCACAGACCCATCGGGCGGGTACCGCTTGGACTTTCTGAGAGCCAGACAGCTCTGCCATTTTTTAGGGACCATCCTCCCACCTTCTACTACGTGCCAACCCCTCACGACGCTGGAGGAGTTGTGCTCTGACTCAGGCTTGTTACCACATACCCTATCCCTAACACATGACCTTCTAATTACACCAAGGGATGACTACTGGCTTCCGAGCCTTACTAGATGGGAACGGGACCTACACTGCACATTCTCCGCCAAAAAGAAACAGCAAATTCTCCCATTCACGCACAAATCCTATATATGTACCAAAAACCAGGAGACCAATTATAAAATCCTCACGGGGTGGTACAGGACCCCAGCTCTTCTTAGCAAACTCTTCCTAACAGCTTCAGACCTTTGCTGGCGCTGCCAAACAGAAAGAGGCACAATGCTACATGTCTTCTGGTCCTGCCCTAGACTCCAGAGTTTCTGGATTGAGGTCAGGCGGATAACTCACGTGTGATTCCAGATGACCCAGCTTTCTTTCTCTTACACGCAAATGACACCCCCACACGCGTTTACAAGAAATCAGTCGTACGCCACTTACTAGACGCGGCGAAAGCCTGCATCCCACTCCGCTGGAAGACACCCCATCCGCCGACCATTGCAATGTGGCTACAAAAAGTAGATGAAATTAATAAACTAGAGGACCTTATCCTCACTAGTCAGGATAGACAGGAGACATTCTCAAAAACCTGGCAACTCTGGAATATTTTTACCTACTCAGACGAGGGTCAGGCGCTCCGAGATGGTGTCGCTTCGACCTGATTGTCTCGAGCTGATCAGCGAGTAGTACCGGTGGGTCCTCACAATAGCTGGACTTTTTGTCCCCATGGTGGACGCAGGTGTCCGTGTTCGTGAACCCCCCAATACCCCATTAACTCCCCCCCTTCTCTTTTTCTGCTACCCCCCCCTTTTTATTTCTCTTTTTCTCTCCACTAGCCTTGCTCTCCTTTTCTGTCGATGAGCTGTTTCTCTTCTTTACTGATACAATTTTTTTCTCTGTTTTCTATAAAAGTATGGGAGGTGGGCCCGCGGGGCTGTGGTGGCCCAAGTTAGTTTCCATGACTGGGAAGAGACCCATCTGGATGCGGGAACTTGCATTTGAAACGTATAAGTGTGATGTTATTGATAGTGGAACTATAGTCCGCGACATATAGACCCTGTACATGCAGACCCGTATGATACTGTTCCCACAATAGATATGCGCTGACTGTCACTTATTAAGCTGTCATGCTTTTCTTCTTGTGTATACCTGTATTCCTGCCATTACTTGTAATGTCGTGGGGGCCCGCGCATCCTTTTCCCTGTTTATAAATAAAAAATGTAAAAAAATAATAAAAAAAAAATCCACACCAGACCCTTTATCCGAGCACGCAACCTGGCAGGCCACAGGGGAAGAGGTGGGGACGAGAGAGCGGCCCCCCTCCCTCCTGAATCGTACCAGGCCACATGCCCTCAACATGTTGATGGGGACAAGGGCCTCTTCCCGACAACCCTGGCCGTTGGTTGTCGGGGTCTGCGGGCGGGGGGGTAATCGGAATCCGGGAGCCCCCTTTAATAAGGGGGCCCCCAGATACCGGTCCCCCACCCTATGTGAATGAGTATGGGGTACATCGTACCCCTACCCATTCACCTGGTGGCAAAAAAAGTTAATAAAAAACACAACACAGGTTTTTAAAGTAATTTATTAGGCAGCTCCGGGGATCTTTCTGCCGGGCGCCCCGCTATCTTCTTCCAGCTCTTTTGCTAGCGGGGTCCCGGGCTTCGTCGTCGCCTTCTTCCGACTTCGGGGGTCTCTTGTTCTGTTCTCCGGTGTCGTCTCCGCGCTCTCCGGTTCTTCTCCCGCTCTCCGGTGCCTTCTCCACGATCTCCGGTTCTTCTCCCACTCTCCGGTGCCTTCTCCACGATCTCCGGTTCTTTCTGCCTTCTGCCGGGTGCCCCGCTATCTTCTTCCAGCTCTTTTGCTAGCAGGGTTCCAGGCTTCATTGTCGCCTTCTTCCCTCTTCTCTTCGCCCGATGTTGCCTCGTCGCTGTCCGCCGTTACAATGCTCTGGCCGCGGAGCGTGCCCACTTATAATGGCATGGGCGTGGTCACCAGGTGATGCCACCGCTGACCCCGCCCCCATAGCACGTCACAGTTCCATCATTCCTCGGGACTGTGACATCATGTATTCTTCTACATATTTTTGGTAAAAAAAATCGCAATAAGCGCATATTGATTGGTTTGCGAAAAAGTTATAGCGTCTACAAAATAGGGGATTGAATTATGGCATTTTTATTTATTTTTTTTGCTAGTAATAGCGGCGATCTGCGATTCTTATCGGGACTGCGATATTGCGGTTGACACATCAGACACTTTTGATCCATTTTTGGGACCATTGACAATTACACAGCGATCAGTGCTATAAAAAGGCTCTAATTACTGTATACATGTCACTGGCAGGGAAGGGGTTAACACTAGGGGACGATCAAGGGGTTAATTGTGTTCCCTCACTGTGTTTAACTGTAGGGGGGATGGGACTAACTAGGGGAAGAGAGAAATCGGTGTTCATACATTGTATGAACACACGATCAGTCCCCTCTCCCCTGAGAGAACTGGGATCTGTGTGTTTACACACACAGATCCCAGTTCTCGCTCTGTCACGAGCGATCGCGGGTGCCGGGCACTTGCATCGGCTCTGACAGCGAGCCGCGGGTGCGCGCTTGCTTTCTGGCGGCGCGCACGCCCCTAGTGCCCAGAAGGCGAAGCGAAGTAAGGTAACGTTGCTTCGGCCAGCCATGCCATTCTGCCACAGTGAAGCTGGTCGGCAAGCGGTAATGCACCATAATGGATATAAATGGTGTAAATTGACCCCATGGGGTTTATTTACTAAAACTAAAGGGAGTAAAATCTGGTGCAGCTGTGCATGGTAGCCAATTAGCTTTTAACTTCAGCTTGTTCAATTAAGCTTTGACAATAAAACCTGGAAGCTGATTGGCTTCTCTGCAGAGCTGCACCAAATTTTGCCCTCTCCAGCTTTAGTTAATCAACCCCCAAGTGTCAATATAATGTATTGAAAACTAATCTTATCAGGAGCTGTAAATTAAATCCTTTCTCACTAGATTCAGTTAAAAACTGTGTTTTTATAACCCCACTAAATTCAGAATCATATGGGCTTGCTGGATCCAATATAGGGAGACAGCATCAACCACGGACCCCCACCCGACTCCAATGTCCATAGCAGGGAATAGCACTCCCACGTGAAAACCCTCAGTACCCCGCTCAGAGTATTCCGGTCACTCCGTCATTCCCCTAATCCCCCCCTCTCCCTCTTTCACCCTATAGCTTATTGATCTTAAGACTTCAGGTCTATTCTGTACTTCTGACCTAAACTTACATACCCCATATCTTTAGTCCTATAACTGATTTCTATTGCTTTTGCATTATACTCGAGGACGTCTTAGTCTCCCCGACCAGTTTGGTTAGTCCTTCCATGTTCATTCTAGGAGGGGTGGCGGGGCTACTGGGGATGTCATATCTTACTATATTACCGATAAATCGTCTGTCCTACACTTTCCTGTCATTAACAATGGTCACCTTCTCGCCCACAGAATGATCCCATTAGGGGTGGGCGGGAGGATGGAGGCCTCCACAGGTTTGTCTCACTCCTTTTTGCTGTACCCCCATAGTGCACTCCTTTCCCTCCGACTCTCTACAGTTCCATGAATTGGTCCTGCCCCTGAGTTCTGGACACCGACCACACTCACCTCACGTTTGAATGTATGCCTTGTTCCGTTCTTTGTTCTAACCCTCTAGTTGAATCTCATATATAGCTAGTTGCTATTGTACTCTCATGTACTGTTTCATTATAGTCCACCCTCTTCATACTAGATATATATTGTTGTTATTATGATAATTTCAATAAAATTCATTTGAAAAAAAAAAACTGTGTTTCTTTTTCGTACATCACGGGACACAGAGCGACTTAATCATTACTAATGGGTTATATAGTTTACCTTCAGGTGCTGGCACTGGCAACTTCCAAACTGGAAGTACCCTCCCCTATATAAGCCCCTCCCATCCGGGAGCACCTCAGTTTTTTGCCAGTGTCTAAGGTGTTGGCCAAACAGTAACATGTGTTTTCCTGGGCTTGCGTACAGGTTCTTTTACGGGCCTTAGTAAGCTGTTCCGGATCCCACCAAAAAAGCTTCATAGCTAAACGGTCGGTACCCGGGCCTTGCAACAGAAGAGCAAGGTTTTGCCTGTAATGCCTCTCTTAGGAGGGCTGGACCCTGGGATCCAGAGCTCTGGTCATACCCACGACCAAGATGTTTTCTGTGCAGGGTGCTATACAGGTCCAGGGGAGTGGAATCCTTGGGAACCCGGTCCCTGAAGGTTTAATTACAATGCCTGCCGTGATAGGTGAAGTTTGGGCTTCTGTGGACCAAACAGAGTCCTGCGGCGGGGAACAGGTAAGTGGGGGCCCCCAGGAACTTGGTTCTATTGGGGGACCCCCAAGCCTAATTTGTCTTTCTGTCTGTTACCTAACGGTATTCCTGCTAATATCTGTGTATGCCTATAACTACTGGAAAATGTAAAATTTTAATAGTAGTCAAGAAAAAAAAAAAAAAAGAGGACCGCGGTACCTGTGTTAAACCACTAGAGGCCGCTGTGGTCCATTTTTCTTGTCATGTGGATCTTTGGTTTTCTCAAGTCAAAAAAAACAGGCAGTTGGTAAGTTTCTCTGTGGGAATCCAGTTCCTCTGCCCTGTTGCTGCGCTCATCCACCGCACAGGCCCTCCGGCAAAAAGGGCCCTGGCTCCTAGTTCCTGCTTGGTTTAAAAAAAGGGCGCCAATGGCGCACGGGCGCGCGCGGGCGCGTGCACGCGCCTCCTATGAAAAAAAAGGGGCGGGCGGGTGGATGACGCTCGATGCGCGCCGCGGCACTTCTGCGCATGTGCAGGCGTCCCAGCATGTATAAAAGACACAGTACAAGTGTCAGCTGGATGCAAACAGAGCTAGCAACAAAACGGTGGCACACAGAGGCGGTTGATGCAGGCATCCCCATAGAAAGGCACTTTAGTGGACACCAGCTGGTATATAGCAGCAACTGTGTTAGACTATTACCAGCAAAATTGGTGTATGACGACGGGAATACCTCAGCTTTGTGCTTAAAGGATATGTCGTCCAGACGCTCCGGAAATAAGTCTTCCAGGAAGCCAAAGGGGTCTCCATCGGGCTCTGAGGATATTGGGCATGCTTGTACTGCACCAATCTCCCCTGAAAATTCAGAGGTCAGTAGCCGTAGGAACCCCGCAGGAGTGCCTGGTGCTGCGGCTGTCCCCAGTCCACCTGCTCCTGTATATATAACAGAGGAGGTTTTATCCTCAACTCTGGGAGGATTGGAAGAGAGATTAACAGCATTGATCGCTGCTTCCCTGTCACAGGGAAAGCGCGTCCGATCTCCGTCTCCTCCTTCAGAGTGCCTGTTAGTGGAGGAACAGCCCCACACAGAGATCGACCTACCTGAAGGGGATCAGGATGAGGTTGATTCAGTTATAGAGGAATCAACAGTGGAAGAACCTTTCTCAGCA
The DNA here is from genome assembly GCA_029206835.1 of Rana muscosa. Lineage (NCBI taxonomy): Eukaryota > Metazoa > Chordata > Amphibia > Anura > Ranidae > Rana > Rana muscosa. The sequence goes on from CM055116.1 coordinate 651,769,450, forward strand.
TCTCAGGCTGAAAGATTATGGGTTCAGTCTCTGACTAACATGGTCCGATCAGCATTTAAAATGCCTCTGGCGGAACCATCAACCACTACGGTTTCCTCGCTGGGGTCGCTGAAAGCTCCCCAGGCTGTCTGTTCCTTCCCAATCCACCCTTTATTGGAAGGGCTTATTTACCAGGATTGGGAGCATCCTGATAAAATATTTACTCCCCCCAAGAGATTTCCAGTGATCTATCCCATGGAGGATAAGTTCATTAAAAAAAAAAAAAAAATGGAGGGTCCCTACAGTGGACACAGCCATCTCTTGTGTAAATAAATCACTGACATGTCCAGTAGATAATGTTCCAATGTTCAAAGACCCAATAGATAAAAAATTGGAGTCTTTACTAAAATCTGCTTTCTCTACAGCAAGCATGGTGACACAACCTGCAGTAGCAGCGATTGGAGTCTGCCAAGCAATGAAAGATCAGTTGAAACAAGTCTTAAGGGACTTACCAGATCAGCAGGCTCTTGCCCTAGCTGACCTACCTAGAGCCTTGTGTTGCGGTGGACGCCATAAAGGATACAATCCAACAGGCATCCCGCTTTACGCTGTCTGTAGACATATGCATAGGCTTCTATGGCTCAAAAACTGGTCTGCTGAAGCTCCCTGTAAGAAATTGCTGATTAGCTTCCCATTTCATGGAGAACGCTTATCTGGAGATGATCTGGACAAATATATCCAGAAAACTTCTGCCGGTAAAAGTACACTCTTGCCGGTTAAGAACAAGGGTAGAAGTCCTTCTTTTAAGAGGCCTACTTCTCCAGTCCCTGGCACATCGGCTGTGAAACAGTTCCGACGGCCTCCGCGGTCAAATCCAGGGGGCAGAAATCAGGGACAATCACAGGGTAACAAGAAACCCTGGGTCAAGAGAGGTACAAAACCTCCCCCCAAGTCATGAAGGGTTGCCCCCACTCAATCGGGTGAGGGGAAGACTTCAGTTGTTCACAGAGACCTGGCGGGACACCATCAGAGACAGATGGGTGATCTCCGCAGTAAGTCTGGGATACAGGCTGGAGTTAAAAGACATTCCTCCTGCCCATTTTATAAGGTCAAACGTGCCAAGCGATCCCCAGAAGAGTGGATCCCTCCTTCTGGCACTAGAACAACTATTGCTCCAAGGGTAATCATGAAGGTTCCCTTGGAAGAAAGCGGGTTCGGGTTTTACTCGAACCTTGTCACAGTCCCCAAACCAAATGGGGACGTGAGGCCCATATTAAATATAAAAGGGCTAAACAAGTTCCTACATATCAGGACTTTTTCGAATGGAGTCGATCCGATCGGTGGCCACCGCCCTACAAGGGCAGGAATGGTTAGCCTCGATCGACATAAGGGATGCTTATTTGCATATTCCCATCTGTCCGGCCCACCAGAAATTTCTACGCTTTGCAGTAGAAGGGCGCCATTTTCAGTTCAGAGCCTTACCTTTCGGTCTGGCCACAGCACCACGAGTGTTCACAAAAATTCTGGCCCTACGATTGGCCAAACTAGGAACACAAGGTGTAACGATAATGGCATATCTAGACGACTTGTTGCTGATAGACCACTCAGTGAAAAAAACTAGAAGTGGTCGTTCACAAGATAATCAAGTATCTGGAATCTCACGGTTGCATTATCAACCGAGACAAGTCAGCCCTAAAACCAGTCAAAAGTCTGGAATACTTGGGGGCTAAGACTGGATTCAAATCAGAGAAAGATTTTCTTACCTCCAGAGAAGGTGTCGTCTTTGAAAGATTTGACCCACTTAGTGGGTACAAAAAAGAAAACCATCCATACGCCTGTGTATGAGGCTGCTGGGAAAAATGGTGGCTTCATTCGAAGCAGTACCCTACGGTCAATTCCATTCAAGGAACTTGCAGAGGGCCATACTGTCAGCCTGGAACAAAAAAGTTCAGGCTTTAGACTTACCAATGTCCCTGTCCCCTTCCGTTCGCAAGAGCCTCCATTGGTGGTTGGTGCCCCAGAATCTGGAAAAAGGGAAACCCTTCAGTCCGGTTTCTTGGAAGGTGGTCACTACAGATGCCAGCCTCATAGGCTGGGGGGCAGTACTGGAGCAATGGCTCTCCAGGGCAAGTGGTCAGAAGCAGAGAAGGCCCTGCCTACCAATCTCTTAGAGATACGAGCAGCCCGGTATGCCCTAGTAGCATGGACATCCAAACTCCAAGAGTCACCTGTCAGAATTCAATCAGACAATGCCACAGCAGTGGCATATATCAATCACCAGGGTGGCACCAGGAGTCGTGCAGCCCAGAGGGAAGCGAATTGCATCCTGGAATGGGCAGAAAGATATGTCACAGCCATATCCGCGGTTTTCATCCCAGGAGTGGAAAATTGGAGAGCGGACTTTTTAAGTCGCCAGCAATTATGCCCGGGGGAATGGTCTCTTCACCCCGAGGTTTTCCAGGCAATATGCCAGTGGTGGGGAACACCGGATGTAGATCTGCTAGCATCCAGATTCAACGCAAAGGTGGACAGATTTGTGTCTCGCACAAAGGATCCCCTAGCTTGCGGTTCGGATGCCCTAGTGTTCCCTTGGGATCAGTTCAAGCTGATATATGCATTCCCACCGCGATTAATCCGCAGAATCAGGGTAGAAAAGAAACCAGTGATTTTGGTGGCTCCAGCGTGGCCCCGAAGGGCATGGTATGCGGAGATTGTAAAAATGTCAGTGGGAAGTCCTTGGACCCTCCCACATCGTCCGGACCTGCTTTCGCAAGGACCGATATACTACCCTTCCTTACCAGCTCTAGATTTGACGGCCTGGCTATTGAAGCCCACATTCTAAAAAAGAGAGGGCTCTCTAATCCTGTGGTATCTACCATGATCAATGCCAGGAAGCCGGTATCCAGGCAGATCTATTATAGGATCTAGAAGGCGTACATCACGTGGTGTGAGGCCAAGAAATGGCATCCACGTAAGTACGTAATAGGTAGGATTCTGGACTTCCTACAGTGGGCTGTACATAGGAAGCTTGCCTTGAGTACTATCAAGGGTCAGACGGCCTTGTCAATATTTTTCAAAGGCCCTTGGCTTTGCATTCATTAGTCAAAGCTTTCATACAAGGAGTGAGGCGTATTAGCCCTCCGGTTAGTATTCCCATATGTCCATGGGACTTAAACCTGGTTCTGTCGGTTCTACAGAAACAACCATTTGAACCATTGCGGCACATTTCCTTGGTTCTTTTCACCAGGAAATTGATTTTCTTAGTAGCCATTTGTTCGGCTAAAAGAGTATCGGAATTAGCCGCCTTGTCCTGTAAGGAGCCATATCTGGTTGTCCATAAGGACAGAGTAGTATTACGTCCTCATCCAGCCTTCTTCCTAAGGTGGTATCGAGGTTCCATTTGAACCAAGATGTGGTTCTTCCTTCCTTTTTTCCCCAAACCTAGTTCGGTAGAGGAAAAGTTATTGCATTCTTTGGATATAGTAAGAGCAGTTAAAGCTTATCTTAAAGCCACTGCTCAGATTCGTAGAACGGATACTCTGTTTGTTCTGCCGGAAGGCCCCAGAAAGGGTCAGGCAGCATCAAAAATCTACTTTAGCCAAGTGGATTCGACAGGTCATAATACAAGCCTATGGCTTGAAAAGGAGACCGCCTCCGTTCAAAGTTAGGGCGCACTCCACAAGAGCAGTTGGAACTTCATGGGCAGTGCATCACCAAGCCTCCCTGGCTCAAGTCTGTAAGGCCACAACATGGTCCTTAGTACACACGTTTACTAGATTCTACCAGGTAGACGTCAGAATTTAGGAGGAGGTCGCCTTTGGGCGCAGTGTGTTGCAGGCCGCAAAAGAGCCTCATGCCTGATGGCGCCCAGCTTATGTATAGTGTATCCCTCCCCTCATTTGGCATTGCTTTGGGACGTCCCATTAGTAATGACTAAGTCGCTCTGTGTCCCGTGATGTACGAAAAAGAAAAAGGGATTTTTATAACAGCTTACCTGTAAAATCCTTTTCTTGGAGTACATCACGGGACACAGAGCTCCCACCCCTCTTTTTGGGACACTTATTGCTTTGCTACAAAACTGAGGTGCTCCCGGATGGGAGGGGCTTATATAGGGGAGGGTACTTCCGGTTTGGAAGTTGCCAGTGCCAGCACCTGAAGGTAAACTATATAACCCATTAGTAATGACTAAGTCGCTCTGTGTCCCGTGATGTACTCCAAGAAAAGGATTTTACAGGTAAGCTGTTATAAAAATCCCTTTTTTTTTTAGGCCTCATTTACACTACTTGCAGCTGGGGGACAATAAAAAGATGCGATTGAGTTGTGTTTTACCACCTCCAACTGCTCCTCCCTAAGCTGCAAAGGCAGCAGGCAAGGGTGTGCACATGCAAAAATCAATCCTCCATCACATTTAGTGGCAGTACCTCCTGTTATTTGCTTACATTTCCCAGGCAGTACTGCCCAAACTGTACTTTCTTGTGCTTCATTCAAACACATTGGGAAATATCTTCATTGAAGTAATTTATTAAATATGTTTTTTTATTGGTAAAAAAAAAAAAAAATAGCTGGTAAAATAAGCTGACTACAAGCGTCACATATATAATATACACTCTAAAAATTGGGTCACTGAGCCCCACTGGGATGTAATGCTACAACATTCAAAATATTTGCTATGTCCTTGGTGCCTCCTGAGTTTAACTACAGTGTTGGAGACTCCCCGTGGAGCGCTAACAAGAATCAAATTAGTGCAGTCAAGAAAACTAGGTCAAGTTCACTTACTGTCTCAAAAAGTAAAAACCAGCTCAACTTCAAGAAGCTGTCTGTTTAAGATAGAAGTCTCTGTTTATTCCCTGTCCAATTTGACAGGCTTTTTACTTTATTCAAATACACTTCATATAATCTCTTCTCTGTCTTCCTTTTTTCACAAAACTGTGGCTAATGATCTCCTTTTTCTTTTATCTTCTTTGTTTCAAGATATTTTGGGAAACAGGAATATGTATGTACTGTAGACGTGTATGCTTATTTATTTCACATACTAAACGGGCAAAATTTGTTGTTTAAGGGGTATCTAAACCCAAAAACAACATTTTAAGATATTGCATTTTACTTTAAGGTCCCTTTCACACTGAGGCATATTTCAGGCGTTTTAGCGCTAAAAATAGCGCATAAATAACGCCTGAAATACTCCCGTCCCAGCATTCTCAATGTGAAAGCCCGAGGGCTTTCACACTGAGGCGATGCGTTGGCAGGAGAAAAAAAATCTCCTGCAAGCCACATCTTTGGAGCGGTGAAGGAGCGGTGTGTATACCGCTCCTTTACCGCTCCTTCCCATTGAAATCAATGGGACACCGCGGTAATACCGCCCGCAAACCGCGGCTGTAGCTGCGGTTTGCGGGCGGTATTAACCCTTTTTCGTCCACTAGCGGGGGTTAAAACCGCACCGCTAGCGGCCGAATATCGCGGTAAATACGACGGTATAGTGGCGCTGAAAATCGCACCTCTTTACCGCCACCGCACATGCCCGCCTCAGTGTGAAAGGGGCCTAAATGTGGTAGCTACACCCCTCACACTTTTGTAAATATTTTATTATATCTTTTCATGTGACAACACTAACGAAATGGCACTTTGCTACAATAAAAAATAGTGAGTGTACAGCTTGTATAACAGTGTAAATTTGCTGTCCCCTCAAAATAACTCAACACACACCCATTAATGTCTAAACCACTGGCAACAGAGTACACCTGTCACGTACCTGACGGTGATGAGCCCGGTTAGCAGAGGGAGGCCTCCCTTACGGCTCCCACCAGCGGCCCCTGGTGGTATAACAGGAAGCACGGAGGTGGAAGGGGTACGAGTGCCTGGCAGGATCAAGAACTACCGCAGGTGATCAGGAACCAGCAGGTGAGTGGACAGGAACCAGGAACTACAGCAGGTGAGTAGACAGGAACCAGGAACTCAGAAGATGACCCGGACCGGGAGGCACAGCAGGTAGACTGGAACCACTGGGCAGCAGCAGGTGAACAAGAGCCAAGGTCAGGCAGGATCGTCAGACAAGCCGGGGTCGGGTAAACTGGCAGGCAGCGAGGCACAAAAGGATCAGGCAATACCGAAGTCAGAAAACAGGCCGATGGTCAGGTACAGGCAGATAGCAGGAGGGTCACAGGAAGCCGGGTCAGATACAGGTAAACAAGGCAGATCAGGTCACTTGGGATAAACGCTGTAGAGCAGACAGCAGGGACTGTCTGCAAGTGAGGAGTTTAAATAGCCCTTTGGGCGTCACCTGCGGGGGCGGGTACCAGGAAGTCCAGGGCGTCTGTTCCTGATGACAGGGTTTCCATGACATTGCCCCCCCCCAAGGGGAAGCCTCCGGATGCCCCTAGGAGCAAACTTCTCGGGGTGAGACCTCCTGAAGGCTTGTATCAGGTCTTTGGCGTGAATGTTCTCTTCGGGTTCTCAGGAGTTCTCCACTGGTCCGTAACCCTTCCATTTTATTAAAAATTGACTCTGGCTATTTCTTCTTCGTGCGTCTAAAATAGCTTCTACCTCGAATTCCTGTTCCCCGTCTATGATGACGGGATCAGGGCGAGTCGGGGTCCGACCTGGGAATGGGTTGGAGACTGACGGTTTCAATAGAGAAACATGAAAAACAGGGTGGACCCTCAGGGAGTCGGGGAGCTCCAGCTCGTAGGCCACCTCGTTGATTTTCCTTTTGATAGGAAAAGGCCCTAGAAACTTGGGGCCCAATTTCTTGGACGGGCAAGCCAATCTTAGATTGATGGTGGAAAGCCATACTTGGTCGCCCGGTGCCAGCGCTAATTCACCCCGTCTCCTCCTGTCGTAGACCGTCTTGTTATACTCCTGAGTTCTTGCAATGGCTTCGCGTAGAAGCTGGTTGTTAGAGAAGAAATTCACTTTTTCCAGAACTGCGGGCACTGAGCACTCAGGGAGAGAGTTGGGCAGAAATGTGGGGTGAAACCCGAAGTTCGCAAAAAATGGGGTCTGGTTAGTTGCGGAGTGGATGGAGTTATTGTAGGAGAACTCCGCTAGCGGAAGCAGGGAGAGCCAGTCATTCTGAGCAAAGGAGGAGAAACAACGCAAATATTGCTCGAGGGTTTGATTTGTTCTCTCAGTCTGTCCGTTGGTTTGAGGGTGGTAAGCCGAAGAGAATGATAGCTCTATTCCCAGAGTCTTGCAGAGGGACCTCCAGAACCGGGAGGTAAATTGTACCCCCCGATCGGAGACTATATTAGCAGGTACCCCATGGAGCCTGACGACTTCTTTAATGAACATTTGTGCAGTTTCCGGGGCCGAGGGGGTCCCTCTCATAGGAACAAAATGTGCCATCTTGGACAGACGGTCCACAATCACAAAGATGGTGGTGTGATTCTCAGCCGGGGGGAGTTCAACTATGAAGTCGATAGAAAGCATTTTCCACGGTCTCTCTGGAACGGGTAAGGGCTTCAGTAGTCCCCAGGCTGTCTGCTACTGTCACGTACCTGACGGTGACGAGCCCGGTTAGCAGAGGGAGGCCTCCCTTACGGCTCCCACTGGCTGCCCCTGGTGGTATAACAGGAAGCACGGAGGTGGAAGGGGTACGAGTGCCTGGCAGGATCAAGAACTACCGCAGGTGATCAGGAACCAGCAGGTGAGTGGACAGGAACCAGGAACTACAGCAGGTGAGTAGACAGGAACCAGGAACTCAGAAGATGACCCGGACCGGGAGGCACAGCAGGTAGACTGGAACCACTGGGCAGCAGCAGGTGAACAAGAGCCAAGGTCAGGCAGGATCGTCAGACAAGCCGGGGTCGGGTAAACTGGCAGGCAGCGAGGCACAAAAGGATCAGGCAATACCGAAGTCAGAAAACAGGCCGATGGTCAGGTACAGGCAGATAGCAGGAGGGTCACAGGAAGCCGGGTCAGATACAGGTAAACAAGGCAGATCAGGTCACTTGGGATAAACACTGTAGAGCAGACAGCAGGGACTGTCTGCAAGTGAGGAGTTTAAATAGCCCTTTGGGCGTCACCTGCGGGGGCGGGAACCAGGAAGTCCAGGGCGTCTGTTCCTGACAGGGTTTCCATGACAACACCCCTAAGTGAATATGTCCAAATTGGGCCCAATTAGACATTTTCCCTCCCCGGTGTCATGTGACTCGTTAGTGTTACAGGGTCTCAGGTGTGAATGGGGAGCAGGTGTGTTAAATTTGTTCTTTAAGGGAACCATGAATGCCAACATGTACTGTGACATACTAAAGCCCTGTACACACGATCGGATTTCTAATGGATTCTAATCTGATGGAAATCCGACGAAGCTGACTTCCATCAGTCTTGCCTACACACCATCAGTCAAAAAACCGATCGTCCCAAACGCCGTGACGTATGAGGGCACTATAAAGGGGAAGTTCAAATCCAATGGCGCCACCCTATGGGCTGCTTTTGCTGATTTCGTGTTACCGCATGTTAGTAAAAGTTTGGAGAGCCGATTCGCGCTTTTCAGTCTCCGTGTTTTTCAGTCCGTTACAGCATGACGAATGTGCTATCTCCATTACGAACGCTAGTTTTACCAGAACGAGCGCTCCCGTCTCATAATTCAGTCTGAGTATGCGTGTGTTTTTTATCCGATGGAGTTCCACACAGACGATCGGATTTTGCTATCGTTTTTTTTCCCATCGGAAAAATTTAAAACATGTTCTATTTTTTCACACCGATGGAAAAAAGACCGATGGGGCCCATACACAATCGGTTTGTCTGATGGTTTTCATCGGTGAAACCGATCGTGTGTACACGGCTTAAAGCAGAGCACGATCCCCCTCCCTTCAGAGACTGAGCCACAGTGCAGTATTCCAACATGATAATGACCCCAAACACACCTCCAAGATGACCACTGCCTTGCTAAAGAAGCTGAGTTAAAAGTGATGGACTGGTCAAGCATGTCTCCAGACCTAAACCCTCTTGAGCATCTGTGGGGCATCCTCAAACGGAAGGTAGAGGAGCGCAAGGTCTCTAACATCCACCAGCTCTGTGATGCCATCATGGAGGAGTGGAAGAGGACTTCAGTGGCAACCTGAGAAGCTCTGGTGAACTCCATGCCCAAGAGGGTTAAAGCTGGCCATACACCATTAGATTATCTGCAGATTTTCTATGGTTAGATGGAAAAAGTGCAACAGATTTCTCCATGTATATTAACTGTGTGGATGGAGGAATCTCCCACTTTTTCCATCTAACCATAGAAAATCTGCAGATAATCTAATGGTGTATGGCCAGCTTAAGGCAGTGCTGGAAAATAATGATGGCCACACAAAATATTGACACTTTGGCCCCAATTTGGACATTTTCAGTTAGGGGTGTACTCACTTTTGTTGCCAGTGGTTTAGACATTAATGGCTGTGTGTTGAGTTATTTTGAGGGGACAGCAAATTTACACTGTTATACAAACTGTACACTCACTACTTTACATTGTAGCAAAGTGTGATTTCTTCAGTTTTGTCACATGAAAAGATATAATAAAATATTTACAAAAATGTGAGGGGTGTACTCACTTTTGTGAGATACTGTATACATTTCATATAAAATACATGGAAAAAAAACAGTTCATGCAAAATAAATAGTCCCAAAAACAAATTTAATCCACAATTAGCCATCTTCCAAAGTGCTGAAGTGTTACAAACAATCACGTGATATGAAAAGTCACCGGCTCTCTGCTCACTAAAGGCTGAGAACCAAACGATCAGCAGTGTTTGATCACTCAGTTCTCAGTCTTAGAGCCTGCAGGATACAGATGCAGCATCAGATCAAGCAAGGCAATGGCATAATGTGCTAGTATGCATCACATATTAGCACATTATGAAATACTTACCTTAGAATGCAGCCCTCCAGTGGTGCTTTGTCACCACTGACAGGGCTTCCATCTTCACCCTGTCTTCCTTCCGGGGTTCGCAGGCTCCGGCAGCTTGAATGGCTGAGCCACGATGACATCACTCCCGCGCATGTGTGCAGGAGTCACGGCCACGGCACAGAGCTCTGAAGGAATGGCACAGGTATGTAGGAGAGCATGCGCCCGTAACATCAATGTATGCCAAAAGAGTGAATATCTCCTAAACGGTGCAGATTTAGGAGATATTTATTTTACCTACATTTATTATAAGCTTACCTGTGGGTAAAAATCACAAAGCACACCCTGAAAATATAATGCTGAAATTAAAACAGCTTAGTACATCCATGTATCTGTAGTTTAGCAAATTAATCTATGTCTCAAAGTTGTTAGCTTTCTTGTTCATCCACTTCTACACAATAAAGTGGGCACTGTATTCACATAATGAGATGTGGTAAATGTCAGTGGATATTGTGGATTCCTGATTTTGAATTGCTTCAGCTTTATGGCTACGCTGTCTAATTTAATGCCATGACATTTGTAGGAGAACATAATTTCTCTTTATGAATAACTGACAGTTATCATTTTTCCTTCCTCTAATAGGCGTCCATTGCTATTTATATGGTTCATGAACAATAAACGAAAAAAAAGAAGAAAAAAAGTCAACTTCCATTGAGCATATTCAAATCAGTAGTGTACTTTTGAACGTTTTTTCATAACAGCAGTAAACACAAGATACAAACTACATTTATGTAAAAAGACAGCATAAATTTATTTGGAACTCACAGAAAACAGATACAATACATTTAATGATATTAAATTATAATATTACATGAATTTAATAATGTATACAAATACTCATATCATGTTGCTGGTGTGCCTTTCTATAAGCTCAATTTAACCAAGTCATAAAAAACGTAGTAAGAAAAGAAGAGATTACATCTACACTTCCTGTAGGTGAGTAACAGCACATGACTGCTAAGTCTCCCTTTGCCACTGTCCCTTACTCACCTATGTTAGTTTATTCAGCAAGACAATGCTGCACAGTCTTATCTGGGATTCACACGGTACCACCTCTCTAGGGAAGATAAACAAAGGAACCTTACAGTCTAAATAAAGTGGTTCTAAAGGTAGAAGTTTTTTTTTTATCTTAATGCATACTATGCATTAAGATAAAAAACCTTCCGTGTGCAGCCCGCCTAATACTTATCTGAGCCCCATCTCAATCCAGCGATGTTACACAACAGGCTCGATAGACCGGGACTCTCCACCCTGATTGGCTGAGACACAGCAAGGGCGCCATTAGCTTCCGCTGCTGTCGAACAAAGTCAACAAGCCAATGAGGGAAGAGAGAGTGGGGCCGGGCCTGGGCTGGGGCTCTGTGTCTGAATGGATACACTGAGCAGTGACTTGGGTGCCCCCATAGCAACCTGCTTGCTGTGGGGGCACTCAACAGGAGGGAGGGGCCAGGAGCACCGAAGAGGGACCTGAGAAGAGAAGGATGGGGGCTGCTCTGTGCAAAACAACTGCACAGAGCAGGTAAGTATAACATGTTTAATATTCTTATAGAAAAAAACCTGAGACTTTAGTATCACTTCAATCCCAGATTTACAATTCTGCATTGCCCTAACAAGTGTGTTACCACAAAGTATGGTAATGCACTTTCCATGCATTGCTGTCTGCAGTGCCATTCATTTTGAATGGCACCCTTCCAGGGTTGCCAACCTCCTGCAACTTTTTTTACTGACAGAACATGGGACATTTACTGACAGAACACATTTTTTACTGGCAGCCTAAAAAAAGACAGAATTTCTATTAGAAACTAAAACAATAAATATTTTATCAGTTTAAACACAATCTGTAAACACTGACAATACCCATAACAGGTAATTGGCCTTGTTTACACAACACTGTATCCCAGCAGGGTGGCTGATAATTTGTCATGAGACAAATTATCAGCCACCCTGCTGGGATACAGTAGAAAAACAAGTTCTGTTATAAATGCCAGAAAGAGGAATAGGCATGGTCAGATTGCTTCTAATAGAGGGAGTGGCCTAAAAGAGGATGATTAAACAGAACCGTCCCTGACCACCTACCTCTAAATGAACATAGCAGCTGCTTGGGTAAGTACACATTGCCATGGCCTTGATGCTTAGCTTCATAGTGCGGCAATTTTAACTCGACATGTTAAGCTTCACAGGCAGCATCACCTGTCAAAGCTGCCCGTCAAGCTCAATGGGCTGGTGGCTTGTGGGTGTGACACAGTGTTTCAATGCTAAATTTCCATTCAGCTTGAAAAAAAACACATTCAGGAGGCAACAGTATCACCTCCTTCACTAACAGTGGGAAGATCTTAACTACTCAAAATCCTCCTGCCGGCTGCAATTCCTTGTTAACCTTGAAATATTGACTATAAGGTATGCTTGATACAAGAGGCATAGGGTGGGAGCTGGTAAAATACAAAATCATATTGCCTGCAGAAGGCTTGCGAAACAGGGAGGAACCTATACTTCCATCCCCATTGATGAAAACCTGAATATTCAAAAAACGTATTGCTCTTAGATCACAATTCATTGTAAACTTGAAATTAAAATCATTTAATCTTAACATTTCCATGAAGGAAGTTAGTTCCGCCCTGGATCTGGTCCATATCACAAAGATATCGTCGATAAATCTATGCCAAATCAACACCCCATCCATAAACTACTGTAATTCCTCACAAGAAAATACATGTCGCTCCCACCCCCCCCAGATACAGGTCGGCATAGGATAGGGCACACCGTGTCCCCATTGCAACCCCCTGCACCTGGAGGTAGTGGGAGCGATCAAACAAAAAGTTATTGTTGGTCAAGATGAAATGCTACAAACCAAGAATGAACTCATTATAGGCAGTAGCACCACTCCCTCTTTCAGAAATCATGGTGAATTAAGTTGTAGAGGGTTTTGTTGGATCAATTGGTAAGTTAGATCTCTTCTCTGATTATTTAAATTAATGTTTTTTTCCTTGTATTTGGAATTGAGATATAAAAGAATATATACCTTTTTCCAGACAGAAATCCCCTTTCTTGGAGTTTTTGTGACCTTCTCTGTGGTACACCAGATATCTCCCTAATATCAATATCCTTCATACGTCTGAGTCGCATGATGTTTATATGGGACGCACATCACAGTTCAGGTGGGGTGTTAGGATTAAGTTCACCTGCTGGTGGCACTATCTTGCCTGGGCTGTTTGCTGCAGCTTCAGTGTCCACCAGCAGGTGTCTCCCAGGAGCCAGCAGGCTGATGTAATCAGGCAAATTAGTGTTCAGCTGCTGGGGGGCTACTTAAGGCTTCTCCTCCCTTCTCCCAGCGTGTCACGATTCTGGTCCCTTCCTTGCGGCCTGTCCCTGATGCCTAGCCCGATCCAGTCTGTACCCATCTGCCTTGTTCCTGCCTCCTCCTGCCTTGCTTCTGTTTGAGTACCCTGTTGGGATCCCCCTTCCTTGCAACCTTGCATTCCCTGTACCCTTGTCCCTTAGATGGTTTTTGTATATAGATAGTAGTTAGGTTAATTTGTTATTTGTCTTTTGGGGTTTGTTTATGTTCATGTTTACTGTGTGCTGTGTTTGCTGTGTTCATGGTTTGCTATTTTTCACTGTAAATAAATATCACTTTAATATATATATATATATATATATATATATATATATATATATTGTGAGGGGGTTAGCTCGGCAGCGGGTGTGTGTGACCCCCGGGATGGGCTCCCCACACAAAACAGGCCCAGCAAACGGAGGTTGTGGTTTTCAAAATCAAAAAGGTGCGGTTTATTTTCTATTTACAGTGACAAAACACAGCAAAGCAAAAGAAACATAACCAAAATAAATCCTGGTCAAGTTGACCTCTGACTAAACATACAGGTTTCCTAACTAACAACTGGGATCAGCCTAGTGCTGTCCTAGTCCCTAAGTCCCTGGTTTAGTAAAAGTCCAAACAAATAGCCACACAGGCTTTGCCTCACCGCACAGGGGTTCACTCTCCCTAGACAGTCCACACAGGTCTGGTTCCAGGCATGAGCTAACATCTAATGAAGCTGGGAGTTCTTATAGAGGCCTAAATGAGCTGACAAGGTTCAGCTGGTCTCCTCATTTCTGTCTGCACGACGCCCCACACTCTCCCTAGAGGTATGAGTCATCCATGAGCCCACTAGCCTTAGCTGGGCTTATACAACTCTCCACCTAGTTGTATAAGTCAGCGTAAAGCCTGAATCTGGGCGAAATATATCTACCCCCCTGGATGCAACCAGGTGACTTTACCTTCCTGCTGTCACATACCCCCCCCTCTTGTTTTAACCTCGGGGTTGGAACACCAGCAATCAGGCATTCATGTACTCGAGACAAAGCATCCACATTCCCCATTTGAACGCCAGGGCGATGCTTTACTGTGAAGTTGAATTCCTGGAGGGCCAGGAACCACCTATTCACTCTTCTATTTGTTTCCTTGTTTTGAGCCATCCACTTTAACGGAGCGTGATCCGTAACCATGTCAAAGTGCCTACCTAGCAGGTAGTACCGAAGGGAATCTAGAGCCCACTTCACCGCTAAACACTCCTTTTCAACGGTGGCGTAATTTACCTCATGGGACTTCAATTTCCTGCTGAGGTAAATGACTGGGTGCTCTTCCCCGTTCCAGACCTGGGACAATACTGCTCCTAACCCCACATCTGACGCATCACTTTGTACGACAAAGTCTTTAGAGAAGTCGGGTGAGTACAACACTGGCTGGCTACATAAGGCTTGTTTCAAGAATTGGAATGCTGCCTCAGCCTCGGGGGTCCATTTAATCATGACCGACCCTTTCCCCTTCGTCAGGTTGGTTAGGGGCACAGCCTTAGAAGCAAAGTGGGGAATGAATCGCCGATAATACCCAGCGATTCCCAGAAAGGCTCGTACCTGCTTCTTGCTGTTGGGACGTGGCCAACTCTGGATGGCCTCGACTTTGTTGAGTTGGGGTTTTATTACTCCCCTCCCAATGGTGTACCCAAGATATTTGGCCTCCTCCTGCCCAATGGTACACTTCTTGGGGTTAGCCGTAAACCCCGCTTCCCGAACAGAGTCCAGGACTGCTTGCACTTTTGGCAGATGTGAGGCCCAATCTGTGCTATGGACAATTACGTCATCCAGGTAAGCCGCAGCATACTTCCGATGGGGCCTCAGCATCTGGTCCATTTTCCGCTGGAATGTGGCCGGCGCATTCTGTAACCCGAACGGCATTCTTTTATATTGGAACGCCCCGTCTGGGGTTACAAATGCGGTTTTCTCTTTGGCCGACTTGGCCAGGGGGATTTGCCAATACCCTTTTGTGAGGTCAAGAGTCGTCATGTATCGGGCTGTTCCCAGCCGGTCGATCAACTCATCTATACGTGGCATGGGGTAGGTGTCAAATTTTGTAACTTTGTTCAACTGACGAAAATCGTTACAAAATCGCCAGCTCCCATCCGGTTTAGGCACCAACACAATGGGACTAGACCAATCACTTTGGGACTCCTCTATCACCCCTAAGTTCAGCATTTTCTGTACTTCCTCCCGTATTGCCTCCCGTCGAGCCTCTGGGATCCGATAGGGTTTTAACTTCACCCTTTCACCGGGCGGGGTAATGATGTCATGCTCTACCCCAGATGTTTGTCCCGGCAGCTCAGAGAATACCTCCTTGTTGCGAAGCACAAACTCCTTAACCTCCTGTTGTTGGGGTTGTGACAAGGTGGCTGCTATTCCAACCTCAGGAATCACGCAACCAGTTTGAGCTGGTGACCAAGTGTCTGCGACTAGGGACTCTCTATCCCTCCAGGCTTTCAACAGATTAACGTGATAGATCTGTTCGGGCTTTCGCCTTCCTGGTTGTCTGACCTTGTAATTCACTTCGCTCACTTTTTCCATTATCTCGTAGGGGCCTTGCCATTTGGCAAGGAATTTACTTTCAACCGTAGGGACAAGTACCAATATCCTATCCCCCGGGGAAAAGGTACGGGTCTTGGCTCCACGGTTGTACACTCTCTGCTGTGCCAACTGCGCTTGGGCCAAATGTTCCTTCACGATGGGCATTACCTGTGCAATTCGATCTTGCATCAGGGCGACATGCTCAATCACACTCCTGTGGGGAGAACTCTCACTTTCCCAAGTTTCCTTGGCAATATCCAACAGCCCTCTTGGGTGTCTCCCATACAGTAACTCAAAGGGGGAGAATCCCGTAGAGGATTGGGGCACCTCCCTAATAGCAAACATCAAATAAGGAAGTAAACAGTCCCAATCCTTTCCATCTCTATCCACCACTTTCTTCAACATTTGTTTTAGGGTTTTGTTGAATCTTTCAACCAGCCCATCGGTTTGGGGGTGATACACAGACGTACGCAATTGCGTCACTTTGAACAATTTACACAGCTCTTTCATAACCCGGGACATAAAGGGTGTACCTTGGTCCGTAAGCAGTTCTTTACAAATACCCACCCGGCTAAAAACAAGAGATAGCTCTTTGGCTATGGTTTTGGCCGAGGTATTTCGGAGAGGGATCGCTTCTGGATAACGGGTGGCATAGTCCATTATAACTAATATGTACTGGTGCCCCCTAGCGGACTTGATTATAGGACCTACCAAATCCATGGCGATCCTCTCAAACGGGACCTCAATGATGGGTAGAGGGACCAGCGGGCTACGGAAATGTGGCATCGGGGCCAACCTCTGACACACAGGGCAGGAGGAACAATAATTTTCTACGTCCTTCATCACCCCCGGCCAATAGAATCTCTGTAATACCCTCTCTCGGGTTTTCTCTGTCCCCAGATGACCTCCAAGAATGTGCCCATGGGCCAACTCCAACACCAACTTCCTGTAAGGTTTGGGCACCACAAGCTGCTCAACGGTTTCTTCTGCCCTTTTTGCCACCCGATACAGTAGGTCCTTCTCTACGCTGAAGTATGGGTAAGTGCAGGTATTATCTGGGTTCACTAACTCGCCATCTATTTTCACTACGTTTTCCCGTGCCTTTATTAGGGCGGGGTCTTTCAACTGTTCTGTGGCAAAGTTTTCCCTGTGAACCTCAAGATCAGAAAACTCCACAGACGGTAGGTTTTCGTCTGAGGAGGTGGGCTCCTCTCCAGTTTCTTGAGTCTCCCCTGCCAATACTGATAAGGGAAATTCCGGAGAGTCCTCACCACTCTCAGGGGAGTTCTGGCTATCACATTCCTGGTACATAGGGGCACCAGTGAGGGGCTCAGGATCATCCCACAGTTCCCAGAACTTCGGAAAATCCCTTCCCACAATGGCGTCATGCGGTAACTGAGATACTAAGCCCACTGGATGAGAGAGGGTACCTTTGGGGGTCTCGAAACACACTGTAGTCACTGGATACTCTCGGGTGTCCCCATGCACACAAATAACAGCTACCTTGCTATTCCCAGAGACCTCTGTTTTAACTAACTCAGCCTTTATCAGGGTCACAAGGCTACCTGAATCCAGCAATACCACAACATTTCTACCATTAACACACATTTTGCATAAATGTTTCTCAGTTCCTCGAATGGCAGTGCATGCGACTGTCGCACACAGCGACTGACGTCTGCCCGTCAGAAAGTCACACTGCATGGGTTCCTCCACAACCGGGCAATTGGCTGCAATATGTCCCGCTTGCCGGCAGCGGTAGCAAACGATCCTTCTTGCCGCCTCTTGAGCCGCTGATTTCCCAGGCTGTTCTCGCCAAACTTGGGGTAGAGCTCCCACCCTCTCACTCTCTCCACCCTCACCCCTTGGAATCCTCTTATCCGCCCCTGGGGATGGTCTGGTCTTAGGTTGGAAAGTCCGAGTGTCTCTGGAAGAGGCCGTCAGGTTCTCTGTAGCCAAGTATTTCTCCACACGATCCACAAGACCATCGGCCGTCTCTGGGTCTCCATGGCTTACCCACTTTTGGATGGCAGTAGGAAGAGCTCTCAAAAACCGATCCATTACAACACGTTCCACAATTTTTGGTGCGGACAAAGTCTCTGGCTGTAGCCACTTTCTGCTCAGGTGAATGAGATCATACATTTGAGACCTGGGGGGTTTTCCAAGCTGGAAAGTCCAGTTATGCACACGCTGAGCCCGGACAGCCTGGGTGACACCCAGCCTTGCCAATATTTCAGCTTTTAGCATCACATAGTCTTTTGCTTGGTTAGGCTCTAGGTCATAGTAAGCTTTCTGCGATTCACCAGTTAACAGAGGAGCCACCAGTCCAGCCCACTGCTCCTCAGGCCACTTTTCCCTTTCAGCGGTCCTTTCAAATGTGGTCAAAAATACCTCTGGATCATCCTCTCCAGTCATTTTTGTCAATAAACGACTCACCCCAAAGGACGCGGTATTAGTGGGACGGCTTTCCTCACTGGTCTGCGGACGTTGCTGCATTACTGCTTCCATCTGTTGTTGTAGTCTCTGCTCTTGCTTCTGCAACAGGTCTATGAAGCGGGCCTCAGATTGCTGCTGGGCTCGTTGCTGAGCCTCCAGACTCTGTTGCAAAGTTGCGTTTGTCTGCTGCTGGGCTGCAAGGCTCTGTTGTTGAGCTGCAAGGCTCTTTTGCAAACCTGCATTTGTCTGCTGTTGATTGGCATTTGCTAGAGCCAGCTGCTTCAGTATCTCCTCCATGCTGGCTTAAAAAAAAACTGCCACTGGTTCTCCACCAACTGTGAGGGGGTTAGCTCGGCAGTGGGTGTGTGTGACCCCCGGGATGGGCTCCCCACACAAAACAGGCCCAGCAAACGGAGGTTGTGGTTTTCAAAATCAAAAAGGTGCGGTTTATTTTCTATTTACAGTGACAAAACACAGCAAAGCAAAAGAAACATAACCAAAATAAATCCTGGTCAAGTTGACCTCTGACTAAACATACAGGTTTCCTAACTAACAACTGGGATCAGCCTAGTGCTGTCCTAGTCCCTAAGTCCCTGGTTTAGTAAAAGTCCAAACAAATAGCCACACAGGCTTTGCCTCACCGCACAGGGGTTCACTCTCCCTAGACAGTCCACACAGGTCTGGTTCCAGGCATGAGCTAACATCTAATGAAGCTGGGAGTTCTTATAGAGGCCTAAATGAGCTGACAAGGTTCAGCTGGTCTCCTCATTTCTGTCTGCACGACGCCCCACACTCTCCCTAGAGGTATGAGTCATCCATGAGCCCACTAGCCTTAGCTGGGCTTATACAACTCTCCACCTAGTTGTATAAGTCAGCGTAAAGCCTGAATCTGGGCGAAATATATCTACCCCCCTGGATGCAACCAGGTGACTTTACCTTCCTGCTGTCACAATATATATATATCCTTTGTTTGGTCTCAGTTCCCTTGTGTAGCTACATGTCTGGTCTCCTTAGACGCTGATCCCTGACATGGGGATGATTTGGGGTTTAGTTCCACATTTAATGCACATCTGAGAAAATTAAGATTTTTGTATACATTTGTGTTTATGAAGTAATGTTGAATATCAACTTTGCATTTTCTCATATATCGTTTTTACTCTATAGTGACCATTCATGCAGTGCCTTTCTGATTTCTCCTGAGGTAGCCATTTGGCAAAACATGTAGAGCAAAGAAGTTACTGTTGTTTACTCAATATATGGTTATTGTATGACATCCTGTTGGTTTTATACATTTTTGTATTAATACATTTTATATTTTTATATACCTATTTGCATTTTTTTGTGGCACCTTTAAAGTCCCATTTCTCCTTTCCATTCATATGTATGTATGTATGTCTATCCAACCTCCAGCAATACATAATATTAACATGCTGTGCTGGTAGTGTGTTACTCCTGGGGCCATATTTAGGATAAGTGTACCTGTAGTTGGGGCTCATGGAATGTGGAGCAGTATGGGGGATGTCCTGCTATGTCCAGAGGGTCTGTGCTGCCTGAGTATTGGACTCCTGAGTATGAGAAAGACACTGGCTGCTTCCTGATCCTGCACCCAGAGATGTGAGCTGCTAAGTGGAGCAGCACATTTATTGAGTGGACACACTGGGGTGTGGAGAATACCTACAAGTATCCAGGGAGTGGAAAAGTAAAAAGGATTGCTGAGTGGATTGGAATATTAAGCTGTTACTCACCCACTTGCTAATTTAAGGGGTCGCTATTTCTGGTGAGTCCAACTGAGCATGTGAGTGTGCATCAGTGGTGAGCACGGAGGTGTTTTATTGTACATGGCTATTGGAGAGAAATAGGGATGAGCTTCGTGTTCGAGTCGAACATACGTTCGACTCGAACATCGGCTGTTCGATCGTTCGACGAAGATCGAACGATTTGGGCCGTTCGCGCCAAATTCGAGTGACGCGAACGGCCCACAATGCACTACGCCATCGCAGTGTCATCTAGGCGCTGTGATTGGCCAAGCATGCACTGTGACCCCGCATGCTTGGCCAATCACAGCGCCGGCAGCGAGGAGAGCAATGATTGGCCACAGGCAGGATGCCTGTGGCCAATTATTGCTGAGGGGGTTTAGTACACGCCCCACACTATAAAAGGCCGCCAGCACGGCGGCCTAGTGTAGTGTGTTCCGGAGCAGGGATAGAGCAGCATAGGCAGGGACAGTGACTTTTATTTCTTTCTTGCTTAACCTGGATTCCTTTAGTTTAGGGAAAGAGAAGGATAGGTAGGGAGAGTGTCAGTGTGTTTTGTGCTTGTGCTATATTGTGCTTAAAAAAAAACATTTTTTCTAGGGACAGAAAACTGTAGGTAGGGAGAGTGTGTCAGTTTCTTTCACTGTCAAAGTCCTTGTTTCCAGGGACCTGGAAGGACAGTGAGGTAATTCTCCTTGTGCTAAATTGTGCTTAAAAAAAACATTTTTTCTAGGGACAGAAAACTGTAGGTAGGGAGAGTGTGTCAGTTTCTTTCACTGTCAAAGTCCTTGTTTCCAGGGACCTGGAAGGACAGTGAGGTAATTCTCCTTGTGCTAAATTGTGCTTAAAAAAAACATTTTTTCTAGGGACAGAAAACTGTAGGTAGGGAGAGTGTGTCAGTTTCTTTCACTGTCAAAGTCCTTGTTTCCAGGGACCTGGAAGGACAGTGAGGTAATTCTCCTTGTGCTAAATTGTGCTTAAAAAAAACATTTTTTCTAGGGACAGAAAACTGTAGGTAGGGAGAGTGTGTCAGTTTCTTTCACTGTCAAAGTCCTTGTTTCCAGGGACCTGGAAGGACAGTGAGGTAATTCTCCTTGTGCTATATTGTGCTTAAAAAAAACATTTTTTCTAGGGACAGAAAACTGTAGGTAGGGAGAGTGTGTCAGTTTCTTTCACTGTCAAAGTCCTTGTTTCCAGGGACCTGGAAGGACAGTGAGGTAATTCTCCTTGTGCTAAATTGTGCTTAAAAAAAACATTTTTTCTAGGGACAGAAAACTGTAGGTAGGGAGAGTGTGTCAGTTTCTTTCACTGTCAAAGTCCTTGTTTCCAGGGACCTGGAAGGACAGTGAGTGAATTCTCCTTGTGCTAAATTGTGCTTAAAAAAAACATTTTTTCTAGGGACAGAAAACTGTAGGTAGGGAGAGTGTGTCAGTTTCTTTCACTGTCAAAGTCCTTGTTTCCAGGGACCTGGAAGGACAGTGAGGTAATTCTCCTTGTGCTAAATTGTGCTTAAAAAAAAACATTTTTTCTAGGGACAGAAAACTGTAGGTAGGGAGAGTGTGTCAGTTTCTTTCACTGTCAAAGTCCTTGTTTCCAGGGACCTGGAAGGACAGTGAGGTAATTCTCCTTGTGCTAAATTGTGCTTAAAAAAAACATTTTTTCTAGGGACAGAAAACTGTAGGTAGGGAGAGTGTGTCAGTTTCTTTCACTGTCAAAGTCCTTGTTTCCAGGGACCTGGAAGGACAGTGAGGTAATTCTCCTTGTGCTAAATTGTGCTTAAAAAAAACATTTTTTCTAGGGACAGAAAACTGTAGGTAGGGAGAGTGTGTCAGTTTCTTTCACTGTCAAAGTCCTTGTTTCCAGGGACCTGGAAGGACAGTGAGGTAATTCTCCTTGTGCTAAATTGTGCTTAAAAAAAACATTTTTTCTAGGGACAGAAAACTGTAGGTAGGGAGAGTGTGTCAGTTTCTTTCACTGTCAAAGTCCTTGTTTCCAGGGACCTGGAAGGACAGTGAGGTAATTCTCCTTGTGCTAAATTGTGCTTAAAAAAAACATTTTTTCTAGGGACAGAAAACTGTAGGTAGGGAGAGTGTGTCAGTTTCTTTCACTGTCAAAGTCCTTGTTTCCAGGGACCTGGAAGGACAGTGAGGTAATTCTCCTTGTGCTAAATTGTGCTTAAAAAAAACATTTTTTCTAGGGACAGAAAACTGTAGGTAGGGAGAGTGTGTCAGTTTCTTTCACTGCCAAAGTCCTTGTTTCCAGGGACCTGGAAGGACAGTGATGTAATTCTCCTTGTGCTAAATTGTGCTTAAAAAAAACATTTTTTCTAGGGACAGAAAACTGTAGGTAGGGAGAGTGTGTCAGTTTCTTTCACTGTCAAAGTCCTTGTTTCCAGGGACCTGGAAGGACAGTGAGGTAATTCTCCTTGTGCTAAATTGTGCTTAAAAAAAACATTTTTTCTAGGGACAGAAAACTGTAGGTAGGGAGAGTGTGTCAGTTTCTTTCACTGTCAAAGTCCTTGTTTCCAGGGACCTGGAAGGACAGTGAGGTAATTCTCCTTGTGCTAAATTGTGCTTAAAAAAAACATTTTTTCTAGGGACAGAAAACTGTAGGTAGGGAGAGTGTGTCAGTTTCTTTCACTGTCAAAGTCCTTGTTTCCAGGGACCTGGAAGGACAGTGAGGTAATTCTCCTTGTGCTAAATTGTGCTTAAAAAAAACATTTTTTCTAGGGACAGAAAACTGTAGGTAGGGAGAGTGTGTCAGTTTCTTTCACTGTCAAAGTCCTTGTTTCCAGGGACCTGGAAGGACAGTGAGGTAATTCTCCTTGTGCTAAATTGTGCTTAAAAAAAACATTTTTTCTAGGGACAGAAAACTGTAGGTAGGGAGAGTGTGTCAGTTTCTTTCACTGTCAAAGTCCTTGTTTCCAGGGACCTGGAAGGACAGTGAGTGAATTCTCCTTGTGCTATATTGTGCTTAAAAAAAACATTTTTTCTAGGGACAGAAAACTGTAGGTAGGGAGAGTGTGTCAGTTTCTTTCACTGTCAAAGTCCTTGTTTCCAGGGACCTGGAAGGACAGTGAGGTAATTCTCCTTGTGCTAAATTGTGCTTAAAAAAAACATTTTTTCTAGGGACAGAAAACTGTAGGTAGGGAGAGTGTGTCAGTTTCTTTCACTGTGAAAGTCCTTGTTTCCAGGGACCTGGAAGGACAGTGAGGTAATTCTCCTTGTGCTAAATTGTGCTTAAAAAAAACATTTTTTCTAGGGACAGAAAACTGTAGGTAGGGAGAGTGTGTCAGTTTCTTTCACTGTCAAAGTCCTTGTTTCCAGGGACCTGGAAGGACAGTGAGGTAATTCTCCTTGTGCTAAATTGTGCTTAAAAAAAAACATTTTTTCTAGGGACAGAAAACTGTAGGTAGGGAGAGTGTGTCAGTTTCTTTCACTGTCAAAGTCCTTGTTTCCAGGGACCTGGAAGGACAGTGAGTGAATTCTCCTTGTGCTATATTGTGCTTAAAAAAAACATTTTTTCTAGGGACAGAAAACTGTAGGTAGGGAGAGTGTGTCAGTTTCTTTCACTGTCAAAGTCCTTGTTTCCAGGGACCTGGAAGGACAGTGAGGTAATTCTCCTTGTGCTAAATTGTGCTTAAAAAAAACATTTTTTCTAGGGACAGAAAACTGTAGGTAGGGAGAGTGTGTCAGTTTCTTTCACTGTCAAAGTCCTTGTTTCCAGGGACCTGGAAGGACAGTGAGTGAATTCTCCTTGTGCTAAATTGTGCTTAAAAAAAACATTTTTTCTAGGGACAGAAAACTGTAGGTAGGGAGAGTGTGTCAGTTTCTTTCACTGTCAAAGTCCTTGTTTCCAGGGACCTGGAAGGACAGTGAGGTAATTCTCCTTGTGCTAAATTGTGCTTAAAAAAAACATTTTTTCTAGGGACAGAAAACTGTAGGTAGGGAGAGTGTGTCAGTTTCTTTCACTGTCAAAGTCCTTGTTTCCAGGGACCTGGAAGGACAGTGAGGTAATTCTCCTTGTGCTAAATTGTGCTTAAAAAAAACATTTTTTCTAGGGACAGAAAACTGTAGGTAGGGAGAGTGTGTCAGTTTCTTTCACTGTCAAAGTCCTTGTTTCCAGGGACCTGGAAGGACAGTGAGGTAATTCTCCTTGTGCTAAATTGTGCTTAAAAAAAACATTTTTTCTAGGGACAGAAAACTGTAGGTAGGGAGAGTGTGTCAGTTTCTTTCACTGTCAAAGTCCTTGTTTCCAGGGACCTGGAAGGACAGTGAGTGAATTCTCCTTGTGCTAAATTGTGCTTTAAAAAAAAATTTTTTCTAGGGACAGAAAACTGTAGGTAGGGAGAGTGTGTCAGTTTCTTTCACTGTCAAAGTCCTTGTTTCAAGGGACAGAGAAGGACACCTGAAGGTAGCCCTTATTGCTTTTTTCCCATCTCCCTGCAGGCCATCTATTAGAATGTCTGGAAGGCAAACAAGGAGAGGCAGACAGTCAGGAGGCAATAAAAGAGGGCAAGCAGGCTCTGTGTCTGGGGGCAACAGTGCTGGTCGTGGACGCGGTGCATTGTCATCAGCACATGGCCATGGGACACGCTTGTCCTTCTTTTCGGCAGCTGGACATGTTGAGCCACATCATGCCGAAGACTTGGTAGAGTGGATGACCAAGCCCTCCTCCTCCTCCTCATCCTCTCTCACCCAGGCTCAGGGTACTGGAAAAGCAGCTGCCAAAGCGTCCTCTTCCCTGGTATCAATGTCAGACTCATCATCAGTCACTCCTTCCCTAGACCCACCATGTCCTCCTCCTGAGGAGTCCCCCGAACTGTTTCAGCACAGTGTTGGGTACATGCTCCAGGAGGATGCCCAGCGTTTCGAAGGGTCTGATGATGAAACCCAGCTAGAGGAAGGCAGTAGCGTGAGAGCAGACAGAGGGGATGCTCAAGAAGGACACCAATCTGGCAGTCATGTTCCAGCAGCTGCAGCATACTGCCAGATTGCCTCCAGTGATGAGGAGGGAGGTGATGATGAGGTCACTGACTCCACGTGGGTGCCTAATAGGAGAGAGGAGGAGGAGGAGGATGAGGAGGAGGCACATCTCCAACGAGGCAGGATGCCCTTTGGTGGCCAGCGTAAGGGCAGTACACCGACGGAATCACACCGCAGAGCTCCGCCTGTGCAGGGCGCTGCCTCTGCCCGTCATTCAAAAAGTTATTTGGTGTGGGCCTTTTTTGAGGCTAGTGCATCAGATCGCACAGCTGCTGTTTGCAACATATGTCTCAAGCGTATATCGCGTGGCCAAAACATCAGCCGCTTGGGTACCACATGCCTGACCAGACATATGTTGACCTGCCATGCAGCTCGTTGGCAAGCCTACCTCAAAGACCCACACCAAAGAACAAAGCGGACCTCTCCTTGCACCGCATCAGCTGGGATCTCCAACCCCACTATAACTTCAGTCCTCTCTGAAACATGCACTGAGAGGAATGAAGGTGTAGAATTAGGTGTGTCACAGCCAAGTACTTGCGGCCACTCTGCTAGCAGTACACCGACGTCCGATTCTAGCAGGCAAATTTGCCTGCCCCAGCTGCTGGACCGTCGAAAGAAGTTCACTCCCAGCCATCCACATGCCCAGCGGTTGAATGCTAGCTTGGCTAAATTGCTAGCGCTTCAACTGCTGCCTTTTCAGTTGGTAGACTCGGCCCCCTTCCGTGAGTTTGTGCAATGTGCGGTTCCTCAGTGGCAGGTTCCCAAACGCCACTTTTTCTCACGGAAGGCTATTCCGGCTCTCTACCGGCATGTGGAAGGCAATGTCTTGGCCTCGCTGGACAGGGCGGTCAGCGGTAAGGTGCATATTACCGCTGACTCATGGTCCAGCAGGCATGGACAGGGACGTTACCTTTCTTTCACGGCCCATTGGGTCACTCTTTTGGCAGCTGGGAAGGATGCAGGACAAGGTGCAGTAGTGTTGGAGGTTGTCCCACCGCCACGCCTCCAAAATGCTACTACTGGTTGTGACACACCTCTCTCCTCCACCCCCTCCTCTTCTTCTTCCTCCATGGCCTCTTCCTGTGGTTTGTCCTATGAACCAGCGGTGCTCCGTAGCCGTTCACGGGGCTACGCAAGTACGCAGGCAAAAAGATGCCATGCCGTGCTTGCGCTGGTGTGTTTGGGGGACAGAAGCCACACTGGGGCAGAGGTCCTGTCTGCTCTGCAGGGCCAGGCCGAGAGGTGGTTGACGCCACGCCAGCTTAAGCCAGGAATGGTGGTTTGCGACAATGGCACCAACCTCCTCTCCGCCCTCCGACAGGGACAACTGACCCATGTGCCCTGTGTGGCTCACGTCCTTAACCTGGTGGTGCAGCGGTTCTTGGGCAGGTACCCGGGCTTACAGGATGTCCTGAGGCAGGCCAGGAAAGTCTGTGTGCATTTCCGCAGATCTTATAATGCCAGTGCTCGCCTGGCTGAGCTGCAAAAGGAGTTGAACCTGCCCAAGAACCGCCTTATATGTGACATGCCCACCAGGTGGAACTCAACGTTGGCCATGCTGCAGCGGCTGCACACGCAGCAGAGGGCCATCAATGAGTACCTGTGCGACTACGGCACCAGGACAGGGTCAGGGGAGCTTGGTTTTTTTTCTCCACGCCAGTGGGGCATGATCAGGGATGCATGCACTGTCCTGGCACCATTTGAGGAGGCCACGAGGATGGTGAGCAGTGACAGTGCATGCATCAGTGACACTGTACCTCTTGTCCACCTGTTGGAGCACACGCTGCGTGGAATAATGGACAGGGCACTTGAGGCAGAACAGAGGCAGGAAGAGGAGGACTTCCTTGCCTCTCAAGGCCCCCTTTACCCAGACAGTGTTCCTTCTGTCCCACCCATCGCACAGGAAGAGGAGGAGGAGGAGGAGGAGGAGGATTGTGTCAGCATGGAGGTGGAGGCTGGCACTCAGCATCATCAGCAGCAGTCTTTTAGGGATGATTTACAGTCCCAAGAAACCAGTGGACTTGTACGTGGCTGGGAGGAGGTGGCTGCGGATCATGTCGTCCTTAGTGACCCAGAGGACTCCGGAGCGAATGCCTCAGCAAACCTACGCTGCATGGCCTCCCTGATCCTGCAAAGTCTGCGGAAGGATCCTCGTATTCTTCGGATCAAGGAGAGGGACCATTACTGGCTGGCCACTCTCCTTGATCCACGGTACAAGGGTAAGGTTGCGGACCTTATGTTACCGTCGCAGAGGGAGCAGAGGATGAGACAACTCCGGGAGGCCTTGCAGAAAGGTCTGTGCAACACGTTCCCAGAGACTGGGAGGTTACAAACTCCTGGTCCTGGACAACGAGTTGCTGAGGCTTCGGCCAGTCAAAGAAGGAGCGGTGGGGAAGGTGGCCGTCTGACCGATGCGTTCAGACAATTCTTTAGTCCGCAGCCCCAAAGTATGATCGGTTCCAGCAACCATCGCCAGCGTCTGATAAACATGGTGCAGGAATATCTAGGGGCAAGGTCAGACTTGGACACCTTCCCCACCGAAAATCCTCTGGCTTACTGGGTCTTGAGGATGGATCACTGGCCAGAGCTTGCACAGTATGCAATTGAGCTACTGGCCTGTCCTGCATCCAGCGTTCTTTCGGAACGCACATTCAGTGCTGCTGGAGGATTTGTCACGGATCACAGGGTGCGCCTGTCCACCGACTCGGTTGATCGACTGACTTTCATCAAGATGAACCAGTCTTGGATCACCACCAGCTACCACACACCTGATGCTGATATAACAGACTAATTGATTTTAACATGTCACATCCCTTCAAGACTGATGCTGATGCTGAGTGCCTGTGCTGTTATGTTGACTGGCTATCCTCCTCCTCCGAGTCCTCAATGATACGATTGATGATGATAGCTTGGAAGATCATTTTTGTTTATGGGTGCCGCCACCAGTGGCTAAGGCCCAATTTTTCAGCCCCTGTTTTACAGGGGCGTGTAATTACAATTTTTTTAGCAATAATTTGCCATAGGGCTCATTGCTGTGCTCCAAGTACAGTATCTGTGAGGGGTTGGAGTGTTGTGGCACCAGTGCCTAAGGCCCAATTTTTCAGCCCCTGTTTAACAGGGGCGTGTCATTACAATTTTTGAAGCAATACTTTGCAACAGGGCTCATTGCTGTGCTCCAAGTACAGTATCTGTGAGGGGTTGTAGTGTTGTGCCACCAGTGCCTAAGGCCCAATTTTTCAGCCCCTGTTCAACAGGGGCATGCAATTACAATTCTTGATCTAATAATTCACAGCAGGGTCCATTGCTGCACCCACCAAGAGTAACTCTGAGGGCTTACAGTCTTGTGGCAACGCCACCACCACCACCACCACGAAAGGCCCAATTTTTCAGCCCCTGTTCAAAAGGGGCATGTAATTACAATTCTTGATCTAATAATTCACAGCAGGGCCCATTGCTGCACCCACCAAGAGTAACTGTCAGGGCTTACAGTGTTGTGGCACCAGCACCACCATCAAAGCCCCAATTTTTACTACCACTGTTCAACAATTATATGTAATTAAAATTCCTGATATAATAGTTGACAGCAGGGCGTTCCAGCACCAACCAAGAGTAACTGAGTGCTTACAGTGTTGTGCCAACACCAACAACTAAGGGGCCTATTTCTGCAGAGTATATACGGCAGGTCCCTACTTTCAAACATCCAACTTACAAACGACTCCTACTTGCAAACGAAAGAAGACAACAGGAAGTGAGAGGAAATCTACCCCTAGAAAGGAAAATTCTCTCCTGTAAGAATAAATATGGGAGAAAGGGGTCTCATCTGTACTGATGCTTTATCAGCAATCCTTGTTTCAAGAAAAACACCACATTTCAAAAACAGTTGTCATTGGGACGGAAAGTGAGGTGAAATGTTCTGAACAGGGGCACAGACAGCAAAACAAATGTTACAGGGGTGATAACCCTTACCTATGTTTCCCAAAAAGTTTAAAAATAGATTTTTGGGCTGGAGCTACACTTCAACAATGTACCTGTTCAAAATTACAAACAGATTCTACATAAGAACAAACCTACAGTCCCTGTCTTGTATGCACCGCCTGTATACGGCTGTTCAGAGTATATAGGGCCTTTTTTATTTTATGTGCGGGGTTCCCCTTAATATCCATACAAGACCCAAAGGGGCTGGTAATGGGCTGGGGTAGGGGGGGGGTCATGGGGTAGCTATGCCATTTTTCTTAAAGAATTTCATCCATATTACCGGGACCAGACATTACATTAAAGCCGCAAGCAGTTTTAAATGGCTTTTTTTCCTTTAGAAATGTAATTTTGTGCAGGGACAGTTCTAAACACGGGAAACACATGGCACTTCACAGGCATACTTTAGACACCCCCCAGGTACGATATTTAAAGGAATATTTGACTTTTTTTTTTTCACTTTATGCATCATTAAAATGACTGCTCCCGAAAAACGTCCGTTTTTAAAACTTTTTTTTGGATTGATACATGTCCCCTGGTGCAGAACTCGGGTTCCCAAACCCTTTTTAGGACAATAACATGCATAATAGTCGTTATAATTAGCACTTTAGATTTCGAACATTCGCATCCATTGTATTTAATAGGGTTCTAAAGTTCAAGCAAACTTTTGGTCCGTTCGCGGGTTCTGGTGCGAACCGAACCCGGGGGTGTTCGGCTCATCACTACTGAGGACCATGTACCACCCGCATCAGAATGAAATTATATATCTTTTTTCTTATAGCAACTGCACACACACAGGAGGTGGCTATCAAATAAGTAGATGGTGTAACACAATTCTGGTATAATTCATCAGACACAAATGTAGCTTCCTTCATATTTGATTTATGTACTATAATCTCCTTCCCTCCATTCGACTGGCAGCCTGTTCACCAATACTTCCACTGACTACTCCCAGTGCAAAACATGGAAAAGAGAATATCCCATAGTAACCAAGACATCCAAGCCCGGGGAGGGTATCACTATATATCCCGGTAATTACACATGTTATGGGAACTACCAGGGAGCAGGGAAGTTCTTGGCGAACTTCTCTATGGGATACTGTGCCTCCTACAGCAGTGTATCCACAGATCTGATGCAGAATCAAACTCAATCTTTGGGAGACGTGTATTGGATCTGTGGGGACATGAAGATTAGGACTAAGTTAACAGACCAATGGACAGGGGAATGTGCACTTGCCAAAGTCATAATGCCCCTGCACATCTTTTCGGGAGGTGACCTAGTAGCAGAAGGGGAGCACTCATCCAAATCCAGCAGGAAGCGCAGAAGTGCCCCGGCTGGAAGTTTTGACCCCCATGTATATATAGATGCCATAGGAGTCCCAAGGGGGGTCCAAGATGAGTTTAAAGCCCAAGACCAAGTAAAGGCAGGTTTTGAGTCCCTGATTCCCATAATCACTATAAATAAGAATGTAGATTGGATTAATTATATCTACTATAACCAACAGACGTTCGTTAGCTATACCAGGGATTCACTGCAGGGTGTAGCTGAACAACTAGAGGCCACTTCACAAATTACTTTCCAAAATCGAATGGTCTTAAGCCTAGTAGACGCGACCGAGAATCTCGTCAGGAAAAAAACTTTGTTTTTCTCGATGGGATTCTTGTCAAGCTTGACGGGATTCTTGTCAAGCTTTCCTTGCATACACACTGTCAATCCAAAATCTCGTCAGTCTAAATTGCGGTGACGTACAACACGTACAACGGCAGTATAAAGGGGAAGTTCGATTCCAATGGCGCCACCCCTTGGGCTGCTTTTGCTGATCTCGTGTTACTGCATGTTAGTAAAAGTTTGAGGAGAGATGATTCGCGCTTTTCAGTCTTCGTGCCTTTCAGTTCGTTACAGCATGACAAATGTACTATCTCCATTACGAACGCTAGTTTTACCAGAAGTAGCGCACCCGTCTCATACTTGATTCTGAGCATGTGTGGTTTTTAAGAAAATGGGAGAGACAGGAGGAAGGGAGCCGCTCAGGTGTGGAAGTCCCTGGAATTACCTCCTCCCAGCAACCAAGGGTGCAGGCAAATGCAAGTGCAATTGAAGAAAGAAAGGAAGATCTTCTGGACGCAGCACTCCGGTTAAAAAGCCTTTATTCCAAAAAAAGGTTCAGGAAACCAAAAACACTCTGCACAACACAACAAACTGATCTAGTTTGGCTGACGCGTTTCACACTATTTAAAGTGCTTATTCATAGCTATGAATAAGCACTTTAAATAGTGTGAAACGCGTCAGCCAAACTAGATCAGTTTGTTGTGTTGTGCAGAGTGTTTTTGGTTTCCTGAACCTTTTTTTGGAATAAAGGCTTTTTAACCGGAGTGCTGCGTCCAGAAGATCTTCCTTTCTTTCTTCAATTGTGGTTTTTAAGACTCGAAAAAGCATACACACAACCGGTTTTCTCGTCTGGAAACAGGCTGACGAGTGTCCCGACGATAAAAACGAGAATCCTGACGAGAAAATAGAGAGCAGGTTCTCTGTTTTTCTCGTCGAGATTCCCGGTAATTTTCTCGACAAGAAACCATACACACGAACGGTTTTCTCGGCAAGAAAGCTCTCCCAGCAGTTTTCTTGTCTTTTCTTGCAGAGAAAACCGGTCATGTGTACGAGGCTTAAGACATGATTTTAGCTGAGAAGGGGGGTGTCTGTAAAATGTTGCCTGGGACAAGTACATGTTGTCCGTACATTCCGGACAATACAGGCCCAAATGGTAGGATAACCTTGGCTATAAAGAAATTAGAGGATCTCTCAAAAGAGTTAAAAAGAAATTCAGGGCTGACCAATCCCTGGGATCAGTATTTTGGGTGGATGAGTTGGTGGCAATGCATTTGTACTCAAATAGGCATAGCAATTTTGATGCTGCTTACATTAGTTGTGATAGTGGTTTGCTGTATTCTGCCCTGTATGAACAAGCTGTTGGGAAAAGCAGCTAAAGAGGTAACCCCTACCTTTTTGAATTTGGGTGATATTAGAGATCAAATGAAGGAGGAGGAAGAGGGACCGTATGCTCCATTGCAGTCCTTGCCTGTTAATAATACATACAACATTCTCAAATGATAAGGGAAAGAATAGTGCTTGACTGTTCCCCTGACCATTTCGTCGAAAGAGGACACTGGGCAAGCCATGTCGTACTTCTATGCGAAATACAAAAAAGATCCTTATGTCGAGAGGGCCAAGTAAGGCCATACAGCATAGGGACAGTACTGATAAAATAGTCATTTTAAGGGGGGACTGTGATGGAGCTAATAAATTGACTATGTTATCTCTCTCTTCTGGCCACAAATATTGTTATTTTCTTTTCTTCTTTATTCATTTTTATTGTTTCATTTCTTTTTAGTTGCAATATGCATATTCTGTATATGTATGTGTATATATATATATATATATATATATATACATGTGTATGTGTGTATATATATATATATATATATATATATTGTGAGGGGGTTAGCTCGGCAGCGGGTGTGTGTGACCCCCGGGATGGGCTCCCCACACAAAAACAGGCCCAGCAAACGGAGGTTGTGGTTTTCAAAATCAAAAAGGTGCGGTTTATTTTCTATTTACAGTGACAAAACACAGCAAAGCAAAAGAAACATAAATAAAATAAATCCTGGTCAACTTGACCTCTGACTAAACATACAGGTTTCCTAACTAACAACTGGGATCAGCCTAGTGCTGTCCTAGTCCCTAAGTCCCTGGTTTTAAATGTCCAAGCAAATAGCCACACAGGCTTTGTCTCACCGCACAGGGGTTCACTCTCCCTAGACAGTCCACACAGGTCTGGGTCCAGGCATGAGCAAACACCTAATGAATCTGGGAGTTCTTATAGAGGCCTAAATGAGCTGACAAGCTTCAGCTGGTCTCATCAACTCCCTGTCTGCACGACGCCCCACACTCTCCCTAGAGGTATGAGTCATCCATGAGCCCACTAGCCTCAGCTGGGCTTATACAACTCTCCACCTAGTTGTATAAGTCGGCGTAAAGCCTGAATCTGGGCGAAATATATCTACCCCCCTGGATGCAACCAGGTGACTTTACCTTCCTGCTGTCACATACCCCCCCTCTTGTTTTAACCTCGGGGTTGGAACACCAGCAATCAGGCATTCATGTACTCGAGACAAAGCATCCACATTCCCCATTTGAACGCCAGGGCGATGCTTTACTGTGAAGTTGAATTCCTGGAGGGCCAGGAACCACCTATTCACTCTTCTATTTGTTTCCTTGTTTTGAGCCATCCACTTTAACGGAGCGTGATCCGTAACCATGTCAAAGTGCCTACCTAGCAGGTAGTACCGAAGGGAATCTAGAGCCCACTTCACCGCTAAACACTCCTTTTCAACGGTGGCGTAATTTACCTCATGGGACTTCAACTTCCTGCTGAGGTAAATGACTGGGTGCTCTTCCCCGTTCCAGACCTGGGACAATACTGCTCCTAACCCCACATCTGACGCATCACTTTGTACGACAAAGTCTTTAGAGAAGTCGGGTGAGTACAACACTGGCTGGCTACATAAGGCTTGTTTCAAGAATTGGAATGCTGCCTCAGCCTCGGGGGTCCATTTAATCATGACCGACCCTTTCCCCTTCGTCAGGTTGGTTAGGGGCACAGCCTTAGAAGCAAAGTGGGGAATGAATCGCCGATAATACCCAGCGATTCCCAGAAAGGCTCGTACCTGCTTCTTGCTGTTGGGACGTGGCCAACTCTGGATAGCCTCGACTTTGTTGAGTTGGGGTTTTATTACTCCCCTCCCAATGGTGTACCCAAGATATTTGGCCTCCTCCTGCCCAATGGTACACTTCTTGGGGTTAGCCGTAAACCCCGCTTCCCGAACAGAGTCCAGGACTGCTTGCACTTTTGGCAGATGTGAGGCCCAATCTGTGCTATGGACAATTACGTCATCCAGGTAAGCCGCAGCATACTTCCGATGGGGCCTCAGCATCTGGTCCATTTTCCGCTGGAATGTGGCCGGCGCATTCTGTAACCCGAACGGCATTCTTTTATATTGGAACGCCCCGTCTGGGGTTACAAATGCGGTTTTCTCTTTGGCCGACTTGGCCAGGGGGATTTGCCAATACCCTTTTGTGAGGTCAAGAGTCGTCATGTATCGGGCTGTTCCCAGCCAGTCGATCAACTCATCTATACGTGGCATGGGGTAGGTGTCAAATTTTGTAACTTTGTTCAACTGACGAAAATCGTTACAAAATCGCCAGCTCCCATCCGGTTTAGGCACCAACACAATGGGACTAGACCAATCACTTTGGGACTCCTCTATCACCCCTAAGTTCAGCATTTTCTGTACTTCCTCCCGTATTGCCTCCCGTCGGGCCTCTGGGATCCGATAGGGTTTTAACTTCACCCTTTCACCGGGCGGGGTAATGATGTCATGCTCTACCCCAGATGTTTGTCCCGGCAGCTCAGAGAATACCTCCTTGTTGCGAAGCACAAACTCCTTAACCTCCTGTTGTTGGGGTTGTGACAAGGTGGCTGCTATTCCAACCTCAGGAATCACGCAACCAGTTTGAGCTGGTGACCAAGTGTCTGCGACTAGGGACTCTCTATCCCTCCAGGCTTTCAACAGATTAACGTGATAGATCTGTTCGGGCTTTCGCCTTCCTGGTTGTCTGACCTTGTAATTCACTTCGCTCACTTTTTCCATTATCTCATAGGGGCCTTGCCATTTGGCAAGGAATTTACTTTCAGCCGTAGGGACAAGTACCAGTATCCTATCCCCCGGGGAAAAGGTACGGGTCTTGGCTCCACGGTTGTACACTCTCTGCTGTGCTAACTGCGCTTGGGCCAAATGTTCCTTCACGATGGGCATTACCTGTGCAATTCGGTCTTGCATCAGGGCGACATGCTCAATCACACTCCTGTGGGGAGAACTCTCACTTTCCCAAGTTTCCTTGGCAATATCCAACAGCCCTCTTGGGTGTCTCCCATACAGTAACTCAAAGGGGGAGAATCCCGTAGAGGATTGGGGCACCTCCCTAATAGCAAACATCAGATAAGGAAGTAGACAGTCCCAATCCTTTCCATCTCTATCCACCACTTTCTTCAACATTTGTTTTAGGGTTTTGTTGAATCTTTCAACCAGCCCATCGGTTTGGGGGTGATACACAGATGTACGTAATTGCGTCACTTTGAACAATTTACACAGCTCCTTCATAACCCGGGACATAAAGGGTGTACCTTGGTCCGTAAGCAGTTCTTTACAAATACCCACCCGGCTAAACACAAGAGATAGCTCTTTGGCTATGGTTTTGGCCGAGGTATTTCGGAGAGGGATCGCTTCTGGATAACGGGTGGCATAGTCCATTATAACTAATATGTACTGGTGCCCCCTAGCGGACTTGATTATAGGCCCTACCAAATCCATGGCGATCCTCTCAAACGGGACCTCAATGATGGGTAGAGGGACCAGCGGGCTACGGAAATGTGGCATCGGGGCCGACCTCTGACACACAGGGCAGGAGGAACAATAATTTTCTATGTCCTTCATCACCCCCGGCCAATAGAGTCTCTGTAATACCCTCTCTCGGGTTTTCTCTGTCCCCAGATGACCTCCAAGAATGTGCCCATGGGCCAACTCCAACACCAACTTCCTGTAAGGTTTGGGCACCACAAGCTGCTCAACGGTTTCTTCTGCCCTTTTTGCCACCCGATACAGTAGGTCCTTCTCTACGCTGAAGTATGGGTAAGTGCAGGTATTATCTGGGTTCACTAACTCGCCATCTATTTTCACTACGTTTTCCCGTGCCTTTATTAGGGCGGGGTCTTTCAACTGTTCTGTGGCAAAGTTTTCCCTGTGAACCTCAAGATCAGAAAACTCCACAGACGGTAGGTTTTCGTCTGAGGAGGTGGGCTCCTCTCCAGTTTCTTGAGTCTCCCCTGCCAATACTGATAAGGGAAATTCCGGAGAGTCCTCACCACTCTCAGGGGAGTTCTGGCTATCACATTCCTGGTACATAGGGGCACCAGTGGGGGGCTCAGGATCATCCCACAGTTCCCAGAACTTCGGAAAATCCCTTCCCACAATGGCGTCATGCGGTAACTGAGATACTAAGCCCACTGGATGAGAGAGGGTACCTTTGGGGGTCTCGAAACACACTGTAGTCACTGGATACTCTCGGGTGTCCCCATGCACACAAATAACAGCTACCTTGCTATTCCCAAAGACCTCTGTTTTAACTAACTCAGCCTTTATCAGGGTCACAAGGCTACCTGAATCCAGCAATACCACAACATTTCTACCATTAACACACATTTTGCATAAATGTTTCTCAGTTCCTCGAATGGCAGTGCATGCGACTGTCGCACACAGCGACTGACGTCTTCCCGTCAGAAAGTCACACTGCATGGGTTCCTCCACAACCGGGCAATTGGCTGCAATATGTCCCGCTTGCCGGCAGCGGTAGCAAACGATCCTTCTTGCCGCCTCTTGAGCCGCTGATTTCCCAGGCTGTTCTCGCCAAACTTGGGGTAGAGCTCCCACCCTCTCACTCTCTCCACCCTCACCCCTTGGAATCCTCTTATCCGCCTCTGGGGATGGTCTGGTCTTAGGGTGGAAAGTCCGAGTGTCTCTGGAAGAGGCCGTCAGGTTCTCTGTAGCCAAGTATTTCTCCACACGATCCACAAGACCATCGGCCGTCTCTGGGTCTCCATGGCTTACCCACTTTTGGATGGCAGTAGGAAGAGCTCTCAAAAACCGATCCATTACAACACGTTCCACAATCTTTGGTGCGGACAAAGTCTCTGGCTGTAGCCACTTTCTGCTCAGGTGAATGAGATCATACATTTGAGACCTGGGGGGTTTTCCAAGCTGGAAAGTCCAGTTATGCACACGCTGAGCCCGGACAGCCTGGGTGACACCCAGCCTTGCCAAAATTTCAGCTTTTAGCATCACATAGTCTTTTGCTTGGTTAGGCTCTAGGTCATAGTAAGCTTTCTGCGATTCACCAGTTAACAGAGGAGCCACCAGTCCAGCCCACTGCTCCTCAGGCCACTTTTCTCTTTCAGCGGTCCTTTCAAATGTGGTCAAAAATACCTCTGGATCATCCTCTCCAGTCATTTTTGTCAATAAACGACTCACCCCAAAGGACGCGGTATTAGTGGGACGGCTTTCCTCACTGGTCTGCGGACGTTGCTGCATTACTGCTTCCATCTGTTGTTGTAGTCTCTGCTCTTGCTTCTGCAACAGGTCTATGAAGCGGGCCTCAGATTGCTGCTGGGCTTGTTGCTGAGCCTCCAGACTCTGTTGCAAAGTTGCGTTTGTCTGCTGCTGGGCTGTAAGGCTCTGTTGATGAGCTTGCTGCTGGGCTGCGAAGTTCTGTTGTTGAGCTGCAAGGCTCTGTTGATGAGCTGCAAGGCTCTTTTGCAAACCTGCATTTGTCTGCTGTTGATTGGCATTTGCTAGAGCCAGCTGCTTCAGTATCTCCTCCATGCTGGCTTAAAAAAAAACTGCCACTGGTTCTCCACCAACTGTGAGGGGGTTAGCTCGGCAGCGGGTGTGTGTGACCCCCGGGATGGGCTCCCCACACAAAAACAGGCCCAGCAAACGGAGGTTGTGGTTTTCAAAATCAAAAAGGTGCGGTTTATTTTCTATTTACAGTGACAAAACACAGCAAAGCAAAAGAAACATAAATAAAATAAATCCTGGTCAACTTGACCTCTGACTAAACATACAGGTTTCCTAACTAACAACTGGGATCAGCCTAGTGCTGTCCTAGTTAGGCTTGTGCAATTCGTTTCGTAACGAATTGAAATTCGTCCGAATTTAGCAACTTTCGGACATTCGGAAGCATTCGAATTTCCGAACAAAGCAATTACGAATAAGACCGAATCCGAAATAAATTATACCGCAAATAGCGATTGCCCGAATGTCTTCGGCATAATTCGTTATGAAAAAGTTACGAATGTACGAATCCATTCGAAGCACAATAACACTCTGCTCTGCTCTCTGCTTCTCCCTCACCGTGCTGAACCCTCTCAAAATGGTGTACAGGGGCGGAGCCTATAGCCGCATGTAAAAAACGAAAGTAAAATACGAGATTTCGAATCGTTACAAATAACCGCTATGTATTTAGAAAAGTACAAATCCATTCGAAGCACATTAGGCATAATAGGCAGCGTCGTTGTGAGAGAGACACGGAAAATTACGAATCAACGAACCCAAAAAAAGTTACGAAAGTAGGAGTTGTGTCCAGAATCAACGAAAAACAACGTACTCTACCGAAAGTACGAATTATAAAGCAACAAAAAATTCAACGAAAAATGTTGCTTGCAAAAATACGAATGAGTCCGAACACGAAAAATCCCGTCTAGCAAAATTACGAATGATTACGAATCAACAGGACCGGAAAGAAACGAACCGAAACGGAACAAATTTTTCCGTTGTGCACAAGTCTAGTCCTAGTCCCTAAGTCCCTGGTTTTAAATGTCCAAGCAAATAGCCACACAGGCTTTGTCTCACCGCACAGGGGTTCACTCTCCCTAGACAGTCCACACAGGTCTGGGTCCAGGCATGAGCAAACACCTAATGAATCTGGGAGTTCTTATAGAGGCCTAAATGAGCTGACAAGCTTCAGCTGGTCTCATCAACTCCCTGTCTGCACGACGCCCCACACTCTCCCTAGAGGTATGAGTCATCCATGAGCCCACTAGCCTCAGCTGGGCTTATACAACTCTCCACCTAGTTGTATAAGTCGGCGTAAAGCCTGAATCTGGGCGAAATATATCTACCCCCCTGGATGCAACCAGGTGACTTTACCTTCCTGCTGTCACAATATATATATATATGTGTGTGTGTGTGTGTGTGTTTGTGTATTTTAGTATTCATGTAACAAGATAAGAAGTATTTTCCTTGACTAAAAATATGACAGAGGTATTCACTCCTTAAATGAGAAACAGATGTTCTATCCACTATCCTTGACTTCCACCTTTCCGTCCCTCCCAAAGCTAAAATGGCTGCTGAAGCTAAGGAATGTAGTCTCGTGGCAGAACAGATGTCGTCAGGAAAAGGACCATATACAGATGAACCAATGATATGCACACATATGTGATGACGTTTGCTTATTTCACTTTGTTTATACAGTTGCAATAAAAAGTATGTGAACCCATTGGAATGATATGGATTTCTGCACAAATTGGTCAAAAAATGTGATCTGATCTTCATCTACGTCACAACAATAGACAATCACAGTCTGCTTAAACTAATATCACACAAATAATTAAAGGTTACCATGTTTTTATTGAACACACCATGTAAACATTCACAGTGCAGGTGGAACAAGTATGTGAACCCCTAGACTAATAAGATCTCCAAGAGCTAATTGGAGTGAGATGTCAGCCAACTGGAGGCCAATCAATGAGATGAGATTGGAGGTGTTGGTTACAGCTGCCCTGTCCTCTAAAAAACACACACCAGTTCAGGGTTTGCTTTTCAAAAGAAGCATTGCCTAATGTGAATGATGCCTTGCACAAAAGAGCTCTCAAAAGACCTACGATTAAGAATTGTTGACTTGCATAAAGCCGGAAAGGGTTATAAAAGCATCTCCAAAAGTCTTGCTGTTCATCAGTCCACGGTAAGACAAATTGTCTATAAATGGAGAAAGTTCAGCACTGCTGCTACTCTCCCTAGGAGTGGGCGTCCTGTAAAGATGACTGCTAGAGCACAGCGCAGACTGCTCAATGAGGTGAAGAAGAATCCTAGAGTGTCAGCTAAAGACTTACAAAAGTCTCTGGCATATAACATCCCTGTTAGCGAATCTACGATACGTAAAACACTAAACAAGAATGGATTTCATGGGAGGATACCACAGAGGAAGCCACTGCTGTCCAAAAAAAACATTGCTGCACGTTTACAGTTTGCACAAG
This sequence comes from Rana muscosa, assembly GCA_029206835.1. NCBI lineage: Eukaryota > Metazoa > Chordata > Amphibia > Anura > Ranidae > Rana > Rana muscosa. Next base: position 651,809,277 of record CM055116.1, read on the forward strand.
AGCACCTGGATGTTCCTCAGCAGTACTGGCAAAATAATCTGTGGACAGATGAAACCAAAGTTGAGTTGTTTGGAAGAAACACACAACACTATGGGGCTGATTTACTAATAACAGTGCGCTGCGCCGGTTCATACCTCAATTGGTGCGCCGGATAACTCCTTCATTGTGCGCAGGAACCAGCGGCGCACTGTTATAGTAAATACAAATGTCAGCGGCGCTCTATTGAAAATGAATGGTTCCCTATGGGAGCCCATTGATTTGAATAGAGGTCGCGTGGGAAGTCGGATGAAGCCGACAGCGTGACTTTGCGCGACTTTGCGAGGCAACTTGGATACGACCTTAGCGTGAATCAGCCGCTCAAGTCGTGTCCTAGAGGCGACTAGCTGGCCGAGAATGTCTCCAGCGCGATGGCATTGCGCTGGTTCTCGGCAGCCTCGCTGTCCCGTGTTTGGTATGAATCATGAAGGGGAACTCCAGGCCAAATTTTAATGAAAAAATCGGCATGGGTTCCCCTTCAGGAGCATACCAGGCCCTTAGGTCTGGTATGGATTTTAAGGTAAACCCCCGAAGCTGAAAAACGGCGTGGGGGTCCCCCCAAAATCCATACCAGACCCTTATCCGAGCACGCAACCTGGCAGGCCGCAGGGGAAGAGGGGGAATGAGAGAGCGCCCCCCCTCCCTCCTGAACCGTACCAGGCCGCATGCCCTCAACATGGGGGTTTGGTGCTGATGGGGACAAGGGCCAAGGGCCTCTTCCCGACAACCCTGGCCGTTGGTTGTCGGGGTCTGCGGGCGGGGGGCTTTTCGGAATCCGGAAGCCCCCTTTAATAAGGGGACCCCCAGATGCCGTCCCCCACCCTATGTGAATGAGTATGGGGTACATCGTACCCCTACCCATTCACCTGGTGGCAAAAAAGTCAATAAAAAACACAACACAGGTTTTTAAAGTAATTTATTAGGCAGCTCCGGGGGTCTTCTTCCGAGTTCCGGGGTCTTCCTGCCGGGTGCCCTGCTATCTTCTTCCAGCTCTTTTGCTAGCGGGGTCCCGGGCTTCCTCGTCGTCTTCTTCCAAATTCGGTGGTCTTCCTGCCGGGCGCCCCGCTATCTTCTTCCAGCTCTTTTGCTAGCGGGGTCCCGGGCTTCCTCGTCGTCTTCTTCCGACTTCGGGGGTCTCTTGTTCTGTTCTCCGGTGTCGTCTCCGCGCTCTCCGGTTCTTCTCCCACTCTCCGGTGCCTTCTCAACGATCTCCGGTTCTTTCTGCCTTCTGCCGGGCGCCCCGCTATCTTCTTCCAGCTCTTTTTGCTAGCGGGGTCCCAGGCTTCCTCGTCGTCTTCTTCCAACTTCGGGGGTCTTCCTGCCGGGCACCCCGCTATCTTCTTCCAGCTCTTTTGCTAGCGGGGTCCCGGGCTTCCTCGTCGTCTTCTTCCGACTTCGGGGGTCTCTTGTTCTGTTCTCCGGTGTCGTCTCCACGCTCTCCGGTTCTTCTCCCACTCTCCGGTGCCTTCTCCACGATCTCCAGTTCTTTCTGCCTTCTGCCGGGCGCCCCGCTATCTTCTTCCAGCTCTTTTGCTAGCGGAGTCCCGGGCTTCAGCGTCATCTTCTTCCCTCTTCTCTCCGCCCGATGTTGCCTCGTCGCTGTCCGCCGTTACAATGCTCTGGCCGCGGAGCGCACCCACTTATATTGGCATGGGGCGTGGTCACCGGGTGATGCCACCCGCTGACCCCGCCCCCGTAGCACGTCACAGTCCCATCATTTCCCGGGACTGTGACATAATACGGGGGCGGGGTCAGCGGTGCCTGGCAAAAAAAATCTGCAGTTGCATTTAAACTCGTTTTTCACAAAGCCTAAAAATGCCTTCAGACGCCAAAGATTTCCTTGTTTCAGACGCGGTACCGGCGTTTAGCCGCATTTTAGTTTAGACGCGTTTTTAAAGGTGACCTATTTTTGTTACATTGATAAACTCAAAAATGATGGCAATTTAGGAAAAAACATTAAAAATATATATATCTATCAAAAAATAAATGAAATTGCTTCCATTGCATTGTGGACAATCCACAACTTGGGGCAGCTGACGTGGCAAGTGAACAATCCACAACTTGGGGCAGCTGACGTGGCAAGTGGACAATCCACAACTTGGGGCAGCTGACGTGGCAAGTGAACAATCCACAACTTGGGGCAGCTGACGTGGCAAGTGGACAATCCACAACTTGGGACAGCTGACGTGGCAAGTGAACAATCCACAACTTGGGGCAGCTGACGTGGCAAGTGGACAATCCAAAACTTGGGGCAGCTGACGTGGCAAGTGAACAATCCACAACTTGGGGCAGCTGACGTGGCAAGTGGACAATCCACAACTTGGGGCAGCTGACGTGGCAAGTGAACAATCCACAACTTGGGGCAGCTGACGTGGCAAGTGGACAATCCAAAACTTGGGGCAGCTGACGTGGCAAGTGAACAATCCACAACTTGGGGCAGCTGACGTGGCAAGTGGACAATCCACAACTTGGGGCAGCTGACGTGGCAAGTGAACAATCCACAACTTGGGGCAGCTGACATGGCAAGTGGACAATCCACAACTTCTGGCAAGTGATGTGGCAAGTGACACGCTAAATACAACTACACTGCTGCTCTCTCAGCTGCTGATACTCACTCTGGTCTCACAAAATAGCTGAAATAGTTAATAATACTGTTTTTGGAGCTTAGGGCGGCTCCTTATCATGTTTCCTAACTAGACGCAAATGTGGTAAAACGCCGCATGCAAACGCCACAAAGTGCGCCTTTCTAAACGCCGCTTTCAACCTTAGTTCTGAACACTTTGCACCAGCGTCCCGTGTACATGGGGCCTAAAAATGCCTATGCCATTTACAGTTCAAAAACGCCATGGTGGCCATGAGGCCATAGGCTAACATGGAGAGACGTTTTTAAGCTGCAAAAAACGCTCAAACATGCGGCTGGAAAAATGTCCGTGTGCATGTAGCCTTATATTAACCACTTGCTTACTGGCCACTTAAACCCCCTTCCTGCCCAGACCAATTTTCACATTTCAGCACTGATGCACTTTGAATGACAATTGCGCGCTCATACAACACTGTAACCCAATGAAAATGTATTATTTTTTGGCACACAAATAGAGATTTCTTTTGGTGCTATTTGATCACCTCTGCGGTTTTTTGTTTTCTATAAATACAAAAGACCGAGTTAAAAAAAAAAAATTGATATTTTAACCACTTCAGCACTGGGCCTATTCTGGCACTTCTCTCCTTCATGTAAAAATCATACATTTATGGCTATGAAATTACTTCAAAACCCCAAACATTATTTATGTTTTTTTAGCAGACACCCTAGGGAATAAGATGGCGGTCATTGCAATTTTTTATCTCGCTCGGTATTTGCGCAATAAATTTTCAAACGCCTTTTTTTTGGTAAAAAAATGGTTTCATGAATGTAAAAAAATTACAAAACAGTAAAGTTACCCCAATTTTTTAGGATAATGTGAAAGATGTTGTTATGCTGAGTAAATAGATACCTAACATGTTACGCTTTAAAATTGCGCACACTCATGGAATGACACCAAACTTCAGTACTTAAAAATCTCCCTAGGCGATGCTTTAAATTTTTTTACACGTTGCCATTTTCTCATTACAGAGGAGGTCTAGTGCTAGAATTGTTGCACTCGTTCTAACGCACGCAACAATACCTCACATGTGTGGTTTGAACGGCGTTTACATATGTGGGCGGGACTTACGTGTGTGTTCTCTTCTGAGCGCGAGCTACCGGGCACATGGGCGTTTTTTCTTTATTTTGATTATCATTTTTTTTTTGTTTTTTACTTTTTTGTATTTCTTACTCTTTTTTTTTACTTTTTTGTTTTTTGGATCACTTTTATTCCTATTACAAGGAATGTAAACATCCCTTGTAATAGGAATCTATTGTGACAGGTCCTTTTTATGCAGAGATGCAGGGTCAATAAGACCCCACATCTCTCCTCCAGGCTGGAAAGCATGAGATTGGTCAAAAAAATTCACCAATCTCATGCTGACAGCCGAGATCACGGCTTGGTTTACATACAGGAACCCGGTGTGATGTCATAACGTTGCGCCCGGGCCTCCGACGGTCATAGAGATGACTGGTGACCATCTGGTCACCAGTCATCTCTATGCTTCCCATCCGGCGCCGGCCAAATCATTCTCCGAGCCCAAGATGGCATGGGAGAGCCCGGAAAAGCACTGAATGGCGGCTGGAGGGGGGTGGGAACGTCCCCGCCTATAAGAAAAATCAAGCGGTGGAACTGCCGCTATGATCGTTTTTATCGTGCACAGAATCGCTGGCTGAAAAGAATGATATCTGAATGATGCCTGCAACTGCAGGCATCATTCAGATGTCACCGCACAAAGCCGAGGACGTCATTTGACGGTGGGCGGTAGGAAAGTGTTTAATTTTTCGAAAATTTAGACAAAAGGTAATTTTTCTCCTTCATTGATGTACACTGATGAGACTGCACTGATGGGCTGCACTGATGGGCACAGATAAGGTGGCAAGGGTGGGCACTGATAGGCAGCACTGCTAGGTGGCACTGATTGGCACCAGTGGTGGGCATTGATAGGTGGCACTGGCAGGGGCTACTGATTGTCACAGATGACACAGAATTGCCTCTTCCTCTTCAGGCCCCATGTCCCTTGCACATAAGCCGGTGATTGCCTTTTTTTATGCTCGCGCTGTCAGCACAAGGAGAAAACAAAAACCATTACCCAGCTTTTGTTTACATCACGTGATCAGCTGTCATTGGCTGACAGCTGATCACATGGTAAAGGGCAGGTATCGGCCCCTTACTTGGATCTGTCATCAACCGAGTCTCAGTGACTCGGTGACCACAGCGCACGTGCGCGAGCGAAGGGGAGGACGTTTATTGACAGACTTCCGGCAATTGAGGACCGTGCTGTGGCCGTCGATCAGTGAAACGATGATCTCAAGTGATTAAAGAGGGTCTAAATGGGCCATTGACATGCATCACAATTCAACTTAGGAATGTGTCTTTGCAAAGTTAAACTAAATGAAATTCTTTCTTATTTTTGCTTGGGGATAGAGTGCAGAGAGATTAGAAGTCTGGACAGTTTTTGGGGATGTCTGCACCCCTGATAGGGTGAAGACAACTCCCAAATTTGGCCACTTTATCCTTCCAAATAATTCACTTCCTGTCACATAGCCACACAGGAAGTGAGGGGAAATCCCTACCAATGTCTTTCCTTGGGGACACACAGGTCAATCTAAATACTTTCCCCATTATGTACATTGCCCTCCAGCATTTTGCAGGGTAAACCCCAAATAATTAGGTATTTTGAACTTTGGGGTTTATTTACTAAAGGCAAATCTACTTTGCACTACAAGTGCACTTGCTGGATATCCGAGGGGGACATGCAAGCAAACAAAAAAAACACCATCTTTTCTTTTACATGATTGGATGTTACAATCAGATTTTCAGCAGCTACACTTTTACTGCAGAGTGGATTTGTCTTTACTAAACCCCAAACTACCCAATGATTTGAGGTGTACACAACAAAGTGCTAGAGTGCAATTTGCTTAATGGGGACACTAGTTAGATTGATCTGTGTGTCCCCAAGAAAAGACATTGGTAGGGTTTTACCGTCACTTCCTGTTTAGCTGTGTGACAGGAAGTGAAGCCAATTTTACTAAAAGGGGACACAAAGCCCAGCCTACAAAAAAAAAAAAAACACAAGCAGGGGTTCTAACACTTACTTTGTTTCCCTCAAAATGCCCACAATTAGAATTGTATTGCCTTGAGTTATTTTTAAGTGCAGTGCTCTAAATCAGTGCTTCTCAAGTACCCCCAACAGGCCATGTTTGCAGGTTTTCCTTCATCTTGCACATGTGCTTTAAATCACAGTCAATGGTTTTGTATTTTGGACAGCAATTCTCAATAAGATAAATTCACAAAACATGTCCTGTTGGGGGTACTTGAGGACTGAGGCTGAGAACCACTGCAGTAAAAAGGAAAATTGAATACTTACCGCTCTGTATTTTTCATTTCCTGGTGATTATCCATGGCAGCACACAATACATGCATATGCTAGCATGAAGGCACCAGGTTAGACAAATCACACCTGTTTTGACATGCCAATCAGCTGTCACATTTGTTGCAAAGAAAACGCAAAACTTTGCATCAAATTTTATTGGTCAACAAAACAAAGAATAATAAAAATAAATAAATAAAAAAATAAAAAACAGGGTCAATTTGAAACAGTTACAGACTCAACATCTTGAGAAAGATTTGGCTAAATAATGCAGCACAGACAATTAAATCAAAGTGAAGAAACGACACACATTAACAACATCAACATTTTTCTCAAGGGAACATTTCCCCCACACAAAAATATACAATCCACAAAAGTAAACCAAACACACTGTTTTGCAAAGACATAACAAATAAAATGCATGTGTTACAAACTTGATAAGGACACCAAAATGTACATTTTGCCGGACACACATTTGCCTCTTTTCAGGGAAAGGTAGAGAATGCTATCTGTGAGCTTTATATAACATAGGTTTGTGTGCTAATGAGGCAATTGAAAACACATGCACAGTCCATGAAACACCCAAAATGCAAGTTCACCCAATGTAGAGACTGAACTTCAAAGTGGCTACACCTGTTAAGGATGTCCTTCAATTACTAACCCATAAAAACACTCTCTGAGCATGCCCAGAAATATCCAGGTGCTGTTCACACACAAAAAGCACCAAAAAAAATCTAACTGCCTTGGGCATGCGCATAACAACACAAATGCAGCTAGCAGAAAATAACCCCCCCCCCTGTCCAAAATAAAGCACATCATCCAGCATGCTACAAAATTAGAGATGGGACAATCACCCCCCCCCCCCCACCAACAAATACCATTGCAGTCTATGGGAACTGACATGTTAATTTTGCAAGTCCCCACTTGGCTGGCTTATCTTCTAGTTATTGGCCTTAAAATGGGGGCCCATGTCCCACCCTAAGGGACATATATCAATGTCACCAATTTGGACAACACCAAAAACAAAACAAGGAGAAGTGCCTTTAAATATGCCAAATTGCTTTAGGGCCATTTCACACCACATGCAGTCCATTGCGTTTTTTATGCATCAAAAATGCATGGAAAGTTGGTTATATGGTTCTAAATGGCAGTGTTTGTTCCAGTGCGTTCCAGTTCCACCAAAAAAGTAGAACATGCTGCATTTTACCTGCACTGGACTGTACTGGAACGCAGCAAAACGCATCATAAACGCACTGGAACGCACAGGAACACACCTAAATGCACCAAAAACGCACTGGAACACACTTGTCCTTATCTATGGTTAATAAAAAGAGGGGTGAAAAAAAAGCACTGGACTGCATCAAAAACGTACCAAAAATGCACTGGAACGCATCAAAAACGTGCATGCAGAAAAGCACCTGGAACGCATCCAGATTGCGTTTCTATGGTGTTAACTGGCCCTAGTTCACTTTTTTCACTTAGGACAAGTGTGTTGCAGTGCGTCTTTGGTGCATTTAGGTGCGTTCCGGTGCATTCCAGTGCTTTTTTGGTACGTACCGTTGCGTTTTTGATGTGTTTTACTGCGGTCCAGTACAGTTCTGTACCTACAAAATGCAGCATAACCAATTTTTTTTTGCCTTTCTGAAACGCACTGGAACGGACTGCAGTGGTGTGAACTATGCCATTGGCATTAACCACTTGTCCCCCGCCCACTGTCAATTGACGGCGGGCGGAGGATACTCTCGTTCTGGGAGGACGTCATATGACGTCCTCCCTTTAAAACGAGCTAGGAGGCGCGCGCTCGCTGCCAGCGGCGCCGCCGGGCACCCGCGATTGCCCGGGAAACGAGCAGGAAAGTGGATCTCTGTGTGTAAACACAGAGATCCACGTCCTGTGAGGGAGAGGGGACCGATGGTGTGTCCCTTGTACATAGGGACAACCATCAGTCACCTCCCCCAGTCAGTCACCTCCCCTCACAGTAAGAACACATTGAGGGAACATATTTAACCCCTTCCCGCCCCCTAGTGGTTAACCCCTTCCCTGCCAATCACATTTATACAGTAATCAATGCATTTTTATAGCAGGGATCGCTGTATAAACGTGAATGGTCCCAAAAATGTGTCAAAAGTGTCCGATGTGTCCGCCGCAATATCGCAGTCACAATAAAAAATCGCAGATCGCCGCCATTACTAATAAAAAAATTAAAAAATTCAAATGCTATAAATCTATCCCCTATTTTGTACACGCTATAACTTTTGCGCAAACCAATCAATACGCGCTTATTGCGATTTTTTTTTTACCAAAAATATGTAGAAGAATACGTATCGGCCTAAACTGAGGAAAATTTTATTAAAAAAAAAATGGGTATTTATTATAGCAAAAAAGTAAAAAATTGTGTTTTTTTTCCAAACTGGACGCTCTTCTTTTGTTTATAGCGCAAAAAATAAAAACCGCAGAGTTGATCAAATACCACCAAAAGAAAGCTCTATTTGTGGGAAAAAAAGGACACAAATTTCGTTTGGGAGCCACGTCGCACGACCGCGCAATTGTCATTCAAAATGTGACAGCGCTGAAAGCTGAAAAATGGCTTGGGCAGGAAGGGGGTTTTCGTGCACATTAGAGAAGTGGTTAATGTGATCAACTTTCTTTGCGTTTTTCATGCATCAAAAAAACGCACTGCACTGCATTCGGTGTGAACTGGCCCTAAATATCATACCCGGGGGTGTCTATAGTATGCCTGGAAAGTAGCGCATGTTTTCCATGTTTATAACAGTTCAAGAGCAAAATGACATTTCTAAAGTAAAATAATAGTCATTTAAAAGTACTCACGGCTGTAATGAATTGCTGGTTCCCGTCAATACAGATAAAAGTCATTGAAAGTCTTTGATAACAATAAGAAAAAAAGCGTGGGGGGTTCCCCCAAATTCCATTACCAGGCCATTCAGGTCTGGAATGGATATTAAGGGGAACTCTGCCGCAAATTAAACAAAAAATGCGTGCGGTTCCCCCAAATATCCATACTTTCCCCGTGGTGTCAGAGGGGGCGGAGCCACCGGGTGGCAGCGGACCAAGAGGAGAACTGAAGGACTGAAGCGTCAGACAGCGGGAACCTCCAATTCAAACGGAGCGGCCGAAGAAAGAAGAAGCCGGAGCAAGATGCGGACGAGAAGACCGAAAGAAGAAGGAAGATGAAGATGAAGATAAAGATGAAAGGAAGAGGAAGATGAAGAACAAGATGGAGGAAGAAACCCGAAAGGAGAACAGAAGAAGAAGATGGAAGAAAGGAGAAGACATTAATAAAGGAATTGTCAAAAACCGGCTATTGTCATTTTTATCATTTTTGACACTTTCTTCGTGAAATAGTAGGGCTACAATGTACCCCATTACCATTTCACATAGGGGGGCCGGGATCTGAGTGTCCCCTTTGTTAAAGGGGTCTTTTAGATTCCGATAAGCCCCCCGCCCGCAGACCCCCACAACCACCGAGCAAGGGTTGTGGGGATGAGGCCCTTGTCCCCATCAATATGGGGACATCCTCCCCATGTTGAGGGCATATGGCCTGGTACGGTTCAGGAGGGAGGTGGGCCGCTCTCTCGCCCCCCCTCTTTTCCTGTGGCCTGCCAGGTTGCGTGCTCGGATAAGGGTCTGGTGTGGATTTTTGGGGGGACTTCACGCCATTTTTTTTTATTTGGGGTGTAGTTCCCCTTAAAATCCACACCAGATCTAAAGGGCCTGGTATGGATATTTAAGGGAACCGCACGCATTTTTTTTTTAAATTTGCGGCAGAGTTCCCCTTAATATCCATTCCAGACCTGAAGGGTCTGGTAATTGAATTTTGGGGGGACCCCCACGCTTTTTTTTTATTTTTATCAATGACTTTTCTCTATATTGCCGGGAGCCCACAATTCATTATTGCCGCGGGTGCTTTTAACCACTTGTCCCCCGCCCACTGTCAATTGACGGCGGGCGGAGGATACTCTCGTTCTGGGAGGACATCATATGACGTCCTCCCTTTAAAACGAGCTAGGAGGCGCGCCCGCCGCGTTCACAAGGCCCCGGTGCGCGTGCCCGGCGGCCGCGATTGCCGCCGGGCACCCGCGATTGCCCGGGAAACGAGCAGGAAAGTGGATCTCTGTGTGTAAACACAGAGATCCACGTCCTGTGAGGGAGAGGGGACCGATGGTGTGTCCCTTGTACATAGGGACAACCATCGGTCACCTCCCCCAGTCAGTCCCCTCCCCCCACAGTAAGAACACTTTGAGGGAACATATTTAACCCCTTCCCGCCCCCTAGTGGTTAACCCCTTCCCTGCCAATCACATTTATACAGTAATCAATGCATTTTTATAGCAGGGATCGCTGTATAAATGTGAATGGTCCCAAAAATGTGTCAAAAGTGTCCGATGTGTCCGCCGCAATATCGCAGTCACAATAAAAAATCGCAGATCGCCGCCATTACTAATAAAAAAATTAAAAAATAAAAATGCTATAAATCTATCCCCTATTTTTTGTACACGCTATAACTTTTGCGCAAACCAATCAATACGCGCTTATTGCGATTTTTTTTTTATACCAAAAATATGTAGAAGAATACGTATCGGCCTAAACTGAGGAAAATTTTATTAAAAATAAATAAAAATGGGTATTTATTATAGCAAAAAGTAAAAAATAGTGTTTTTTTTCCAAACTGGACGCTCTTCTTTTGTTTATAGCGCAAAAAATAAAAACCGCAGAGGTGATCAAATACCACCAAAAGAAAGCTCTATTTGTGGGAAAAAAAGGACACAAATTTCGTTTGGGAGCCACGTCGCACGACCGCGCAATTGTCATTCAAAGTGTGACAGCGCTGAAAGCTGAAAAATGGCTTGGGCAGGAAGGGGGTTTTCGTGCACAGTAGCGAAGTGGTTAAATGCCTCTTTTTTTTCCTTTAGAAATGTCATTTTGCAGGCACACTGGGAAGTTCAGAGCTGCGCCTGTTCAACTTATGCAAATTGAGTTACGTGACTTAACATTTACTAAGATTTTGCCGGCGCAGTGTCCCGGCGCGTTTGAACAAGTAAAATTCCCGCGCTGAGCTCAAAAAAACCTCTCGCAGCTCTAATCGTACTTGCCGGCGCAGCAGGCTGGTTTTGAAAAAAGTTACTTTCTCACTCTATTTTGGGCATATTAGTTATTTGGGCAGGTGTCACTACACTTCCTCACATCACCCCACATCACCCCAATTATATTCTCACTTCCAGCTTCTTTATATTTAGATTTTAACATGCCGTGCGCCAGGTCCATAGTGGCGCACTGAGCGCCTCCTCCCGTCCGCCGACAACACTATACTAAATGGGAAATAGGGCTGCGCTACCGGCGCTAATGTTTTGTAAATACCAAAACAGCCATTGCACGCGCAGATGCGCCGATACTCATGGCTAAAACGTTTTGTAAATCAGCCCCTATGTGTGGAGAAAAAGAGGCACAGCACACCAAGATCAAAACCTCATCCCAACTGTAAAGTATGGTGGTGGGGGCATCATGTTTTGGGGCTGCTTTGCTGCGTCAGGGCCTGGACAGATTGCTATCACCGAAGGAATAATGAATTCCCAAGTTTATCAAGACATTTTGCAGGAGAACTTAAGGCCATCTGTCCACCAGCTGAAGCTCAACAGAAGATGGGTGTTGCAACAGGACAATGACCCAAAGCATAAAAATAAATCAACAACAGAATGGCTTAAACAGAAGAAAATACGCCTTCTGGAGTGGCCCAGTCAGAGTCCTGACCTCAACCCGATTGAGATGCTGTGGCATGACCTCAAGAAAGCGATTCACACCAGACATCCCAAGAATATTGCTGAACTGAAACAGTTCTGTAAAGAGGAATGGTCAAGAATTACTCTTGACCATTGTGCATGTCTGATCTGCAACTACAGGAAACGTTTGGTTGAAGTTATTGCTGACAAAGGAGGTTTAACCAGTTAACCAGTGAAAAGGTTCACATACTTTTTCAACCTGCACTGTGAATGTTTACATGGTGTGTTCAATAAAAACATGGTAACATTTAAGTCTTTGTATGTTATTAGTTTAACCACCTCCCTACTGGGCACTAAAACCCCCTTCCTGCCCAAGCCATTTTTCAGCTTTCAGCGCAGTCACACTTTGAATGACAATTGCGTGGTCGTGCGACGTGGCTCCCAAACAAAATTTGCGTCCTTTTTTCCCCACAAATAGAGCTTTCTTTTGTTGGTATTTAATCACATCTGCGGTTTTTATTTTTTGCGCTATAAACAAAAGAAGAGCGTCCAGTTTGGAAAAAAAACACAATTTTTTACTTTTTGCTATAATAAATACCCTTTTTTTTTCAATTAAAATTTTCCTCAGTTTAGGCCGATACGTATTCTTCTACATATTTTTGGTATAAAAAAAAAAAATCGCAATAAGCGCGTATTGATTGGTTTGTGCAAAAGTTATAGCGTCTACAAAATAGGGGATAGTTTTATAGCTTTTTTTTTTTTTTATTAGTAATGGCGGCGATCTGCGATTTTTATTGTGACTGCGATATTGTGGCGGACACATCGGACACTTTTGACACATTTTTGGTACCATTCACATTTATACAGCGATCCCTGCTATAAAAATGCATTGATTACTGTATAAATGTGACTGGCAGGGAAGGGGTTAACCACTAGGGGGCGGGAAGGGGTTAAATATGTTCCCTCAATGTGTTCTAACTGTGGGGGGAGGGGACTGACTGGGGGAGGTGACCGATGGTTGTCCCTATGTACAAGGGACACACCATCAGCCTCCTCTCCCTCACAGGACGTGGATCTGTGTGTTTACACACACAGATCCACTTTCCTGCTTGGTTCCCGGGCAATCGCGGGCGCCCGGCGGCAATCGCGGCTGCCGGGCACGCGCACCGGGTCCTTGGTAACGCGGCGGGCGCGCGCACGCGCCGCCGGCGGCGCGCACGCGCGCGCGATCCCCCTCCTCCTGAGGGACGTTCAGGAACGTCCACTCAGAAGGAGAGAGCACCCACCCGGCCGTATATGTACAGTGGCCGGGTGGGAAGTAGTTAAGCAGACTGTGATTGTCTATTGTTGTGACTTAGATGAAGATCAGATCACATTTTATGACCAATTTGTGCAGAAATCCATATCATTCCAAGGGGTTCACATACTTTGTATTACAACTGTATAAGGAGCTGTAACCTGAATAAAGGCAGAGTTGATGAGGACAGGAAGAGCTCATACTGACAAGTCTGTCTCAGTGTGATTATTTTAGCATGCATGCATTCACATCACCTTGAATTTGGGTCAGAGGCAGAATAGAGTATACATCCTGGAAATGGACCAGGGATAAATCTATTACAGGCCAGGGTATGACTGTTTTTTCCTGTCTGGGATGGGGAAAGTGCAAGGCAGTAATGAAGTAGGGTTTCTCAGACTCGTGGGAAGAAAAAGGGTAAAAGTATTTTTTTTTTTTATGAGGCTGGTGCATTACATGGTAAGTGGATTTGAGACATGTTCCGACTGCCACACAGGATCCTTGACTCTATTTTTTTAAAGGTGCATTTTATTGTCCTTTTAAAAAGATTGTACATAACATTTTTGCAAGTAGATGCCTTGACTCTAACTAGCTCATCATTGTTAGACCTTCTACACAGATGATTTGTCTTTAGTAATGCTGTTTATAAGCCTTCAAAATGTTGAAGCAGGCCCACCCCCATAGTACAGCCAACACGCCTAAATTCATATCTCTATCACTGCTCCAGGGATTAGCACTGTGTAGCATGGCCTTTGAAGAAATAGATCCCAGTAGCACCCAGCTCCTACTGCACGTAGAGGCAGTTTTGCTAGCTGTGGCCACAGCTTCACATAGCACTGCAAGTACAACGGACTTCCTTTGACATGTCTACAACCTACACCAAGTAGGGCAGGTGACACTATTGGCTGCTGTAAAGCAGTTATGGACCTGCAGTGTCCCACTCCACAAGAAGACAGAATATTACAGGTTTTTTGTTAAAAAATAAAATAAAAAGCAATGGACTCAGCATTGACATAATAGAGGAGGGTGGTTTATAATGCAGCTCTAAGACATTTGACTTTTATCTCTTTCATACAGTCTCCTATGAGGTTCTCAAATCGCAATTCTTTTAGCTTTTTAACTAAACAGGAGTTGGATGACAGAATCTGGAAGTATTGCCGTGTAAAGTAAAATCATTTTGTTTTGTTGTAACACACTAAATTACACTCTAAGCAATTGTGCTCCCCAGTGATGGTAGAGTACAATACACAATAAATTATATACTAATGTTTAAAGTGGTAGGAGGAAAGGTACAACATTGCTGTACCCGCTGTAATAGCAACTTCAGGAAAAACAGTATAATATAATTATGGTAGCTTTTAAATGGTGTATGCTGCATTCATACCTCTCCACTTTAGACTTGCATAATAAGGAATAGATGTAGGAAAGGATGATTTGACACGATTTGACACGTGCAGCATGGTGAAAACTGGGCATGGCTACCTAGCAGTAAATGTTAGATATGGTTTAAAGGGTTATACTGTACGTATTTGCTACAGTCCTTGTACTACTTTCAGGCTGCTTAGTAATCAGAAACTATTAAAACTACAAACACTTTAGGGGGTGGTATCTGGGGCCCCCTTATCATTAAATGGGGCTTCCAGGTTTCAATAAGCACCCCGCCACGGACTCCCACAACCAATGGCCAGGGTTTTAGGGAAGAAACCACTTCAACCTCCTCGTCAACAAAGAGACAAGGTGCTTTGCTAGGGGACCCCCCTCAAGGCACTCCTTCCCATGTGACCTGGTATGGTCACTGAGTTATTTATGTACATCATTCCCTGTCTCTGTGTGGCTGGTTTAGAAACCCTGAAGAGAGGAAGTCTAATACCACATGCCCTGCTATGGAGGAGCTGCTTCTAACCCAGATTTAGGGATTATTAGGGTAGTGTTCCTATGTTTAAAAGTTTACTATTGTTGCCCACAGCTTCTTGGTGTACAGTATATACCGTATGTATATATTTAAAGACTGGTGACAGTATAGCTGTCTCACATTCACTATACCAGATAGTTTGGTCTCTGTGACACATTGTGAGTGTGTAGTGGTCACCTTGCTGTATCACAGTAGGTAAATCTGTTTATTGCAATAGCGTTTATATGCAGCTCCTGCTACTTTAGGCCCCGTACACACGGTCGGACTTCCATCTGACTTTTCCGTGTTTTTTTGTCCGAAAGGAGGTGGTCGGGAACACCCATAGCATACACACCACAGGACTTTTCTGCAAACTTTCCCAAAACTTTTTGCAACATCACTTGGTTTTTCTGCACTTTTCTGCTCTTTACCGCCACCCTTAGGTCAACTTCTGCTATTGTTGGTTGATTTTAACATTAGTTGTTTTGTCCATCGGACAAAAGTCCGATGGTTTTCTGTACACACGGTAGGACTTTGCTCCATAGGACTTTTGTTGGGCAAAAATTTGTCTGTTTGCAGACCCAACTTTTGTCCGATGAAAACAAGAAAAAAGCAAAAAAAGTTTGTCCGATGGAGCATACAAATGGTCGGATTGTTGGTCCAACTTGCTCAAAATGAAGTTTGTTGGCCAAAAGTCAGACCGTGTGTACGGGGCTTTAGTTAAGCCTGTCCTTTCTGGTCTGGAATTTTGTGGTTAGTTTTAGCTCAGTGCTCAATAACTATAGGCTAGAGCCAGGTCAGGCATCTAATTGTCCACATGTAGAAAGAGGTCCAGTTGCAAATTAGAAGCTGAGTTCTAGTGTCACACCATGGTTTCTGCTTTAGGAAAAGCTGGTCAGCTTATGGTTGGAGGATCTCATCATCACTGATCCCGTCTTCGGGTCCTTGACACCAACACAGATGCCACATCATGATTATCCTCAGGAGCCCTGCAACTGGACTTTTCTGTAACATTCATCTGGAGGTGTCTTCATTAATGACTACAGTATATATACCTGGGTATATTGTTGGGCCCTTTGTTGATATTGTCTGTTTGTACATTGGATGTATGCACTGTTGTTAATATTTTATTATATTGTTTCTATACTGGTGTGCATCTACATACAGTATATAATTATGGTTAATGTTATGTGCTGGTTGCAGTAGTTCCTCTGCTCCTAAATACTTTTATTAGATTTCTGGATAATTTCCCAGGAAGGGAATCCCCTCTGCTCACACAGGCCCTTTCCAGGGTGGAGGCACTGCCAAATTTATTATCAAATTCAACATTCCACTTAGTGAAAGTTCTGGTCCTCTTTGTTACTTACAGGTTATCGCAATATCCTGTTTGGGGAGGGCCATTTTTTATAACCCCTCAGTAAAGGGTTGCATCCCAAATTCGTATACCTGCTGTAAACAGGTACATGAGTTTGAGGCAAGCATTGACATTTTTTATTTGGAGGCACACTTTAACTAGAGTGACTATACAAACACTCCATTCTCATGCCCCGTACACACAATCGTTTTTAATGTCATTTTTTAAACCGACGTTTTTCTCCTCGTTTTTTTTCATGTTTCCTCTCAAGCCTGCCTTGCGTACACACCATCATTAAAAAAAACGATCAAGCAAAGCGCAGTGACGTTCAACACGTACGACGGCACTATAAAGGGGAAGTTCCGTTCGAATGGCGCCACCCTTCATGTTAGTAAAGTTTGTTGAGCGACGATTCACGCTTTTCAGTCCGTTACTGTGTAATGAATGTGCTATCTCCATTACGAACGCTAGTTTTACCAGAACGAGCGCTCCCGTCTCATACTTGATTCTGAGCATGCGCGGTTAAAAATGCTCTGGAGCATACACACGATCATTTTTCAGGGCCATTTTTTAAAATGGCAGTTTTAACGGCATGAAAAACGATCGTGTGTACGGGGCATCAGTGTAGCTGAGCTCCTTCCCACCACTGCAGCAGTAACATAGACAGCACAGTGGACGAGGAAATATGTAGCTGATTTGATTACAACAATTACCTCCCCATGTGAATGACAGCAGCCAGTAGGCAAGACTATATCCAAAAGACATCCTGTGTAATTATTGGCTATAGAATCTGTGAACCTGGTGGGGAACTGGTCCCTTCGGGTTCTGCCCGTCAGTGTCATCGGTTGCTAGGAGTCTGTCGGCAGTGGGGAAGGTAGAGGGTAACAGCAGAAAACATGCAGATCTGCTATACAGTGTATAGAGACAGGCATTCTGCCTTACATTTGCTCTTAAAGAGGAAGTAAACCCTGATGGGTTTTACTTCCTCTTTTGTTTCCTGCAAAGTAAAAGCATAATGGGCTAGTATGCATCGCATACTAGCCCATTATGTGCCACTTACCTGCAAACAAAGTCCCCAATGTCCCTGCAAGTGGCTGCATCCATCTTCACCCCTCTTCCTTCTGGGGCCGTGGACTCTGGCTCTGTGAATGGCCGGAGTCGCGTGACGTCACTCCCACACATGCGCACGGATCAGACGGTTACGACACGAGCCCTTTATAAACGGCATGCTCGTACCCTTTTTTCAGTGCGCATGCGCCAATGATGTCGGCGCGAGCATATATGGTAAATATCTCCTAAACCGTGCAGGATTAGGAGATATTTCCAGAACCTACAGGTAAGCCTTATTTATTATAGGCTCACCTGTAGGTAAAAGTGGTGTAACTAGATTTACAACCACTTTAATTACCTTAAGTTTAATTTTCTACCAGAAGATCTTATATAAAGTAGAAATTACAATTCTTCTAATGGCTATACGTGCGTACATGTGCACACCTTTATTACATGCGCAAAATCTGCTGACATGAATGGCCCTGGATTTCCTACATTTTTTGTAAGCTGCTAAAAGTGCAAGGAATGATGACAGCACTGCACAGTTGCCTTTTGCTGAACTACGGGAAATATATGCATAGGATTCGTCCTGGGACATTGAGTGAGGTGAGTATGGTTAGCCAAAAAACATATCATGATTGTATAAAAAGTAGATTTTTCTGACCTACGGGACACACCCTACTTCTTATCTCCACATCACATTGATGTGGTGTTCTGTATAGGGAAAAACTAGTTAATTAAACTTTTTGAGATAACATTGGACTGCAGACAGAATCAACATATGTTTGTTTGAAAAAAAAAAAGATATAACAAAATTCTTTCAATGGCATACTATATTTATTAGATGAAAAGGTAGAAAAATATAATGTCCATAGCTGTGCGCTCTAGTCATTGTTTTACTGAGGCCCTTATCTATACTGGAAAGCAGGATTGGATGGAGATTTGTTTTGTGAGTGTGTATGAAAAGATTACAAATGTAGCAGACAGGTCTAAAGTGACTCCTTAAAAAAAAAATGATTTTGATAGTAACTGTGTACATTAAACTGCTAGAAGTTCCTAGAATAAAGGGAAAGCACAATCTTTATCCCTGTTGAGACAGTCAGACAAAGCTTTCCATTATTCTGTAGTCATCCTTGGGTATGAGCTTCCCCATTCAATGATAATCTGTAGTTGTGTCTTATGATCAGTAGTCTTTTCCAGCTGGCTGTGATTAATGACTGGGATATTAGATATGTCAAGGCCTAAAGCTAACAATGTTCTATGATTCCTCTCCCTCCATTTATTAACAAGGAAACTGTGGCAGTGGTGTCTGATCATAATTTATTATATCAGTTCCCTAATCTTGTTTTATCTTCTTTGTGACAGTCTGGGGTGTGAAAAATTTACAAGGAAGAATAGGTCAGAGTTAAATACTCAAGAAATAAGCATGCAAATGTCAAAACCATAGAGCCATATTGTTTCAGCAATGTAATTTTGTAGCACTTAGTGGTTATATTAATGTAATGGAGCAAGAGGTTGCAATCTGACACTCAGTTGTCAGTCAAGCAAGAAAACGATGTACTCCTTTTTTACTAACTCATGTACAGATGGGTTTTCAAATATTCTTTTTGAGGGCAAAACGCAGACTCTGTAAATGCGTTATTGTCCGTTGATCATATTTAGTTAGCATTGTAGCTGGTCTCTTTATAATATTATTACTTAAATCAATTAAATTGCAAATTTTTTGTATCAAGGTAAATGCATAGGAGGTGCTGGTACAAATATAGATGGTGGGAAAATAAAATCTCCCAGGTGAATAGAAATAGAGCAAAGAGATTGTGCTGAGTATCAGTGACGAGGGATGAGCTCAGTGTTCGAGTCGAACATACGTTTGACTTGAACATCGACTGTTCGATCGCTCGACGAAGATCGAACTATTTGGGCCGTTCGCGCCAAATTCGAGTGACGCGAACGGCCTACAATACACTGCGCCATCGCAGTGCAATCCCGGCGCTGTGATTGGCCAAGCATGCACTGTGACCCCGCAAGCTTGGCCAATCACAGCGCCGGCAGCTAGGAGAGCCATAATTGGCCACAGGCAGGTTGCCTGTGGCCAATTATAGCTCAGGGGGTTTAGCACACGCCCCACACTATAAAAGGCCGCCAGCGTGGCGGCCTTGTGTAGTGTGTTCCGGCGCAGGGAAAGAGAAGGATAGGCAGGGACAGTGTCATTGTGCTATTCTTTGTGCTATTCTTGTGTGTAGGGAGAGAGAAGGATAGGCAGGGAGAGTGTCAGTGTCATATTCTTTGCTAAACCTTGTGTGCAGGGAGAGAGAGAAGGATAGGCAGGGGACAGTGTCAGTGTCATATTCTTTGCTAAACCTTGTGTGCAGGGAGAGAGAAGGATAGGCAGGGAGAGTGTCAGTGTCATATTCTTTGCTAAACCTTTTGTGCAGGGAGAGAGAAGGATAGGCAGGGAGAGTGTCAGTGTCAAATTCTTTGATAAACATTGTGTGCAGGGAGAGAGAAGGATAGGCAGGGGACAGTGTCAGTGCCATTGTTGCTAAGCCTCCTGCACAGTATACACCTGAAGCTAGCCCGTATTACTGTGTTTTCCTGGTGTGTTACACTAACAGGCATTTGCAGCACTTACAGCGGGCGGAGTGTGCTTCCTGCTAAACATACACCTGAAGCTAGTCTGTATTGCTGTGTTTTCCTGGTGTGTTACACTAACAGGCATTTGCAGCACTTACAGCGGGCGGAGTGTGCTTCCTGCTAAATATACACCTGAAGCTAGCCCGTATTGCTGTGTTTTCCTGGTGTGTTACACTAACAGGCATTTGCAGCACTTACAGCGGGCGGAGTGTGCCTCCTGCACATTATACACCTGAAGCTAGCCCGTATTGCTGTGTTTTCCTGGTGTGTTACACTAACAGGCATTTGCAGCACTTACAGCGGGCGGAGTGTGCTTCCTGCTAAATATACACCTGAAGCTAGTCTGTTTTGCTGTGTTTTCCTGGTGTGTTACACTAACAGGCATTTGCAGCACTTACAGCGGGAGGAGTGTGCTTCCTGCTAAATATACACCTGAGGCTAGCCCGTATTGCTGTGTTTTCCTGGTGTGTTACACTAACAGGCATTTGCAGCACTTACAGCGGGCGGAGTGTGCTTCCTACTAAATATACACCTGAAGCTAGCCCGTATTGCTGTGTTTTCCTGGTGTGTTACACTAACAGGCATTTGCAGCACTTACAGCGGGTGGAGTGTGCTTCCTGCTAAATATACACATGAAGCTAGCCCGTATTGCTGTGTTTTCCTGGTGTGTTACACTAACAGGCATTTTCAGCACTTACAGCGGGCGGAGTGTGCTTCCTGCTAAATATACACCTGAAGCTAGCCCGTATTGCTGTGTTTTCCTGGTGTGTTACACTAACAGGCATTTGCAGCACTTACAGCGGGCGGAGTGTGCCTCCTGCACATTATACACCTGAAGCTAGCCCGTATTGCTGTGTTTTCCTGGTGTGTTACACTAACAGGCATTTGCAGCACTTACAGCGGGCGGAGTGTGCTTCCTGCTAAATATACACCTGAAGCTAGCCCGTATTGCTGTGTTTTCCTGGTGTGTTACACTAACAGGCATTTGCAGCACTTACAGCGGGCAGAGTGTGCTTCCTGCTAAATATACACCTGAAGCTAGCCCGTATTGCTGTGTTTTCCTGGTGTGTTACACTAACAGGCATTTGCAGCACTTACAGCGGGCGGAGTGTGCCTCCTGCCCATTATACACCTGAAGCTAGCCCTAATTGCTGGAGCTTTTTTTCTTTTGTGTTACACTAACAGGCATTTGCAGCACTTACAGCGGGCGGAGTGTGCTTCCTGCAAAATAAACACCTGAAGCTAGCCCTTATTGCTGTTTTTTCCTGTTGTGTAACACAGGCAGTCATCTGCAGCACTTACAGCGGGCGTAGTGTGCTTCCTGCAAAATATACACCTGAAGCTACCCCTTATTGCTGGTTTTCCCATCTCACTGCAGGTCATTAGAATGTCTGGAAGGCAAACAAGGAGAGGCAGACAGTCAGGAGCCAATAAAAGAGGGCAAGCAGGCTCTGTGTCTAGAGACAACAGTGCTGGTCGTGGACGCAGTGCATCGTCATCAGCACGTGGCCATGGGACACGCTTGTCCTTATTTTCAGCAGCTGGACGTGTTGAGCCGCATCATGCCGAAGACTTGGTAGAGTGGATGACCAAGCCCTCCTCATCCTCCTCATCCTCTCTCACCCAGGCTCAGGGTACTGGCAAAGCAGCTGCCAAAGCGTCCTCTTCCCTGGTATCAATGTCATCATCAGTCACTCCTTCCCTAGACCCACCATGTCCTCCTGAGGAGTCCCCTGAACTGTTTGAGCACAGTGTTGGGTACATGCTCCAGGAGGATGCCCAGCATTTCGAAGGGTCTGATGATGATACTCAGCTAGAGGAAGGCAGTAGCGTGAGAGCAGAGAGAGGGGATGCTCAAGAAGGACACCAATCTGGCAGTCATGTTCCAGCAGCTGCAGCATACTGCCAGATTGGCTCCAGTGATGAGGAGGGAGGGGATGATGAGGTCACTGACTCCACGTGGGTGCCTAATAGGAGAGAGGAGGAGGAGGATGAGGAGGAGGCACATCTCCAACGAGGCAGGATTCCCTCGGGGGGCCAGCGTAAGGGCAGCACACCGACTGAATCACACCGCAGAGCTCCGCCTGTGCAGGGCGCTGCCTCTGCCCGTTATTCAAAAAGTTCTTTGGTGTGGGCCTTTTTTGAGTCGAGTGCATCAGATCGCACAGCTGCTGTTTGCAACATATGTCTCAAGCGTATATCGCGTGGCCAAAACATCAGCCGCTTGGGCACCACATGCTTGACCAGACATATGTTGACCTGCCATGCAGCTCGTTGGCAAGCCTACCTTAAAGACCAACACCAAAGAACAAAGCGGACCTCTCCTTGCACCGCATCAGCTGGGATCTCCAACCCCACTATACCTTCAGTCCTCTCTGAAACCTGCACTGAGAGGAATGAAGGTGTAGAATTAGGTGTGTCACAGCCAAGTACTTGCGGGCACTCTGCTAGCAGTACACCGACGTCCGATTCTAGCAGGCAAATTTCCCTGCCCCAGCTGCTGGACCGTCGAAAGAAGTTCACTCCCAGCCATCCACATGCCCAGCGGTTGAATGCTAGCTTGGCTAAATTGCTAGCGCTTCAACTGCTGCCTTTTCAGTTGGTAGACTCGGCCCCCTTCCGTGAGTTTGTGCAATGTGCGGTTCCTCAGTGGCAGGTTCCCAAACGCCACTTTTTCTCACGGAAGGCGATTCCGGCTCTCTACCGGCATGTGGAAGGCAATGTCTTGGCCTCGCTGGACAGGGCGGTCAGTGGTAAGGTGCATATTACCGCTGACTCATGGTCCAGCAGGAATGGACAGGGACGTTACCTTTCTTTCACTGCCGATTGGGTCACTCTTTTGGCAGCTGGGAAGGATGCAGGACAAGGTGCAGTAGTGTTGGAGGTTGTTCCGCCGTCACGCCTCCAAAATGCTACTACTGGTTGTGACACACCTCTCTCCTCCACCCCCTCCTCTTCTTCTTCCTCCATGGCCTCTTCCTGTGCTTTGTCCTCGGAACCAGCGGTGCTCCGTAGGCGTTCAAGGGGCTACGCAAGTACGCAGGCAAAAAGATGCCATGCCGTGCTTGCGCTGGTGTGTTTGGGGGACAGGAGCCACACTGGGGCAGAGGTTCTGTCTGCTCTGCAGGGGCAGGCCGAGAGGTGGTTGACGCCACGCCAGCTTAAGCCAGGAATGGTGGTTTGCGACAATGGCACCAACCTCTTCTCCACCCTCCGACAGGGACAACTGACCCATGTGCCGTGTGGCTCACGTCCTTAACCTGGTGGTGCAGCGGTTCTTAGGCAGGTACCCGGGCTTACAGGATGTCCTGAGGCAGGCCAGGAAAGTCTGTGTGCATTTCCGCAGATCTTATAATGCCAGTGCTCACCTGGCTGAGCTGCAAAAGGAGTTGAACCTGCCCAAGAACCGCCTTATATGTGACATGCCCACCAGGTGGAACTCAACGTTGGCCATGCTGCAGCGGCTGCACACGCAGCAGAGGGCCATCAATGAGTACCTGTGTGACTACGGCACCAGGACAGGGTCAGGGGAGCTCGGGTTTTTTTCACCACGCCAGTGGGGCATGATCAGGGATGCATGCACTGTCCTGGCACCATTTGAGGAGGCCACGAGGATGGTGAGCAGTGACAGTGCATGCATCAGTGACACTGTACCTCTTGTCCACCTGTTGGAACATACACTGCGTGGAATAATGGACAGGGCACTTGAGGCAGAACAGAGGCAGGAAGAGGAGGACTTCCTTGCCTCTCAAGGCCCCCTTTACCCAGACAGTGTTCCTTCTGTCCCACCCATCGCACAGGAAGAGGAGGAGGAGGAGGATTGTGTCAGCATGGAGGTGGAGCCTGGCACTCAGCATCATCAGCAGCAGTCTTTTAGGGATGATTTACAGTCCCAAGAAACCCGTGGACTTGTACGTGGCTGAGAGGAGGTGGTTGCGGATCATGTCGTCCTTAGTGACCCAGAGGACTCCGGACCGAATGCCTCAGCTAACATACGCTGCATGGCCTCCCTGATCCTGCAAAGTCTGCGGAAGGATCCTCGTATTCTTCGGATCAAGGAGAGGGACCATTACTGGCTGGCCACTCTCCTTGATCCACGGTACAAGGGTAAGGTTGCAGACCTTATCTTACCGTCGCAGAGGGAGCAGAGGATGAGACAACTCCGGGAGGCCTTGCAGAAAGGTCTGTGCAACGCGTTCCCAGAGACTGGGAGGTTACAAACTACTGGTCCTGGACAACGAGTTGCTGAGGCTTCGGCCAGTCAAAGAAGGAGCGGTGGGGAAGGTGGCCGTCTGACCGATGCGTTCAGACAATTCTTTAGTCCGCAGCCCCAAGGTATGATCGGTTCCAGCAACCATTGCCAGTGTCTAATATACGTGGTGCAGGAATACCTAGGGGCAAGGTCAGACTTGGACACCTTCCCCACTGAAAATCCTCTGGCTTACTGGGTCTTGAGGATGGATCACTGGCCAGAGCTTGCACAGTATGCAATTGAGCTACTGGCCTGTCCTGCATCCAGCGTTCTTTCAGAACTCACATTCAGTGCTGCTGGAGGATTTGTCATGGATCATAGGGTGCACCTGTCCACCGACTCGGTTGATCGACTGACCTTCATAAAGATGAACCAGTCTTGGATCACCACCAGCTACCAAACACCTGAAGCTGATATAACAGACTAATTTATTTTCAAATGTCACATCCCTTCAAGACTGATGCTGATGCTGAGTGACTGTCCTGTTATGTTGACTGACTATCCTCCTCCTCCTCAATGATCCGATTGATGATGATAGCTTGGAAGAACATTGTGCCGCCACCAGCTATGCCATTTTTCTCAAAGATTTTCATCCATATTACCGGGACCAGACATTACATTAAAGCCGCAAGCAGTTTTAAATGGCTTTTTTTTCCTTTATAAATGTCATTTTGTGCAGGGACAGTTCTAAACACGGGAAACACGTGGCACTTCACAGGCATACTTTAGACACCCCCCAGGTACGATATTTAAAGGAATATTTGACTTTTTTTTTTTTCACTTTATGCATCATTAAAATGACTGCTCCTGAAAAACGGACGTTTTTAAAACTTCTTTTTGCATTGATACATGTCCCCTGGTGCAGAACCCGGGTTCCCAAACCCTTTTTAGGACAATAACATGCATATTAGTCGTTATAATTAGCACTTTCGATTTCAAACGTTCGCATCCATTGTATTTAATAGGGTTCTAATGTTCGTGCGAACTTTCGGTCCAGTCGCGGGTTCTGGTGCGAACCGAACCCGGGGGTGTTCGGCTCATCCCTATCAGTGACATACTGTATAAGAATCCAAGGTGAATCCAGTATCTAATGTATGTTTATTCTGTTCTGGGAAGTGATTGCCACATCCCTATTTCTATACTTGAAATGGGAAAAAATACCCTCTTATGGGATTTTTTAAGGAAACCAAAAAAGAAAAATGCATAACCATTTATATATAAAATCACTGTTTATTACAAAACTCTAAAAAGACATTACCTTGTTAAAAACACATACAGTTGATACTTTGACAATCTTACATAGCTCTTTGAAGGATTTGATGTTCAGCAGAATTTGCTTGGGCATCATACATTCAACGCGTTTTTAGATTTATTCATTAATCTCTTACTCAGGGATGATTAGATGCCTTTCAGTTTATCAAAAAAATATTATCACTTCTCATGATGACTGCCCATAGCAACCTCCACTTGCTTGTGAGCAGGGGTGAATTCTTGCAAGGATCATAAAGATTCCCATACCATGGAAAAAATTACACAAGTCCCATTTTTCACTGCTGTTCACCTAAACCAAGCTGTACAGGTCTGCTCCTTAGCACATCTCATATGATTGTGTCAGGTGAATCCAGTCCACCGTGTTCCACTAAAACATTAATTTTGAGTGGACTGGTCCTTAAAGCTGAACTCTGTGGAAACGAAAATTCTTCCCTTGCAGTGGTGCTGTGCCACACTGCAAAGGTTGCCTGCTTGTTTATGTCTGGGGAACCAGGTACAGCTGTTTTACTTACCTTATCTTCCATTTCCACAGGCTCCTCAGCCCTGCTAGACTGTTCCCTATGTTGGCAGATGTAGTGCCACTTAAAGTGATAGTAAAGTCTTGTTTTTTTTGCTTAAAAAAAACCAAACATGTTATACTTACCTTGTTCTGTGCAGTGGTTTTGCACAGAGCAGCCCCAATCCTTTTCTTCTTGGGTCCTTCTTCGGTGCTCCTGGCCCTTCTCTTCTGCCAAGTGCCCCCACAGCAAGCATCTTGCTATGGGGGCACCCAAGCTGAACCGCTGCTCTGTGTGTGCATTCATACACAGAGCCACATCCCACTCCCCCTCTCTCCTGATTGGCTGTTGTCAATCAAAGTGAGTGAGACAATCAGGAGGGAGAGTCCCGGAAAGCCAAGCCTCTTGTACAGAATTGCAGGATCGAGATGGGGCTTAGGTAAGTATTAGGGGGGCTGCTGCACACAGGAGGTGTTTTATCTTAAAGGAGAAGTATGGGATGGGTTAAATAACTAGTATATATCACATTTGTCACATATCAGCTAATCTTTTTTTCCTACCTCTTTTAATTTTTACAGCATGTGCACATGAACTTTCCTTCAGCTGGCAAAACCGGTCCATTTTCAGTTTGAAAAGTTTCAGGGGGTGTGTGCATCTTCACCATCACACCAACACACACTGCTTCTGTCTCCCCCTCCCCTAAGAGACGTGGCTGTGCTGATAGATAGAAATATATAGTGT
Source organism: Rana muscosa (assembly GCA_029206835.1). Classification (NCBI taxonomy): domain Eukaryota; kingdom Metazoa; phylum Chordata; class Amphibia; order Anura; family Ranidae; genus Rana; species Rana muscosa. The sequence goes on from CM055116.1 coordinate 651,836,026, forward strand.
AGATTCTCATACACAGCACTATCAGTCACTTCTCTCACATTACACTCACTGAAGTGCTGAAATTTCTGCCGACTATTCTAATCATTGAAACAAGCTGCAGAGGAGGAGTGAGGGGGAGGAGTGAAAAGGGAGGGGGAGCAGCTATGCTCTGTGAGAGCAGAGGGAGGAGAGAGGACATAAATCAAGCAAAATGACTGGAAAGGGGGTGTATCCAGACTTCATGTCCAGACCATTGTCAGGATGATGCTGTATGAAAGACTGTAGAACCTCCCACAGGCATTTATCTAGATTTTAACAGATTGGGGGCACTTCTGAGAGGGCTGGAAGGGCTTATAGATATCAGCAGCTCACATATAATAGATGTAAGCAAAAAAAAGGAAACCCTAAAGCCCCGTACACACGATCGGTTTAACTGATGAAAACCGTCCGATGGATGGTTTTCATCAGACCAACCGATCGTGTATGGTACCCATCGGTCTTTTTTCCATCGGATGGAAAAAATAGAACTTGTTTTTAAATTTTCCGATGGATAAAAAACCGATGGGAATTTCCGATCGTCTATGGGCAAGTCCATCGGTTTAAAAACCCACGCATGCTCAGACTGAATTAGGAGACGGGAGCGCTCGTTCTTGTAAAACTAGCATTCCTAATGGAGAGAGCACATTCGTCATTCTGCAAGTTATTGCTTCGTTTAATGCAGCGCATGTTTTTTTGCTTTCAAACGGTCTTTAAAATTTCATTTTGGCAGCAGAACTTTCTCCTTAGTTCTGACAAATGTATGTCTTTCTTTTTTCTAGTGATCTTAGGAATAATTATTAAAATTCTTCAATTCCCAAATTACACCTTTTTTTTTTTGACTCTTAAAATTTGTTGTGCATTTTTTGGTGTGTCAATTTCTCAGAACAACATAATATTTAATTTTTAAAAAATCATGGAGATTGGTGTCCCTTGTTCTTAATTACATATTGTATTTATGCAATCTTATTGCTACTTCTCAAAAAAACACATCAGGCATGTAGGTTGGCTGAAATCAAATTTCCCTTTATTTCGGAAAAAAACAAATCAAAAACCGAAGGGCAACTATTCCCAAATTAGCAGAGAATATAAAGTCATTAGATCCCAAATGCAGACCTGACTATGATCAATAATAAAATCAACAACAGCATGAAATCAGGAGCAGCAGCCAAAGACATACATCATCCCAAGCTGTGGTACTCCATCAACCTTCAATTTCTGGATGAGCAGCTCGAGGCCAGGGAATCACCTCCTGCTCTTTCTTGTAGCCTTCCTTCCACGCCTCTATGCAGCGTTCTCTCCACGGCCCCATCCACGCACCCTTGCAGGCTGGGCCACTGTGGGTGGTGATGTGGCAGGAGGAGGAGGAGAAGGAGGAGAGGGATTGGGCTGATGTGAGATATGGGTGGCCTCAGTCAGCTGTCCCCTCGCCCCCATGTGTACGGCCGTGTAGATAAGGTGCTCACAAAGGGCCCGTTGTCCCGCCTCCATTCTCAGCAGCTTATGGCTAATCAAAACAGTTCAACTCCATATTACTTAGTGGACAATAATTAGCATCAAAAATACTATACCGGGCTGAAGATGTGAAGATCTGGCTCTTCTAGCTCGGGAGGCTCCTCCTCCGCCTCTGCAGGGGTGGAGGGAAGGGTGGAAGGAACGCTGGAGGGAAGGGTGGAAGGAAGGGTTGAGGGAAGGCTGGAAATAGATTCCCTGGCCTCGATCTGGTCATCCAGAAATTGAAGATGTCTGTAGTACCACAGCTTGGGCTTTACTACATCGTCGGCTGCTGCTCCTGATCTCTTGGACTGGCGCACTTCCTTGAATTTTTTTATAAGAATTGCGCAGGTTGTTGATTTTATTATTGATCATAGTGTAGTCTGCATCTGGGATCCATGGCTTCATATCCTCGGCTAATTTGGTAATAGTTGCCCGTCGTACATCACTTTTGTGATTAGTGATGAGCCGAACACCCCCGGGTTCGGTTCGCACCAGAACCCGTGAACGGACCAAAAGTTCGCACGAACTTTAGAACCCTATTAAATACAATGAATGCGAACGTTCAAAATCTAAAGTGCTAATTATAACGACTATTATGCATGTTATTGTCCTAAAAAGGGTTTGGGAACCCGGGTTCTGCACCAGGGGACATGTATCAATGCAAAAAGAAGTTTTAAAAACGGCCGTTTTTCTGGAGCAGTCATTTTAATGATGCATAAAGTGAAAAAAAAAAGTCAAATATTCCTTTAAATATCGTACCTGGGGGGTGTCTAAAGTATGCCTGTGAAGTGCCACGTGTTTCCCGTGTTTAGAACTGTCCCTGCACAAAATTACATTTCTAAAGGAAAAAAAGCCATTTAAAACTGCTTGCGGCTTTAATGTAATGTCTGGTCCCGGTAATATGGATGAAAATCTTTAAGAAAAATGACATAGCTACCCCATCACACCCCCCCCCCCCCCCTTACCCCAGCCCATTACCAGCCCCTTTGGGTCTTGTATGGATATTAAGGGGAACCCCGCACACAAAATAAAAAAGGCCCTATATACTCTGAACAGCCTTATACAGGCGGTGCATACAAGACAGGGACTGTAGGTTTGTTCTTATGTAGAATCTGTTTGTAATTTTGAACAGGTACATTGTTTAAGTGTAGCTCCAGCCAAAAAATATATTTTTAAGCTTTTTGGAAAACATAGGAAAGAGTTATCACCCCTGTAACATTTGTTTTGCTGTCTGTGCAGTGTGCACCTGTTCAGAACAGTTCACCTCACTTTCCGTCCTAATGACAAATGTTTTTTGAAAATTTGGGGTTTTTATTGAAACAAGAATTGGTGATAAAGAATCAGTGGAGAGGAGACACTTTTTTTCCCATATTAACTCTTACAGGAGAGAATTTGCCTTCCTATGGGTAGATTTCCTCTCACTTCCTGTTGTATCCTTCCGTTTGCAAGGAGGAGTCGTTTGTAAGTTGGATGTTTGAAAGTAGGGGCCTGCCGTATATACTCAGCTGAAATTTGCCCCTTACATGTTGGTGTTGCCACAACACTGTGAGCCCTCACAGTTACTCTTGGTGGGCGCATTAATGGGCCCTGCTGTGAATTATTAGATCAAGAACTGTAATTGCATGCCCCTGTTGAACAGGGGCTGAAAAATTGGGCCTTTGGTGGTGGTGGTGGTGTTGACACAACACTGTAAGGCCTCACAGTTAGTCTTGGTGGGCGCAGGAATGGGCCCTGCTGTGAATTATTAGATCAAGAATTGTAATTGCATGCCCCTGTTGAACAGGGGCTGAAAAATTGGGCCTTTGGTGGTGGTGGTGGTGGTGGTGTTGACACAACACTGTAAGGCCTCACAGTTAGTCTTGGTGGGCGCAGGAATGGGCCCTGCTGTGAATTATTAGATCAAGAATTGTAATTGCATGCCCCTGTTGAACAGGGGCTGAAAAATTGGGCCTTTGGTGGTGGTGGTGGTGGTGGTGTTGACACAACACTGTAAGGCCTCACAGTTAGTCTTGGTGGGCGCAGGAATGGGCCCTGCTGTGAATTATTAGATCAAGAATTGTAATTACATGCCCCTGTTAAACAGGGGCAGAAAAATTGAGCCTTAGGCACTGGTGCCACAACACTGCAACCCCTCACAGATACTGTACTTGGAGCACAGCAATGAGCCCTGTTGCAAAGTATTGCATCAAAAATTGTAATTACACGCCCCTGTTAAACAGGGGCTGAAAAATTGGGCCTTAGCCACTGGTGCTGGTGCCACGACACTGCAACCACTCCCAGATACTCTAGTTGGAGTGCAGGAATGAGCCCTGCTGCAAAGCATTGCATAAAAAATTGTAATAACACACCCCTGTTAAACAGGGGCTGAAAAATTGGGCCTTAGCCACTGGTGGTGGCACCCAGAAACAAAAATGTTCTTCCAAGCTATCATCGTCAATCGGATCATTGAGGAGGAGGAGGATAGTCAGTCAACATAACAGGACAAACTCTCAGCATCAGCATCAGTCTTGAAGGGATGTGACATTTGAAAATAAATTAGTCTGTTATATCAGCTTCAGGTGTTTGGTAGCTGGTGGTGATCCAAGACTGGTTCATCTTTATGAAGGTCAGTCGATCAACAGAGTCGGTGGACAGGCGCACCCTGTGATCCGTGACAAATCCTCCAGCAGCACTGAATGTGCGTTCTTAAAGAACGCTGTATGCAGGACAGGCCAGTAGCTCAATTGCATACTGTGCAAGCTCTGGCCAGTGATCCATCCTCAAGACCCAGTAAGCCAGACGATTTTCGGTGGGGAAGGTGTCCAAGTCTGACCTTGCCCCTAGGTATTCCTGCACCATGTATATCAGACGCTGGCGATGGTTGCTGGAACCGATCATACCTTGGGGCTGCGGACTAAAGAATTGTCTGAACGCTTCGGTCAGACGGCCACCTTCCCCACCGCTCCTTCTGCTACTGACCGAAGCTTCAGCAACTCGTTGTCCAAGACCAGGAGTTTGTAACCTCCCAGTCTCTGGGAACGCGTTGCACAGACCTTTCTGCAAGGCCTCCCGGAGTTGTCTCATCCTCTGCTCCCTCTGCGCCGGTAAGATAAGGTCTGCAATCTTACCCTTGTACCGTGGATCAAGGAGAGTGGCCAGCCAGTAATGGTCCCTCTCCTTGATCCGAAGAATACGAGGATCCTTCCGCAGACTTTGCAGGATCAGGGAGGCCATGCAGCGTAGGTTAGCTGAGGCATTCAGTCCGGAGTCCTCTGGGTCACTAAGGACGACATGATCCGCAGCCACCTCCTCCCAGCCACGTACAAGTCCACTGGTTTCTTGGGACTGTAAATCATCCCTAAAAGACTGCTGCTGATGATGCTGAGTGCCAGGCTCCACCTCCATGCTGACACAATCCTCCTCCTCCTCTTCTTCCTGTGCGATGGGTGGGACAGAAGGAACACTGTCTGGGTAAAGGGGGCCTTGAGAGGCAAGGAAGTCCTCCTTATCCTGCCTCTGTTCTGCCTCAAGTGCCCTGTCCATTATTCCACGCAGCGTATGTTCCAACAGGTGGACAAGAGGTACAGTGTCACTGATGCATGCACTGTCACTGCTCACCATCCTCGCGGCCTCCTCAAATGGTGCCAGGACAGTGCATGCATCCCTGATCATGCCCCACTGGTGTGGTGAAAAAAACCTGAGCTCCCCTGACCCTGTCCTGGTGCCGTTGTCGCACAGGTACTCATTGATGGCCCTCTGCTGCGTGTGCAGCCGCTGCAGCATGGCCAACGTTGAGTTCCACCTGGTGGGCATGTCACATATAAGGCGGTTCTTGGGCAGGTTCAACTCCTTTTGCAGCTCAGCCAGGCGAGCACTGGCATTATAAGATCTGCGGAAATGCACACAGACTTTCCTGGCCTGCCTCAGGACATCCTGTAAGCCCGGGTACCTGCCCAAGAACCGCTGCACCACCAGGTTAAGGACGTGAGCCACACAGGGCACATGGGTCAGTTGTCCCTGTCGGAGAGCGGAGAGGAGGTTGGTGCCATTGTCGCAAACTACCATTCCTGGCTTAAGCTGGCGTGGCGTCAACCACCTCTCGGCCTGCCCCTGCAGAGCAGACAGAACCTCTGCCCCAGTGTGGCTCCTGTCCCCCAAACACACCAGCGCAACCACGGCATGGCATCTTTTTGCCTGCGTACTTGCGTAGCCCCTTGAACGCCTACGGAGCACTGCTGGTTCCGAGGACAAAGCACAGGAAGAGGCCACGGAGGAAGAAGAAGAGGAGGGGGTGGAGGACAGAGGTGTGTCACAACCAGTAGTAGCATTTTGGAGGCGTGGCGGTGGAACAACCTCCAACACTACAGCACCTTGTCCTGCATCCTTCCCAGCTGCCAAAAGAGTGACCCAATGGGCCGTGAAAGAAAGGTAATGTCCCTGTCCATGCCTGCTGGACCATGAGTCAGCGGTAATATGCACCTTGCCACTGACCGCCCTGTCCAGCGAGGCCAAGACATTGCCTTCCACATGCCGGTAGAGAGCCGGAATCGCCTTCCGTGAGAAAAAGTGGCATTTGGGAACCTGCCACTGAGGAACCGCACATTGCACAAACTCACGGAAGGGGGCCGAGTCTACCAACTGAAAAGGCAGCAGTTGAAGCGCTAGCAATTTAGCCAAGCTAGCATTCAACCGCTGGGCATGTGGATGGCTGGGAGTGAACTTCTTTCGACGGTCCAGCAGCTGGGGCAGGGAAATTTGCCTGCTAGAATCGGACGTCGGTGTACTGCTAGCAGAGTGGCCGCAAGTACTTGGCTGTGACACACCTAATTCTACACCTTCATTCCTCTCAGTGCAGGTTTCAGAGAGGACTGAAGGTATAGTGCGGTTGGAGATCCCAGCTGATGCGGTGCAAGGAGAGGTCCGCTTTGTTCTTTGGTGTGGGTCTTTAAGGTAGGCTTGCCAATGAGCTGCATGGCAGGTCAACATATGTCTGGTCAAGCATGTGGTGCCCAAGCGGCTGATGTTTTGGCCACGCGATATACGCTTGAGAAATATGTTGCAAACAGCAGCTGTGCGATCTGATGCACACGCCTCAAAAAAGGCCCACACCAAAGAACTTTTTGAATAACGGGCAGAGGCAGCGCCCTGCACAGGCGGAGCTCTGCGGTGTGATTCCGTCGGTGTGCTGCCCTTACGCTGGCCACCCAAGGGCATCCTGCCTCATTGGAGATGTGCCTCCTCCTCATCCTCCTCCTCCTCCTCTCTCCTATTAGGCACCCACGTGGAGTCAGTGACCTCATCATCCCCTCCCTCCTCATCACTGGAGCCAATCTGGCAGTATGCTGCAGCTGCTGGAACATGACTGCCAGATTGGTGTCCTTCTTGAGCATCCCCTCTCTCTGCTCTCACGCTACTGCCTTCCTCTAGCTGGGTATCATCATCAGACCCTTCGAAACGCTGGGCATCCTCCTGGAGCATGTACCCAACACTGTGCTCAAACAGTTCGGGGGACTCCTCAGGAGGAGGACATGGTGGGTCTAGGGAAGGAGTGACTGATGATGACATTGATACCAGGGAAGAGGACGCTTTGGCAGCTGCTTTGCCAGTACCCTGAGCCTGGGTGAGAGAGGATGAGGAGGATGAGGAGGGCTTGGTCATCCACTCTACCAAGTCTTCGGCATGATGTGGCTCAACATGTCCAGCTGCCGAAAAGAAGGACAAGCGTGTCCCATGGCCATGTGCTGATGACAATGCACCGCGTCCACGACCAGCACTGTTGCCCCCAGACACAGAGCCTGCTTGCCCTCTTTTATTGGCTCCTGACTGTCTGCCTCTCCTTGTTTGCCTTCCAGACATTCTAATGGCCTGCAGGGAGATGGGAAAACCAGCAATAAGGGCTAGCTTCAGGTGTATACTGTGCAGGAGGCTTAGCAACAATGACACTGACACTGTCCCCTGCCTATCTTTCTCTCTCCCTGCACACAAGGTTTAGCAAAGAATAGGACACTGACACTGTCGACTGCCTATCCTTGTCTGTCCCTACACACAAGGTTTAGCAATATGGTTCAGCACACTAGGTTTAGCAAAGAATATGACACTGACACTCTCGACTGCCTATCCTTGTCTGTCCCTACACACAAGGTTTAGCAATATGGTTCAGCACACTAGGTTTAGCAAAGATTATGACACTGACACTCTCGACTGCCTATCCTTGTCTGTCCCTACACACAAGGTTTAGCAATATGGTTCAGCACACTAGGTTTAGCAAAGATTATGACACCGACACTCTCGACTGCCTATCCTTGTCTGTCCCTACACACAAGGTTTAGCAATATGGTTCAGCGCACTAGGTTTAGCAAAGATTATGACACTGACACTCTCGACTGCCTATCCTTGTCTGTCCCTACACACAAGGTTTAGCAATATGGTTCAGCGCACTAGGTTTAGCAAAGATTATGACACTGACACTCTCGACTGCCTATCCTTGTCTGTCCCTACACACAAGGTTTAGCAATATGGTTCAGCGCACTAGGTTTAGCAAAGATTATGACACTGACACTCTCGACTGCCTATCCTTGTCTGTCCCTACACACAAGGTTTAGCAATATGGTTCAGCGCACTAGGTTTAGCAAAGATTACGACACTGACACTCTCGACTGCCTATCCTTGTCTGTCCCTACACACAAGGTTTAGCAATATGGTTCAGCGCACTAGGTTTAGCAAAGATTATGACACTGACACTCTCGACTGCCTATCCTTGTCTGTCCCTACACACAAGGTTTAGCAATATGGTTCAGCACACAAGGTTTAGCAAAGAATATGACACTGACACTCTCCCTGCCTATCCTTGTCTGTCCCTACACACAAGGTTTAGCAATATGGTTCAGCACACAAGGTTTAGCAAATAATATGAAACTGACACTCTCCCTGCCTATCCTTCTCTGTCCCTACAAACAAGGTTTAGCAAAGAATATGACACTGACACTCTCCCTACCTATCCTTGTCTGTCCCTACACACAAGGTTTAGCAATATGGTTCAGCACACAAGGTTTAGCAAAGAATATGACACTGACACTCTCCCTGCCTATCCTTGTCTGTCCCTACACACAAGGTTTAGCAATATGGTTCAGCACACAAGGTTTAGCAAAGAATATGAAACTGACACTCTCCCTGCCTATCCTTTTCTGTCCCTACAAACAAGGTTTAGCAAAGAATATGACACTGACACTCTCCCTACCTATCCTTCTCTGTCCCTACACACAAGGTTTAGCAAAGAAAAAATATGACACTGTCCCTGCCTATCCTTCTCTTTCCCTGCGCCGGAAAACACTACACGAGGCCGCCGCGCTGGCGGCCTTTTATAGTGTGGGGCGTGTACTAAACCCCCTGAGCAATAATTGGCCACAGGCATCCTGCCTGTGGCCAATCATTGCTCTCCTCGCTGCCGGCGCTGTGATTGGCCAAGCATGCAGGGTCACAGTGCATGCTTGGCCAATCACAGCGCCGGGATTACACTGCGATGGCGCAGTGTATTGTGGGCCGTTCGCGTCACTCGAATTTGGCGCAAACGGCCCAAATTGTTCGTTGTTCGCCGAACGCGCGAACAGCCGATGTTCGAGTCGAACCTATGTTCGACTCGAACACCGAGCTCATCCCTATTTGTGATACGCAGGGTGTTTGAGCTCCCAAAGGTTGCGCTGTTCCTTATACTTTTCAATAAAAACAAGCATCACCTCCGGCTCTCTTAGTTTATGCATCTATTAGGATCAGCAAGTACAAAAAAAAAGGATCAGAATTGATTCTCCTCAACTTATCACAATATTGCCCTTTACAATCATGACCCATTAATATGCCACTGCAGGCCCGAGTTCCCTTCTTAACTTAGTTCACTTCGTGGGTTCACTTCCGGTCGTCCTTACTCCGCGCATCCCTAATAACTTCTTTCCCCTTTTTATACCCTGCGCATGCGTGTAACTCCGCCCTCGTCGCCCGCCCATGACGGACTTTTTCTGCATTTCCCCGCCCCTTAACGATCGGCGCACAGTGTGAGACGGCAACATGTCGCAGACACAGGTGGCTTCTTTAGTTGAAATTACCGACGAGGAAAGCCCGGAGGCGGAAACGTCCCGATCCTGTAAAAAAAGATACAAGGCGACTAATATGTCTTTTTCTGAGATGGCGGAGATGGTGGACATTCTGCGGAGGAAGGATTACGACGGCAAGCATATCCCATACGACACCCCTAATCTCCGGAAGTCACAAATTATGGACAAAGTGGCGAAGACTCTCTATAAAATTTATGGGGTCAGGAGATCCAAGGAACAACTCCGTAAAAGGTGGTCAGACCTCAAGATCAGGGAGCCGGAGCAGTATAAGAAGCTTATAAAAAGCATAGAAAAAAGTAAGTATATTTTACTGTGTTCTTTCACATTGTAATATGTATTCTTCCATGTTTTGCAACAGTGCTTGGCTTGACTGGGTTCACATTTTGAAATCTCATCTTTTAGGTTAAGTGGAGAGTCCACTTATTTGCCCAATGTTTTGACCAATAACTTGCTGCTCTTCCCCCAAACATGTTTGGCACATATCCACGTAAACTACATGTGGGCATGCCTCATTTTACTTCAACAATGTTTATCTACACATTGTTGGCTAGATGATATGTTGTAAGGAAATTTAGAATGTGACAGAAAGAATAAACTGTATTCTTGGTAAAGGAGATGACACTCCAGCAGTTGTGTACTTTTTTTGGTTCTTGATCAAGATACTATACTCTGGTCCACATGACCAAATTTATTAACGGTGTCACACACAGGTGGTCCAGTGGATAGCTTGGTGGTTATCCAAGTGTATTTGTGAATGTCCTCAAAAATAACATGTTGCTTTGTTGAGTTTGCAAGATCACATATGTTCATGTTGGAACTCAGGGCCAAATATCAATTGTACCCCACTTCAAAACATTGAGGATCTCTTTTCAGGCCTTCAAAAAGTCTGTGTGCTAAAGTATACATTTTGTTGTAAATTCCCATAGGGGAGAGGAGACTGGGAGGACACCATGCTCAGGAGACGAGTAACCCAACACCACAGAAACTCCCCGAAGCTCCCAAAGCAGACCAAGATCAGCAGGTTCAGGAAGCGGAGGTGGAGGAAGCGGAGGTGGAGGAAGGGGAGGTGGAGGAAGGAGAGGTGGAGCTTATCAGCACAACAGGTCAGTGTCTGTCACCACAACTTCAAGGTAAATACAGATGTAGGACTGCCTAGTGTAAAACCTTTTTTTTTGTTTTAGGGACTGAACGTGGGGGTGTGTCAGGAAGTCCAAATCCGCCATTCTCGAGTGCCAGCGCCAAAATAATCATTCAGGAAATCATGGAATGCAGTAGCGAAATGGACATTATGAGAAAAAGAATGATTGTGATTGAGCAAAAATATAAAAACATGATAGATATTTTGGGGAGAATAGTGTGAACCCCCCCCCCTTTTTGTGTTTTTTGTTATGCGTCTGAAATTATCTCAGGGATTTCCAACATCCCAAATGTGAAGATGCACACACTGAAGATTCAACATGTGCTATCTGCCGTCACAGGATATCTATGTCCCTGTTTTGGGGGTGCAACCTCTTCCTCCCTCCTCAAGTAGGTGAGAGGAAGGGTTTACATCCCCAAAGCACGACCATTGATCCCCCATGATGGCAGATAGCACATGTTTACCCTAGCCATGGGATCTTGTTGAAGATACCCATTTGAGCCCCAGAAGAAAGTGTGTTTGTTAACATTTGGGATGGATCAGGGGTACCATCTCCAGTTGGTATTTTTCACAGTGTTATTTTATTACTTTTTCAGACTAAAAAAAATGGCTTACGACCCATGCATGTTTCTGCAAAAAAAGCCGCACATAAAAAAAAAAAGGCTAGTATTTCTAAAAACCAAAAAAAAATGCGGTGCAAACAATAAAAACATTTGGGAAGTCTAAAAAAGCTGTGCCTTGTTCTTTCTATGCTCAAGAGCAGTTCTGAAGATGCAAAAACCGTGTTTTTCGCTCTGAGTTTTGAGGCTATTTACTAAGGACAATTACACTTGGCACTACTAGAACCTGGGAGACACATAAACCCAAAATACAAGAATGACAACACAAGTTTGTAGGAATTCCATGTTTTCTTTTATTTTTAAAAGGTTAAATACTTGGTCAGATGTGGTCTGGCATTGCGATGGCCCCCCTACCCGTGAAGTACTCTACGTATTTCTGGCGTACTTCACGGGCACTTTGGGGGGCCAAGCCAGTACGGGCAGTGCTGAGGCCGGTCAGATTAATCAGTTCAGATGGACCGGCCTCAGGCCCAAACGATGATACATAATTGGTTGCAAATTTGCGTAGAAAATTGTGCAATATGCAGCAGCAGTAGACAATGTGGTTCAGTTTATAATCCGCCAAATGTATCGCTGTCTGGAACAGGCGAAACCGGCTGGCCAATATCCCGAAGGCATTCTCCACAACTCTCCGGGCTCTGGCCAGCCGGTAATTAAAAACCCTCCTCTCCGGGGTGAGGGTGCGTTGGGGAAACGGCCGCATCAGGTGTGGTCCTAGTCCAAAAGCCTCATCCGCAATGAAAACGAACGGGAGCCCTTCAACGTTCTCTGCATCTGGAGGCAGTGCAAGACCCCCAGCCTGCAGACGGTGAGCGAACTCCGTCTCCGCGAATGATCCGCCATCGGACATCCGGCCGTTCTTCCCCACGTCCACATACAGGAACTCGTACCATGCCGACACCACCGCCATTAACACTATGCTATTAAAACCTTTATAGTTGAAATAGTATGACCCCGAACGGGGTGGCGGCACTATGTGGACGTGCTTCCCATCAATTGCCCCTCCACAGTTGGGGAAATCCCACCGCTGGGCAAATTGGGAGGCCACAGTCAGCCATTCCTGTGGTGTGCTAGGGAACTGTGGAGTCAAACAAAAAGAAGACATTAGTACGGTTTATGGTTACAGTGCAAGCAGATTACACACAAAAACATTGTTGAGTAACATTATTATTTAAGGGAGTTTTTCCGACCAATAAACAAAGGCCCACTTAGCAGATGCCTCACCCCCGCTGAGTGAACATCTTTAGGGGGGGGAGGGAGGGTTGTCAAACTACGAGGGCAATGACCCCCCAAAAATTAAAAGGAAAATAGAAGGCTAGCTGGGTTTGCGCCCACGAGAGCATGCTGGAGAGGTTAGTGAAGGGAAATAGGCATGTAGGGCCCAAAAAGGGATTTACAGGTCAAAAAAGGCATGGGGAAAATGGGGACATTACCAGGATATTACAAACAGGCATATTTGTGTTAGGAGGAAAAAAAAAAAGAGAATAAAAAAAGATAATGTGAGGTTAAAGGAGCATAATTACCATATAGTCCTTCTGCAGGACCTGAATGATGGCCGAACACGTCTCAGGGATAATGATCCCGAGAGCCTGGGGGGAGATGCCTGTTGAGAACTTGAGGTCCTGCAAGCTTCTCCCAGTCGCCAGGTATCTCAACGTGGCAATAAGCCTCTGCTCGGCAGTGATGGCCTGGCGCATCACAGTGTCCTGCCTCGTGATATAGGGGGACAGCAAATCCAACAGACGGTGAAATATGGGGTCCGTCATCCTGAGATAATTCCTGAAATCATCAGGGTTATTCTCATGGATTTCCCGCAGCAGAGGCATATGAGAGAATTGGTCCCGCTGGAGCAACCAATTCTTAGTCCATGAACTCCTCCTCACCCTATTCACAGACTGAACTCGGGTTACAGTGTTAACTGCAACATCAAGCCCAAAGCCAGCACGAGCTCGAGAACGAGAACGCACTTCAAACATAGTTTTAAACCGGTCGGCTGGTCAGAAGGCACTCAAACAGAACGCACCGTGGAACAGCAAGGCCTGAGAAGAACGACCTGAAAAACAGTAAACGAACGGCCAAGAAGGCACTGCAAGGCAGTAACGACCTAACTGCACGCACTGAATCACAAATACAAACCCACAAGCACAAACTGAACAACAGGAAACGATCTGCAAAGCACGGAGACTGAAAAGCGCGAATCGGCTCTCACCAAACTTTTACTAACACACGGTAACACGAAATCAGCAAAAGCAGCCCAAGGGGTGGCGCCATTAGATTTGTTCGGCCCTTTTATAGCGCGTCGTACGTTTTGAACGTGCCGTCGGTTTTTAGACTGATGGTGTGTGGCCAAGACTGATGAAAAACAGTTTCATCGGATTTCCGTTGGACAAATCCATCGGACGAAAATCCATAGGTTATCCGATCGTGTGTACAGGGCTTAACTTCTCTTTTAATGCATAGAATGCATTAAGATATAAAACTTCTGCCTTTACAACCACTTTAATTAGTGGCAGTCTCCTGGTGATGTAGCGGGTGGAGTTTGTGCCCTTCTTAGTACCAGCTGTGGGTGGGGCTTAGCAGTTCGGATATGGGAACAGGTTACCCTATTCAATATTCAGTTGGCACACCTTTTGCAGCTATACCAGCTTCAACTCTTCTGGGAAGTTTGTCCACAAGGTTTAGGATTGTGTCATTGGCAATGTTTGACCATTCTTCCAGAAGCGCATTTGTGACGTCTGTTTAGACCCCTAACATGTCACCAAAGTCCCCCAAATGATATATATAAAAAAAAAAATATTACAAAAAGAAGCACTGTGAAAAAAAATGAAAAAAATAAAAAATTAAATATATATATATATTTTTTTAATAATAGGTAATACAATAATAAAAACAAAAAACTGCTGACACCATCCACTGCCCTACTATCACTGTCCAAAAACCCCCCCAATCATTGTGAAAAAGTAATACAAAAATAAATAGTAAAAAATAATTTCAAAATAATAAAAATTCAAACACTATCCATTGTTCTGCTGACACCATCCAGTGGCCCCAAAAAACCTTTTGAACAAAAAGAAAAAAAAGAAAAAAAATGTAATTATAAAATAATAATAAAAAATAAATAAAGAACTACTGACACTGTCCACTGTCCTACTGACACCATCCTGCACATACTACCCCCCGCTGTACACTCCACACTCCTCACCTGCACATGCTACCCACCTCCATACACTCTGCACTCCTCTCCTGCACATACTACCCACCGCCATACACTCCACACTCTTCTCCTGCACATAATACCAACCTCCATACACTCAGCACTCCTCTCCTGCACATACTTCTCACCTCCATACTCTCTGCACTCATCTCCTGCACATAATACCAACCTCCATACTCATCTTCTGCACATACTACCCACCTCCATACACTCCACGCTCCTCTCCTGCACATACTATCCATCACAATACACTCCACACTCTTCTTCTGCACATACTACCCACCTCCATACACTAAGCACTCCTCTCCTGTACATACTACCCACCACCATACACTTCACGCTCCTCTCCTGCACATACTACCCACCACCAAACACTGCATACTCCTCTTCTGCACATACTACCCACCACCATACACTCCGCACTCCTCTCCTACACATACTACCCACCGCCATACACTCCACACCCATCTCCTGCACATACTACCCACCTCCATACACTCCACACCCCTCTCCTGAACATACTACCCACTGCCTTACATTCTAGACTGTACATTCCCTATTTAACATTCTGCATTATGTTAGTAATCTCAGACTCGAATAAACCACACCCCTTTTAGCCACACCCAACATTTCATGCAATTTAAGCTACACCCACATTTTCCGCGACACGCTCCACGCGATGCCTGGGGGCCCACTTTTATCGATGCCTGGGGCCCATTCATTTCATGATATGCCCCTGCATGGAAGCCAGAAGGCTTCCAAGTGTCATTCATTGGTTTTAATTTTTTTAATACTATATTTAATATAGCATTAAAATATTTACCTAACAAGGCAGTAATGATGTGTACAGTGCCTATAGTAGCCACACATATTTTATCCTTATTTTATATATCACAGTCAGATCCATGGGCGTAGCATAAGGGGTTGCAGGGGTCACAATTGCAACCCCGCCTCCAGTGTTGTTCATCTTGCTCTAAAAAAGTAATTAGTTACAGTTACAAATTACTTCTCCCAAAAAGTAAGTGAGTTAGAGACTCAGTTACTACATTGGAAAAGTAATTAGTTACTCAGCAAAGTAACTGACTTTTTTTTTTTATATTCTATAATGCAATTATGTTCTATAACATCTTTATTATCATCAAAGATGTTTATATTAACTGATTGAAGAATAAAAACACTATATACAGTATTTTAGAGCATTTGTTATTTATTTGAACCCAACTCAATAGATTGCAGCCTGCCATAGATATGAATGATATCTATGCATATAATATAAACATATAAAAAATTAAATATTGAAACTAAAATTCAAGTGCAAAATTAAGACACACAACTGTAAACTTGGGTAAAAAGAAACAACGGAAAATCTGGCCTTTAATTAGTGCAATTATCTGTATAATTGTTTAAAAAGAAACAAAGGAAAACTTGGCCATTAGTGCAAATCTCTGTAACTGTATAGGCCTACTGCACAATAAACAGAAGTTTTGTTAGTTGTTACTGTAGTGAATAGTTAAGAGTTGGATAGTGTTCTGTTACAGAACACTATCCAACTCTTAACTATTCAGTACAGTAACAAAACTTATGTTTATTGTGCAGTAGTAGGCCTAATATACAGTGACAGAGATTTGCACTAATGTCCAGGTTTTCCTTTGTTTCTTTTTACACAATTATACAGATACAGATAATTGCACTAATTAAAGGCCAAATTTCCTTTTGTTTCTTTTTACTAATAAGAAACAAAGGAAAATCTGGCCTTTAATTAGTGCAATTATCTGTGTATCTGTATAATTGTGTAAAGAGAAACAAAGGAAAACCCGGCCATTAGTGCAAATCTCTGTAACTGTATATTAGGCCTACTACTGCACAATAAACAGAATTTTGTTACTATACAGAATAGTTAATGTGTTCTGTTACAGAACACTATCCAACTCTTAAATATTCAGTACAGTAACAAAATTAAATATTGAAAAATAAATAATGTTCACACACTTTGCATTCAAGTGCAAAACTAAGACACAACTGTAAATTTGTGTAATAAGAAACAAAGGAAAATCTGACCTTTAATTAGTGCAAATATCTGTATCTATATAATACTGCACAATAAACTGAACACTACCCAACTCTCCATGTAGATTAACATGTTGTTCGCTCTCAGTGAAAATGAACAATACATTAATCTATACTAAAATACTCCTCTCATCTAACAACTAAACCAGTGGTTGTAACGTAGGAGGAGAAGCTTTTCAAAACTTTTGTCTGAAGCCTCGTACACACGACCGAGTTTCTCGTCGTAAAAACACGTCGTTTTTTCGACGAGATTCTTGTTAACCTTGACGAGTTTCTCGTCAAGCTTTCTATGCGTACACACTGACATTTCCCAATTTCCTCGTTGTTCTCCGCGCTCACGTCCAGCACGTACGACGGTACTATAAAGGGGAAGATCGATTTTCTTGGCGCCACCCCTTGGGCTGCTTTTGCTGATCTCGTGTTACGGCGTGTGAAGTAAAAGTTTGGGAAGAGACGATTCGCGCTTTTCAGTCTTCATGCTTTTCAGTTTGTTTTCTGAGGTTCAGTTTGTGCTTGTGGGTTCGTATCTTGACTTTCAGGGCGTCTAGGCAGGTCGTATCTGTTTTACAGTGCGTTCTTGCCCGTTCGTTTCTGATTTTCAGTTCGTTATTCATAGGCCTTGCTGTTCTAAAGTGCGTTCTGTTCTGTACGTTCTGATAAGACGACCGTTTCCTAGCCATGTCGCCTGGACGTTCTCGTCGTGGAGTTCGTGCTGTGCGTGCGCTTGGTGTTGGTCTGCTTGTTTTGGACCAAGACCAGTCCATGAACGGTGTGAGGAGGAGTTCATGGACCAAGAATTGGTTGCTCCAGCGGGACCAATTCTGCCACATGCCTCTGCTGCGGGAGATAGTCGAGAATAATCCTGAGGACTACAGGAATTTTCTGCGGATGTCTGACCCCGTTTTTCAGGAACTGTTGGTATTGGTGTCCCCCTATATTACCAGGCAGGACACAGTTATGCGGGAAGCCATCAGTGCTGAGCAGAGGCTCATCGCCACCTTACGTTATCTGGCGACAGGGAGAAGTCTTCAGGACTTGAAGTTCACGACAGGCATCTCCCCCCAGGCTCTGGGCCTCATAATCCCAGACACCTGTTCTGCCATTATACAAGTCCTGCAGGAGGACTATATTAGGGTAAGTTTTCTCCTTTAACATCACATTTTATGTATTCCATGTATGATAATGTATTGTATTTCTTTCATCCTTCCTTAATTACCATGATTGTAATATGCTGAGAATGTCCCCTTTGTCCCCATGCATGCTGGAAGCTTTAGATTGCCCCTTTTTTCTCCTCCATGCATATTTCCCTTCACTAACCTTTCCAGCAGGGGCGCCTGTTGCAACAAATGTTTGGGGGTCCAACCCCAATTTAGGAAATTAACTTCCTCCATTTTTGCAAAGGTGCCTATTAAACGCCCCCAGTTGTCCCCTCCAATGCAGCCATTTTGTCCCCTCCAATGCAGCCATTTTGTAACCCTCCAATGCAGCCATTTTGTAACCCTCCAATGCAGCCATTTTGTCCCCTCCAATGCAGCCATTTTGTAACCCTCCAATGCAGCCATTTTGTAACCCTCCAATGCAGCCATTTTGTCCCCTCCAATGCAGCCATTTTGTAACCCTCCAATGCAGCCATATTGTAACCCTCCAATGCAGCCATTTTGTCCCCTCCAATGCAGCCATTTTGTAACCCTCCAATGCTGCCATTTTGTAACCCTCCAATGCAGCCATTTTGTAACCCTCCAATGCAGCCATTTTGTCCCCTCCAATGCAGCCATTTTGTAACCCTCCAATGCAGCCATTTTGTAACCCTCCAATGCAGTCATTTTGTCCCCTCCAATGCAGCCATTTTGTAACCCTCCAATGCAGCCATTTTGTAACCCTCCAATGCAGCCATTTTGTAACCCTCCAATGCAGCCATTTTGTAACCCTCCAATGCAGCCATTTTGTCCCCTCCAATGCGGCCATTTTGTAACCCTCCAATGCAGCCATTTTGTAACCCTCCAATGCAGCCATTTTGTAACCCTCCAATGCAGCCATTTTGTATCCCTCCAATGCAGCCATTTTGTCCCCTCCAATGAAGCCATTTTGTCCCCAGCCCTGCACATACCTTCTTGTGGTCAGCACCATCCTTCTTCTGTCCTTGATGTCTTCTCCTTCCCTTGATGTTGCATCAGCCAATCATGTTACCATTAAACAGACTTGGTGAACATGATTGGCAGAGCAGCCTGTCAGTGTTTACCCAAGGAATGCTCCCCCCCCCCTGCGTCCCCTATTTAACTTTTATGAAGCCAATTACATCCCTCAGGCTGTAATGTGCAAGCCTATTTGCCTCCCTGTTTCTGATATGCAATTTTCACCCCATAAATGCCGCAGTTATTCATATGTTGGTCGCTTAACAGGGGGCCATACACCTGAATAGTGGGCGGCATTGACAATACATAGGTTAATGCAAGGCAAGAACCTATGTATTGTTCTGAGTGACGGGCACAGGAGAGAGGGGGCAGTGTTCCAGCGCCCACTCTGGACGCACCGCCACTGCACTGCTATCCTGTGGCCAAACACATCTACCCCCCCCCAAAATCATGCATTAATGGACCATCAGAGGGGGTGATGAATATGAAACATGAGCCTTCCATTATACTTATTGAAAACACCTTAATAAACTGAGAATTTGATTGATGTTGGCCTCTAATGTTTTTTATTATAATCTCCTTGTAATGTAATATTTTAAAATTCTAATTTTCTTTCATCTTGTTTGACTCCCCAGCTTCCTTCCACGCCACAGGAATGGCAGACTGTGGCATTGGAGTTTGCCACGCGGTGGGACTTCCCCAACTGCGGTGGTGCCATAGACGGGAAGCACGTCCGCATTGTGCCGCCACCCCGTTCTGGGTCCTACTACTTCAATTACAAAGGGTTTCATAGCATTGTGCTGATGGCGGTGGTGTCAGCACGGTATGAATTCCTCTATGTTGATGTAGGGAAGAATGGCCGGATGTCCGATGGGGGATCCTTCATCCAGACGGAGTTTGCCCTCCGTCTCCAGAGTGACGACCTTGCATTGCCACCGGATGCAGGGAATATTGAAGGACTCCCCTTTGTTTTCTTGGCTGATGAAGCCTTTGAACTCGGACCGCATCTTATGAGGCCATTTCCTCACAGGACCCTGACCCCAGAGAAGAGGGTGTTCAATTACCGGCTGGCCAGGGGCCGAAGAGTCGTTGAAAATGCCTTCCGCATAATGGCCAGCCGGTTCCGCATTTTTATGACTTCCATACACTTGGCGGACTACAAAATAAACTATGTAGTTTTATGCTGCTGTGTGCTACACAATTTTCTCAGCAGAAAATCAAATTCATATATGGCCTTAGTATTGCCTGAGGCTGGACTTTCACCTGCTAATCCCCTGCCGGGCCTGGAATCTGCCCGTCCTGGCTTGCCCCCCCAAAATGCCCGTGAGGTTCGGGACAAATATATGGAATATTTCACGGGTAGGGGGGCAATTCCTATGCCAGGCTATGGCTAAAGATTCCTGGAGAATGATTTAAATAAAATTCTGATTTCTAATTTTAACTTAGGTTTGTTTCCTGTCTCCTAGTTTGTCTTAGTGCATTTGTAGTGCCAAGTGTATTTTCCTTTAGTAAATAACAACCATTTCATTATGTAACCTTAAAAAAAACACAAATCAGGTTAGAGCGTATTGAATAAAGAAGCTACACGTTGTTTCTGTTCAAACATTTTACTCTGTGCACATTCACACACATGTTTCCTTTTTTATTTTTATTTTTATTTTTTCCTGGCCACAAACCGCCAATTCTTTTCTTAGGAAAATACAAAAACAGTTGCATTCCAAAAATTACAACATTGGATACCTCTGAGCAATCTGAGACATTCACTTACACAAACTATGTCTCTATGTGCCCGTCCTAATATGGGGTCTTGCCACCCCTTGCCCAGCCAAAAATTGAATATGCACACATTTTGTATTATTTTCCACTAGGGATTTGAGACTCCTGATCCCTATTGTCAACATGTGCTATCTGTCATCAGGGGTGATCAATGGACGTGTTTTGGGGGTGCAATCCCTTCCTCAGTTCACCTACTTTAGATACGAGGAAGGGGTTGCACCCCCAAAAGACGTACATGGATATCCCCTGATGGCAGATAGCACATGTTGACACACTGTGTGCATATTCAATTTTTGGCTGGTTGCATTGTCAAAAACAGTATAAAAGGTTGATGAACAGTCATTCCTGAAAAAAAAATGGGGGTTTGGTTGACTTATTCGATTCTCCCCAAAACATCTAGAATGTCTTTAAATGTTTGATCCATCACATGATTTATTTGTTTTATTCTGTCCAGTTCCGTGCTACATTCCATCACTTGCTGTATTATTCGGAGGGCACTGTCAGCAGAGAAACGTGTACTATCCTTCACCACAACATTTACATCCCCTAAAAACAAAATAAAAAGGTATTATAACTCTGCAGGCCTACATCTCTTACCTGAAGCTGTGGTGACAGATACTGACCTGTTGTGGTGACCATTTCCACAACGTCATCCACCTCTCCTTCCTGCACTTCTCCTTCCTCCACCTCAACTTCCTCAACATCCTTCGGTTGTGGGTCTTTGGGAGTTTGGGGTTGTTGTGAAGCTGTGGGGTTCCTGTGCTCCCTGGAGTGTTCTCCTCCCAGTCTTCTCTCCCCTATGAGAATCAAACAAAAGGTCTATTTATCACACTGAAATTCTCTATGAAAAATAAAAACAGGCTAAATTGTTTGGAAGTGGGGTACAAGTGTGTGTTTGGGCGGAAGTTAAAGATGAATGCATTATTTCTGACCAATAATATGTTAAGCATTCACCTTTGGCTGTCAGTTTTTAGACATGGAGGCACCACAAAAAATCACTAATGCACCTGTGTGGGACACCCAAAAAAGGCGGGTCTGGTGGCCCACACTATAGTGCTCCAAAGTACAGATGTGGAAGCAGCTGCTGAGTGTCCTTTCCTTTACACTGACTAAAGTTTGCATTTCATTCTCTTTACAAACACATCATCTAGCCTAAAAATTTTGAACAAAAATGTAAAAAAAAACACGCAGATGTCTAATTACTTTTGTGGCTATAAAATAAGCCAAAACAGCGGATAGTGGCCGAACGAAGTGTCTGTAACGTAACGAACGATTACTGTGCCAAACCAAGTTCAAATTATTAAATTATGGAAGGGAGTCCAATATGATAAAATCACAAAAAGGAGCAACATGTAAGTTGAGAAAAACATTAATAGCCGAAAAGTGTACATTTTACGTCCTTTTTGCTAGCATTCTCTTAATTTGCTCTGGCTCCCTCAGTTTGAGGTCTGACCACCTCTTTCTGAGCTGCTCATTTGAGCATTTCACCCCGAAATTCGTCTTCAGACTCTTCACGACTTTATTGAGGATTTTGGCCTTCCTTCTATTTGGTTTGCTATACGGCCCATGCTTTGCGTCATAATCAGACTTGAGCAAGATGTCCACCATCTCCGCCATCTCCGCAAAAGACATATTAGATGCCTTAAATCTCCTCCTTGATCGTGACGTTTCCTCGATCTCCGGGCTTGTCTCCTCCTCGTTAGTTGCGGAATTATCAGACACCTGCTGTAACTCCGCCATATCTGTCTGCGCGCCGAAAGAGAAGGGGCGGGGAAAAGATGTTAGTTAGAACGTCATGGGCGGGCGACGTGTGCGGAGCGACGTGTTCGTAGTTTGACGCATGCGTGGTGTATATATAGCAAACACACATGTGACTATACTACGTTCGGTGTGCGGAGAGAGGAGTTCAAGTTACGGACGTGCGAACGAAGGTATGTGATTTTGTGACTTTGACAAATAGTTGGCCTATACTGTCTTGAGAATGTTGTAGAATATATATGGTGACTACGATGTTAAGGAGGTTAGACTGTGTGCCTCACATTAGTTATATATTATTTATTTTACTTGCAGACCCAAAATGAATGTGTTTATAAGTGACAAGGAATTCCTTGCGGAATTTATAGACCGGGTAAGGGAGCTGCCCGCTCTGTGGGAGACGAAAAACCCCATCCACAAAAAAAGAGGGGTGAGAAAAGCAGCGCTGGAGACCCTGCTCCCATTTGTGCATACCAAGGTGCCCACAGCCACAGCAAAACAGGTGGACACTAAAATTGGGAGCTTGAGAGGCACCTACAGGACTGAACGCTCTAAGGTCCTGGCTTCTCAGAGGTCAGGAGCAGCAGCAGATGATGTGTATGTCCCGAATTTGTGGTACTACAGCAGGATGTCCTTTCTGGATGACCACATTGAGGCAAGGCCATCACTCTCCACTCTTCCCCCCAGACTTCCCTGCAGCCAACCTGAGCCTTCTCTGGAGCAAGAGGAGGCAGCCATCCTGGATGATCCTGATTTGGCCATCTGGAGCCAGGTATAGTATTAAATGAAAATGTATTGGGATAAAATTAATGTTTGCCAAATATGTAAAGATGACAAACATAAACTATTTAGAGTTCCACAAGTGAAATCAAGATCTCTAGACATTAGTCTGCACTTAATTGGGTGCTAAATAGTCAATCTGATGTAGTTGTTAATTTTTGAAACTTATTTCAGGATTTACATTCTAATTGGTTCAATCATGATTATAAATTTGGAGGCAAAGATTAAAGCAACATATTAAACTATGTCCCTTTTTCATACACAGGATGAAATCAGCCAGGAGGAGGGTCTGGAAACTGTCAGGCAGGAGGAGGAAGGGCCCAGTGGCAGCCAGGAGGTGGCAGGGCCCAGTGGAAGGCAGGAGGTGGCAGGACCCAGTGGCAGGCAGGAGGTGGCAGGGCAAAGGAGAAGCACCAGATCACAGGTGCCTCCCATCCGATTTCCCAAAAGAGGCAGGAGGGACAGGACCACCAGTGAGGCAGCAATGGCCCTTATAAAAGAGGCCCATGCCACCCTCAAAGAGCCCACATCCCCTGAAGAGGCCATTGCCGGCCTAGTGGAGGCAAAGTTCAAGGTGATGAGCATGGAGCAACGCCTCCTATGCGAGCCCCTGCTCATCACCTTGCTCAACAAGGGGGTGATGGGAAAAATTACCCCCAATACTGCAATTTGTGAGGTGGCACAACTGTCCCAACCTCAACCTCCTCCTCCACCTCCACCTTCTTCTTCTGCCCCACCCCCTTCTCCTCCACCTCCACCTTCTTCTTCTGCCCCACCCCCTTCTCCTCCACCTCCTCCTCCACCTTGTTCTTCCGCCCCACCCCCTTCTCCTCCACCTCCACCTCCACCTTGTTCTTCCGCCCCACCCCCTTCTCCTCCACCTCCACCTTGTTCTTCTGCGCCACCCCCTTCTCCTCCACCTCCTCCTCCTCCTGACAGGAGTACCCCTCCAGTGGCCCAGCCTCCAGCCAAACAAAGAAGGAAGGCTGCAGGGAAGGCTTCAGGAAAGGTTGCAGGGAAGGTTGCCAGGAAGACGAGGAAGTGATGGCCTTGCTTCATTGTGGTCGGACAGAAGGCAGCCTGTTGTAGTACCACACACTTGGGACATATATCTCACCTGCTGCTGTTCCTGACCTCTGGGAGGCCAGCATCAGATTGTGCTCAGAAATGTTGGCCTTCTCAAGCTCCCAATTTTAGTGTCCACACAGGGTTGATGTGTGGTCTGGGGTCCCTGGGATGCACAAATGGCAGCAGGTTCTCCAGCGCTGCCTTCCCTTTATTTTATTTGAAACAGGAATAAATGTTATTTTTGTTTAAGTTCATACTTGACTATGTGTATTTGTAAAAATTTAAAATTTAGCTTTGGAGTAAGCAGAGACATTTGACTGACAAAAAAAGGGACAGATAACAACCCACCTAAAAAATAAAAGAATCTGATTTCCCAAAAAGAGGGTGTAAAATTTTACAACTATATATTAAAATATTCAATGGGAGATCACTATCAAAATATTGCGAAATAAAATTAACATCAGTTTGAAAAATATAAAAATATTAAATATTCATAAAAACTTGCACGATATAATACACATAAATCTTCTTAAGAGCAGCATGAAAAAGGTTAAAAAAATATAGTCATAACTCTGTGTGAATATCAGCAGCAAAAGAAGTTCTTTCGTTTTGATTAATGTAACATTCTAAAGAAGATTTCAATGCACAACATTTAAACGATGCAATAATTTCGAGCGTGACGATTGTGCTATCTCCATTACGAAGGCTTGTTTTACCAGAAGATGCGCTCCCGTCTCATACTTGCTTCTGAGCATGCACGCTTTTGAAAGACTCGTTAAAGCATACACACGAACCATTTTCTCGTCACAAAACAGGCCGACGAGAAACACGACGAGGAAATCTGGAATCCTGACGAGAAAATAGAGAGCAGGTTCTCTATTTTCTCGTTGAGATTCACGGCAATTTTCTCGTCGTAAAACCATACACAGGAACGTTTTTCTCGATAAAAAAGCTCTCGCGGCACTTTTCTTGCCGGTTTTGGACGAGAAAATCGGTCGTGTGTACGAGGCTTCACAGTCTGTTCCTCTTCGGAGAGAAGACAAGCTTGCCCAGGCTGAACAGTCTCTCAACAGGTGCACTAGATGGAGTAGCAGCATTGTAACGTAGTGAAATTTTCTTGATGAGAGAAAATCCACACAGAGAGTTAAAGTTTTGTGCTGAAGATCTAATATAGTCTGCCACCTGGTTTTCTGCTGAAGAGGAGGTTTCCTCCTCATCCTCCTCAAAGGAAAATAAATCGTTCTCTTTGGCTGAATCTGTGTGATGTGTAGATGTGCTGTTACCTTGTTGTGGTTCTTCGAGGACAATTCTTCGGCACTCTGCCAGCAAACTTGCCTTAGCCTTATCTTTTAACTCCTGTGACCGCAGCCAGCGAAGTTTGAATTTTGGAAGAGTTACGGAAGCAAGTATAGCCTCTTCATTTCCCAGGACATCAGCAAATCTGGTTTTGATTAGAGTTGAGCGGACACCTGGATGTTCGGGTTCGACGGGTTCGGCCGAACTTCGGAAAAAAGTTTGGGTTCGGGACCGAACTTTAACCTGAACCCGGACCCGAACCCGAACCCCATTGAAGTCAATGGGGTCCCGGACTTCTAAGGACTAAAAAGGCTCTAAAAAGGTAATGGAAAGGGCTAGAGGGCTGCAAATGGCAGCAAAATGTTGTTAAGAGCATGGCAAGTGCTCTGCAAACAAATGTGGATAGGGAAATAACTTAAAATAACATAAAAAAAATAAAAATAAAAAATAATAATCTTGACCTAGGAGGACGAGGTCCATATGGAGTAGGAGGTTGAGGTGGCGGTGGATGTGGCTGTGTAGGTGGAAGCGGCGGTGGAGGAGGACGAGGTAGCCAACACTGATTCAAAAATACAACAATGGCTGTGTAATGCCGGTGATGTGTCGAATTCTGTCCCCCGTCAAATAGTGTCCACCCTGTACTGCGCTTGCTCAGTATGTAGGACAAGGGGATTTCTAAAATCTCCCAAGACGAACGGCGCCTGCGTGGTGAGTTCAGGTGAAGGCCACACCATCCGTGGTTCAAGCCGAGCCAAGTGAGGCCGTGCCCGAAGCGTGGCGATCGAACCGAGCCCGTGAGGGGCCCTGTTACTATGTGCTACCGTATGTCCACTTGGATGGTGGGGCTTGAACCTGCACTCACAGCGCAGGCGCCGTTCATCTTCGGAGATTTTGTGAATCTCCTTGTCCTCTGTACTGCGCAAGCGCTGCGCCTTCGCAGTATGGGCCGGACACAATCCGATGGCCGGACAGTTTTTGTCACAACACCGGTATACATGTCTATTCTGCACAAGGTACGGACAAGTCCTGTGGGATCCATGCCTGGTTCATTTTAATGAACGTGAGCTTGTCCACATTGGCTCTGGACAGGCGGCTGCGCTTGTCTGTGATAACGCCCCCTGCCGTGCTAAATACACGTTCAGATAATACACTGGCTGCAGGGCAGGCCAGCACCTCCAAGGCATAAAGGGCAAGCTCAGGCCATGTGCCCAATTTGGAGACCCAGAAGTTAAAGGGGGCAGACCCGTCATCCAGTACGTGTAGGCCTGTGGACACATACTGCTCAACCATGTTGGTGAAATGCTGCCTCCTGCTAAGACGTTCCATCTCAGCTGGTGGTGCTGGTTGTTGTGGCGTGCTGACAAAGCTTTTCCACATTTCAGCCATGCTAACCCTGCCTTCTGAGGTGCTGCCGGTGCCCCGGCTGCGTTGGCGACCTCTTCCTCCTCCTCTGCCTTCGCCTTCGCCTTGTGCTTCCACCGTACACCCGCTGTCAGGTGGGAATGCCACCAGCAGCGCGTCTACCAGCGTGCGCTTGTACGTGCGCATCTTACGATCCCGCTCCAGTGAGGGAATTAAGGACGGTACGTTGTCCTTGTAACGGGGATCCAGCAGGGTGGCCACCCAGTAATCAGCACCAGTTAAAATGTGGGCAACTCGGCGGTCATTGCGGAAACACTGCAGCATGTAATCGCTCATGTGTGCCAGGCTGCCCAGAGGCAAAGAAAAGCTGTCCTCTGTGGGAGGTGTATCGTCTGTGTCCTCTGTATCCCCCCAGCCACGCACCAGTGATGGCCACGAGCTGGTCTGGGTGCCACCCTGCTGTAAAAATGCCTCCTCCTCCTCCTCCTCCTCCATCTCCTCCTCCACCTCGTCATCCTCCAGAACTGTGCCCTTTCTGCCGGACAATTGTGTACCTGGCGTTTGTTGGTGCAGGAAGCCACCCTCGTAGCCACTTGTGAAAGACTGCCCTGAAAGCCTTTGAAATTATCCCGCTTCCTCCTCCCCCTCCTCATCCTCCTGTGCCACATCCTCTTCCATCATCGCCCGAAGCGTTTTTTCAAGGAGGCATAGAACTGGGATAGTAACGCTAAGAACGGCGTCATTGGCACTGGACATGTTGGTGGAGTACTCGAAACAGCGCAACAAGGCACACAGGTCTCGCATGGAGGCCCAGTTATTGGTGGTGAAGTGGTGCTGTTCCGCAGAGCGACTCACGCGTGATTGCTGCAGCTGAAACTCCACTATCGCCTGCTGCTGCTCGCACAGTCTGGCCAGCATGTGCAAGGTGGAGTTCCACCTTGTGGGCACGTCACATATGAGGCGGTGAGCGGGAAGGCCGAAGTTACGCTGCAGCGCTGACAGGCGAGCAGCAGCAGGGTGAGAACGCCGAAAGTGCGCACACACAGCCCGCACTTTCTGCAGCACCTCTGGCATATTGGGGTAATTTTTAAGGAACCTCTGGACCACCAAGTTCAGCACATGCGCCAGGCAAGGGATGTGCGTCAAACCGGCTAGGCCCAGAGCTGCTACGAGATTTCGCCCATTATCGCACACCACCAGGCCGGGCTTGAGGCTCACTGACAGCAACCACTCATTGGTCTGTTGTTCCATGTCCCTCCACAACTCCTGCGCGGTGTGGGGTTTTTCCCCCAAACAGGAAAGTTTTAAAACTGCCTGCTGTCGTTTACCCCTGGCTGTGCTGAAGTTGGTGGTGAAGGTGTTACGCTGACCGGATGAGGAGGCGGTAGAGGATGAGGAAGCGGAGTAGGAGGAGTTAGCAACAGGAGGCAAACTGAAGCGCCCTGCAATCCTCGGTGGTGGAAGGACATGCGCCAAACTGCTGTCTGCCTCAGGCCCAGCCGCCACTGCATTTACCCAGTGTGCTGTTAGGGAGATATAACGTCCCTGACCGTGCTTACTGGTCCACGCATCCGTAGTTAGGTGGACCTTGCCACAGATGGCGTTGCGCAGTGCACACCTGATTTTGTCCCCCACTTGGTTGTGCAGGGAAGGGATGTCTCGCCTGGAAAAATAGTGGCGGCTGGGCACGACGTACTGTGGGACAGCCAATGCCATCAGGCTTTTAAAACTCTGCGTCTCCACCAGACGAAATGACAACATTTTAAAGGCCAGGAGTTTTGAAATGCTGGCATTCAGGGCCAGGGATCGCGGGTGGCTAGGGGGGTACTTCCTCTTCCGCTCCAATGTTTGGGAGCCATCGGTACCAGTACCACCACCAGTACCGCCACCAGGCCCGGCATCTATACTGCCACACAGGCCCGCTACCAGTATCACCACTAGTGCCGCCATCGGTACCACCACCAGTACCACCACCCGTACCACCATCGGTAGTGCCATCACCACCTGTACCACCACCTGTACCGCCATCGGTAACATCACCACCCGTACCACCACCACCTGTACCGCCATCGGTACCACCACCACCTATACCGCCATCGGTACCACCACCACCCATACCGCCATCGCTACCACCACCACCCGTACCGCCACCTGTACCACCATCGGTACCGCCGCCACCACCACCACCCGTACCGCCATCGGTACCACCATCACCCGTACCGCCATCGGTACCACCACCACCTGTACCGCCATTGGTACCACCACCACCCATACCGCCATCGGTACCACCACACAGGCCCACCACTAATACCTCCATCGGTACTACCACACAGACCGCCACCACTACCACCAGCAGTACCATTACACAGGCCCACCAATAAGCACTGCCATAATGTCCCAAAGGGTTTACACACCTGAGGAGGCATATGCCATTCTTGCCATGTCGGATGATGAGAGCAGCGGGGAGCTCCCATTATCCGATTCTGGTTCGGAATACAAGCCAGTGGAGGATAGTGGCTCAGAGTCCGAGTCCCCGGAGGAAACCGTCCCTCCCAAAAGAATGCGATCGGCACCAAGATCAGCACCAAGATCAGGAGAACTGCCCACCACCAGCAGCGCCATACCCCAGGAAGAGGAGCCGAGTACAAGCAATGGAAATGCACGCCCAACCCGAAGAATCCAGCCCCAATCCTACCTTCCCGATGCCCTGGCAAACCCCTTATGGTTGCCTGCCAACTCAGGATCCGCTATCATCCCCCCTTTCACCGCACAGCCAGGTGTGCAGCCCGACACTACAAATTTTTCTAAATTTGATTATTTTTGTTTTGTTTTGTTGAGGAACGAGGAGGTGTTGGCCATGAAGTGGAGGGACAAGAAAGATGTCCACATCCTCTCTACGATCCACAATGACACCATGGTGGAGATCCCAAGAAGACGCGGCTCCATTGTAAAGCCTGAATGTGTCCACGACTACAATTTGTACATGGGGGGGGGTGGATTTAAACGACCAGATGCTACAGCCCTACTTATCAACCAGAAAGTCCCATTATTGGCACAAAAAAGTTGCGTTTCACCTGTTTCACATGGCCCTTTTTAATTCGTTTGTCTGCTACCAAAAAGCAACTCAAAATCACCGACTCCACTACCTCCAATATATCGAAGATATCATCGATGCCCTCATTTACCAACAAGATCCCGCCCCAGGAAGCATTCGCTCTGATAGTGTGAGTCGGCTTCACGAGCGACACTATCCCTTTAGCAAAAGAAATGCCGTGTATGCAGCAGAGGAGGAGTAAGAAGAGACACCAGCTATTATTGTCCCGATTATCCCTCCCAACCTGGCCTGTGCATCGGAAATTGCTTCAAAAATTATCATACATCCATTAGTTCCCCTTATTATTAACAGACTGCCACTTCCCTATTTGCCTGCTACCATGTTACTAACTACCTTCCATGTTAATTAACTGACCCTGGCCTGTTTACCGACGATGCCTCTGCCTGCCGATTTAAACCACGTTTCTGACTTCCACGTGTACCGACCTTGGCCTGTTAATCGACCATGTTTTTGCCTGCCACTTGGACTGATCTTTTGGCCATCTACTTTTAGTACACAGGGGTCTCACATATGTGAGGGGCTTCAGAATAGCGTTCTGAGTAGAGAAAACCAGTTTTTCGTTTTCTGTGCTCCAAGAACAGGGTCTGGTTGCCCGGAGGCTTCAAAGCGATTTGGGTGGGAGAAGCCTCTACCCCTGTCCCCCTGGCCCTAAGCTTGATGGTCCTTCCTGCTGCCTGGACCAATAATTTGGCTGTGCTGACCATATTACTGCCTGTAATGACCCATGACATTATGGACCATGTTTCTTCCTGCTGCTTGGACCAATACTTTGGCTGTGTTGACCATATATCTGCCTGCTGCCTCTACTGACTTTGGACAGCATTTCTGCCAGGACACCTCTGCCTGCTACCTGGACCTGTGCTTTGGCTGTGCTCTGGCTGTGCTGACAGTATCTCTGCCTGTGCGAACTATGGACAGTATTCCTGCCTGCTGCCTGGATGATTGCTTTTGCTGTCGCTGACCTCATCCCTGCCTGCTGCCTGGACCGATGCTCTCCTCTGTGGACCACTGCACTTCTAAAACCACAGGTAATCTTTTGTTATTTGGTATGTACCTGCTATGTGTTAGATATATGAAGGGCCTTCAAAAATGTGATCGGTAGTCAGAAAATGATATGTGCAATTAATGCTGCTAGAATGCCTGGAGGTGCTACTTGGATGTTGGGCCTCTGTATGTGGCCAGGCTGTGTAAAAGTCTCAAACATGTGGTATCGCCATACTCAGGAGGAGTAGCAGAATGCATTTTGGGGTGTAATTTTTGCTATGTACATATTATGTGTTAGAAATATCTTATAAATTGACAACTTTGTGTAAAAAAAATGCATTTTAATTTTTTCTCCACATTTTCCAAAACCTTCTGGAAAAAAATGAACCGTTCAAAAGACTCATAATGCCTCATAGATTATACGTTGGGGTGTGTGCTTTCAAAAATGGGGTCATTTTGTGGAAAATTCTATTGTCCTGGTGCTCCAGGGCCTTCAAAATTGTAATAGGTGGTTGAGAAAGGATATGTGCGATTTATGCTTGTAGAACGCCTGAAAGTGCTACTTCAATGTTGGGCCTCTGTATATGGCCAGGCTGTGTAAAAGTCTCACACATGTGGTATCGCTAAACTCAGGAGGAGTAGCAGAATGCATTTTGGGGTGTTATTTTTGCTATGTATATGCTATGCGTTAGAACTATCTTATAAATGGACAACTTTGTGTAAAAAAAATGCATTTTCATTTTTTCTCCACATTTTCCAAAACCTTCTGGAAAAAAATGAACCGTTCAAAAGACTCATAATGCTTCATAGATTATACGTTGGGGTGTGTGCTTTCCAAAATGGGGTCATTTTGTGGAAAATTCTATTGTCCTGGTGCTCCAGGGCCTTCAAAATTGTAATAGGTGGTTGAGAAAGGATATGTGCGATTTATGCTTGTAGAACGCCTGAAAGTGCTACTTCAATGTTGGGCCTCTGTATATGGCCAGGCTGTGTAAAAGTCTCACACATGTGGTATTGCTATACTCAGGAGGAGTAGCAGAATGCATTTTGGGGTGTCATTTTTGCTATGTAAATGCTATGCGTTAGAAATATCTTATAAATGGACAACTTTGTGTAAAAAAAATGCATTTTCATTTTTTCTCCACATTTTCCAAAACCTTCTGGAAAAAAATGAACCGTTCAAAAGACTCATAATGCTTCATAGATTATACGTTGGGGTGTGTGCTTTCCAAAATGGGGTCATTTTGTGGAAAATTCCATTGTCCTGGTGCTCCAGGGCCTTCAAAAGTGTAATAGGTGGTTGAGAAAGGATATGTGCGATTTATGCTTGTAGAACGCCTGAAAGTGCTACTTCAATGTTGGGCCTCTGTATATGGCCAGGCTGTGTAAAAGTCTCACACATGTGGTATCGCTATACTCAGGAGGAGTAGCAGAATGCATTTTGGGGTGTCATTTTTGCTATGTATATGCTATGCGTTAGAAATATCTTATAAATGGACAACTTTGTGTAAAAAAAATGCATTTTCATTTTTTCTCCACATTTTCCAAAACCTTCTGGAAAAAAATGAAGTGTTCAAAAGACTCATAATGCTTCATAGATTATACGTTTGGGTGTGTGCTTTCCAAAACGGGGTCATTTTGTGGAAAATTCCATTGTCCTGGTGCTCCAGGGCCTTCAAAAGTGTAATAGGTGGTTGAGAAAGGATATGTGCGATTTATGCTTGTAGAACGCCTGAAAGTGCTACTTCAATGTTGGGCCTCTGTATGTGGCCAGGCTGTGTAAAAGTCTCACACATGTGGTATCGCTACACTCAGGAGGAGTAGCAGAATGTATTTTGGGGTGTAGTTGCAATTATGCATATGCTGTGTGAGAGAAAAAAAACTATTAATATGACCAGTTTGTGTAAAAAAAAAAAAAAAAAAATTTTCCCAAGAATTGTGGGAAAAAAATACAACTTCAAAAAACTCACCACACCTCTTAGTAAATACCTTGGACTGTCTACTTTCCAAAAAGGGGTAATTTTGGGGTATTTGTACTTTCCTCGCTTGTTAGTGTCTCAAGAAATGAGATATCCCTTCAGTACATCAGGCGTGATCAGATGTGATAAATTTTCAGTGATTGCCACCATAGTTTGTAGACTCTATAACTTTCACAAAGACCAAATAATATACACTAATTTGGGTTCATTTTACCAAAGATATGTAGCAGTATACATTTTGGCACAAATTTATGAAGAAAAATTACTTATTTGCAAAATTTTACAATAGAAACTAAAAAAAAGTGTTTTTTTTTTTTTTTAAAATTGCTGTTTTTTTGCTTATATCGCAAAAAATAAAAAAACCCAGTGGCGATTAAATACCACCAAAAGAAAGCTCTATTTGTGAGAAGAAAATGATAAAAATTTTGTTTGGATACAGTGTAGCATGACTAAGTAATTGTCATTCAAAGTGTGAGAGTACTGAAAGCTGAAAATTGGTCTGGGCGGGAAGGTGCATAAGTGCATGGTATTGAAGTGGTTAACCACTTAAGCCCCGGACCATTTCGGGCCATTAGGACCAGGCCTGTTTTTGGGATTCGGCACTGCGCTGCTTTAACTGTAAATTGTGCGGACATGCAATGTTGTACCCAAATGAAATTTGCGTCCTTTTCTTCCCACAAATAGAGCTTTCTTTTAATGGTATTTGATTGCCTCTGCGATTTTTATTTTTTGCGATATAAACAGAAAAAGACCGAAAATTTTGAAAAAAAATGATATTTTCTACTTTTTGTTATAAGAAAAATCGAATAAACTCAATTTTAGTCATACATTTAGGCCAAAATGTATTCAGCCACATGTCTTTAGTAAAAAAAATGTCAATAAGCGTATATTTATTGGTTTGCGCAAAAGTTATAGCGTTTACAAACTAGGGTACATTTTCTGAAATTTACACAGCTTTAAATTTATGACTGCCTATCTCATTTCTTGAGGTGCTAAAATGGCAGGGCAGTACAAAACCCCCCCAAATGACCCCATTTTGGAAAGTAGACACCCCAAGGAAATTGCTGAGAGGCATGTTGAGCCCATTGAATATTTTCTTTTTGTCCCAAGTGATTGAATAATGACAAAAAAAAAAAATACAAAAAGTTGTCACTAAATGATATATTGCTCACACATGCCATGGTTATATGTGGAATTGCACCCCAAAATACATTCTGCTGCTTCTCCTGAGTACGGGGATACCACATGTGTGGGACTTTTTAGGAGCCTAGCCACGTACGGGACCCCGGAAACCAAGCACCGCCTTCAGGATTTCTAAGGGCGCAAATTTTTGATTTCACTCCTCACTACCTATCACAGTTTCGAAGGCCATAAAATGCCAAAATAGCACAAAACCCCCCCAAATGACCCCATTTTGGAAAGTAGACACCCCAAGCTATTCACCGAGAGGCATGTTCAGTCCATGGAATATTTTATATTTTGCCACAAGTTGCGGGAATATGACAAACTTTTTTTTTTTTGCACAAAGTTGTCACTAAATGATATATTGCTCACACATGCCATGGGCATATGTGAAATTACACCCCAAAATACATTCTGCTGCTTCTCCTGAGTACGGGGATACCACATGTGTGGGACTTTTTGGGAGCCTAGCCGCGTACGGGACCCCAAAAACCAAGCACCGCCTTCAAGGTTTCTAAGGGCATAAATTTTTGATTTCACTCCTCACTACCTATCACAGTTTTGAAGGCCATAAAATGCCAAGATGGCACAAAACCCCCCCAAATGACCCCATTTTGGAAAGTAGACACCCCAAGCTATTTGCTGAGAGGCATGTTGACCCCATTGAATATTTTTTTTTTTGTCCCAAATGATTGAATAATGACAAAAAGAAAAAAAAAATGTACAAAAAGTTGTCACTAAATGATATATTGCTCACACATGCCATGGTTATATGTGGAATTGCACCCCAAAATACATTCTGCTGCTTTTCCTGAGTACGGGGATACCACATGTGTGGGACTTTTTGGGAGCCTAGCCGCGTACAGGGCCCCAAAAACCAAGCACCGCCTTCAGGATTTCTAAGGGCGTAAATTTTTGATTTCACTCCTCACTACCTATCACAGTTTCGAAGGCCATAAAATGCCAAAATAGCACAAAACCCCCCCCCAAATTACCCCATTTTGGAAAGTAGACACCCCAAGCTATTTGCTGAGAGGCATTTTGAGTCCATGGAATATTTTATATTTTGCCACAGGTTGCGGGAATATGGCAAACTTTTTTTTTTTGCACAAAGTTGTCACTAAATGATATATTGCTCACACATGCCATGGGCATATGTGAAATTACACCCCAAAATACATTCTGCTGCTTCTCCTGAGTACGGGGATACCACATGTGTGGGACTTTTTGGGAGCCTAGCCGCGTACGGGACCCCAAAAACCAAGCACCGCCTTCAAGGTTTCTAAGGGCATAAATTTTTGATTTCGCTCCTCACTACCTATCACAGTTTTGAAGGCCATAAAATGCCAAGATGGCACAAAACCCCCCCAAATGACCCCATTTTGGAAAGTAGACACCCCAAGCTATTTGCTGAGAGGCATGTTGAGCCCATTGAATATTTTTTTTTGTCCCAAATGATTGAATAATGACAAAAAGAAAAAAAAATGTACAAAAAGTTGTCACTAAATGATATATTGCTCACACATGCCATGGTTATATGTGAAATTACACCCCAAAATACATTCTGCTGCTTCTCCTGAGTACGGGGATACCACATGTGTGGGACTTTTTGGGAGCCTAGCCGCGTACGGGACCCCAAAAACCAAGCACCGCCTTCAAGGTTTCTAAGGGCATAAATTTTTGATTTCACTCCTCACTACCTATCACAGTTTTGAAGGCCATAAAATGTCAAAATAGCCCAAAACCCCCACAAATGACCCCATTTTGGAAAGTAGACACCCCAAGCTATTTGCTGAGAGGCATGGTGAGTATTTTACAGCTCTCATTTGTTTTTGAAAATTAAGAAAGACATTTTTTTTTCTTTTTTTTTTCTTTTTTTACATTTTCAAAACTTTGTGACAAAAAGCGAGATCTGCAAAATACTCAACATACCTCTCAGCAAATAGCTTGGGGTGTCTACTTTCCAAAATGGGGTCATTTGGGGGGGTTTTGTGCCATCTGGGCATTCCATGGCCTCCGAAACTGTGATAGGCAGTGAGGAGTGAAATCAAAAATTTACACCCATAGAAATCCTGAAGGCGGTGCTTGGTTTTTGGGGTCCCGTACGCGACTAGGCTCCCAAAAAGTCCCACACATGTGGTATCCCCGTACTCAGGAGAAGCAACAGAATGTATTTTGGGGTGTAATTCCACATATGCCCATGGCATGTTTGAGCAATATATAATTTAGTGACAACTTTTTGTACATTTTTTTTTTTTGGTCATTATTCAATCACTTGGGACAAAAAAAAAAATATTCAATGGGCTCAACATGCCTCTCAGCAAATAGCTTGAGGTGTCTACTTTACAAAATGGGGTCATTTGGGGGGGTTTTGAACTGTCCTGGCATTTTATGCACAACATTAGGAAGCTTATGTCACACATCATCCACTCTTCTAACCACTTGAAGACAAAGCCCTTTCTGACACTTTTTGTTTACATGAAAAAAAAAAAAAATTTGCAAGAAAATTATGTTGAACCCCAAAACATTATATATTTTTTTAAAGCAAAGGCCCTACAGATTAAAATAGTGGGTGTTGCATTTTTTTTTCCACACAGTATTTGCGCAGCGATTTTTCAAACGCATTTTTTGGGGGAAAAACACACTTTTTTTATTTTTAATGCACTAAAAAACACTATATTGCCCAAATGTTTGATGAAATAAAAAAGATGATCATAGGCCGAGTACATGGATACCAAACACGACATGCTTTAAAATTGCGCACAAACGCGCAGTGGTGACAAACTACATTCATTTTTAAAAGCATTTAAAAGCCTTTACAGGTTACCAAGTTAGATTTACAGAGGAGGTCTACTGCTAAAATGACTGCCCTCGATCTGACCTTCGCGGTGATACCTCACATGCATGATGCAATTGCTGTTTACATATGACGCTAGACCGACGCTTGCGTTCGCCTTTGCGCAAGAGCAGGGGGGGACAGGGGTGCTTTTTTTTTTTTTTTATTATTTATTTGGCTTTTTTATTTTATTTTTAAACTGTGCCTTCCATATTTAATTTTTTTACCATTTTTATCGTTATCTCAGGGAATGTAAATATCCCCTATGATAGCAATAAGTAGTGACAGGTACTCTTTTTTTGAAAAAAATTGAGGGGTTAGACCCTAGATCTTTCCTCTGCCCTCAAAGCATCTGACCACACCAAGATCGGTGTGATAAAATGCTTTCCCAATTTCCCAATGGCGCTTTTTATATCCGGGGGGGGGGACATTCCCTCCCACTGCTTGAAAAAGCAGTCTAGAGGCTAATTATCTGCTAGAATTGCTTTTACATGAAAGCCGGCTGCTGGCTGAAAAGAATGATACCAAGATGATACCTAAACCCGCAGGCATCATTCTGGTATAAACATTCAAAGTCCAGCAACATACCAGTACGTTGCTGGTCCTTGTTGGACATGTATTGTAATCTTTTTTTTCATACAGCCTATTGGCTGAACGAAAAAAAGAGATTGATTGGTGGGTATGCCCACCATTAGAATACCTCCCTTCATCCACCCACTTCTAATGATGGGCATATATGCCGAAGCATGGGTGCATCCTCCCGCAAAAAAGTTATGCCGCGTACACACGGTCAAGCCTTCGTCGGAATTTCGACCGTATGTACGCGGCATAAAAGGTTATGCCGCGTACACACGGTCGGACTTTTCCACGGGCAAGCCTCCGTTGGAATTTCGACCGTATATACGCGGCATTAGGAGCAAAATCGCTCCTCCGCCCCTGCTGCCCCCATGCTTCGGCATATATGCTCTTTTTTTTAACTGTGGTGGTGAAATCACCTCCTACAGCGTTGGAGTCACGGCTTTATGTATCGTGGGAGCAAACGCTGTTGCTGTCAAGATAAATAGATCCGCGCTGCAACTGAATGGCGTACCTGCTAAGCAAATGGTGGTTAACATTAAAACAAAGTAACATTACAGTACAACAGTAAGACCTTACCATGCCATACCTGCAAAGCAAATACCAAAACAAAACCTAGTAAAAAATAAAAAATGTTTTAACGCAACCTGTGCCTAAAATATATATATGCCGAAGCATGGGGGCATCCTCCCGCAAAAAAGTTATGCCGCGTACACACGGTCGGAATTTTCCACGGGCAGGCCTCCGTCGGAATTTCGACCGTATGTACGCGGCATTAGGAGCAAAATCGCTCCTCCGCCCCTGCTGCCCCCATGCTTCGGCATATATGCTCTTTTTTTAACTGTGGTGGTGAAATCACCTCCTACAGCACTGGAGTCACGGCTTTATGTATCGTGGGAGCAAACGCTGTTGCTGTCAAGATAAATAATTCCGCGCTGCAGTTGAATGGCGCACCTGAAAACAAAAAATTACATACCTGAAAAGAAAGCATGATAAAACATTGCAGAATAGAATACAGTAAAAAAGAGCAGAACAATAGAGAGAAAATAGAGAGAGAGAGAACAATAAAACGACAACTATTTTTGGTTTTTTTATTTTATATTTTTTTTGTGTTTTGTTTTTTACGTTTTTTTTTTTCTTTTTTACACTTTTTTTTTTAACTTTACAACTGTAATGGTTCGGGTCTCTCAAAATGTAATGGCATCTTGGGAGACCCTGTGTAAGTGTGTCCTTGTCTGTGAAATGCTGTACCCTACGCTAAAACTTCACTTTTGAGTGGTAGCGTTCAAAACATTCACCTTGGCAAAGACCAGGCTTGTCAGGACAGAGTGGACAAAAACTACGGGTGTCACGCCTAAATCCGCGCTTGCTACAGACACAACATCTTTTTTGGGGTGGCTTTGGGTAGGGGTACTCGGGAGGACATACGAATAATGCCTCTCATGCAGCCGGCTTACTGCATTTGGTAGGGGATGGTGAGGTGCAGAACCGCCTGGATACAGGAGTTCTGTGAATATCTCATTCTGGAATTTTAGAAGAGATAACGTCCCGCCTGAAGCTCTGTATAGCACATGAGCGTTCAGCAAAGCCAATTGGAATAATGATAGAGACACTTTTTTGTACCAGCGTCTCGCCTTACGGTCAATTAGATACGGCGCCATCAACTGGTCGTTGAGGTCCACCCCTCCCATATTTTGGTTATATTCGTGGACACAGAGGGGTTTCTCCACAACACCAGTCGCCGTACGAATTTGGACTGTCGTGTCTGCATGAAGGGAGGTAAGAAGGAAAACATTCTTATTGTCCCTCCACTTCATAGCGAGCAAGTTATTACACTTCAAGCAGGCTCTCTCCCCCAGCCTAAGACGGGCATCTACAAGCCGCTGGGGAAAGCCCCGGCGATTAGGTCGCACGGTGCCACATGCTCCAATCTGATGATCAAACAAGTGACTAAACAGTGGCACGCTCGTGTAATAATTGTCCACATACAAGTGGTACCCCTTTCCGAATAAGGGTGACACCAAGTTCCACACTATCTTGCCAGCGCTCCCTATGTAATCCGGGCAGTTGACCGACTCAATCTGACTATCTTTTCCCTCATAAACCGTAAAGTTCACTACATAGCCTGTTGCCCTGTCACAGAACTTGTAGAGCTTGACCCCGTATCTGGCACGCTTGCTGGGAAGGTACTGCTTGAAAGACAAGCGGCCAGAAAATTTAATCAGGGACTCATCAACGCAGACAACTTGATCGGGAGTAAACAAGGCTGCAAAACGTTAGTTGAAGTGGTTTATGAGGGGCCGAATTTTATAGAGCCGGTCGTATTCAGGGTCCCCACGTGGACGACAAAGTTCATTGTCGTTGAAGTGCATGAACCGCAAAATCTGCTCGTATCGTGCCCTGGACATGGAGGCAGAGAACACGGGCATGTGGTCAATTGGGTGCGTGGACCAATAAGCACGCAATGACGGAAATTTATGTGTGCCCATGTTGAGGGAAAGGCCCAGAAAGGTCTTAAATTCGGAAACCGTAATTGGTTTCCAATTTCTGGCAATTTTAGGCAACTGGGGGTTAGCGGCGATAAATTGACCAGCATATAAATTACTCTGGTCCACAATAGATCTATAGAGATCTTCCGTGAAAAACAGCGAATAAAAATCAATTGGAATAAAATCAGCTGTTTCCACCTGAATACCGGGTTGGGCAGTGAATGGGGGAAGTACGGGTTCTGCAGAAGTGGTGGGGACCCAATCAGGATAGGCGAATTCTGCAGGAAGGGCAGTATGGGCACGACGGGCCTGCCTTTGTCTTCTTGGTGGCAGCGGGACACTACTTGTGCTTGCCACCTCGCCAGCTTGAACTGCACTTATGGGACTCGCCACGTCACCAAGTGTTACTGCAGTGCTGGATGTACGTCCAGGCTGTACTAGGCCGCTGGTGCTTGCCAGTTCACCAGAAGGAATAGCGGCGCTAGTACTACTCTGCTCCATGATACGAGAGACCTGCGGTTCTTGCTCCTCAACAACCTCAGAAGATCGGGATCGGGTACACCTGACCTTAGCAGGGACCTCAACTTCGTCGTCAGAGCTATCTGACGTGGGGCCGCTGACGTCACTGTCTTCTACGGGAAGATATTCTGAGCCTGAATCTGACAGATACGTGACCTCCTCTTCACTATCTGTCATGCTCAGAATCTCGTAGGCCTCTTTACTAGTGTACCTTCGTCTTGCCATTTTGGGCTCTAAATTTAGGGGTACACTAGTAAGATTCACAGGAAAAAAAGCACCTGACTGTCGTCAGCAAATATATCAAACGCTACAAAAAAACTGTTAGCGATCGCAGGGATCAGGCCTGTCTCTGCGAACGCTGCAGTTATGTGTGTTGTGTTTGGTAAGTGACAGTGATCGATCGATACTGCACTTGGGTGGGCTGGGCTGGGCTGGGCGGATGGGCTAAACGCAGGCGCTAGCAGGTATCTGGGCTGATCCCGCTAACACTGCGTTTTTGGGAACCCTAAACTGCTGGGGATGCTAGTATAGATCTGATCAGATACTATACCACTAAGGGGGGTGTATGCTTTGCGCGTGGGTGTTAGCGTTACTGGCACTAACCTAACACTGCCTGGGGCGACGCAGACCCTCTCTGGCACTAAAACCTAATTGATCTCACCCGCCGGGCGATCAGGGGGGTTAAACCTTTATTGGGTTATATACGGCGGGTGCCCTGATGCTATAAAAAGCAAACTAATCAACCAGCATCACCCGTAACCTTTATATGGTGATCACTGGTGAAAGGGTTAACTAGGGGCAATCAGGGGGTTAAAACCTTTATTAGGTTAAATATGGGGGTACCTGACACTATATAAAAACCTGACGGGTAACCTAAATAACTAAATAACTTACTGGCTAACCAGTGACACCAGTGACGCTTATACGGCGATCACTGGTGAAAGGGTTAACTCTAGGGGCAATCAGGGGGTTAAAATAATATATGGGGGTACCTGACACTAATAAAAACCTGCGGCGAACCTAAAAAAAAATAACTGCCTATCTAAAACACCAGTGACGCTGAAGTTAGGGGGTGAAAGGGTTACCTGGGGGGTGATCAAGGGGTTAAACCTTTATTAGGGGGGGGTTAGGGGGCTACCCTGGACCTAAAGGGGCCTAATCCTAACTGCCCTGCAACTTTTTACAATCACAGATGACACTAAATGCAGTGATCAGTAAAATAAATGATCACTGCAATCAGTGACACTGTGATTGGGGGCTTTGGGGTGACCTGGGGGGTGATCTGGGGGTGACTGGGGGGTGATTTGTGTGCCTATGTGTACCTACGTGTCAGTGGACTGTTGGTGCACTAACCTGCTTCTTCTCTTCTCGGCGCCGGGAACGAAAAGACCGCGGCGAGGGAGATGACATCACTTCCTCCAGCCTGTGTTTACATTTCAGGCAGGAGGAAGCAATTTCATTCGCCGGGAGCGATCGCGAGGGGGGGGGGGGCGGAATCGAGCGGCCGCCCCCTCATGCCTGATCGCTCCCGAACACTTAACGGCCACTCACTGCAGTGAAGGGGGGTCCGGATGGACCCCCCAACTGCACAAAGGCGATCACGTAGATCTACGTGATTCTGCCTGTCGGTGCCATTCTGCCGACGTAAATCGGCGGTGGGCGGTCGTTAAATGGTTAAAGTGCAAATTTTTTTTTTTTTTTTTTGCCCTAAACGGGTCT
Source organism: Rana muscosa (assembly GCA_029206835.1). Taxonomy (NCBI): domain Eukaryota; kingdom Metazoa; phylum Chordata; class Amphibia; order Anura; family Ranidae; genus Rana; species Rana muscosa. The sequence continues at coordinate 651,878,229 of CM055116.1, forward strand.
TTTTTTGCACGAGCAAAATAAAATGTTTTTTTTTTTTTTTGCCCTATGGGTCTTTTGGAAAAGAGAACAATAAAGTGCCTTTTTTTCCCCCTAAAAGTTAGATTTTCTCTGACACTGGGCTCATGGCAGTGTAAAAAGACTGCACTGCAACACAAATAGGTAGACCTATGCAGATCGCTGATTTTAATCTCTGAATCTGGACTCCTATATAATATTCTCTCTCCCTGAAAGCACCAACACAGGAACCTGGCCCTACACTACACTATCTCTCTATCTTTTCCCTCAGATTGTAGAATCAGGACCACCTCATCTATCTTTCTATCTCTCCCTAAAAGCAGCAGCAGCAGACTAGATCCTCTCCCTATCTATTCTGAAGCAGAGTGACATGTGTGCTGTGTGCCTCTAGCTTATATAGAAGCTGGGTCACATGTTGCACTGACCAATCACAGCCATGCCATTAGTAGGCATGGCTATGATGGCCTCTAAGGGCACACCAGCTAATCAAAAGGTGATTGGCTGGCCCCTGAAGCATTTCTAAATGTGTTATTAGATTGCCGAACCCGAACCCGGACTTTTGGGCAAAGTCCGGGTTCGGGTTCGGGAAAAAGCTAAAGTTCGGTACGGACCCGAACTTTACAGTTTGGGTTCGCTCAACACTAGTTTTGATAGCCTAAAATAATAATCATAATTAATTAGTAGCAGTTGTATTTATTATTATTAGTACTACAGCAATGTTCACTTAGTAAATAATAAAATATTAAATTCAAGTTCTTACTGTGACTATGGCGTCAGGAAGGTCCCTCAGTATTTGCAGGCCACTTTGAAGGGCTTGTGTCTTCAGCAATAATGTCTCAATCGTTGGTAGGAGTGTACCATGAAAACAATTATCTTCTCCCTGAAGTATATCCAAGGCAACTATAAGGGGCTTCATCGCAATACAGTACTCCTTTAAAAACTGGTGTTCCCTTTCTGTTATTGCTGGCAGTCCTAATTTTGAGGAAATGGTGTTAAGGTCTACCATGGATATTTCACAGATTCGAGCCAGGGCATCATAGAAGGAATTCCATTGTGTTGTACAAGGTACAAGCAGCTTTTTTGACACCAACTCATCAACTGTTTCACTAGCCAAAGCTGATCGACTAGTCTTGTTCCATAGGGCAGTACATTTGGCAGTAGCACTTCTATAAACAGCCTTTGTTGCAGATTTTGACAGCAGCCACTTGTCAACATCTGTGCATGAAATCAGGTTTAGTGTGTGTGATGCACATCTCTTGTGGGGGGGCAAAGTGATCACATCACCATCATTATCATCACCAGTTGCATGTAGAACATCATTAATGTCTGTAAACGTCACCTCCTCTTCACCGTCTTCTTCAGAATCACTTTCCTCAAGTGGCTGGTACCTCTTAAATGCTTTAACAAAATTAGAGCCATTATCAGTCACTGTTGCTGTGATTTTGTGTGTTATCCCATATGTTGAGTGTATATTGTCAAGCTCAACTGCTATGGCGTCGTGAGTATGATGCCCCTTAAACCGTCTGCAGGCAAGAGCTGCTTTCTCTCTTTCCATGTTATTTGGATTGATCCAATGTGCTGTCACACCCAGGTAACTTTTATTGTGGCAAGTCCAGATGTCTGCTGTAGTTGAAATGTACTGTAATTCCTCAAATGACGTTTTGAGCTCAATATTCATTTTTTCGTATTCACTGTCTATGAATTTAGCAAAAGAGTTTCGGCATGGGGCAACCCCCTTTCCTCCTCCTCGTATTGGTATTTTAGCAAGGATAGCTCTGAATGACTCAGACACCACAGTGGACAGGGGGAGCATGTTTTCAACAACATACCTTGCAATCATTGTATTCAGCTCGGGCTTGGTCACCTGTTGCTGACCCGAAAAATCGAGCGTTGCTTGTTTTTTTAACAGAGTGGGTCTGTCTCCTTCGCTAGCTGCATTCGGGGTTGGGTTAGCAGAAAGTGTCATGTTAGCATGTGTTGATGTGAGGTGCTTCAAAAGATTTGAGTTGCTTGAGGCAGACGTGGATGAAGTCTTTTTTCCTGGGCATAGCATGCATGTTACATAAACATTCTTGCCTTTAATTTCAATTAAGGAGAAGTAGTGCCAGTACTTCCAGTTCAAGAATGCTAGCTTTGATTTTCCCCAGCTCGTCGCCATTGTCGCTGATGGCTGGTGGTGTGGCACTGCACTGGTGGGGGTACTGGCAGTGTGGTACGGTGGTACCTGACCTGAGTCTGACTCCTGAGTCCACTCCAGTCAGTCCTGAGTCCTGACTACAGTCCACTCCAGTCCTGACTGTGGTATTATTTTATGTTTTTTTTTTTGGTACCTGCTGCTGGCTGGTGGTGGTGTGGCAGTGGCACACTGGTAGGGGTCTGTGTCCTGTGGTAACTTGTAAGTAACCGTATTCTTTTGTTTATTGGTACCGACTGCTGCTTGGAGTAGCTGGCTGGCTGACAGCCTACCTGACAGGGACCACCTAAAAAAATATCAAAACAATATTTTTTCTAGTAGCAATACACCACAAAAATCATTATTAGCATACACAAAAACAACAAAACTTATAAACTTACAGGGGAACAGGAAGGTACAGTGTGGGGGACCGGGGGAGGGGGCAGGGTGGCACAGTACAGGGGGGGCAGGAGGGCACAGTACAGCATTTAGGAGGGTCCAGTACAGGGGGGGCACAGTAGGAGAGGGACAGGAAAGTACAGTATGGAGGCAGGAGGGCTGAGGGCACAGTATGGGGGGGTGGGCACTGGGCAGGAAGGTACAGTATGGTGGGGTTAGGAGGATACAGTTAGGAGGATACAGTACAGGGGGAAGGTAAGTGGACATGGGGCAAGAGGGTACAGTATAGGGGCAGTAATGTAGAATACAGATATGGTCTCCTGAAGCAGAGCTGTGCAGGGAAGCTGATGTCACAGATCCTATCTATTCTGGCAGGCTGTCCCTCTGGGTTCTTCCTTAAGCCCTGAAAAAAATGGGGTGGGGTCCGGGGATGAGAACCATAATGTAGGGGACTCTGGGAGAAAGAGGAAGGGGGGTAAAAGTGTGGGTGTGGATAATGAGACAGATGAGGGATGGGTAGAGAAGAACTAATGAGACTGGGGGAATCCTGGTTTGTATAGGGATAAAAAAGGAGGAGGATTTGTGCTGAAAGTGGGGAAGGGAGGGCGGATAGATGGCTGTCAAGGGGACTGGAGAGGGATAATCAGAGATAGGCATGGGGCATACTCTCAGCTGGTAAGAAATAGCCAAAGCATGATTTTAATACTTTTTTTTGGGGGGGTGGCAACGGCGGTAGTTAAAGGGGGGGTGGCAACAGTGGTACTTGAGGGGGAGGCAGCGGTGATGTTGAGGGGGTGGCAACGGTGGTATTGAGGGAGGGTGGCAGCGGTGATGTTGAGGGGGGTGGCAGCGGTGGTACTTGAGGGGGTGGCAGCGGTGGTACTTGAGGGGTGGCAGCGGAGTGGTGGTACTTGGGGGGTGGCAGCGGTGGTGGTACTTGGGGGGTGGCGTGGCAGTGGTGGTATTTAGGGGGGGTGGCAGTGGTGGTATTTAGGGGGGTGGCAGTAGTGGTACTTGGGGGGGTGGCAGTGGTGGTACTTGGGGGGGTGGCAGTGGTGGTATTTGGGGGGGTGGCAGTGGTGGTACCGTACTTGGGGGGTGCCTCTTACTGATCCCACTGTCACTGACTGTTAGTCACACAGGCACAGCTTTGTACTGTCTCTGTCTGTGACTGTGTCAGACACTCTGTCAGTCAGTCACCCCCCCACTCCCCAGCCCCACCGGGCGGCCATCACCTCTGGCTCTGACTGTGACTGACTGTTGTAGTAGATTAGTGAATCGATGGCATTGGCTGGGAGGGTAGGGAGGATGCATGTGGGAGGATCATCAATTTGGCATTCGGAATGGATCGAGAAGAGAAGAGATAGATCATTACAGGCAATTAATAATTAGTCAGTAACAGTCACTTACTTTACTTTACTGAGTCTGTAACTTCCGTGAAGTTCACGTCTGCCAGTGCACTTGCCAGGTGCCTCCAGGGTCGACTCGTCACCGCGTCGGATGCCTTGTCTCATGATGGGGAGAGGAGAGACCCTCCCCCTCACTCTGCTCATTGGTGTCAGCTGGTCAGCTGACTTCATTTTCGTTGTCCGCCCCGCCCCCGAGTCCCTCTTTCTCTCTTGACGATAGCAATAGGCGGGGTGGGATGGTGGGGCGGTCCAGAGACAGAGCCAGAGTCTCTCTCTCTCAGCCTCAGCCTCAGCCTGTCTTCTCTTCACTAGTGGCGGTAGATGTAATTTCGGTAACGCGGCCCGAGTAACGGGAACGGCGCTAAAAAAAGGGGATGAGTAATCAGTTAGATTACTCGTTACCCTCAAATGTGCTGCGTTACATAACGCCGTTTATTTAAACGGCGTTAGTTACAACACTGCCCGCCTCTAGCTCCAGGGGGCCCTGCAGCCTCCCTGTCATATTACCATATCCTCCACAAAGTCCAGCTTCGGTCTACCCTAGGGCCTCACAGCCTTGCTCCAGTATTGGGCTTCCACTTTGCCTTCCACAGTCCACACCCCTCCGTTCTCATTGGTTGGGGAGAAGCTGTGAACCATTTCTTGAATGGAGAGGAGCACGGGGTGAGAGCAACCCAGAATGGGAAAGTGTCTGTGCTGTGTGCTGGCAACATGGAATGGTAACCAAGCTCAGTGAGGCAAGAGGAGGAGAGTGCCGTCCTGTAGTTACGATGGGACCGATGTCACTTGTGAGGTAAGACACCGCTTAGTGTCTCCTAGTCACCAGCTGGGATTCTCTGTACCCCCCCCCCCACACGGGGATGTCTGCTTACCCCACTTCCCTGACAACTGGGGAAAAGCCACACACCTTCGGGAGGTGACCTTCCTCCAACACCTGCCACGATTTACAGAGAACCTTCAGAACTTGCTAAAACAAATCCCTTAACACCTCCTGAGGGGCTTCAGGCTCCAGATTTTGTGTCACATGGCTTTGCCCCCCAGATCTTAGTTGTGACCCTGACCACCCGCTCCGCCCTGGATGCTATACCTGGCTGCTGAGCTCCTTTCCAATTACAGCACTCTATACTGCTCCTCCTCCGCAGGGCTGAAATAACATTCCTTTACAACACAGCCAGTCAGCCACAATCTGCACAGGGTGTATCTGCCTACTGCAACTACACTATCGTTCCGACCAGAGAATTTCATAGGTCAGAAAGGCAACATAAAAGCCAGATACAGCCAGATGAAGGCTGACAGACTGTGTGTAAAGGAATGTGCTTTCAGCCCTGTATAGTGTAGGGGGGAGCTGTATACAGTGCTGGGATGAGATGGGAAAGGAGCTCTGCCAAGTGACCTGCCAGGGGTCCCTGCCCTCTGATTCTCCAGCAGTGATCCCTGTCCTCTGATGTAAGGAGGAAGTCTGGGAACTCAAAACTCTTAAGCCACTTTGAGTATCTTGGTGTTCGGTGGGTGTATCTGCACGCACGGTGGAAGTGGTGGGGGTTAGTGGGGGGGGGGGGCAGGTCAACTTTTGCATCGGGGCCCACAATCTTCAAGTTACGCTTTTGGTCAGATCAATGAATAATGATTGCTGGTATTGTTTTTTTTTTTTTTTTTTCCTTAAATGGTGTAATGGGCATGTTCCACCCAGGAAGCTGCCATGCCTCTTGTAGAATGCGCTTTGACTTCCGAGGGTGATGGAAAACCCAGAACTTTGTATGCCATCTGGATAGCCTTGACAATCCAAGAAGATACAACTCTAGGCGGACCCGCCATGCCCTTTTTTGGACCGCTGGGGAAGACAAAAAGTTGATCTTGTTTTCGGAAATCTTTAGTTTGGTCCAGATAGGTTGATAAAGAGTGTACCAGATCCATCTTTGACCATTCATCTTCTGATCTGCCCTCCGAAAACGCCGGGAGGATTGACTCTCAATTCATGTGAAACAAAGTTGCCACCTTTGGAAGAAAATTCGGAACAGGCCTGAGCGCACAACTCGGACACACTCCTAGCCGAAGCAATTAGTTAGTCCTTAACATTAAATGAAACAGAGAGCATGAGGAATCTGGATCAAATGGAGGGGCTAACAAGTAGGGATGAGCTTCGAGTTCGAGTCGAACTCATGTTCGACTCGAACATTGCCTGTTCGCCCGTTCGCCGAACAGCGAACAAATTGGGGTGTTCGCGGCAAATTCGAAAAATCTATGGGAGAAATCTAAAGTGCTAATTATAAAGGCTTATATGCAAGTTATTGTCCTAAAAAGTGTTTGGGGACCTGGGTCCTGCCCCAGGGGACATGTATCAATGCAAAAAGAAGTTTTAAAAACGGCCGTTTTTTCGGGAGCAGTGATTTTAATAATGCTTAAAATGAAAAAATAAAAGTGAAATATTCCTTTAAGTTTCGTACCTGGGGGGTGTGTATGATATGCCTGTAAAGTGGCGCATGTTTCCCGTGCTTAGAACTGTCCCTGCAAAAAATTTCATTTTTGAAAGAAAAAAATGCATTTAAAACTGACTCGCGGCTATTAATGAATTGTCGGCTCCCGGTAATACATACAAAAGTCATTGATAAAAAAAAAAAAAAAAGCGTGGGGGTTCCCCAGAATTCAATTACCAGGCCCTTCAGGTCTGGAATGGATATTAAGGGGAACCCCGCCGCAAATTAAAAAAAAAATTGACGTGGGGTTCCCCCAAATATCCATTCCAGGCCCTTCAGATCTGGCATGGATTTTAAGGGGAACTCCACCCCAAATTTAAAAAAAAAATGGCGTGGAGTCCCCCTAAAAATCCATACCAGACCCCTTATCCGAGCACGCAACCTGGCCGGCCGCAGGGGAAAAGGGGGGGACTAGAGAGCGGCCCCCCCTCCCTCCTGAACCGTACCAAGCCACATGCCCTCAACATGGGGAGGATGTCCCCATGTTGATGGGGACAAGGGCCTCATCCCCACAACCCTTGCCCGGTGGTTGTGGGGGTCTGCGGGCGGGGGCTTATCGGAATCTGGAAGACCCCTTTAACAAAGGGGACCCCCAGATCCCGCCCCCCCTATGTGAATTGGTAAGGGGTACATTGTACCCCTACCATTTCACGAATAAAGCGTAAAAAAATGTTTAAAAAAACACACAAACACCTTGAAAAAGTCCTTTATTTAAAAAAAAAAAAAAAAAACATTCCAGCGGTGAAATCCAGTGTCCCGCGGCGATCCCGATGTCCAGCGCTGTCCTTCATTGGTTGTGCCTGAGCGGACCTGATGGGGAACTCCCTCTCAGTATTTTAAATGTATAGACCCGCCCCTTCTGAAGTTCCCCATCAGGTCCGCTCAGCGGACGAGATGCGGAACATGAGAAGGGGCGGGTCTATACATGTATTACACAGTGAGAGAAGTTCCCCATCAGGTCAGCCCCCTCGGTATGTCGGACCCGCCTACGTCATTAGCCTGAGCGGGGAACTTCCTTCACTATGTAATTTAAATTTACATAGTGAAGGAAGTTCCCCGCTCAAGCCAATGACGTAGGCGGGTCCGACATACCGAGGGGGCGGACCTGATGGGGAACTGCTCTCACTTTGGTAATACATGTATAGACCCGCCCCTTCTCATGTTCCGCATCTGGTCCTCTGAGCGGACCTGATGGGGAACTTCAGAAGGGGCGGGTCTATACATTTAAAATACTGAGAGGGAGTTCCCCATCAGGTCCGCTCAGGCACAACCAATGAAGGACAGCGCTGGACATCGGGATCGCCGCGGGACACTGGATTTCACCGCTGGAATGTTTTTTTTTTTTTTTTAAATAAAGGACTTTTTCAAAGTGTTTGTGTGTTTTTTTAAACATTTTTTTATGCTTTCTTCGTGAAATGGTAGGGGTACAATGTACCCCTTACCAATTCACATAGGGGGGGCAGGATCTGGGGGTCCCCTTTGTTAAAGGGGTCTTCCAGATTCCGATAAGCCCCCTGCCCGCAGACCCCCACAACCACCGGGCAAGGGTTGTGGGGATGAGGCCCTTGTCCCCATCAACATGGGGACATCCTCCCCATGTTGAGGGCATATGGCTTGGTACGGTTCAGGAGGGAGGGGGGCCGCTCTCTCGTCCCCCCCTTTTCCCCTGCGGCCGGCCAGGTTGCGTGCTCGGATAAGGGGTCTGGTATGGATTTTTAGGGGGACTCCACGCCATTTTTTTTTAAAATTTGGGGTGGAGTTCCCCTTAAAATCCATGCCAGATCTGAAGGGCCTGGAATGGATATTTGGGGGAACCCCACGTCAATTTTTTTTTAAATTTGCAGCGGGGTTCCCCTTAATATCCATTCCAGACCTGAAGGGCCTGGTAATTGAATTCTGGGGAACCCCCACGCTTTTTTTTTTTTTTTTATCAATGACTTTTGTATGTATTGCCGGGAGCCGACAATTCATTAATAGCCACGAGTGAGTTTTAAATGCATTTTTTTCTTTCAAAAATGAAATTTTTTGCAGGGACAGTTCTAAGCACGGGAAACATGCGCCACTTTACATGCATATCATACACACCCCCCAGGTACGAAATTTAAAGGAATATTTCACTTTTATTTTTTCATTTTAAGCATTATTAAAATCACTGCTCCCGAAAAAACGGCCGTTTTTAAAACTTCTTTTTGCATTGATACATGTCCCCTGGGGCAGGACCCGGGTCCCCAAACACTTTTTAGGACAATAACTTGCATATCAGCCTTTATAATTAACACTTTAGATTTTGAACGTTCGAGTCCATTGTATTTAATAGGGTTCTAAAGTTTACACGAACATTTTGTCTGTTTGCAGGTTCTGGTGCGAACCGAACAGGGGGGTGTTCGGCTCATCCCTGCTAACAAGGCTCTCAATACTATGGGCAAGTCCCATTTGGGGAAAAAAAAGATTTCACTGGAGGTCTGATCTTGATTGCCGCCCTCAAAAAATGCACCACCAGAGTATCCAAAGCCCACCTCCTGTTTGACATAGCAGAGAGGGCAGAAACATGAACTTTTTAAGGACTTGTAGGCCAAGCCCTTATCCAGACCATCTTGTATGAACTCTAATATATTAGAAACCGAAGGAGACACAGAATCCCAATTCCTGTCTGAAGAGAATTGTAAAAAGGCATTCTAAATCCTGTGATAGGTAGTATTAGTCGTTCTCTTACGAGCCTGCAACAAGATACCCATTACCCGATCTATCTGCAGTAAAAGATCTTGACAGTAGTGGAATTGGCTGGCACAGTTTAATCCTCCACACCAACAAAAACCACGGCCTCCTGGACCAGAAGGGTAGCACCACTATTGCCGCTACTTTCTCCCTACAGATTTTCAACAGGACTTTGAGAATCAATGGGAGCAGAGGAAATACATAGACCAGAGGAACATTTCATGGCTTGGAGAGATCATTTTTGCCCAGGGCTTGCGGGTGCCAAAATTGGGAGAAGTGGCGAGGAAGCTGGAAATATTTCTCCGTTGCCATCAGATCTATGGATGGCCTTCCCAAGACTCTGAATACGTAAATACTTGGGATTGAGGTCCCATTCATTTTGATTCATGAATTTGCAGCTCAAGCAATCTGCTAACACATTTTTGGACCCTGGCAGATAAGCAGCTGTAAGAGAACAGACATTCTTTTCCACCCACAGGAAGATTTGGCAAACCACCCTGAGGAGCGGCAGACTCCTGGTGCCACCTTGCCTGGCCATGTAAGCCACTGTGGTTCTGTTGTCCGAGAGAACCTTGACTGCTTGCTCTTATAACATCAGCTGGAACGCTATCAGAGCGCGTCGAACAGCCTCTAATTCCAGAAGATTTGAATTCTGTGCTGGAACTGCCATCCACTGACTTTGAACATGCTGACCCAAACAGTGAGACCCCCAGCCTAAAAGGCTGGCATCTGTCCCCAGGACTACCAGTGAGTGGCACTCCACGGGAGAGATTTTGAGTATTTTCCACCAGGCCAGCGATCCCACTGGTGGAGGAAATTGTATAGAAACCTCCTTCTCCGCCATCTGGCCCAGGGTACTAACGGGACTGTGGCGAAGCACTCCCTCGCTATCAGAAATGATTAGGACATCACAACCTTCGTCCTGCTCTGAATTTCCTGAATCTTCCTGTGGGGAAGAAATACACAGCACTAGATTGTATCGAATTGGACTCCTAGATATTCTAAAATCTGTGTCGGCTGCATCTGACCCTTCCGGTAATTGATCAGCCAACCAAAGCGACTGAGTGTGTCGCAGGTTATCCTCACATGTTCTTGCAGAAGAGGCATCGAGGGGGCTAGTAGCAGAACATCATCCAGGTAGTGGAATATCTGTATGCCTTTGACTCAAGACTGCGATGACGGCCAACAAAACCTTTGAAAATGTTCTGTGTGCCATGCAGAGCCAGAATAGCAGACATCGAAATTGAAAATGCAAGCCTTCTATTGCAAAGCGAAGGAAGCGCTGGTGAGCTGCATCTATGGGCACGTGTAGATAGGCATCCACCGATGCCATCCAATCGCCTTTCTTGACCACTGAAATAATAGTCTGTAGAGACTCCATTCTGAATGGTGGGACCTTCATAAAGGAATTCAGGACCTTTAGGTCCAACACGGGCCTGAAGCCCCTTGAGGATTTTGTGACCAAGAACAAAGGGGAATACACTCCTTTCCCCCATTCGTGTCTCGGAACTGGCAGAATCGCCTGTGCTGTTAATAATTATTTTACGTATGTTAGTAAACATTGCCTTTTCTTTGGACAAACAAAAGATTGAGGATGTCTGGCTTCGAACTCTAATCAATACCCTCTTTGAACGATGTCTAGAATCCAGGCATCTTGTACCTCATCCGCCCAGACCTTCCCGAAATGAGGCAGCCTTGCTCCCACCTGAGGGGCCTGGGCGGAGACACCTTTAGAAGAGCTTGTCTGAAGTTTTCACTGCCTGATTGGCCTTGATCTTGACAGCCTTTGGGAAATATGGACAAGCACCTTTCCCTTGTCTCAAGAATGGCCTACCCGGCCGATATGCAGTAGCTTCTCTGAACCCTTCTTTGGACTTTTTGGAAGGGTGAAATAACTGGCACAGCCTTCTTCTCTCCTGCGGATTTAGACCTGATTTCCCGCCAGAGACCCGTTTTATTGCTGATTCTAACAGCTTGCCGAATAATAGCTTTCCGTCGGAGGGGACCGAGCAAAGGCTGTGTTTGAAAGCATTGTCAGCCGATCAATGCTTTAACCATAATGCTCTACGAGCCGTTAATGAATGAGCCATTAGCTTAGCCGTCATCCTGACTTGGTCCACAGCTGCTTCTGCCAGAAAGTCCACTGAGGTTCTAATGGACTGTAAAGGAGAAGAACCACCTGTTCCTACCACATCTCCCGAAGATCCGGCCTCTAATTCCACTACCCACACTCTTAGAGCTGCCACCACAGAAGTAAGTGCGATAGCTAGCCTGCAGGCCACTCACGCCACTGTATACATTCTCTTCAAGTCTGTATCTATCCTATGATCTATTGGATCTCTGAAGGAAACTGAATCTTCCAGAGGTAGTGTTGTATGGTGAGCCAGTCTTTGCAATGAGCAGTATCCCATAACCCATAACTCAGCATCTTTGGTGTGAAAAGGCCTTTTCATCTTCCATTAACTCTTGAATTTTAAAAATGAGAGGGAAGGAAGGAATTTACTTTTTTAAATCCGGATAACATTTATGCTGCTTCCACTTCATAGCATCTTTCACTGACTCCACTAAGGAGGGAATTAAGGAAAAATCAAAAACACGAGTCTCTGTTTCAAGATCTGACTCTGAAGACCCAGAGTCCTTCCCCTCATTTAAATTGCAGCGGAACGATGTCCACGTCTCCGAATCTTCTGACGCCAATGAAGGCGCAGGTCAAGCTGACTTCTTGGACACGATTTTCATCCCTTATTTGACCGCCGCTGTAATGTAAGACTTTAGTTGATGGGCATCCGCCGCATTGTCCCGGGTGGCCCCCTTCAAGCAAGAAGCGCAAACCAACTTCCCTGGTAGTGCTTCAGCCGCACATGCCCAACGGGCTTTCTCTTCTTCCCTTGCCGACGAGGAGGCTATAGAAGAGGAAGAGGACCTTTGCCTGTGCTTACATCCAGATTTGCTGTTCTCGGATGCTTTTCGATGCTGCCTGGCTCGGATCCGAGCGACAACAGTGAGGTACAGATGAAGGTTACCTGAAGTGCCATTCTGCCGGAAGTTTATCCTACTGCAGGCCACTTATCTTATCTGATTTGTCATGCCTTGAGCGCTTCTTCATTCTCTGAGGATGGTGTGATGATTTAACCCCTTTTTGCAGGCGTTTATCCCACACGAGGTATTCTCTCAAGAGATAGAAGGATGCTTTCTTTCACCACACACAAAAAAAGAAAAAGAAAAAGGAAAATATTAAATAAAAAAGAAAAAACCTTTCCATGTGTTTCTTTAGTGTTAGAGGCAGGCAGGAGAATTAGGAAGGCCTGCAATGACACATTCCCAAATGAGATGCCACAGCTGTTAGTGAGTCAATAAAGCTTAGAGAGGGCTATACAAAAGGACTCACCTAGCAGAGCAGGAGCAAGACAGGATGGAGCAGCTGATTCTTTGGCAGTAGACGAGAAACAGAAAGGGGAGCATTTGAAAGGGCCGCCGCCCTTATGACTCGCGGCAACCGTAAATCATGCTGCAGCGTCCTTCGGTTGCCAAGCAACCAGGCTCGGGGTAGCTCTGCCCCACGTGGTCGGCGATTCACATCACACGTAGAAATTCCCACCCCTAGCTGCATCCTGTACACTGCAATGGCCGGCCGTGGGACAACAGGCACCAGCACTCCTCTGGGACCCCCGCAAATCATGTATATGGAGCCATAGCCAAACCATACCCTCCAAGCAGTCTTTTATACTGCCAACTAGGGGTTATAGATATATAGCAGTAGTTTATACTGCCAACCTCATGGTCCAGCACCACGGAAAACCCACTACCAAGGTAGATTATTAGCCCAGTACAGGGGGTCTTCTGACTCAGGAGAGGCTGAACCTGAGCAGGCTACGCACAGCACAAAGAAAAAAAATGAAAATAAGTTCTTCTTTAGTGCTTTTTTTTTTTTTTTAAAGAGGCGTCCGGAGCGAGGACGAAAAAAGAACACTAAGGCAGACAGCCACGCTTTATGGGAAATAGGTTGTACTAGAGGGGTCAGAGGGGGCAAAGCTGACCCATGGTAGGCTGACATGAGGAGGTCCAACAAATATATATACACACACAGACACATACGTGTTTGAGCTTTGTGAACTGTGCACTGTCTGTCTGTTTTGTAGGGCTTTACCATATACATAATTTCTAACAAGCATGAACAAGTACTTACAGAGAAGAACCATGCTACCCCTGAATTTCACTCAGCATCTCTATAGCTCAGTTGATGTGGGGCCTAGAACTAAGGGAAACCTTGTGTGTGTGAAACCACCTTTTGGAAGTTTACTAGAAACAACTGGGAAGACTGCTGGGTAATATAATACTGTGTAGCATTACTGAGTGTCCCTCACTAAGCCTGTGTGCTAAGGAGAAGATGCATTACTCTGTGTGCTTAAATTGATGCAGTAAGGTATTGAAAAGCATCTGTATTGGACATTCTTTATTCCATCCAGGTAACATCCCTCAGGCTGGGAATATTTGGGAAGGTGAGCCTCAGGCTAGGAGAGTAAGTGACACAAGATGGCGGAGTATCTCCAAAAAACAGTTACTTGAATATCCCATGAAGAGAAGAAGCAGAGCTGGACCTAAAACAGCTTGATGTGAACTGCTGTTCAAACCAGGTCCCTTGCCTGTTCTCCCCTAAGCTATGGTGATCTAAAATCTATTATCAAAACTGATGTAAGGACCATAGCTCTGGATTAGACACAAGTATGTCAAAGGACAGGGCATTGCTGGAATGTAGGGGAGCGCCGTCTGCTGAGGGAGTGGAGCCTCTTTAAGGCTGAGTTCACACTATCACCGCATCCGCCGCACGGCAGGGGTCCGGTGCGTGCTGGTCCACCGTTTTAGCTCTGATTTCAGCCCGAATTTTGGGCTGAATTCGGACCTGATACGGACCAAAAAAGGCACACGTTTTTGCAGCAAATCGCACCGGACTTGCTGCGGGGATATGTGAACCAGCTCCATAGAGAGCCAGTCACATTCTCCTGCTATGCGAATTGGATGCGGCAAAATCCGCATCCAATTCGCATAGGTCTGAACCCAGCCTAAAGGTGGCTAATAGAGAAATGTTTGTTTGGTCTTGAAGGCCTTAAAGTCACCCTTTGTAACAAAATAAGTAAATCACAATCCATTTTGTTTGGGGCATATTCATTTACAGTACATAGAGTAAACTCTATAGACAACCTCCCCATGTTGAGGGCATGTGGCCTGGTACGGTTCAGGAGGGAGGGGGGGCCGCTCTCGTCCCCCCCTTTTCCCCTGCGGCCGGCCAGGTTATGTGCTCGAATAAGGGTCTGGTGTGGATTTTTGGGGGGACTCCACGCCATTTTTTTTTTAAATTTGGGGTGGAGTTCCCCTTAAAATCCATACCAGATCTAAAGGGCCTGGTTTGGATATTTGGGGGGAACCCGCACGTCATTTTTTTTTTAAATTTGCAGCGGGGTTCCCCTTAATATCCATTCCAGACCTGAAGGGCCTGGTTATGGAATTTGGGGGAACCCCCACGCATTTTTTTTTTGGTTAGCAAAGACTTTCAATTACTTTTATCTGTATTGACAGGAACCAGCAATTCATTACAGCCGCAAGGACTTTTAAATGACTATTATTTTACTTTAGAAATGTAATTTTGCTCTCCAACTGTTATAAACATGGAAAACATGTGCTACTTTACAGGCATACTATAGACACCCCCCGGGGATGATATTTAGGGCCAGTTCACACCGGATGCAGTGCAGTGCGTTTTTTTGATGCCTGAAAAACGCAAAGAAAGTTGATCACATTAATGCCAATGGCATAGTTCACACCACTGCAGTCCGTTCCAGTGCATTTCAGAAAGCCAAAAAATAATTGGTCATGCTGCATTTTTTAGGTACAAAACTGTACTGGACCCCAGTAAAACACATCAAAAACG
This sequence comes from Rana muscosa, assembly GCA_029206835.1. Lineage (NCBI taxonomy): Eukaryota > Metazoa > Chordata > Amphibia > Anura > Ranidae > Rana > Rana muscosa. The sequence goes on from CM055116.1 coordinate 651,893,340, forward strand.
CAACGGAACGTACCAAAAATGCACTGGAATGCACCGCAACGCACCTAAATGCACCAAAGACACACTGCAACACACTTGTCCTAAGTGAAAAGAGGCGGAAAAAAACACTGGACTGCATCAAAAACGCCTCAAAAATGCACTGGAATGTGTCAAAAACGCGCATGCAGAAAAGCACCTGGAACGCACCCAGACTGCGTTTCTATAGTGTGAACTAGGGCCAGTTCACACCATAGAAACACAATCCGGATGCGTTCCAGGTGCTTTTCTGCATGCACTTTTTTCATGCGTTCCGGTGCATGTTTGGTAAGTTTTTGATGCAGTCCAGTGCTTTGTTTTCACCCCTCTTTTTTATTAACCATAGATAAGGACAAGTGTGTTCCAGTGCGTTTTTGGTGCATTTAGGTGTGTTCCTGTGCGTTCCAGTGCGTTTATGATGCGTTTTGCTGCGTTCCAGTACAGTCCAGTGCAGGTAAAATGCAGCATGTTCTACTTTTTTGGTGGAACTGGAACGCACTGGAACAAACACTGCCATTTAGAACCATATAACCAACTTTCCATGCATTTTGGATGCATAAAAAACGCAATGGACTGTATGTGGTGTGAAATGGCCCTTAAGCAATTTGGCATATTTAACCACTTAAGCCCCGGACCATTTGGTAGCTAAAGGACCAGAGGTGAATTCAGAATTTTGCACTGCGCTGCTTTAACTGTAAATTGTGCGGACATGCAATGTTGTACCCAAACGAAATTTGCGTCCTTTTCTTCCCACAAATAGAGCTTTCTTTTAATGGTATTTGATTGCCTCTGCGATTTTTATTTTTTGCGATATAAACGGAAAAAGACCGAAAATTTTGAAAAAAAAAGATATTTTCTACTTTTTGTTATAAGAAAAATCGAATAAACTCAATTGTAGTCATACATTTAGGCCAAAATGTATTCAGCCACATGTCTTTAGTAAAAAAAAATGTCAATAAGCGTATATTTATTGGTTTGCGCAAAAGTTATAGCGTTTACAAACTAGGGTACATTTTCTGGAATTTACACAGCTTTAAATTTATGACTGCCTATCTCATTTCTTGAGGTGCTAAAATGGCAGGGCAGTACAAAACCCCCCCAAATGACCCCATTTTAGAAAGTAGACACCCCAAGGAAATTGCTGAGAGGCATGTTGAGCCCATTGAATATTTTTTTTTTTGTCCCAAGTGATTGAATAATGACAAAAAAAAAAAAAAATGACAAAAAGTTGTCACTAAATGATATATTGCTCACACATGCCATGGTTATATGTGGAATTGCACCCCAAAATACATTCTGCTGCTTCTCCTGAGTACGAGGATACCACATGTGTGGGACTTTTTAGGAGCCTAGCCACGTACGGGACCCCGGAAACCAAGCACAGCCTTCAGGATTTCTAAGGGCGCAAATTTTTGATTTCACTCCTCACTACCTATCACAGTTTTGAAGGCCATAAAATGCCAAAATAGCACAAAACCCCCCCCCCCCAAATGACCCCATTTTAGAAAGTAGACACCCCAAGGAAATTGCTGAGAGGCCTGTTGAGCCCATTGAATATTTTTTTTTTTTGTCCCAAGTGATTGAATAATGACAAAAAAAAAAAAAATTACAAAAAGTTGTCACTAAATGATATATTGCTCACACATGCCATGGTTATATGTGGAATTGCACCCCAAAATACATTCTGCTGCTTCTCCTGAGTACGGGGATACCACATGTGTGGGACTTTTTAGGAGCCTAGCCACGTACGGGACCCCGGAAACCAAGCACCGCCTTCAGGATTTCTAAGAGCGCAAATTTTTGATTTCACTCCTCACTACCTATCACAGTTTTGAAGGCCATAAAATGCCAAAATAGCACAACCCCCCCCCCCCCCCAAATGACCCCATTTTGGAAAGTAGACACCCCAAGCTGTTTGCTGAGAGGCATGGTGAGTATTTTACAGCTCTCATTTGTTTTTGAAAATGAAGAAAGAACATTTTTTTTTTTCTTTTTTTTTTTTCAATTTTTAAAACTTTGTGACAAAAAGCGAGATCTGCAAAATACTCACAATACCTCTCAGCAAATAGCTTGGGGTGTCTACTTTCCAAAATGGGGTCATTTGGGGGGGTTTTGTGCCATCTGGGCATTCCATGGCCTCCGAAACTGTGATAGGCAGTGAGAAGTGAAATCAAAAATTGACACCCTTAGAAAGCCTGAAGGCGGTGCTTGGTTTTTGGGGTCCCGTACGCGGCTAGGCTCCCAAAAAGTCTCACACATGTGGTATCCCCGTACTCAGGAGAAGCAACAGAATGTATTTTGGGGTGTAATTCCACATATGCCCATGGCATGTTTGAGCAATATATCATTTAGTGACAACTTTGTGCAAAAAAAAAAAATTGTATTTTTTCCGCAACTTGTGTCAACATATAAAATATTCCATGGACTCGACATGCCTCTCAGTATATAGCTTGGGGTGTCTACTTTCCAAAATGGGGTCATTTGGGGGGGTTTTGAACTGTTCTGGCATTTTATACACAACATTAGGAAGCTTACATCCACTCTTCTAACCACTTGAAGACAAAGCCCTTTTTGACACTTTTTGTTTACATGAAAACATATTTTTTTTTGCAAGAAAATTATGTTGAACCCCCAAACATTATATATATTTTTAAAGCAAAGGCCCTACAGAATAAAATGGTGGGTGTTGCATTTTTTTTTCTACACAGTATTTGCGCAGCGATTTTTCAAACGCATTTTTTGGGGAAAAAATACACTTTTTTTAATTTTTAACTTCAATAAATTTTTATTATAAAGTCAGGTTCATACAATAGACAACACAATAAACTTTGCCATCAACATTTGGACATCTATGTGATGTACTTATACCGCGACTATATTCAAGGCATAAAATAGAAGGATAAGAGGTAGAATTAACACTCAGATATAATACCCAACCAATCCCCTACTTTCGTTGCATCTTTTACCCTCAGATACGCTGATTCCACACACATCCCCATAAGCCCGAAAGTTACTATTCCACAATCACATCACTGACGGTTGGGGGGAGTCAGGGACAACCTCCCCTCTAATCCCCCCCATCCCCTTCCCCCTATCTGGTCATCCTCATCCCCCACCCTTCCAGTCGCCACATCACAATCTCTTTCTACAGGAGTCAACTACCCGTCCCACATACACCTCAGGACTACTCTATCACTAATATCAATCGCAAAATACCGCCTTAACCACCAGTACCCACCTACAATCCAAGCCTGTATCACAATGGAATCCTGATACATCGCCATCATAAATCACACACATTCGCCCCGGATTACATGGAATGTGCATGGAGAAATCCACCGAATTCATCCCGACCCTCTATCCGAACTTAATATATCCTGCATCACCTTGGCCCCTTTGCTCCCACATATAGGGAGCCATTTCTCCCCCATACCTGATATATAGTGGTATTAGACACTGCTTTCTGTGACGGTTTAATGTGATTATATACAAGCTACCCTGTTAAAATACTGTATTAAGAGACCTGTAACTGATTCTTTATATCTTTTCAATAAAATAAAATTTCTTGAAAAAAAAAAAAAAAATAATTAACACTCAGAAATTGGTTTATAACTCATAATAAGAACATTGTTGAAAAAAAAATATTGTCTCTTAACTATATATCAGAAATAAGGATTGGCTTTACTCTGGTTTCCAATTTAGTTTAAACCATATTTCCCAGGCAGACCATTTGTCTCTTGTGGATAAGTATTTGCCCTGAGATGCTGCGAACATTAACTCGTACGTGGCGTGGGTGTTAGTCGTCTCTACAATTTCTCTAAATGATGGTGGGATTGCTGCTAGCCAGTGTCGCAGAATCACCAGCCTAGTGCTGAGAAGGATGTGCGCGACTACAGTTCTTATTTGTGGCACTATTTGTTCTATTCCTAATGATAATACTGCTAGTGCTGCGTTAGGCGCAATGTGTGACCCTGCCAACCTAGAAATGAGATTGAACACTTCGGACCAAAGTGGGTTCAGGGCATGGCAATTCCACAGAATATGGTGCAGAGTACCCGTCTCTCCGCATTTCCTCCAACAAAGAGAGGAGGTAGAAGCATTAAATTTGGACATTCTGTATGGTGTAAGGTACCACCTGAGTAAAATTTTATGGGTTACTTCCCAGAGATTGGAGCTTGTGAAATTATATACTAGGGCTTTTTGCCATTGGAGTTCTGAGTACTCTGCACCTAGTTCCCGTTCCCATGCAACTATATTAGTGGATTTTTCAAATAAGGCTTTAGACTGTAAGAGACAGTAGAACAGTGAGATGCCTTTAATAGTGGTGCAACTGTTCGTTAGGTATAACAATGCTCGCCATGGCAGCAACGTTTCAAATTTGGACAATGTTTGAATAAAGTGAACTATTTGCATGTATCTATATTGGTCCCTGTCCTCAAGATTATATTCTATTTGCAATGCTCTAAATGTTTTTGGGGCCGGGCCTACCAGTATATCTTGTACAGTTTTGATGCCTTTGGCCTCCCAATGTGTGACAGACAAGTCTGGGATTATCAGTGAGAAGCAAGAGATATTAAGAGGTAAGGGTTTTAAAAGTTGATCTGGGATGTCTAGAGATGTGAACATTTTCCACTTTTGAAGTGTGGCCTTCATAGTTAGAGATATGTGTGGGTATGCCTGGGGTATAATGTGGCATGTTAGGAGTATATCAGCCAATTTGTGCCCCAAGGTTTGGGCTGCTTCTAGGTCCAACCATTTAGGGCCTTGGCGCTGGTTAAACCAAGCTCTGGTTTGAGAAAGGATAGTAGCCGAGTGATAATCTTGTAATAGGACATGGCCTATACCTCCTGCACTTCTAGTTTTAATTAATTTTTTGAAAGCGCACCTAGCTCTTCTACCCCGCCACAGGAATTTGTTCAGTATAGACTGAGCCTTGGTAAAAAAGGAATTAGGGATCGGGATTGGTAGTGATCGGAAGAGGTATACCAGTTGTGGTAAGACTAACATTTTAAATGACACTAGCCGTCCCGTCCAGGACAGCTCAACCTTGCCCAGTTCCTGTAACTTGTTGGTCAGAATATTGAGGAAGGGAGTAAAGTTAGCTGTAACTAGGTCTTCTGTAGATGCCGTGAGGGTAATCCCTAGGTATTTTATCCCATCTTGCTTCCATATGGGAACCGTGCGCTAAGTCGCGTTTGGACAGATAGATCAATACCCAATCCCATTATATACGATTTACTTTCATTGACCTTATAGTAAGACAACTGGTTAAACATAGCTAAAGCCGAGTGCACAGAAGCCAGGGAAGTCTCCACATCTGTGAGAATCATTATAATGTCGTCAGCGAATAGGCTAATCGTGTGTGTAGAGTTGGGCATGGAGAAACCTTTAATGTTGGGGTGAGATCGAATATAGATGGCCAGGGGTTCCATTAAAAGATTAAATATTAAAGGGGATAGTGGGCACCCCTGTCTGGTGCCGTTAGATATGGTGAACGGCTTGGAGAGCACCCCTGAGGTATAGACCTGAGCCGAGGGGTTAGAGTATAAGGCTAATATTGCTTGCAGTATATTACCTGAGAAGCCAAAACTTTGTAATACTTGGGTGAGGTACATCCAGTGAATACGATCAAAGGCCTTCTCTGCGTCCAATGCCAACAGCAGAGAAGGCCTTTTGTGCAGTTTAGCTAGATGAATAATGTTAATTAGTCTACGCGTGGCATCGGACGTTTGGCGACCCTTAGTGAAGCCCGTCTGATCAGGGTTAATGATAAGGGGAAGTATGTCTATTAACTTGTATGCAACAATTTTAGCATAAACCTTTAAGTCGATGTTGAGAAGTGATATGGGCCTAAAGTTTGGAGGGGAATCAGGCTCCTTCCCTGGCTTCGGCAAGGCCACAATAACAGCACCCAACATTTCAGGCGGGAATGAGGCCGAGGCGGCGGCAGCGGCAAAGATTTGTTCCATATATGGTGTCAGTAAATGTTTGAAGGATTTATAATAGTCACCAGAAAATCCATCCGGCCCTGGAGACTTGTTAATTGGGAGTGAGTCTATCGCCCTATGTATCTCTGCCATGCTGAACGGCTGATTGAGGGTCAATAGTTGCTCCTGTGAGATGTTAGGAATGTCTAATTTTCCAAGAAACACGTTTATCGCTTGAACATTTGGTTGGGTAGTGTTCGGATCATCTTTCAAATTGTAAAGAGAGCCATAGTAATGGCTAAAGGCGTCCGCCATTTCTTGGGGATGATACAATTTATTTTTGGTAACGGGGTGTATAATATACGGAATCTGAGTTTTTTGTCTCATGCCCTTTACCCTTTGAGCTAGATTCTTACCAGCTTTGTTACCTGTAGCGTAGTATGTCATCTTAAGTTTTTTTGATGTTTTTTCAAAGTTCTCTAAAAGAAGGAGCCGCAACTCACATCTCAGCTGGGTAATTTGACTTAAAATTTTGGGAGAAGATTTTTGCTTATTACTAGTCTCTAATAGGAAGATTTTGTCAGTGATTTATTTTATTTGCCTGTGCCGCTGCCTCTTGACCCTCGCTCCCTGTTGTATGAAAATGCCACGAATAAAAGCTTTGTGGGCATTCCACAGTACAAATTTATCTTGCACAGAGGATTCGTTATTCTTAAAAAATTCAGTTAGCTGGTTTTCAATGACTGACTTATAGTCCGCTTGCTGTAAGCGAAAGGAGTTCAATCTCCATAATGGAGGTGCGGTGTTGGGTGTCCCGTCCACCAGAGACAGGGTAGTAGAAGCGTGGTCAGACCACGTAATGGCATTAATGTTCGTAGCGGATGCATTGGCTAATGTTTGTTGGTCGACAAGAAAAAGGTCAATGCGGGAATAAGTCCTGTGAGGTGATGAAAAGAATATGAAGTCTTTTTCTCCCGCATGTAAGCATCTCCAGGCGTTAAACAGATCGTGCTTGTGAATTGAGGGTAGTAAGGACGGGCTATAGCGTTTGGCGCCGGAGGTAGAGTCCATCACAGGATCTGGGGTGGCGTTGAAATCCCCGCATAATAGTAATCTTCCCTTGTGGTGTTTCCTAACCTTTTTCATCAGCTTATTAAAAAAATGAATCTGGCGTTGGTTTGGTGAATAGACATTTACTATGGTATACGTGATTGAGTTAAGTTCACAAACCAGGATAAGATACCGGCCATTTTCATCTTTAATTTCCTCAAGTAGGGTGAAAGTTACAGAGTCACGTATTGCTATGAGGACTCCTTTAGTTTTATTGCGGGCATTTGCGGTAAAAAGATGTGGAAAGTTCCTGTGCGAACATTTGGGTGGTGTTGAAGCAGAGAAATGTGTCTCTTGAGCGCAAAGTATGTCAGCTTTGTTAGAGAGGGATTCTGACCATAAGGAACGCCTTTTAGCAGGATGATTCAGTCCTTTAGAGTTTATAGAAATTATCTTTATCCCCATACTTGCAGGAGTGTGAAGATTATGTTACATTGCTGCTTTACATTCATTGTTGGTGCAATGTCTCCCTCATGTGGTTGGATTTGTTATAGCGGTGGGAAACTGAAAATGATGGTGCATAAAGTCAAAAAGTACTTACTATTTGGTGATGCGCAGAGAGTTTGTCTATTTTGGACTTCGGAACAAGTTGAGTGGCATTTCGGCATTGAGGGTCCAGCAGTAATTACTTGAACTCTGTCTTGTAAATCTTTCAACAGTGAAAACAAGAAAACTGAGAGAAAAAAGAAAAACATAGAAAAATATAACCAAGCAACTGACAGGTCAGCATAAAACTGTAAATTTTGATACTGTGCAGGTATTTGTTCACCTTTACGCATAGTCACCATCAGCAATTCCTTTGCATGAAAGAAATGCATGCGCAGTATTACGTCTCTAGGGACCTGCTCTGGCAAAAAAGACGGCTTAGGTAAGCGGTGAATTCTGTCAATCGTTAGCTCGAGACCAGATAGATTAGGGGTGAGCAGTTTAAACAGTGATGTAGCATAATCACGCAGGTCAGCTGGCTGGATTGACTCAGGGATTCCCCTTATCTTCATATTGTTCCTCCTATTCCTGTCTTCAAAATCTGCCAGCTTAGCTTTCACCCATTCCGTGTCCCCTTCTCTCTCCTCATGTGAGTCTACTAGATCATTGATAGTTTCAGCAAAGTCTCCCATTTTTTGCTCTATATGATCAACCCTCGATTCCACTGCTTGTATGTCAGTGTGGAACCTGTGCATGCACTGTGCCATATCAGATTGTAGTGAGCTCCTTAGTGATAGCAGCATATCTTTCAGTACAGTGTCATTTACAGGCTGGTGCATGGTTGGGAACGATTCTATTGAATCAGGGAGATCATGTGTCTCATCTCCAGAGTCTGTGGCATGGCTGGCCTGGGGACTGTATCCCTCTCCATCCAGCCTGAGTTTTGCTTTAGCTGGGCTGCCAGAGATAGGGGAGGGAGAGTGCTGCTGTGAGCTTGCAGGGGAGCTGTTATTTGTGTGTTTCTTGCCTTTATCAGGCAAGTTGTTGGCCGTTTTGTCTGCAGGTGTGGATGATGGCCGGGGGCCATCTTGCCTACCTTCATGTGGCTTATGAGGATAAAAGTCCGTCAGACGCTGCGGTTTGCGGGGCTCCTTTCTTTTCCTGGACATGCTGCAGGAGTAATCCAGGTAATCCGGAGGTAGATCGCCTTGTGGGGATGATGTTTTGGGGTCCCGATGGGATGATTCGTGCTGCTATTCCCTGGTTATCACAGGAGCTCCGGTTCTATGCTGCCATTCAGCTTGCACGCAGGCCACGCCCCCCCACTTTTTAAAATTTTAATGCACTAAAACACACTATATTGCCCAAATGTTTGATGAAATAAAAAAGATGATCTTAGGCCGAGTACATAGATACCAAACACGACATGCTTTAAAATTTCGCACAAACGCGCATTGGCGACAAACTACATACATTTTTAAAAGCCTTTAAAAGCATTTACAGGTTACCCCGTTAGATTTACAGAGGAGGTCTACTGCTAAAATTACTGCCCTCGATCTGACCTTCGCGGTGATACCTCACATGCATGGTGCAATTGCTGTTTACATATGACACCAGACCGACGCTTGCGTTCGCCATTGGGCAAGAGCAGGGCAGGACAGGGGTGCTTTTTTTTTTTTTTTTTTTTTTATTAATTTTGCTTTTTTATTTTATTTTTAAATTGTTCCTCCCATATTTTTTTTTATCATTTTTATTGTTATCTCAGGGAATGTAAATATCCCCTATGATAGCAATAGGTAGTGACAGGTACTCTTTTTTTGAAAAAACTGGGGTCTAGACCCTAGATCTTTCCTCTGCCCTCAAAGCATCTGACCACACCAAGATCGGTGTGATAAAATGCTTTCCCAATTTCCCAATGGCGCTTTTTATATCCGGGGGGGGCATTCCCTCCCACTGCTTGTAAATACAGTCCAGAGGCTAATTAGCCACTAGGATTGCTTTTACATGAAAGCCGGCCGCTGGCTGAAAAGAGTGATACCAAGATGATACCTAAACCCGCAGGCATCATTCTGGTATAAACATTCAAAGTCCAGCAACATACCAGTACGTTGCTGGTCCTTGTTGGACATGTATTGTAATCTTTTTTTTCATGCAGCCTGTTGGCTGAACGAAAAAAAAAGATTGATCGGTGGGTATGCCCACCATTAGAATACCGCCCTTCATCCACCCACTTCTAATGATGGGCATACATGCACCATTTATATATGCCGAAGCATGGGGGCATCTTCTCGCAAAAGTTATGCCGCGTACACATGGTCAGACTTTTCCACAGGCAAGCCTCCGTCGGAATTTCGACCGTATGTACGCGGCATTAGGAGCAAAATCGCTCCTCCGCTCCTGCTGCCCCAATGCTTCGGCATATATGCTTTTTTTTTTTAACTGTGGTGGTGAAATCACCTCCTACAGCACTAGAGTCGCAGGGATCAGTCCTGTCTCTGCGAACGCTGCAGTTATGTGTGTTGTGTTTTACAAGTGACAGTGATCGATCGATACTGCACTTGGGTGGCCTGGGCTGGACGGAGGGGCAAAACGCAGGTGCTAGCAGGTATCTGGGCTGATCCCGCTAACACTGCGTTTTTGGGAACCCTAAACTGCTGGGGACGCTAGTATAGATCTGATCAGATCAGATATTGAGCTGATCAGATACTATACCACTAAGGGGGGTGTATGCTTCACGCGTGGGTGTTAGCGCTACTGGCACTAACCTGACGCTGCCTGGGGTGTGACGCAGACCCTCTCTGACGCTAAAACCTAATTGATATCACCCGCCGGGCGATCAGGGGGTTAAACTTTTATTGGGTTATATACGGCGGGTGCCCTGACACTATAAAAAGCAAACTAACTAACCAGCGTCACCCGTAACACTTATATGAGGATCACTGGTGAAAGGGTTAACTAGGGGCAATTAGGGGGTTAAAACCTTTATTAGGTAATATATGGGGGTACCTGACGCTATATAAAAACCTGACGGCGAACCTAAAAAAAAATTACTGGCTACCTATCGGCATCACCGACACTAAGACAACGATCATAAAAACGATCGCTTAGCGACAGTGGTGATAGGGGGTGAAAGGGTTACCTGGGGGGCGATCAGGGGGTTAAACCTTTATTAGATAATATATGGGGGTACCTGACGCTATAAAAACCTGCGGCGAACCTAAAAAAAATTACTGGCTACCGATCAGCATCACCGACGCTAAGACATCGATCAGAAAAATGATCGCATAGTGACGGCGGTGCTAGGGGGTGAAAGGGTTACCTGGGGGGTGATCAAGGGGGTTAAACCTTTATTAGGTAATATATGGGGGTACCCGACGCTATAAAAACCTGCGGCGAACCTAAAAAAAATTACTGGCTACCGATCAGCATCGCCGACGCTAAGACATCGATCAGAAAAATTATCGCTTAGTGACAGTGGTGATAGGGGGTGAAAGGGTTACCTGGGGGGCGATCAAGGGGGTTAAACCTTTATTAGGTAATATATGGGGGTACCCGACGCTATAAAAACCTGCGGCGAACCTAAAAAAAATTACTGGCTACCGATCAGCATCACCGACACTAAGACATCGATCAGAAAAATGATCGCATAGCGACGGCGGTGCTAGGGGGTGAAAGGGTTATCTGGGGGGTGATCAAGGGGGTTAAACCTTTATTAGGTAATATATGGGGGTACCCGACGCTATAAAAACCTGCGGCGAACCTAAAAAAAATTACTGGCTACCGATTAGCATCGCCGACGCTAAGACATCGATCAGAAAAATTATCGCTTAGTGACAGTGGTGATAGGGGGTGAAAGGGTTACCCTGGGGGGTGATCAAGGGGGTTAAACCTTTATTAGGTAATATATGGGGGTACCCGACGCTATAAAAACCTGTGGCGAACCTAAAAAAAATTACTGGCTACCGATCATCATCACCGACGCTAAGACATCGATCAGAAAAATGATTGCTTAGCGACGGCGGTGCTAGGGGGTGAAAGGGTTATCTGGGGGGTGATCAGGGGGTTAAACCTTTATTAGGGGGGGTTAGGGGGCTACACTGGACCTAAAACTAAATGTAGTGAGACTTTTACAGTCACAAATGTCACTGATTGCAGTGATCACTAAATAAATGGTCACTGCAATCAGTGACACTGTGACTGGGGGCTGGGGGGTGATCTGGGGGTGTCTGGGGGGGCCTGGGGGGGGGCGATTTATGTCCCTATGTGTCCTGGTGTCAGTGTAGTGTTGTGTGCACTAACCTGCATCTTCTCCTGTACGGCGCTCGGTATATGTGAGCGTCGCAGGAGAGATGACATCACTTCCTCCTGCCTGGCAGGCAGGGGAAGCTCTCTCATTCGCCGGGAGCGATCGAGAGGGGGTGGCCGGAATCGAACGGCCGTCCCCTCATGCCGGATCGCTCCCGAAGGTAAAACGACCACCCACTGTAAAGAAGGGGGGTCCGATCGGACCCCCCAACTATACAAAGGCAATCACGTATATGTACGTGATTCTGCCTGTCGGTGCCATTCTGCCGACGTATATTTACAGTGGGCAGTCGTTAAGTGGTTAAAGGCACTTCTCCTTGTTTTTTTTTGGTGTTTTCCAAATTGGTGACATTGATATATGTCCCTTAGGGTGGGACCTGGGCCCCCATTTTAAGGCCAATAACTTTACTAGAAGATAAGCCAGCCAAGTGGGGACTAGCAAAATTAACAAGTCAGTTCCCATAGACTGCAATGGTATTTGTTGGTGGGGGGGAGGGGTGATTGTCCCATCTCTAACTTTGTAGCATGCTGGATGATGTGCTTAATTTTGGACGGGGGGAGGGGGGGTTATTTTTTGCTAGCTGCATTGGTGTTGTTCTGCACATGCCCAGCCAGTTATTTTTTTTTGCCGTGCTTTTTGTGTGTGAACAGCGCCTGGATATTTATGGGCATGCTCACTCAGAGAGTGTTTTTATGGGTAAGAAATTGAAGGACAACTTAACAGGTGTGCCCACTTTGAATTTCAGTCTCTACATTGAGAGAACTTGCATTCTGGGTGTTTCATGGACTGTGCATGTGTTTTCAATTGCCTCATTAGCACACAAACATATGTTATATAAAGCTCACAGAGCATTTGGTCGATTGCCTTAAGAAGAGGCAAGTGTGTGTGGGGGTAAAATGTACATGTTGGTGGCCTTATCGCGTTTGTAACGCATGTATTTTATTTGTTATGTCTTTGCAAAACAAGTGATTGGTTAACTTATGTGGATTGTATTTTTTTGGTGTGGGGGAGATATGTTCCCCTGAAATAATTCTGATGTTGTTAATGTGTGTTGTTTGTTCACTTTGATTTAATTGTCTGCTGCATTTTTTTGGCCAAAAATTGCTCAAGATGTTGTGAGTCTGTAACTGTTTCAAATTGACCATGTTTTTTATTTTGCCTTCCCTTTTGTTTTGTTGAACAATAAAATTAGATGTAAAGTTTTGATGTTTGTTTTGTGTTCTTTGCAACAAATGTGACAGCTGATTGGCATGTCAAAACAAAACTGGTGCGATTTGTCTACCCTGGTGCCTTCATGGTAGTCTATGCATGTATTGTATTGTGCGCTGCCATGGAGCGTCACCAGGAAATGAAATACAGAGCGGTAAGTATTCAATTTTCCTTTTTTACTGCAGTGGTTCTCGGCCTCAGTCCTCAAGTACCCCCAACAGGATATGTTTTGTGAATTTTTCTTATCGAGAATTGCTGTCCAAAAATCAAAACCATTGACTGTGATTTAAAGCACATGTGCAAGATGAAGGAAAACCTGCAAACATGGCCTGTTGGGGGTACTTGAGAAGCACTGATTTAGAGCACTGCACTTAAAAATGGCTCAAGGCTATACAATTCTAATTGTGGGCATTTTGAGGGAAACAAAGTAAGTGTTAGAAACCCTGCGTGTGTTTTTTTTTTTTTTTTTATATATATTTTTTTGTAGTTTGGCCTTTGTCTCCTTTTCTTAACATTGGCTTCACTTCCTGTCACACAGCTAAACAGGAAGTGAAGGTAAAACCCTACCAATGGCTTTTCTTGGGGATACACAGATCAATCTAACTAGTGTCCCCATTAAGCAAATTGCACTCTAGCACTTTGTTGTGTACGACCCCAAATCATTGGGTAGTTTGGGGTTTAGTAAAGGCAAATCCACTCTGCAGTAAAAGTGTAGCTGCTGAAAATCTGAGGGAAAGTACTGGTGATTGTAACATCCAATCATGTAAAAGCAAAGATGTTTTTTTTTTTTGGCTTGCATGTCCCCCTCAGATATAGAGCAAGTGCACTTGTAGTGCAAAGTAGATTTGCCTTTAGTAAATAAACCCCACAGTCCAAACTACCTAATAATAATTTGTGGTGTACCCCGCAATGTGCGTAATGGGGAAAGTATTTAGACTGACCTGTGTGTCCCCAAGGAAAGACATTGTTAGGGATTTTCCCTCACTTCCTGTGTGGCTATGTGACAGGAAGTGAATTATTTGGAAGGATAAAGTGGCCAAATTATTTAGTTCAACTTAGGAATGAGTCTTTGAAAAGTTAAATTGTGATGCATGTCACTGGCCCATTTAGACCCTCTTTAATCACTTGAGATCAGCGCTATAACTGATGGACGGCCACAGCATGGTCCTCAATTGCCGGGAGTCCGTCAATAAACGTCCTCCCCTTTGCGCGCGCTGTGGTCACAGAGTCACTGTGACTCGGGTGATGACAGATCCGAGTAAGGGGCCGATCCCTGCCCTTTACCATGTGATCAGCTGTCAGCAAATGACGGCTGATCACGTGATGTAAACAAAAGCTGGGTAATGGTTATTGTTTTCTCCTTGTGCTGACAGCGTGAGCATAAAAAAAAGGAAATCACCGGCTTATGTGCAAGGGACATGGGGCCCGAAGAGGAAGAGGCAATTCTGCATCATCTGTGACAATTAGTAGCCCCTGCCAGTGCCACCTATCAATGCCCACCACTGGTGCCAATCAGTGGCACCTATCAGTGCCCATCACTGCCAACTATCATTGCCACCTAGCAGTGCCACTTCTCACTGCTCTCAGTGCCCACCCTTGCAACCTTATCGGTGCCCATCAGTGCAGTCTCATCAGTGTACATCAATGAAGAAGAAAAATTACCTTTTTTAAAAATATTAACCAGTTTCCTACCGCCCACCGTCAAATTACATCCTTGGCTTTGTGCGGTGACATCTGCATGATGCCTGCAGTTGCAGGTATCATTCAGATATCATTCTTTTCAGCCGGCGATTCTGTGCACAATAAAAACAATCATACTGGCAGTTCCGCCGCTTGATCGTTCTTATAGGCGGGGGGAGGGGACGTTTCCCCCCCCCCCTCTTGCCGCCATCCAGTGCTTCTCCGGGCTCTCCTGTGCCATCTGGGGCTCGGAGAACGATTTGGAGATGACTGGTGACCAGATGGTCATCAGTCATCTCTATGACCGTCGGAGGCGCGGGCACGACGTTATGACATCATGCCGTGTTCCCGTATATTAACCAAGCCGTGATCTCGGCTGTCAGCATGAGATTGGTGATTTTTTTGGAACAATATCATGCTTTCCAGCCTGGAGGAGAGATGCGGGGTCTTATTGACCCTGCATCTCTCCATAAAGAGGACCTGTCACACACATTCCTATTACAAGGGATGTTTACATTCCTTGTAATAGGAATAAAAGAGATCCCAAAAAATAAAAAAATAAAAAAAGAGTAAGAAATACAAAAAAGTCAAAAAACAAAAATAAGAAAAAACGCCCATGTCCCCGGTAGCTCGCGCTCAGAAGCGAACACACACGTAAGTCCCGCCCACATATATAAACGCCGTTCAAACCACACATGTGAGTTATTGCTGCGTGCGTTAGAACGAGTGCAACAATTCTAGCACTAGACCTCCTCTGTAATGCCAAAATGGTAGCGTGTAAAAATTTTAAAGCATCGCCTAGGGAGATTTTTAATTACTGAAGTTTGGTGTCATGCCATGTGTGTGCGCAATTTTAAAGCGTGACGTGTTAGGTATCTTTTTACTCAGCATAACAACATCTTTCACATTATACCAAAAAATTGGCCGTAACTTTACTGTTTTGTAATATTTTTAGCAAACAAAAGGCGTTTGAAAATTTATTGCACAAATACCGAGCAAGATAAAAATTTGCAATGACCGCCATCTTATTCCCCAGGGTGTCTGCTCCAAAAAAAATATATAATGTTTGGTGTTTTGAAGTAATTTTATAGCCATAAATTTATGATTTTTACATGAAGGAGAGAAGTGCCAGAATAGGCCCAGTGCTGAAGTGGGTAAAATATCCTTTTTTTTTTTTTTTTAAACTCGGTCTTTTGTATTTATAGAAAAAAACTAAAACTAAAACACAAAGGTGATCAAATAGCACCAGAAGCAAGCTCTATTTGTGTGCCAACAAATAAAAAATTTTCATTGGGTTACAGTGTTGTATGAGCGCGCAATTGTCATTAAAAGTGCATCAGCGCTGAAATGTGAAACTTGGTCTGGGCAGTGCGCAAGTGGTTAATATAAGGCTACATGCACACGGACGTTTTTCCAACCGCTTGTTTGAGCGTTTTTTGCAGCTTAAAAACATCTCTCCATGTTAGCCTATGGCCTCATGGCCACCATGGCGTTTTGGAGCTGTAAATGGCATAGGCGTTTTTAGGCCCCATGTAGACGGAACGCTGGTGCAAAGTGTTCTGAACTAAGGTTGAAAGTGGCGTTTAGAAAGGCGCGCTTTGTGGCGTTTGCATGCCGTGTTTTACCACATTTGCATGTATATGATAAGGAGCCGCCCTAAGCTCAAAAAACAGTATTATTTACGATTTGAGCTATTTAGTGAGACCAGAGTGATATGAGCAGCTGAGAGCAGCAGTGTAGTTGTATTGAGGCTGGGTTCACACTGGGGCGACAAACGCTCCGACATTGGGAGCTCATGTCGCATGACGTGTGAAAATCAATGTTTCCCTATGGGAGCCGTCTTAACTGGTCCGACACACGTCGGTCCGACTTTGAGAATGCTCCCTGTACTACTTTGGTCCGACTTTGATCCGACTTCTGCCCATTGACTATCATTGAAGTCGGATCAAAGTCGGACCGCAGTCTTGCATGATCCGACTTTGGCATGCGACTTGTGCTGTGCTGCTCTTGAGGGGGAACTCCAGGCCAAATTTTAAAGAAAAAAACGGCATGGGTTCCCCCTCCAGGAGCATACCAGGCCCTTGGGTCTGGTCTGGATTTGAAGGGGAACCCCTACGCCGGAAAAACGGCGTGGGGGTCCCCCCAAAATCCAAACCAGACCCTTATCCGAGCACACAACCTGGCAGGCCGCAGGGGAAGAGGGGGGGACGAGAGAGCGCCCCCCCCCCTCCTGAACCGTACCAGGCCGCATGCCCTCAACATGGGGGGGTTTGGTGCTCTGGGGCAGGGGGGCGACCTGCGGCCCCCCCACCCCAGAGCACCCTGCCCCCATGTTGATGAGGACAGGGCCTCTTCCCGACAACCCTGGCCGTTGGTTGTCGGGGTCTGCGGGCGGGGGGCTTATCGGAATCTGGGAGCCCCCTTCAATAAAGGGGCCCCCGGATCCCGGCCCCCCCACCCTATGTGAATGAGTATGGGGTACATCGTACCCCTACCCATTCACCTGGTGGAAAAAAATTGCAATAAAAAAACACACAGCTTTTTAAAGTATTTTATTGCACAGCTCGGGGGTCTTCTTCCGACTTCGGGGGTCTCCGGTGTCGTCGCCGCGCTCTCCGGTTCTTTCTTCTGCCGGGCCACCGCTAACTTCTTTAGCTCTTTTGCTAGCGGGGCCGGTCTTCTCCGTCGCCTTCTTCTTCTCCCGCTCTCCGGTTCTTCTCCCGCTTCTTTCTTCTGCCGGCCCCTCCACTAACTTCTTTAGCTCTTTTGCTAGTGGAGGGGCCGGTCTTCTCCGCCGCCTTCTTCTTCTCCCGCTATCCGGTTCTTCTCCCGGTTCTTCTCCCGCTTCTTTCTTCTGCCGGCCCCTCCACTAACTTCTTTAGCTCTTTTGCTAGTGGAGGGGCCGGTCTTCTCCGCCGCCTTCTTCTTCTCCCGCTATCCGGTTCTTCTCCCGATTCTTCTCCCACTTCTTTCTTCCGCCGGCCCCTCCACTTACTTCTTTAGCTCTTTTGCTAGTGGAGGGGCCGGTCTTCTCCGTCGCCTTCTTCTTCTCCCACTATCCGGTTCTTCTCCCGGTTCTTCTCCCGCTTATTTCTTCTGCCGGCCCCTCCACTAACTTCTTTAGCTCTTTTGCTAGTGGAGGGCCCCGTGGGGGGGGTGCGCCCCGAGCCCACCCTTTTTTTAAGCCGATTATAGCCCCAGGCTCTTTGCACCCCCGCCCACCCCGCCATAGGAATCCATTTGTCCGGCGTCCTAAAAGTAGCCGGGCGCATGGATAGGGAGGCGGTGGCAGGGATAGGGGGGAGGCGCCCATGCGCCCTCAATGCACGGGCCGCCACTGGCTGCACCAAAGATGTTGATGCTTGCAAAAGATTCATATCGAGCACTCTCAATGGCGTCCCTAGGGGGGCCAAAGGGGGCCCTGACCCCCCCAACATTATGCTGTGCCCCACCATGTCCCCCCCAAAAAAAAATTATTATTATCTTTTTTTTGCATTTTTTGTATTTTGCTCAGGCCGCTGCTGGAGTAACACAGTCTCTCCTGAGAGGGACAGCGTCCCCAGTCAGCTCCTGTGGGGGATTCCTCCCCCCTCCCTCTGCTCGCTGACACTGCATAATGCGAGCGTTCACACAACCACAGCCGCCCGATCTGCTCCTTCCCCTGCATCCTCATTGGCACAGAGAAGAGCAAGTTGCAGGAAGGACTCAACAAGCACCGTGGGTGGGGGGGGGAGGGGGGCCCAAGCCTTCATCTCAGTTACTGAAAAAACAGACTGATTTCTCCCGTCCTTAGGACAGGAGAACCAGCCTGTAAATTCCGAGAGTGGTGACTGCAAGCTGAGCCGAGTGTCAGTCTATGACACTCTTTCACAGCCCAGCGAGTCCAGCCACCCCCCCTCACTCTCCTCACATACGAGCAGGGAGGAATACAGCTCCTCCTCCTCCTTCTAGTCCCGCCCACACTATCCCGGCGTGCTGTATCTGAAGAGAGGGGATGTGTGGGCAGGAAATATGAAAATCAGCAGCATTCCTGGCTGTGTGTGAATGATGCCTGAGATTCTAGCCTGGACCGTGGGTAAGTGTGTGTACTGCAGACTGCAGTACACTGTAATCACTGAACTGCATTATCTCCATCCCTTCTCTCCCGCATCTGTCTCCCTCCCCCTCTCCTGTTCTTTCAAGACATTCACAATTTACTTTCACTTTCAGTTAGGCAGGTAATATATGGTGCAAATTTCTTTCCTGCATCCACAGATTGCAGGAATGAAACTTGCATGATTCCCCCATCAACACAGACAGTGCTGACAGGGGATTATCCCTCCTGCCCAGCAATTGTATTCTCCAGACAAACAGTGATTATCACTAGTGGCTATAGCAACCACTAGTGATAATCATAAGAGAATCTGCTCATTAATGGTTCAAATCTCAGCTAGTTCCTGCTGAACCAGCTGAGATTTAAACTGTCTATGGCTGGTCTTAGCTCTTAATGCCGCGTACACACGATCGTTTTTAATGTCATTTTCAAAAACGACGTTTTTCTCAACGTGATTTTTCTTGTTTCCTCTCAAGCCTGTCTTGCATACACACGTTCATTAAAAAAAACGCTTGAGCAAAGCGCAGTGACGTACAACACATACGACGGCACTGTAAAGGGGAAGTTCCATTCGAATGGCGCCACCCTTCATGTTAGTAAAGTTTGTTGAGCGACGATTCGCGCTTTTCAGCCTTGTGCTTTTCAGTCCGTTACAGCGTGACGAATGTGCTATCTCCATTACGAACGCTAGTTTTACCAGAACGAGCGCTCCCGTCTCATACTTGATTCTGAGCATGCGCGTTTTTTTCCCCTCTTAAAAGCATACACTCTACCGTTTTTCACGTCGTTAAAAAAACGACGTGAAAAACGATGTGAAAAAATGGAGCAGGTTCTCATTTTTTAGCCCATTTTTCACGTCGTTAAAAATCCTCTGGAGCCTACACACGATCGTTTTTAAAGTGGTTGTAAACCCACTTTTTCAACTTGCACCTACAGGTAAGCCTAGATTAAGGCTTACCTGTAGGTGCAAGAAATATCTCCTAAACCTACACGGTTTAGGAGACATTTACTAAAAATGACAGGCGCCGCTGTCTACGGCGCATGCGCGCCTAGACAACGGCGCATTCATGGGGTTAATCCCATTCACAAAATTGGCTACTTCCCAGCAATCGCTGGGCGTAGCCGATTGTGACGGCTCTCGCGCGCATGCGCAGAGTGACGTCTCCGCCGCTCCGGCCAATCACAGCGCCGCAGCGGCGCTGTGATTGGCTGGTGTGGCGATACCCGGAAGTAACCTTCCGGCTATCGCCGCAGCGATGGATGCGGCTGAAGAGGGAGACGAGGACGGCTTCGGGGGCCCCGATCTAAGGTAAGTGATGCATAATGAGCTATTATGCTAGTCATATTAGCTCATTATGCCTTTCTCTTACAGGTGGTTATGGAAAAAAAAAAATATAGGGTTTACAACCACTTTAACCACTTAAGCCCCGGACCATTTGGTAGCTAGAGGACCAGAGGTGAATTCAGAATTTTGCACTGCGCTGCTTTAACTGTAAATTGTGCGGACATGCAATGTTGTACCCAAACGAAATTTGCGTCCTTTTCTTCCCACAAATAGAGCTTTCTTTTAATGGTATTTGATTGCCTCTGCGATTTTTATTTTTTGCGATATAAACGGAAAAAGACCGAAAATTTTGAAAAAAAATGATATTTTCTACTTTTTGTTATAAGAAAAATCGAATAAACTCAATTGTAGTCATACATTTAGGCCAAAATGTATTCAGCCACATGTTTTTAGTAAAAAAAATGTCAATAAGCGTATATTTATTGGTTTGCGCAAAAGTTATAGAGTTTACAAACTAGGGTACATTTTCTGAAATTTACACAGCTTTAAATTTATGACTGCCTATCTCATTTCTTGAGGTGCTAAAATGACAGGGCAGTACAAAACCCCCCCAAATGACCCCATTTTGGAAAGTAGACACCCCAAGGAAATTGCTGAGAGGCATGTTGAGCCCATTGAATTTTTTATTTTTTTGTCCCAAGTGATTGAATAATGACTAAAAAAAAAAAAATACAAAAAGTTGTCACTAAATGATATATTGCTCACACAACATGCCATGGTTATATGTGGAATTACACCCCAAAATACATTTTTCTGCTTCTCCTGAGTACGGGGATACCACATGTGTGGGACTTTTTAGGAGCCTAGCCGCGTACGGGACCCCGAAAACCAAGCACCGCCTTCAGGATTTCTAGGCACAAATTTTTGATTTCACTCCTCACTACCTATCACAGTTTCGAAGGCCATAAAATGCCAAAATCGCACAAAACCCCCCCAAATGACCCCATTTTGGAATATAGACACCCCAAGCTATTTGCTGAGAGGAATGGCGAGTATTTTACAGCTCTCATTTGTTTTTGAAAATGAAGAAAGAAAATATATATATATATATTTTTTTTTTTTCAATTTTCAAAACTTTGTGACAAAAAGCGAGATCTGCAAAATACTCACAATACCTCTCAGCAAATAGCTTGGGGTGTCTACTTTCCAAAATGGGGTCATTTGGGGGGGTTTTGTGCTATCTGGGCATTCCATGGCCTCCGAAACTGTGATAGGCAGTGAGAAGTGAAATCAAAAATTTACACCCTTAGAAAGCCTGAAGGCGGTGCTTGGTTTTTGGGGTCCCGTACATGGCTAGGCTCCCAAAAAGTCTCACACATGTGGTATCCCCGTACTCAGGAGAAGCAACAGAATGTATTTTGGGGTGTAATTCCACATATGCCCATGGCATGTTTGAGCAATATATCATTTAGTGACAACTTTGTGCAAAAAAAAAAAAAAAAATTGTCGTTTTTCCGCAACTTGTGTCAACATATAAAATATTCCATGGACTCGACATGCCTCTCAGTATATAGCTTGGGGTGTCTACTTTCCAAAATGGGGTCATTTGGGGGGGTTTTGAACTGTTCTGGCATTTTATACACAACATTAGGAAGCTTACATCCACTCTTCTAACCACTTGAAGACAAAGCCCTTTTTGACACTTTTTGTTTACATGAAAACATTTTTTTTTTGCAAGAAAATTATGTTGAACCCCCAAACATTATATATATATTTTTAAAGCAAAGGCCCTACAGATTAAAATGGTGGGTGTTGCATTTTTTTTTCTACACAGTATTTGCGCAGCGATTTTTCAAACACATTTTTTGGGTTAAAAAATACACTTTTTTTAATTTTAATGCACTAAAACACACTATATTGCCCAAATGTTTGATGAAATAAAAAAGATGATCTTAGGCCGAGTACATAGATACCAAACACGACATGCTTTAAAATTTCGCACAAACGCGCATTGGCGATAAACTACATACATTTTTAAAAGCCTTTAAAAGCCTTTACAGGTTACCCCAGTAGATTTACAGAGGAGGTCTGCTGCTAAAATGATTGCCCTCGATCTGACCTTCGCGGTGATACCTCACATGCATGGTGCAATTGCTGTTTACATATGACGCCAGACTGACGCTTGCGTTCGCCATTGGGCAAGAGCAGGGCAGGACAGGGGTGCTTTTTTTTTTTTTTT
Source organism: Rana muscosa (assembly GCA_029206835.1). Classification (NCBI taxonomy): domain Eukaryota; kingdom Metazoa; phylum Chordata; class Amphibia; order Anura; family Ranidae; genus Rana; species Rana muscosa. The sequence goes on from CM055116.1 coordinate 651,915,630, forward strand.
TTTTTATTATTATTAATTTTGCTTTTATATTTTATTTTTAAATTGTTCCTTCCAAGTATTTTTTTTTTTTATCATTTTTATTGTTATCTCAGGGAATGTAAATATCCCCTATGATAGCAATAGGTAGTGACAGGTACTCTTTTTTTGAAAAAACTGGGGTCTTCTAGACCCTAGATTTTTCCTCTGCCCTCAAAGCATCTGACCACACCAAGATCGGTGTGATAAAATGCTTTCCCAATTTCCCAATGGCGCTTTTTATATCCGGGGGGGCATTCCCTCCCACTGCTTGTAAAAGCAGTCCAGAGGCTAATTAGCCGCTAGGATTGCTTTTACATGAAAGCCGGCCGCAGGCTGAAAAGAATGATACCAAGATGATACCTAAACCCGCAGGCATCATTCTGGTATAAACATTCAAAGTCCAGCAACATACCAGTATGTTGCTGGTCCTTGTTGGACATGTATTGTAATCTTTTTATTTCATGCAGCCAGTTGGCTGAACGAAAAAAGAGATTGATCGGTGGGTATGCCCACCATTAGAATACCGCCCTTCATCCACCCACTTCCAATGATGGGCATACACGCACCATTTATATATGCCGAAGCATGGGGGCATCCTCCAGCAAAAAAGTTATGCCGCACACACATGGTCGGACTTTTCCACGGGCAAGCCTCCGTCGGAATTTCGACCGTATGTACGCGGCATTAGGAGCAAAATCGCTCCTCCGCCCCTGCTGCCCCAATGCTTCGGCATATTTGCTTTTTTTTTTTAACTGTGGTGGTGAAATCACCTCCTACAGCACTGGAGTCGCAGGGATCAGGCCTGTCTCTGCGAACGCTGCAGTTATGTGTGTTTTTGTTTTGTAAGTGACAGTGATCGATCGATACTGCACTTGGGTGGCCTGGGCTGGACGGAGGGGCAAAACGCAGGTGCCAGCAGGTATCTGGGCTGATCCCGCTAACACTGCGTTTTTGGGAACCCTAAACTGCTGGGGACGCTAGTATAGATCTGATCAGATCAGATATTGATCTGTTCAGATACTATACCACTAAGGGGGGTGTATGCTTCACGCGTGGGTGTTAGCGTTACTGGCACTAACCTGACGCTGCCTGGGGTGTGACTCAGACCCTCTCTGACGCTAAAACCTAATTGATATCACCCGCCGGGCGATCAGGGGGTTAAACCTTTATTGGGTTATATACACGGCGGGTGCCCTGACACTATAAAAAGCAAACTAACTAACCAGCGTCACCCGTAACACTTATATGGTGATCACTGGTGAAAGGGTTAACTAGGGGCAATCAGGGGGTTAAAACCTTTATTAGATAATATATGGGGGTACCTGACGCTATAAAAACCTGCGGCGAACCTAAAAAAAATTACCAGCTACCGATCTGCATCACAGACACTAAGACAGCGTTTAGAAAAACGATTGCTTAGCGACAGTGGTGATGGGGGTGAAAGGGTTACCTGGGGGGGCGATCAAGGGGGTTAAACCTTTATTAGATAATATATTGGGGTACCTGACGCTATAAAAACATGCGGCGAACCTAAAAAAAAATACTGGCTACGATCTGCATCACCGACACTAAGACAGCGTTTAGAAAAACAATTGCTTAGCGACAGTGGTGATAGGGGGTGAAAGGGTTACCTGGGGGGCGATCAAGGGGGTTAAACCTTTATTAGATAATATATTGGGGTACCTGACGCTATAAAAACCTGCGGCGAACCTAAAAAAAATTACCGGCTACCGATCTGCATCACAGACACTAAAACAGCGTTTAGAAAAACGATCGCTTAGTGACAGTGGTGATAGGGGGTGAAAGGGTTACCTGGGGGGCGATCAAGGGGGTTAAACCTTTATTAGATAATATATTGGGGTACCTGACGCTATAAAAACATGCGGCGAACCTAAAAAAAATTACTGGCTACGATCTGCATCACCGACACTAAGACAGCGTTTAGAAAAACAATTGCTTAGCGACAGTGGTGATAGGGGGTGAAAGGGTTACCTGGGGGGCGATCAAGGGGGTTAAACCTTTATTAGATAATATATTGGGGTACCTGACGCTATAAAAACCTGCGGCGAACCTAAAAAAAATTACTGGCTGCCGATCGGCATCACTGACGCTAAGACAACGATCAGAAAAATGATCGCTAAGCGACAGTGGTGATAGGGGGTGAAAGGGTTATCTGGGGGGTGATCAGGGGGTTAAACCTTTATTAGGGGGGGTTAGGGGGCTACACTGGACCTAAGACTAAACTTTGGTGACACTTTTACAGTCACAAATGTCACTGATTGCAGTGATCACTAAATAAATGGTCACTGCAATCAGTGACACTGTGACTGGGGGCTGGGGGGGTGATCTGGGGGGTGATCTGGGGTGTCTGGGGGGGCCTGGGGGGGCGATTTATGTCCCTATGTGTCCTGGTGTCAGTGTAGTGTTGTGTGCACTGACCTGATATCTTCTCTTGTACGGCGCTCGGTATATGTGAGCGCCGCACCAGAGATGACATCACTTCCTCCTGCTCCCTCTGTCTGACACAGACAGAGGGGGCATTTCTATTCGCCGGGAGCGATCGCGAGGGGGTGGCCAGAAACGAATGGCTGCCCCCTCATCCCGGAACGCTCCCGGACACTTAGCCACCGCTCACTGTATAGAAGGGGGGTCCGATTTGACCCCCCAACTGTACAAAGGCAATCACGTACACTCTACGTGATTGTGCCTGTCGGTGCCATTCTGCCGACATAGATATACAGTGAGCGGTCGTTAAGTGGTTAATGCCCAATTTAAAATTTTTTATTTTTAACGACGTGAAAAACGATCGTGTGTACGCGGCATAAGGCATATTTTTTCATTCAACTATTAGGTTGAATGAAAAAAAAAAAAATTATCCAATTCCCCCATCTACACATTATAGGTGGATGGGGGAATCCTCCCAGTGTGGACCAGTGCTGGAACAACCAGAGTTGCTGTCCTGTCCCGGCTATTTACAGCGCTGGTCTCTGTCTCCATGGCAGCGGCGGCAGAACATTGGAACCCAGTGCTGGTTACTTTATTGGGCTGATGTACAGGAGGGCCAGCACAATTTGTTGTTAGAGATGGGCTGGGCATGTTCAAAATTCCACATGCCAGAGCCTGCCAGGAAGCCCACACTGCACAGCGCTAATCACAGGCAGTGAGACATTTCCCGGTTTGCAGCTGCACAGATCAGGAAATGTCTCACTAGCTGTGATTAGCGCTGTGGAGTGTCAGCTTCCTGGCGGGATCGGGCATGTGGGATTTCAAACACACCCAAGCCCATCTCTATTGGTTGTAGATAGTTGAGCTCCCTGCAGGTTGCTTAGCAGCAGTGGAGCCTTCTCTGACATGCTGATCGTGATGCAATCTAGGTGATGCTCCTAGTCAAATCCTAGTGTTAAATATCAGTGATTTTATTGATCAAAGCCCACACTTTACAGGCATAGAGGCCACATGGCTGCTGAACATACGATTGATTATATATATGTGGTTGTACTCTTGATGCTAATAAATACTGTGTTTATTAGATCTGACTGGGAGCATCACCTGGATCACATCCCGATCAGCATGTCAACAGAGAAGGTTATACAGCATTACTGCTGCTAGGTGACCAGCTGGGGGCTCGGCTCTCTATAACCAATAGTGCCAGCCTTCCCCTACATGCACGCATAATGTCACCAGCACAAAGTCCTAATAGACTGCCGCCGCTGCCAAGGAGACAGATGCCAGACCAGTGCTGTCAATAGCAGGGACAGGACAGCTGGGGAACCCCACAGTGGCAGAACACCAGGGACCAGTGGCAAGACAACCTTTGCAACCCTGATAGTTCTCCCACTGCTTTGGACCCTTATATTTTCTTGGTGTGCTGGTGACTAGGGATGAGCTTCGTGTTCGAGTCGAACATACGTTCGACTCGAACATTGGCTGTTCGATCGTTCGACGAAGATCGAACGATTTGGGCCGTTCGCGCCAAATTCGAGTGACGCGAACGGCCCACAATGCACTACGCCATCGCAGTGTCATCCAGGCGCTGTGATTGGCCAAGCATGCACTGTGACCCCGCATGCTTGGCCAATCACAGCGCCGGCAGCGAGGAGAGCAATGATTGGCCACAGGCAGGATGCCTGTGGCCAATTATTGCTGAGGGTGTTTAGTACACGCCCCACACTATAAAAGGCCGCCAGCACGGCGGCCTAGTGTAGTGTGTTCCGGAGCAGGGATAGAGTAGCATAGGCAGGGACAGTGACTGTTATTTCTTTCTTGCTTAACCTGGATTCCTTTAGTTTAGGGAAAGAGAAGGATAGGTAGGGAGAGTGTCAGTGTGTTTTGTGCTTCTGCTATAGTGTGCTTAAAAAAAAACATTTATTCTAGGGACAGAAAACTCTAGGTAGGGACAGTGTCAGTTTCTTTCACTCTGCAAGTCCTTGTTTCCAGGGACCTGGAAGGACAGTGAGTGAATTGTCCTTTTGCTATATTGTGATTAAAAAAAACATTTATTCTAGGGACAGAAAACTCTAGGTAGGGACAGTGTCAGTTTCTTTCACTCTGCAAGTCCTTGTTTCCAGGGACCTGGAAGGACAGTGAGTGAATTGTCCTTTTGCTATATTGTGATTAAAAAAAACATTTATTCTAGGGACAGAAAACTCTAGGTAGGGACAGTGTCAGTTTCTTTCACTCTGCAAGTCCTTGTTTCCAGGGACCTGGAAGGACAGTGAGTGAATTGTCCTTTTGCTATATTGTGATTAAAAAAAACATTTATTCTAGGGACAGAAAACTCTAGGTAGGGACAGTGTCAGTTTCTTTCACTCTGCAAGTCCTTGTTTCCAGGGACCTGGAAGGACAGTGAGTGAATTGTCCTTTTGCTATATTGTGATTAAAAAAAACATTTTTTTCTAGGGACAGAAAACTGTAGGTAGGGAGAGTATTTTTTTTCTTTCACTCTGCAAGTCCTTGTTTCCAGGGACCTGTAAGGACAGTGAGTTAATTGTCCTTGTGCTATATTGTGCTGAAAAAAACATTTATTCCAGGGACAGAAAACTCTAGGTAGGGACAGTGTCAGTTTCTTTCACTCTGCAAGTCCTTGTTTCCAGGGACCTGGAAGGACAGTGAGTGAATTGTCCTTTTGCTATATTGTGATTAAAAAAAACATTTTTTTCTAGGGACAGAAAACTGTAGGTAGGGAGAGTGTTTTTTTTCTTTCACTCTGCAAGTCCTTGTTTCCAGGGACCTGTAAGGACAGTGAGTTAATTTTCCTTGTGCTATATTGTGATTAAAAAAAACATTTATTCTAGGGACAGAAAACTCTAGGTAGGGACAGTGTCAGTTTCTTTCACTCTGCAAGTCCTTGTTTCCAGGGACCTGGAAGGACAGTGAGTGAATTGTCCTTTTGCTATATTGTGATTAAAAAAAACATTTATTCTAGGGACAGAAAACTCTAGGTAGGGACAGTGTCAGTTTCTTTCACTCTGCAAGTCCTTGTTTCCAGGGACCTGGAAGGACAGTGAGTGAATTGTCCTTTTGCTATATTGTGATTAAAAAAAACATTTATTCTAGGGACAGAAAACTCTAGGTAGGGACAGTGTCAGTTTCTTTCACTCTGCAAGTCCTTGTTTCCAGGGACCTGGAAGGACAGTGAGTGAATTGTCCTTTTGCTATATTGTGATTAAAAAAAACATTTATTCTAGGGACAGAAAACTCTAGGTAGGGACAGTGTCAGTTTCTTTCACTCTGCAAGTCCTTGTTTCCAGGGACCTGGAAGGACAGTGAGTGAATTGTCCTTTTGCTATATTGTGATTAAAAAAAACATTTATTCTAGGGACAGAAAACTCTAGGTAGGGACAGTGTCAGTTTCTTTCACTCTGCAAGTCCTTGTTTCCAGGGACCTGGAAGGACAGTGAGTGAATTGTCCTTTTGCTATATTGTGATTAAAAAAAACATTTATTCTAGGGACAGAAAACTCTAGGTAGGGACAGTGTCAGTTTCTTTCACTCTGCAAGTCCTTGTTTCCAGGGACCTGGAAGGACAGTGAGTGAATTGTCCTTTTGCTATATTGTGATTAAAAAAAACATTTTTTTCTAGGGACAGAAAACTGTAGGTAGGGAGAGTATTTTTTTTCTTTCACTCTGCAAGTCCTTGTTTCCAGGGACCTGTAAGGACAGTGAGTTAATTGTCCTTGTGCTATATTGTGCTGAAAAAAACATTTATTCCAGGGACAGAAAACTCTAGGTAGGGACAGTGTCAGTTTCTTTCACTCTGCAAGTCCTTGTTTCCAGGGACCTGGAAGGACAGTGAGTGAATTGTCCTTTTGCTATATTGTGATTAAAAAAAACATTTTTTTCTAGGGACAGAAAACTGTAGGTAGGGAGAGTATTTTTTTTCTTTCACTCTGCAAGTCCTTGTTTCCAGGGACCTGTAAGGACAGTGAGTTAATTGTCCTTGTGCTATATTGTGCTGAAAAAAACATTTATTCCAGGGACAGAAAACTCTAGGTAGGGACAGTGTCAGTTTCTTTCACTCTGCAAGTCCTTGTTTCCAGGGACCTGGAAGGACAGTGAGTGAATTGTCCTTTTGCTATATTGTGATTAAAAAAAACATTTTTTTCTAGGGACAGAAAACTGTAGGTAGGGAGAGTGTTTTTTTTCTTTCACTCTGCAAGTCCTTGTTTCCAGGGACCTGTAAGGACAGTGAGTTAATTTTCCTTGTGCTATATTGTGATTAAAAAAAACATTTATTCTAGGGACAGAAAACTCTAGGTAGGGACAGTGTCAGTTTCTTTCACTCTGCAAGTCCTTGTTTCCAGGGACCTGGAAGGACAGTGAGTGAATTGTCCTTTTGCTATATTGTGATTAAAAAAAACATTTATTCTAGGGACAGAAAACTCTAGGTAGGGACAGTGTCAGTTTCTTTCACTCTGCAAGTCCTTGTTTCCAGGGACCTGGAAGGACAGTGAGTGAATTGTCCTTTTGCTATATTGTGATTAAAAAAAACATTTATTCTAGGGACAGAAAACTCTAGGTAGGGACAGTGTCAGTTTCTTTCACTCTGCAAGTCCTTGTTTCCAGGGACCTGGAAGGACAGTGAGTGAATTGTCCTTTTGCTATATTGTGATTAAAAAAAACATTTATTCTAGGGACAGAAAACTCTAGGTAGGGACAGTGTCAGTTTCTTTCACTCTGCAAGTCCTTGTTTCCAGGGACCTGGAAGGACAGTGAGTGAATTGTCCTTTTGCTATATTGTGATTAAAAAAAACATTTATTCTAGGGACAGAAAACTCTAGGTAGGGACAGTGTCAGTTTCTTTCACTCTGCAAGTCCTTGTTTCCAGGGACCTGGAAGGACAGTGAGTGAATTGTCCTTTTGCTATATTGTGATTAAAAAAAACATTTATTCTAGGGACAGAAAACTCTAGGTAGGGACAGTGTCAGTTTCTTTCACTCTGCAAGTCCTTGTTTCCAGGGACCTGGAAGGACAGTGAGTGAATTGTCCTTTTGCTATATTGTGATTAAAAAAAACATTTATTCTAGGGACAGAAAACTCTAGGTAGGGACAGTGTCAGTTTCTTTCACTCTGCAAGTCCTTGTTTCCAGGGACCTGGAAGGACAGTGAGTGAATTGTCCTTTTGCTATATTGTGATTAAAAAAAACATTTATTCTAGGGACAGAAAACTCTAGGTAGGGACAGTGTCAGTTTCTTTCACTCTGCAAGTCCTTGTTTCCAGGGACCTGGAAGGACAGTGAGTGAATTGTCCTTTTGCTATATTGTGATTAAAAAAAACATTTATTCTAGGGACAGAAAACTCTAGGTAGGGACAGTGTCAGTTTCTTTCACTCTGCAAGTCCTTGTTTCCAGGGACCTGGAAGGACAGTGAGTGAATTGTCCTTTTGCTATATTGTGATTAAAAAAAACATTTTTTTCTAGGGACAGAAAACTGTAGGTAGGGAGAGTATTTTTTTTCTTTCACTCTGCAAGTCCTTGTTTCCAGGGACCTGTAAGGACAGTGAGTTAATTGTCCTTGTGCTATATTGTGCTGAAAAAAACATTTATTCCAGGGACAGAAAACTCTAGGTAGGGACAGTGTCAGTTTCTTTCACTCTGCAAGTCCTTGTTTCCAGGGACCTGGAAGGACAGTGAGTGAATTGTCCTTTTGCTATATTGTGATTAAAAAAAACATTTTTTTCTAGGGACAGAAAACTGTAGGTAGGGAGAGTATTTTTTTTCTTTCACTCTGCAAGTCCTTGTTTCCAGGGACCTGTAAGGACAGTGAGTTAATTGTCCTTGTGCTATATTGTGCTGAAAAAAACATTTATTCCAGGGACAGAAAACTCTAGGTAGGGACAGTGTCAGTTTCTTTCACTCTGCAAGTCCTTGTTTCCAGGGACCTGGAAGGACAGTGAGTGAATTGTCCTTTTGCTATATTGTGATTAAAAAAAACATTTTTTTCTAGGGACAGAAAACTGTAGGTAGGGAGAGTGTTTTTTTTCTTTCACTCTGCAAGTCCTTGTTTCCAGGGACCTGTAAGGACAGTGAGTTAATTTTCCTTGTGCTATATTGTGATTAAAAAAAACATTTATTCTAGGGACAGAAAACTCTAGGTAGGGACAGTGTCAGTTTCTTTCACTCTGCAAGTCCTTGTTTCCAGGGACCTGGAAGGACAGTGAGTGAATTGTCCTTTTGCTATATTGTGATTAAAAAAAACATTTATTCTAGGGACAGAAAACTCTAGGTAGGGACAGTGTCAGTTTCTTTCACTCTGCAAGTCCTTGTTTCCAGGGACCTGGAAGGACAGTGAGTGAATTGTCCTTTTGCTATATTGTGATTAAAAAAAACATTTATTCTAGGGACAGAAAACTCTAGGTAGGGACAGTGTCAGTTTCTTTCACTCTGCAAGTCCTTGTTTCCAGGGACCTGGAAGGACAGTGAGTGAATTGTCCTTTTGCTATATTGTGATTAAAAAAAACATTTATTCTAGGGACAGAAAACTCTAGGTAGGGACAGTGTCAGTTTCTTTCACTCTGCAAGTCCTTGTTTCCAGGGACCTGGAAGGACAGTGAGTGAATTGTCCTTTTGCTATATTGTGATTAAAAAAAACATTTATTCTAGGGACAGAAAACTCTAGGTAGGGACAGTGTCAGTTTCTTTCACTCTGCAAGTCCTTGTTTCCAGGGACCTGGAAGGACAGTGAGTGAATTGTCCTTTTGCTATATTGTGATTAAAAAAAACATTTATTCTAGGGACAGAAAACTCTAGGTAGGGACAGTGTCAGTTTCTTTCACTCTGCAAGTCCTTGTTTCCAGGGACCTGGAAGGACAGTGAGTGAATTGTCCTTTTGCTATATTGTGATTAAAAAAAACATTTATTCTAGGGACAGAAAACTCTAGGTAGGGACAGTGTCAGTTTCTTTCACTCTGCAAGTCCTTGTTTCCAGGGACCTGGAAGGACAGTGAGTGAATTGTCCTTTTGCTATATTGTGATTAAAAAAAACATTTTTTTCTAGGGACAGAAAACTGTAGGTAGGGAGAGTATTTTTTTTCTTTCACTCTGCAAGTCCTTGTTTCCAGGGACCTGTAAGGACAGTGAGTTAATTGTCCTTGTGCTATATTGTGCTGAAAAAAACATTTATTCCAGGGACAGAAAACTCTAGGTAGGGACAGTGTCAGTTTCTTTCACTCTGCAAGTCCTTGTTTCCAGGGACCTGGAAGGACAGTGAGTGAATTGTCCTTTTGCTATATTGTGATTAAAAAAAACATTTTTTTCTAGGGACAGAAAACTGTAGGTAGGGAGAGTATTTTTTTTCTTTCACTCTGCAAGTCCTTGTTTCCAGGGACCTGTAAGGACAGTGAGTTAATTGTCCTTGTGCTATATTGTGCTGAAAAAAACATTTATTCCAGGGACAGAAAACTCTAGGTAGGGACAGTGTCAGTTTCTTTCACTCTGCAAGTCCTTGTTTCCAGGGACCTGGAAGGACAGTGAGTGAATTGTCCTTTTGCTATATTGTGATTAAAAAAAACATTTTTTTCTAGGGACAGAAAACTGTAGGTAGGGAGAGTGTTTTTTTTCTTTCACTCTGCAAGTCCTTGTTTCCAGGGACCTGTAAGGACAGTGAGTTAATTTTCCTTGTGCTATATTGTGATTAAAAAAAACATTTTTTCTAGGGACAGAAAACTGTAGGTAGGGAGAGTGTTTTTTTTCTTTCACTCTGCAAGTCCTTGTTTCCAGGGACAGAGAAGGACACCTGAAGGTAGCCCTTATTGCTTTTTTCCCATCTCCCTGCAGGCCATCTATTAGAATGTCTGGAAGGCAAACAAGGAGAGGCAGACAGTCAGGAGGCAATAAAAGAGGGCAAGCAGGCTCTGTGTCTGGGGGCAACAGTGCTGGTCGTGGACGCGGTGCATTGTCATCAGCACATGGCCATGGGACACGCTTGTCCTTCTTTTCGGCAGCTGGACATGTTGAGCCACATCATGCCGAAGACTTGGTAGAGTGGATGACCAAGCCCTCCTCCTCCTCCTCATCCTCTCTCACCCAGGCTCAGGGTACTGGAAAAGCAGCTGCCAAAGCGTCGTCTTCCCTGGTATCAATGTCAGACAAATCATCAGTCACTCCTTCCCTAGACCCACCATGTCCTCCTCCTGAGGAGTCCCCCGAACTGTTTCAGCACAGTGTTGGGTACATGCTCCAGGAGGATGCCCAGCGTTTCGAAGGGTCTGATGATGAAACCCAGCTAGAGGAAGGCAGTAGCGTGAGAGCAGACAGAGGGGATGCTCAAGAAGGACACCAATCTGGCAGTCATGTTCCAGCAGCTGCAGCATACTGCCAGATTGGCTCCAGTGATGAGGAGGGAGGGGATGATGAGGTCAATGACTCCACGTGGGTGCCTAATAGGAGAGAGGAGGAGGAGGAGGATGAGGAGGAGGCACATCTCCAACGAGGCAGGATGCCCTTTGGTGGCCAGCGTAAGGGCAGTACACCGACGGAATCACACCGCAGAGCTCCGCCTGTGCAGGGCGCTGCCTCTGCCCGTCATTCAAAAAGTTCTTTGGTGTGGGCCTTTTTTGAGGCTAGTGCATCAGATCGCACAGCTGCTGTTTGCAACATATGTCTCAAGCGTATATCGCGTGGCCAAAACATCAGCCGCTTGGGTACCACATGCCTGACCAGACATATGTTGACCTGCCATGCAGCTCGTTGGCAAGCCTACCTCAAAGACCCACACCAAAGAACAAAGCGGACCTCTCCTTGCACCGCATCAGCTGGGATCTCCAACCCCACTATAACTTCAGTCCTCTCTGAAACATGCACTGAGAGGAATGAAGGTGTAGAATTAGGTGTGTCACAGCCAAGTACTTGCGCCCACTCTGCTAGCAGTACACCGACGTCCGATTCTAGCAGGCAAATTTCCCTGCCCCAGCTGCTGGACCGTCGAAAGAAGTTCACTCCCAGCCATCCACATGCCCAGCGGTTGAATGCTAGCTTGGCTAAATTGCTAGCGCTTCAACTGCTGCCTTTTCAGTTGGTAGACTCGGCCCCCTTCCGTGAGTTTGTGCAATGTGCGGTTCCTCAGTGGCAGGTTCCCAAACGCCACTTTTTCTCACGGAAGGCTATTCCGGCTCTCTACCGGCATGTGGAAGGCAATGTCTTGGCCTCGCTGGACAGGGCGGTCAGCGGTAAGGTGCATATTACCGCTGACTCATGGTCCAGCAGGCATGGACAGGGACGTTACCTTTCTTTCACGGCCCATTGGGTCACTCTTTTGGCAGCTGGGAAGGATTCAGGACAAGGTGCAGTAGTGTTGGAGGTTGTCCCACCGCCACGCCTCCAAAATGCTACTACTGGTTGTGACACACCTCTCTCCTCCACCCCCTCCTCTTCTTCTTCCTCCATGGCCTCTTCCTGTGGTTTGTCCTATGAACCAGCGGTGCTCCGTAGCCGTTCACGGGGCTACGCAAGTACGCAGGCAAAAAGATGCCATGCCGTGCTTGCGCTGGTGTGTTTGGGGGACAGAAGCCACACTGGGGCAGAGGTCCTGTCTGCTCTGCAGGGCCAGGCCGAGAGGTGGTTGACGCCACGCCAGCTTAAGCCAGGAATGGTGGTTTGCGACAATGGCACCAACCTCCTCTCCGCCCTCCGACAGGGACAACTGACCCATGTGCCCTGTGTGGCTCACGTCCTTAACCTGGTGGTGCAGCGGTTCTTGGGCAGGTACCCGGGCTTACAGGATGTCCTGAGGCAGGCCAGGAAAGTCTGTGTGCATTTCCGCAGATCTTATAATGCCAGTGCTCGCCTGGCTGAGCTGCAAAAGGAGTTGAACCTGCCCAAGAACCGCCTTATATGTGACATGCCCACCAGGTGGAACTCAACGTTGGCCATGCTGCAGCGGCTGCACACGCAGCAGAGGGCCATCAATGAGTACCTGTGCGACTACGGCACCAGGACAGGGTCAGGGGAGCTTGGTTTTTTTTCTCCACGCCAGTGGGGCATGATCAGGGATGCATGCACTGTCCTGGCACCATTTGAGGAGGCCACGAGGATGGTGAGCAGTGACAGTGCATGCATCAGTGACACTGTACCTCTTGTCCACCTGTTGGAGCACACGCTGCGTGGAATAATGGACAGGGCACTTGAGGCAGAACAGAGGCAGGAAGAGGAGGACTTCCTTGCCTCTCAAGGCCCCCTTTACCCAGACAGTGTTCCTTCTGTCCCACCCATCGCACAGGAAGAGGAGGAGGAGGAGGAGGAGGAGGAGGATTGTGTCAGCATGGAGGTGGAGGCTGGCACTCAGCATCATCAGCAGCAGTCTTTTAGGGATGATTTACAGTCCCAAGAAACCAGTGGACTTGTACGTGGCTGGGAGGAGGTGGCTGCGGATCATGTCGTCCTTAGTGACCCAGAGGACTCCGGAGCGAATGCCTCAGCAAACCTACGCTGCATGGCCTCCCTGATCCTGCAAAGTCTGCGGAAGGATCCTCGTATTCTTCGGATCAAGGAGAGGGACCATTACTGGCTGGCCACTCTCCTTGATCCACGGTACAAGGGTAAGGTTGCGGACCTTATGTTACCGTCGCAGAGGAAGCAGAGGATGAGACAACTCCGGGAGGCCTTGCAGAAAGGTCTGTGCAACGCGTTCCCAGAGACTGGGAGGTTGCAAACTCCTGGTCCTGGACAACGAGTTGCTGAGGCTTCGGCCAGTCAAAGAAGGAGCGGTGGGGAAGGTGGCCGTCTGACCGATGCGTTCAGACAATTCTTTAGTCCGCAGCCCCAAAGTATGATTGGTTCCAGCAACCATCGCCAGCGTCTGATAAACATGGTGCAGGAATATCTAGGGGCAAGGTCAGACTTGGACACCTTCCCCACCGAAAATCCTCTGGCTTACTGGGTCTTGAGGATGGATCACTGGCCAGAGCTTGCACAGTATGCAATTGAGCTACTGGCCTGTCCTGCATCCAGCGTTCTTTCGGAACGCACATTCAGTGCTGCTGGAGGATTTGTCACGGATCACAGGGTGCGCCTGTCCACCGACTCGGTTGATCGACTGACTTTCATCAAGATGAACCAGTCTTGGATCACCACCAGCTACCACACACCTGATGCTGATATAACAGACTAATTGATTTTAAAATGTCACATCCCTTCAAGACTGATGCTGATGCTGAGTGCCTGTGCTGTTATGTTGACTGGCTATCCTCCTCCTCCGAGTCCTCAATGATACGATTGATGATGATAGCTTGGAAGATCATTTTTGTTTATGGGTGCCGCCACCAGTGCCTAACGCCCAATTTTTCAGCCCCTGTTTAACAGGGGCGTGTAATTACAATTTTTGAAGCAATACTTTGCAACAGGGCTCATTGCTGTGCTCCAAGTACAGTATCTGTGAGGAGTTGCAGTGTTGTGCCACCAGTGCCTAAGGCCCAATTTTTCAGCCCCTGTTTAACAGGGGCGTGTCATTACAATTTTTGAAGCAATACTTTGCAACAGGGCTCATTGCTGTGCTCCAAGTACAGTATCTGTGAGGGGTTGCAGTGTTGTGCCACCAGTGCCTAAGGCCCAATTTTTCAGCCCCTGTTCAACAGGGGCATGTAATTACAATTCTTGATCTAATAATTCACAGCAGGGCCCATTGCTGCACCCACCAAGAGTAACTGTCAGGGCTTACAGTGTTGTGGCACCAGCACCACCATCAAAGGCCCAATTTTTACTACCACTGTTCAACAATTATATGTAATTAAAATTCCTGATATAATAGTTGACAGCAGGGCGTTCCAGCACCAACCAAGAGTAACTGTGAGTGCTTACAGTGTTGTGCCAACACCAACAACTAAGGGGCCTATTTCTGCAGAGTATATACGGCAGGTCCCTACTTTCAAACATCCAACTTACAAACGACTCCTACTTGCAAACGCAAGAAGACAACAGGAAGTGAGAGGAAATCTACCACTAGGAAGGAAAATTCTCTCCTGTAAGAATAAATATGGGAGAAAGGTGTCTCCTCTGTACTGATGCTTTATCAGCAATCCTTGTTTCAAGAAAAACACCACATTTCAAAAACAGTTGTCATTGGGACGGAAAGTGAGGTGAAATGTTCTGAACAGGGGCACAGACAGCAAAACAAATGTTACAGGGGTGATAACCCTTACCTATGTTTTCCAAAAAGTTTAAAAATAGATTTTTGGGCTGGAGCTACACTTCAACAATGTACCTGTTCAAAATTACAAACAGATTCTACATAAGAACAAACCTACAGTCCCTGTCTTGTATGCACCGCCTGTATACGGCTGTTCAGAGTATATAGGGCCTTTTTTATTTTATGTGCGGGGTTCCCCTTAATATCCATACAAGACCCAAAGGGGCTGGTAATGGGCTGGGGTAGGGGGGGGGGGGGTCATGGGGTAGCTATGCCATTTTTCTTAAAGAATTTCATCCATATTACCGGGACCAGACATTACATTAAAGCCGCAAGCAGTTTTAAATGGCTTTTTTTTCCTTTAGAAGTGTCATTTTGTGCAGGGACAGTTCTAAACACGGGAAACACGTGGCACTTCACAGGCATACTTTAGACACCCCCCAGGTACGATATTTAAAGGAATATTTGACTTTTTTTTTTTCACTTTATGCATCATTAAAATGACTGCTCCCGAAAAACGACCGTTTTTAAAACTTCTTTTTGCATTGATACATGTCCCCTGGTGCAGAACCCGGGTTCCCAAACCCTTTTTAGGACAATAACATGCATAATAGTTGTTATAATTAGCACTTTAGAATTCGAACGTTCGCATCCATTGTATTTAATAGGGTTCTAATGTTCGTTCGAACTTCCGGTCCGTTCGCGGGTTCTGGTGCGAACCGAACACGGGGGTGTTCGGCTCATCACTACTGGTGACATATATCTCTTGTTTTCTGCCACCCTGGGGGGCCCCAGTATAGTAGAAAGGGAGCTCACTGCAGAATATGTGAAAGGGCCCATTGTGGGATCGTAGTAAAGGGCCCCAGGATATATATATATATATATATATAATTGCATTTTATAGTTGCCCCCCTACTTTTGTCCCTGTCCCCCCATGTGTCCGCCCTAAATATGAAAGCTGGAGATGCCACTGGGCACTCTTTCTTCAGTTTTCACTCTCAGGCAACTGCACCCATTGCACTGACAGGTGCATGGCTAAGATGTAGGGTGGAGCCTGATGGGGAACTGCTGTTGATTGCCAGCGCAGATCCACAGACACTATTTAGCCCTAAAGCAGCTTTTTTAACCCACCCAATGCCATCTGCTAAGGTGGACCTCATGGGGAACTAGTCTCTCAGTTCCCCAGTAACTTAAGTAATTTCCCAAATATGGGCATTGCCATATCTTGGTAATTACATCACCAAAATCTCCAGCCCCTGTGTTTACATTTAGCTGTCAGACAGGAAATCTGGCCATCAACAGAATGGGATCTGGGGTGGAGCCCTGTGCAGGAAGCTGTCACCTACATGACAGCTTCCCTGCACAGACAAGCCCCACTCTGAGCACTGGCATATCTTCACACACCAGCTCAGAACTGGTCTCCATTATTACCAGTTTCCTAATCTGTGAGCCAGGAAGAAGCATTTTTTGAGCTTGGCAACACTGGTCATCACTATTATGACAATAAAAACTCTGGTTTTAAAAAAAGAAATTCTATTTAATTATGCATTCTTAAATCAAAAAATGTAACTTCTATTGATGTCAATCACCTAATCTCCAAATTCCCTTTTTTGTTGCTGTGATCTGACTTTCAGTTAGTGGCTATGTTCGTTCTCCAAAGTGGACTATAGACTATGGACTATGGGATTTGTGGCGTGCCTAGAGAAGTGCTCATGATTGACTAACCAGTTAAAGAATGCTTTTCAACACAGGTTGAAGACGGACCGTTTACTTGGGTACTATGGTAAGTGCATTCTTGCAACTCATCAAGGTCATTGGACCCTAATGGATTGTCACACAGGCAGATCACAGGGTAATGTCGCGTACACACGATCGTTTTTAATGTCATTTAAAAAAACAAAGTTTTTCTCGACGTGATTTTTCATGTTTCCTCTCAAGCCTGCCTTGCATACACACGTTCATTAAAAAAACCGCTCGAGCAAAGCGCAGTGACGTACAACACGTACAACGGCACTATAAAGGGGAAGTTCCGTTCGGATGGCGCCACCCTTCATGTTAGTAAAGTTTGTTGAGCGATGATTTGCGCTTTTCAGCCTTCTGCTTTTCAGTCCGTTACAGCGTGACGAATGTGCTATCTCCATTACAAACGCTAGTTTTACCAGAACGAGCGCTCCCGTCTCATACTTGATTCTGAGCGTGCGCGTTTTTTTTCCCCTCGTAAAAGCATGCACACTACCGTTTTTCACGACGTTAAAAAAAACGACGTGAAAAACGACGTGAAAAAATAGAGCAGGTTCTAATTTTTTTAGGCCATTTTTCACGTCGTTAAAAATGCTCTGGAGCCTACACACGATCGTTTTTAATGCCCATTTTTAAAAATGGCATTTTTAACGTCATGAAAAATGATCGTGTGTACGCGGCATAAGAGTCATCAAAGGAAATTATTATTATATTGTGCAAATTTTGCAGATCTGGTGGTAAGTGCAATTGAAACTAGGTTATCTCCATGGTGTGCAGTCATTTTGAAGGGATCAGTGAACGAAGAAACTACAAGTCATATCTACCACTGTGGCAGATGGACTTTCAGTTCTCAATTAGTGCTTTTGTAGTCCGCTAACACTTCCTTCAGCTTTCTAACAGAAAGCCCGTATGGAGGTATGGGAAAGAAAGCTGGAGGACATGTTTGCAGGAGCCTGACATTGCACCTGCAATCCAATGCTAGCAGGTGCCATGCTTTGCAGGCTCCTAGGAGAAAAAATAATAAAAGCAAATTTTTCCTGCAAAAATATGTGGATTTTTATTTTTTCCTTAGGCCTTTAAAGGGATTGTAAACAAATAAAAAAATAAAATAAAAATAACAAACATGTTATACTTACCTCCACTTTGCAGCTCGTTTTGCACAGAGTGGCCCCGATCCACGACTTCTGGGGTCCCTCGGCGGCTGTCTCGGCTCCTCCCCTGAATCACTCACCACCTATATGCGAGCGAGCTCGCATGGTGGTGAGTGATTGCGGGCGCGCTCCAGTGATACAGCCAGTGGCTATTGGCGCTCACTGTATCACACGGCCCCGCCCCCCGGCGCGCCGCGTCATTGGATGTGATTGACAGCAGCGCCAGCCAATGGCTGCGCTGCTTTCAATCCATCCACTGTAGCCAATCAAAGGCCAGGCTGAACGGCAAGGAGGATGATGGGGGAGAGCGCAGGACTTTCGAGGGGTCAGGTAAGTAAAACGGGGGCTCGGGGGGCGGTATTGTCGGATGCTTTTTCATCTTAATGCATAGGATGCATTAAGGTGAAAACATTTACCTTTACAACCCCTTTAAGTAGCTGAGAGTGCCTTTTAGAAAAGATTGCTGGATTGTTTTCAGCAGGCTTTGAAACATTAATACAGCATGTCGGGTTTGCCTGTGGCTTGACGGCAATTTAGTATCTGGTTATGTTAACAATCACAGCTGAAGGACATTCTTATTAACTTCCATGCCTATGTGATACTGGTGATAGTTAATGTTTATTGTTCATGTTTCAGTGTGATGCTATGTCTTCTGATCATGTTTTTATTTACTTCTGCCACTGGCATTGACACTTGTGACATAACTATACTTTTGTTCTGATAAAAGCTTATTACTGTTTATATCATCCTGTTTCTTTGTGCTGGAGGCTTGTGTCTTTCCTTTCAGTACCTACTGTCTGAAAATTCTTTTTTTTTTGTCAAAGTTATTATCATTGTCACTTCTCAGCTCATTTCTGATGCTTGCCTGTCAGGTGGAAGACAACTACTACATTAAGCCATGGCAAATGTGACATGGCAAAAAGTAAAATACGCAAGGGATTAGGAAGCAAGCTAGGCTTTTACAGTTCTTTGTGTGCTTTTCTTCCCAGAATTTAATTTACCACCTGTGTATTACTTAAAGTAGATGACCATTTGGTAGTACCAGCAAACAGAGGCTGGGGAATTCCTAAGAAATGCCTAATGTATTTGTTATGAAACTAATGCTATTGGTAGACAGAGGATCTGTTTTCATCTGTACAACTACCCTGTCAAGAAATTATTGTATGCTACTGTAGCGGGGTCTCTAAATTGAGGTGGGACACCCAGGTGTGTAAGTACAGGGATAGTGGACCACTTGTGTTCGTGGAGGATTGGATGGTGTAATAATCTCTTTGGCCTCTGGGTGGCGGGGTACCTGGAGGCTCAAGGTAGATTTGCCATTACAGTGCTAGCCTTTTTGTCCCTTTCCGGAGATGGTACGGCGAGGGCGGGGAACCTGCCGTGGTGTCGATGGGAGGAGATAAAAGGGGGAGACGCCCTAACCACGAGGTCTTCTGGAGGAAGTTCTTCACGTGCCCAGGCACCTTAAGCCTGGGTGCGGGCGGGTTCTGGATTCCGGCTCAGGTGCCCTAGGCCTGACCGGAATGGAGTCGGAGTCCATCCCAGGCACCTTCAGCCTGGGGTGAGGTACTGAACTAGGAGGCCTGGGGTCCAGTGACTTCGACTGGATCCCGCGAGGGTGGAGACGTCCGAGGGTCCCTGAGGTAGACGGGGCCCATGTCTGAGGTGAGGAGGCCGGGGAGGTTGGAGTAGCATCAACCCAGTGACGGATGGGCCTCTGGTAACTCCCTTGGAGGGACATCTTCCCCTGATAGGGGCCGCAGTGCAGCGAAGGTACTCCTATCTACGTTCTTTTGAGTCGCTGGTAGAGACTCTCAGATTCTAAGTCCTTTCTAGCTGAATGCTATAGTAACCGCTGGCGAGATCGCAGTGGTTTAGTTAATAACCAGGATAGTGCCTCGACCTGCTCACCCCCCCGTATCAAAATGTTATCAAGTTGCAACCAGATGGCTACTGAAGCACTGTTTATTGTGAGATGTACAATAAAGCAAGAGTTGGACTGTGATCGGTCTGTGGAACTCTGGTTAATGGGAGCAAAGGGAAGTGTTGACACAGCAGGACTGTATTCTAGAACAAAGCACATAGGCCCGAGGAAATATCTGGTGCTGGCCTTCACCTCACCCACAGCTATGGGGAGGACATGGGCCATAGCGCATCTCACCCTGTCATGTGACATACCCCTAGACAAAGGAGATGGGGTGAGGCCGCTACACTACTTTCAAGACTAATTACCAATTAGGTGCAATTCACTGCTGTAACATTAGGTAAATTGCCACAGCCCGTATTAGAGAGGCGAATTGCAGTCTTTATTCACTTAAGCCCCGGACCAATATGCAGCATGAAGACCAGGCCCCTTTTTGTGATTCGGCACTGCATCGCTTTAACTGACAACTGCGCGGTCGTGCGACGTGGCTCCCAAACAAAATTGACATATTTTTTTCCCCACAAATAGAGCTTTCTTTTGGTGGTATTTGATCACCTCTGCGGTTTTTATTTTTTGCGCTATAAACAAAAATAGAGCGACAATTTTGAAAAAAAATCAATTTTTTTTACTTTTTGCTATAATAAATATCCCCAAAAAATATATAAAAAAACATATTTTTTCCTCAGTTTAGGTCGATATGTATTCTTCTACATATTTTTGGTAAAAAAAAAATCGCAATCGCGTTTATTGATTTATTTGCGCAAAAGTTATAGCGTTTACAAATAGGGGGTAGTTTTATGGCAGTTTTATTAATTTTTATTTTTTTTACTAGTAATGGCGGCGATCAGCGATTTTTTCGTGACTGCGACATTATGGCGGACACATCGGACACTTTTGACACATTTTTGGGACCATTGTCATTTTTACAGCGAGCAGTGCTATAAAAATGCACTGGTTACTGTAAAAATGACACTGGCAGACCACTAGGGGCGCTGAAGGGGTTAAGTGTGCCTAAGGGAGTGATTCTCACTGTTAGGGGGCGTGGCTACGAGTGACACGTCACTGATCTCTGCTCTGATTACACAGAGCGGAGATCGGTGACAGTGTCAGTAGGCGAGCGGGGAGATGTTGTGTTTACACTAACATTCCCCGCTCCATCCCTCCGTGAGACGATCGCGGGGTTCCCCACGGCGATCGAGTCCGCGGGACCCGCGGTCCGACTCACGGGGATGGCGGCAGGGTCGCGAGCGCGCTGCCCACACGGCAGGCAGTTAAAGGGCAATGTACAGGTACGTGATTGTGCCTGTATGAGCCATTCTGCCGATGTATATATGCCGCGGGCGGTCGTTAAGGGGTTAAGTGGTTAAGGAGAAATACAAAGAAATGCCAATAAACTTGCAAATGCCCAAAAAGTTTTTTTTAGATTTGGTGTTTAATATTATTAAACAGGTGTAGATCACGACGAGTTGACTTTAACAATTGGAGCATTGTCTGGGCAAGAGAGGCGTCATTAATAGATTTACCTTACATGGTGTTTTGTGGCTAGTTTGTGTTTACTAGTAAAATGGCGCTAGATTTATTTACTGTTTATTTAAATACCAGACATTGTAAGTCTTTACATTTTCTTTCAAACTTTGCTTAAAAAAAAATGTAAACACAGGTAACCACATTTGTGGTTTATAGGGCTGTTAATAACACTACTTTTTAATGTTCAATGGATAATGAAAGGTTCAATAGATCAAGTATGTAGCAATTAAATCATTCCATCTGCTATATTTTATAAAATAATGTATTAGGCCTCATGCACACTAGGAGTTTGCCCAGCTCTTTTGATTGCCTTTTTTCCTGGCAGGATAAAAGCAGATGTAGCAATACCCCCTAGAGGGCCGCTGGTTAATTTTGGGTTTTGCACGTTACCTCTTCAGCTTCGTTGTCCGGGTAGGAAAGTCTGTAGTAATGCAATGTCTACACAGATGTAAAACCTCAAACAGTTAGGCCTCGTACACACGACCGATTTTCTCGTCGTAAACAGTCAAGAAAAGTGCCGCGAGAGGTTTTTTGTCTAGAAAAACGTTCGTGTGTATGGTTTTACGACGAGAAACTTGACGAGAATCTCGACGAGAAAATAGAGAACCTGCTCTCTATTTTCTCGTCAGGATTCCAGATTTCCTCGTCGTGTTTCTCGTCGGCCTGTTTTGTGACGAGAAAATGGTTCGTGTGTATGCTTTTACGACTCTTCCAAAAGCGCGCATGCTCACAAGCAACTATGAGACGGGAGCGCATCTTCTGGTAAAACAAGCCTTCATAATGGAGAGAGCACATTCGTCACGCTCATAAATATTTCATCGTTTAAATGTTCTGCATTGAATTCTTCGTTAGAATGTTACATTAATCAAAACGAGAGACCTTCTTTTGCTGCTGATATTCACACAGAGTTCTGCCTTATTTTTAACCTTTTTCATGCTGCTCTTTATAAGATTTATGTGTATTATATCGTGCAAGTTTTTAGGAATAATTTAAATGGTTAGATTTTTCAAAATGATGTTAATTATAATTTCTCAATGTTTTGATAGCGATCTCACATTTAATTTTCTAATCTATATTTTTAAAATTTCACACCATGTTTTTGAGCTAATCAGATTTAGTTATTCTTTTGGGGGGGTGATATCTGTGCCTTTTATTGTCAGTCAAATGTATCTGCTTACTCCAAAGCTTTTTTTATTTTATTTAAAAATACACATAGTCAAGTATGAACTTAAACAAAAAACACATTTATTCATGTTTATAAATTAAATAAAGAGAAGGCAGTGCTGGAGAAGCTGCTGCCATTTGTGTATCCCAGGGACCCCAGAGCACACACCAACCCTGTGTGGACACTAAAATTGGGAGCTTGAGAAGGCCCACATTTCAGAACACAATCTGATGCTGGCCTCCCAGAGGTCAGGAACAGCAGCAGGTGAGATATATGTCCCAAGTGTGTGGTACTACAACAGGCTGCCTTCTGTCCGACCAGTGCGACCACAATGAAGCAAGGCCATCACTTCCTCTTCTTCCTGGCAACCTTCCCTGCAGCCTTTCCTGAAGCCTTTCCTGAAGCCTTTCCTGCAGCCTTTCCTGCAGCCTTCCTTCTTCGTTTAGCTGGAGGCTGGCCCACTGGAGGGGTACTCCTGTCAGGAGGAGGAGGTGGAGGTGTAGCAGAAGGGGGTGGGGCAGAAGAAGAAGGTGGAGGTGTAGCAGAAGGGGGTGGGGCAGAAGGTGGAGGTGTAGCAGAAGGGGGTGGGGCAGAAGGTGGAGGTGTAGCAGAAGGGGGTGGGGCAGAAGGTGGAGGTGTAGCAGAAGGGGGTGGGGCAGAAGGTGGAGGTGTAGCAGAAGGGGGTGGGGCAGAAGGTGGAGGTGTAGCAGAAGGGGGTGGGGCAGAAGGTGGAGGGGTAGCAGAAGGGGGTGGGGCAGAAGAGGAAGGTGGAGGTGGAGGTTGAGGTTGGGTCAGTTGGGCCACCTCACATATGGCGGTATTGGGGGTAATTTGCTCCATCACCCCCTTGTTGAGCAAGGTGATGTGCAGGGGTTCGCATAGGAGGCGTTGCTCCATGCTCATCACCTTGAACTTAGCCTCCACTAGGCCGGCAATGGCCTCTTCAGGGGATGTGGGCTCCTTGAGGGTGGTATGGGCCTCTTTAATAAGGGCCATTGCTGCCTCACTGGTGGTCCTGTCCCTCCTGCCTCTTTTGTGAAGCCTGATGGGAGGCACCTGGGATCTGGTGCTTCTCCTTTGCCCTGCCACCTCCTGTCTGCCACTGGGCCCTGCCACCTCCTGGCTGGTACTGGGCCCTGCCACCTCCTGGCTGCCACTGGGCCCTGCCACCTCCTGGCTGGTACTGGGCCCTGCCACCTCCTGGCTGCCACTGGGCCCTTCCTCCTCCTGCCTGACAGTTTCCAGACCCTCCTCCTGGCTGATTTCATCCTGTGTATGAAAAAGAAACATAGTTTAATATGTTGGTTTAATCTTTGCCTCAAACTTTGTAATCCTGATGGAAGCAATTAGAATGTAAATACATAAATCCTTGCTTTAAATTTACCACTACATCAGCTTGACTATTTACCACACAATTAAGTGCAGAATAATGTCTACAGATCATGATTTCACTTGTGGAATACAAAATAATGTATGTTTCTCATCCTGACATATTTGGGAAACATTAATTTTATCCCACTACATTTTCAGTTAATACTATACCTGGCTCCAGATGGACAAATCAGGATCATCCAGGATGGCTGCCTCCTCTTGCTCCAGAGAAGGCTCAGGTTGGCTGCAGGGAAGTCTGGGGGGAAGAGTGGAGAGTGATGGCCTTGGCTCAATGTGGTCATCCAGGAAGGACATCCTGCTGTAGTACCACAAAACCGGGACATAAACATCATCTGCTGCTGCTCCTGACCTCTGAGAAGCCAGCACCTTAGAGCGTTCAGTCCTGTAGGTACCTCTCAAGCTCCCAATTTTAGTGTCCACTTGTTTTGCTGTGGCTGTGGGCACCTTGGTATGCACAAATGGGAGCAGCTTCTCCAGCGCTGCTTTTCTCACCCCTTTTTTTATGGATGGGGTTTTTGGTCTCCCACAGAGCCGGCAGCTCCCTTACCCGGTCAATAAATTCCGCCAGGAACTCTTTGTCGCTAATAAAGACATTCATATTGTATCTGCAAGTAAAATAAATTATATTTAAATAATGTGAGGCAAACAGTCTAACCTCCTTCACATCCTAGTCACCATATATATCCTCCACCAATCTCAAGACAGTATAGGCCCACAATTTTTACAAGTCTCACAAAATCACATACCTTCGTTCGCCTGTCCGTCACTTGAACTCCTCTCTCCGCACACCGAACGTACTATAGTCACATGTGTGTTTGCTATATACACACCACGCATGCGTCCAAATTCGAACACGTCGCTCCGCACACGTCGCCCGCCCATGACGTTCTAACTAACATCTTTTCCCCGCCCCTTCTCTTTCGGCGCGCAGACAGATATGGCGGAGTTACAGCAGGTGTCTGATAATTCCGCAACTAGCGAGGAGACAAGCCCGGAGACCGAGGACACGTCACGATCAAGGAGGAGATTCAAGGCATCGAATATGTCTTTGGCGGAGATGGCGGAGATGGTGGACATCTTGGTCAAGGCTGATTATGATGCCAAGCATGGGCCGTATAGCAAACCAAATAGAAGGAAGGCCAAAATCCTCACTAAAGTTGTGAAGAGTCTGAGGGCGAAGTTCGGGGTGAAACGCTCAAATGAGCAGCTCAGAAAGAGGTGGTCAGACCTCAAACTGAGGGAGCCAGACCAGTTGAGGAGCATAAAGAGGATGCTCGCTAAAAGTAAGTAAAATGACGACCTTTCTGCTATTAATCTTTTTAGAAACTGACTTTTTTTTTTTTTTATCATATTGGACTCCCTTCCAAAATGTAATATTTTGAACTAGGTTGGGCACAGTAATCGTTCGTTACGTTACCGACACTTCGTTCGGCCACTATCCGCGGTTTTGGCTTATTTAAGACCCCCAAAAGTAATTAGACATCTGCCATTTTTGATCAAGTATTGTGGCTAATTTTTAAGTCTAGATGATGTGTTTGTAAGGAGAATGAAATGCAAACTTTAATCAGTGTAAAGGAGAGGACACTCAGCAGCTGCTTCCACATCTGTACTTTGGAGCACTATAGTGTGGGCCACCAGACCCGCCTTTTTTGGGTGTCCCACACAGGTGCATCAGAGTTTATTTGTGGTGCCTCCATGTCCAAAAAATTACATCCAAATGTGAATACTAAACATATTTGGGGTCATAAATAATGCATTTTTCTTTAAATTCCGCACAAACACACACTTGTACCCCACTTCCAAACAATTTAGCCTGTTTTAAGTTTAAAAATGAGATTTTTACAGTGTGATAAATAGACCTTTGGTTTTATTCTCATAGGGGAGAGAAGACTGGGAGGAGGACACTCCAGGGAGCACATGCACCCCACAACTTCCAAGCAACCCCAAACTCCCAAAGATCCACAACCAAAAGATGTGCAGGAAGTTGAGGTGGAGGAAGGAGAAGTGCAGGAAGGAGAGGTGGATGACGTTGTGGATCTGGTCACCACAACAGGTCAGTATCTGACACCACAGCTTAAGGTAAGCGAGGTAGGCCTGCAGAGTTTTATTAATTTTTTTTAATGGTTTTTAGGGGATGGAAATGTTGTGAAGGATAGCACACCGTTCTCTGCTGACAGTGCCCTCCGCCTCATCCAGCAAGTGATGGAATGTAGCACGGAACTGGACCTAATTAAACAAAGAATCCATGTGATGGAACAAACATTTAAAGACATTCTCGATGTTTTGGGGAGAATTCAATAAGCCATCCAAACACATTTGTTTTTACATGTTTGTTTTTATATTTTTACTAATTTTTTGAGTAACAAAGCAGCCAAAAATTGAATATGCACACAGTGTGTGAACATGTGCTATCTGCCATCAGGGGATATCCATGTACGTCTTTTGTGGGTGCAACCCCTTCCTCGTATCAAAAGTCGGTGAACTGAGGAAGGGGATGCACCCCCAAAACACGTCCATTGATCACCCCTGATGGCAGATAGCACATGTTGACAATAGGGATCAGGATTGTAAACTTCCTATTTGCAAAAAAGTAAAAATGTGTGCATATTGAATTTTTGGCTGGGCAAGGGGTGGCAGGACCCCATATTAGGACGGTCACATAGAGACATAGTTTGTGTAACTGAATGTCTCAGATTGCTCAGAGGTATCCAATGTTGTCATTTTAGAAATGCAAGTGGTATTTTTGTATTTTCATAAGCCAAAATTTGCCGGGTTGTGGCCAGGCCAACCCCAAAGTAAAAAAAAAAAAAAAGTGCAGAGAGTAAAATATTTGACCACAAACAACGTGTAGCTTCTTTTTATAATACTCTCTAAGCTTATTTGGTTCTTTTGTAAGGTAACATAGTGAAATTGGTTGTTATTTACTAAAGTAAAATACACTTGCCACTACAAATGCACAAAGACAAACTAGGAGACAGGAAAGAACAAATAATTAAAGGTTTAAACAAGATTTTTATTGGGATACTTAGACATAGGCTGGCATAGGAATTGCCCCCCTACCCGTGAAATACTCCATGTATTTGTCCCGAACCACACGGGCATTTTGGGGGGGCAAGCCAAGACGGGCAGATTCCAGGCCCGGAAGGGGATTTGCAGGGGAAAGTCCAGCCTCTGGCAAAACTGAGGCCATATACGAATTAGATTTTTGGCTCAGAAAGTTGTGTAGCACACAGCAGCATAACACTACATAGTTTATTTTGTAGTCCGCCAAGTGGATGGAAGTCATAAAAAGGCGGAACCGGCTGGCCATTATGCCGAAGGCATTTTCAATGACTCTTCGGGCCCTGGCCAGCCGGTAATTGAACACACTCTTCTCTGGGGTCAGGGTCCTCTGTGGAAATGGCCTCATAAGATGCCGTCCGAGTCCGAAGGCTTCATCAGCCAAGAAAACAAAGGGGAGTCCTTCAATATTCCCTGCATCCGGTGGCAATGCAAGGTCGTCACTCTGGAGACGGAGGGCAAACTCCGTCTGGATGAAGGATCCCCCATCGGACATCCGGCCATTCTTCCCTACATCAACATAGAGGAATTCATACCGTGCTGACACCACCGCCATCAGCACAATGCTATGAAACCCCTTGTAGTTGTAGTAGTAGGACCCAGAACGGGGTGGCGGCACGATGCGGACGTGCTTCCCGTCTATGGCACCACCGCAGTTGGGGAAGTCCCACCGCGTGGCAAACTCCGATGCCACAGTCTGCCATTCCTGTGGCGTGGAAGGAAGCTGTGGAGTGAAACAAGATGAAATAATATTAGAAAAACAAAGGCATACATTACAAGCAAATTCTAAACCAAAAAATTAGAGACCAACATCAATCTAATTATACGTTTATTAAGGTGTGTAAAAAAAGTATAATGGAAGGCTCATTTATCATATTCATCACCACCTCTGATGGGCCATTACTAAATTATTTTGGGGGGGGGGGAGATGTGTTTGGCCACAGGATAGCATTGCAGTGGCGGTGCGTCCAGAGTGGGCGCTGGAGCACTGTCCCCTCTCTCCTGTGCCCATCACTCAGAACAATACATAGGTTCATGCGTTGCATGAACCTATATATTGTCTATGCCGCACACTATTCAGGTGGATGGCCTCTTGTAAAGCGACCGACATATGAATAATTGCGTCATTTAGGGGGTTAAAATTGCAGAGCAGAAACAGGTATTAAAAAAGTCTTGCAAATTACAACCTGAGGGATGTAATTGGCTTCCTCAAAGAAAAATCGGGGACGCAAGGAGGGGGCATTCCTTGTGTAAACACTGACAGGCTGCTCTGGCAATCATGTTCACCAAGTCTGTTTAATGGTAACATGATTGGCTGATGCAACATGAAGGGAAGGAGAAGACATCAAGGACAGAAGAAGGATGGCGCTGACCACAAGAAGGTAAGTGCAGGGCTGGGGGGAAACTGGCTGCATTAGAGGGGACTAAATGGCTGCATTGGAGGGGACAACTGGGGGCGTTTATTAGGCAACAGAGCAAAAAAGGAGGAAGTTTATTTCCGAAATTGGGGTTGGAACCCCCCAACATTTGGAGCAACAGGCGCCCCTGCTGGAAAAGTTAGTGAGGGGAAATATTTAGGGAGGATAAAAAAGGGGCAATCTAAAGCTTCCAACATGCATGGGGACAAAGGGGACATTCTCAGCATATTACAATCATGGTAATTAGGGAAGGATGAAAGAAATACAATACATTAGCATACATGTAATACATAAAATGTGATGTTAAGGGAGAAAACTTACCCTAATATAGTCCTCCTGCAGGACTTGTATAATAGCAGAACAGGTGTCTGGGATTATGAGGCCCAGAGCCTGGGGGGAGATGTCTGTGGTGAACTTCAAGTCCTGAAGACTTCTCCCTGTCGCCAGGTAACGCAACGTGGCGATGAGCCTCTGCTCAGCACTGATGGCTTCCCGCATAACGGTGTCCTTCCTGGTAATATAGGGGGACACCAAAGCCAACAGTTCCTGAAAAACGGGGTCAGACATCCTCAGAAAATTCCTGTAGTCCTCAGGATTATTCTCGACGATCTCCCGCAGCAGAGGCATGTGGCAGAATTGGTCCCGCTGGAGCAACCAATTCTTGGTCCATGAACTCCTCCTCACACCATTCATGGACTGGTCTTGGTCCAAAACAAGCAGACCAACACCAAGCGCACGCACAGCACGAACTCGACGACGAGAACGTCCAGGCGACATGGCTAGGAAACGGTCGTCTAATCAGAACGTACAGAACAGAACGCACTTTAGAACAGCAAGGCCTATGAATAACGAACTGAAATTCAGAAACGAACAGGCAATAACGCACTGTAAAACAGATACGACCTGCCTAGACGCCCTGAAAGTCAAGATACGAACCCACAAGCACAAACTGAACGGCAGAAAACGATATGAAAAGTACGAAGACTGAAAAGCGCGAATCGTCTCTTCCCAAACTTTTACTTCACACGCGGTAACACGAGATCAGCAAAAGCAGCCCAAGGGGTGGCGCCAAGAAAAAAGATCTTCCCCTTTATAGTGCCGTCGTACGTGCTGGACGTGAGCGCAGAGAACCACGAGGAAATTGGAAAATGACAGTGTGTACGCATAGAAAGCTTGACGAGAAAATCGACAAGCTTAACAAGAATCTCGTCGAAAAAAACGACGTGTTTTTTACGACGAGAAAATCGGTCGTGTGTACGAGGCCTCAGGCTTTATTTTCTTATGCAGTAAACGTTGAGAAAGTAGAAGGTATAGAAGAGTAGGGGAAGGTTCAGGCACTCCGCAATACTAGCCAAAAATATCAGCTCACAGTCTCTTACCACTCTCAGTGTTTAGAGTGGGTATTGGTCACCCGGATAGTCCCCTCTCACATGGCCTAGCAGCCGGGATGACACACAAATCAGCAACGGGGCAGTCTCTGCCCAAGATGAAATGGGTCTCTGCCACAGACCCAGGGCCATTTGAAGGAATTTGGGGGCCCCAAGCAAAATGGACAACGACATTTGTTTTCAAGTTTAGAAGCGGGGGGGGCGGGGTGTTGCTGAGTTTTTCAAGTTGAGAAGCGGGGGGGTACATAAAACACAACATTTGTTTTTTTGTTTTCAAGTTGAGAAGCAAGGGGGGGGATGCTGCTGCCGAAAATTACATCCGAGTCTCAAAGTTGCGGGCGAGTTGCGAGGGGGGGCACAGGAGGCCAGCTCGGGGCCCCAAGCAATTGCTTGGTTTGCCTGTCCTGTCGCAACGGCCCTGCACAGACCTCTTGGAATGAATAAAGTCTCTGCCACAGGCCTTTTTTTAGTTGAGAAAATGGATAGTCCAGGAATCTTCTGCCACAGGATTTCAATGTCCCAAACTTCCAGCCGTGCAGTTAAAGAGCCTTTAAGCCAATCCGGCGAACTGCAGGGCTTGTAGTATAGTGGATCCCTCCTCAATAAAGTTGCCAGGCCTCACCCGAGACAGCATCACTTTGCCGGTCTCCTCCAGGGCAGGTCCTCCCCTGGTCTCCTTCACTAAGACAGCTTCCTCCCATTTGGACGGACAGCTTGGTATCCTCTCTCAGTATGCAGGCCCCAGCCAGACTAGCTGGGCCTACTTGATAGCGATGCAGCCTTGGGCCAACGTGGCCCCGAGACCAGAACCACAAACACACACCTCAAGCCCGGAGGTATGCAGGGTGGAAAACGGACCCCAATCAATGGCGTCTGCCCCTTACGTATCCCCTCCCTGCAGGCACAGCGGGGTGACCACTCCCACTGTACCGCTGCCGAGAAGGGCCACTCAATGCACCATGGTCTGCCCGTGTTCCAGCAGGTGCCTGAGGTGGTTTTTGCGAAACGGCACTGCATCGTTTTAACTGACTGTCATGCGACGTTGTACTCAAACAAAATTGATGACTGTTTTTCCCCACAAATAGAGCTTTCTTTTGGTGGTATTTGATCACCTAAGTTTTTATTTTTTGCGCAATAAACAAAAAATAGCGCCAATTTTGGAAAAAAAACTTTTTGCTATAATAAATATCCCCAATTTTAAAAAAATAAAATAAAAAATTTTCCTCAGTTTAGGCCGATATGTATTCTTCTACATATTTTTGGTAATAAAAATCGCAATAAGCATATATTGATTGGTTTGCGCAAACGTTATAGCATCTACAAAATAGGGGAAAGATTTATGGCATTTTTACGAGTAATGTCGGTGATCAGCTATTTTTATCAGGACTGTGACAATATGGCAGACAGATTGGACACTTTTGACACATTTTTGGGACTATTGGCATTTATACAGCGATCAGTGCTATAAAAATGCACTGATTACTGTGTAAATGTCACTGGTAGGGTAGGGGTTAACAGTAGGCGGCAATCAAAGTGTTAACTGTGTTACCTAGGGAGTGATTCTAACTGTGGGGGGATGGGACTGCCTGGAGGAGGAGAGCGATCTGTT
This sequence comes from Rana muscosa, assembly GCA_029206835.1. Taxonomy (NCBI): domain Eukaryota; kingdom Metazoa; phylum Chordata; class Amphibia; order Anura; family Ranidae; genus Rana; species Rana muscosa. The sequence goes on from CM055116.1 coordinate 651,946,641, forward strand.
GTTCATACTTGGTATGAACAACAGATCGCTCTCCTCACCCCTGACAGCACGGAGATCTGTCTGTTTACATTGACAGATCTTCATGCTGTCTCTGTGTGGAGCGATCGTCCCCTAGTGGTCAAAAGGCGAATCGACATACAGCTACAACGGTTCGCCCAGGGGAGCCAACCTGCCGCAGTATAACTGCGGCGACTGGTCTGGAAGGGGTTAAATACCACCAAAAGAAAACTTCATATGTCTCAAGGGTTGCATCACCATTCAAATGTCATTCAAAGTGCAGCAGCTATGAATGCTGAAAATTGGCCTGGGCAGGAAGGGGGTGAAAGTCTCCGGTATTGAAGTGGTTAATGGTTTTGACTAACAAATCCCTAACATTTTTCACATTCTATGCCCTTGCTAACTTATAGAAACATACACTGGCACTGTTGTTTCCTTCTTTCTGCTTATTTTTTAATATGAAGGTGTCGCATATGTCCGTTGGATTTTATGGATATTTTTCTATTTAGCAGGATGTCAAGTGAATGCAGTTATCTGCCTGGCAGATCTAGGCCACATCCCTGTTTTCCATTAATTAGATAGCTTGTGATACCTTACAGTATGTGGGATTTTAAACTCAAGAAAGTAAGCTTTTGGATGTGGTCCTAATTTTTTTTCCTTTAATTCAATATATGCAACCTCCTTAACAAAATCCTAAAGTATTATTTATTTATATGTAGCGCCCTGCTCCTGTTGACCAGGCGCTATTGTGTAAATTTAGTGGGTCATCTGAATTGTACAAATTCCTTTTATTGGATGGATTTAATAAAATCGTATACCGTATATACTCGAGTATAAACCGACCCGAATATAAGCTGAGGCACCTATTTTTACCACAAAAAAATGGGAAAACTTATTGACTCGAGTATAAGCCTAGGGTGTCCATCTGCATGCCTCACTGTTTCCATGTGCATGCCTCACTGTGCCCATGCCTCACTGTGTCCATTCCTCACTGTGCCCATGCCTCACTGTGCCCATGACTAGACTGACGTTTAACATAGGAGTCTATGGAAGGGGTGCCCGGCTTTAAAAAATCTGTGCTCCCCGGTTGTAGGTCTCTTAGACAACAGACTTTGGACACTTGTAGAGGAGAAATGGGGCTACGTGTATGCCAAGTTTTGGGTCCAGGGGACCTATGACCGGCCGGTACCAGATCCCCAAAGTCACCAGAGAAATGACCGTTTAACATGGGAGTCTATGGAAGGAGTGCCCGGCTTTGAAAAATCGGTGCTCCCCGGCCGTAGGTCCCTTGGACAACAAACTTTGCACACTTGTAGAGGAAGAGTGGGGCTACATGTGTGCTGGGTTCCCAAAGTCTGGGAGTTCAGGCGCAAAAAGGTGACTCGAGTATAAGCCGAGGGGGGCATTTTCAGCACAAAAAATTGTGCTGAAAAACTCGGCTTATACTTGAGTATATACGGTATATTTTATTTTTGAGACATTATGGTGCCAATTTTTTTTTCTCTTTGATTGGACATTTGGATGCCTGAGTACTGGGGCCAGGGCCACTGATAGAAATCATGGGGCCCCGTATAGCCTACCTGACGGGGCCCCTTCAGCTCCACCCCTGGTCCCGCCCTTGGTCCCTCCTTCGGTTCCACCCTGGCTCCGCCCCTGGTCCCTCCCCAGATCCTGCTTTGAAACAAAGTGCAGGTTTGTCTACAAGTAATATTTATTTTTCTCCAGACAGTTATAAGTTTGATTATCCAAAAGAAATACTGTTTTCAGATGAGAACAGACCGCTTCAATATCTATATGTAATAAAAACCATTAATAGATGAATGAAGTGGTATTCTGAAATAATTAGGGAGATTAAACAAATGATAAAAGGTGGAAAAAAACAACAAGCCAGGTTTCCATGCCATGCCGCCAGTGCCATATTCTGCTGCAGACAGTGCCACCCATGCCATGCCATGCCACCAATGCCATATTGTGCTGCAGACAGTGCCACCCATACCACCATTGGCAGCATGGTTGGCACTGTCTGCAGCACATTATGGCATTTGCAGCATAGATGGCACTGTCTGCAGCACATTACGGCATTGGCGGCACGGGTGGCACTGTCTCTGCAGCACCTTATGGCATTGGCAGCATGGGTGGCACTGTGCCTGCAGGCAGTACATGCGTTATGGGCCATAACGCATGTGCTACCTGCAGACAGTGAAACCCATGTGGCCAATGCCGTAATGTGCTGCAGACAGTGCCACCCATGGCGCTAATGCCATAACGCATGTGCTACCTGCTGACAGTGCCACCAATGCCGGCAATGTCATATTGTGCTTCAGACAGGTAGCACATGCGTTATGGCATTAGCGTCATTGGTGGCACTGTCTGCAGCACAATATGGCATTGGCGGCATGGGTGGCACTGTGCCTGCAGGCAGCACATACGTTATGAGCCAATATGGCATTGGCGGCATGGGTAGCACTGTCTGCAGGTAGTACATGCGTTATGAGCCATAACGCATGAGCTACCTGCAGACAGTGCCACCCATACCGCCAATGCCATGTATAGATGCTGCTGCAGTAGTTCTTGAATCCCCCCCAAGCAAGTACACACCTGTTAGCCGGGCCCCAGCCAGGAGTCACTTCCTCCCTGATCCTGCAGACTGCTGCCTGGACTCGCTGGAGTGTCACAATCTGACACTGTCACAAAATAGTCAGCCTCTTTTGCCGAAGCCGTCGCTGCTGACTCTGCTTATTCTCTCTGCCCCGTGAAGAACAGAGCAGAGCGGCAAGTGCGGAGGGAGAGGAATCACTCTGCGGCACCAGGGAAGGACATGGTGGCCGGGACTTGAGCCAGCATGGAGTGCTGGCGGGTCTAAAGATGTTCGGTCAGGGCTGTGGAGTTTTTTTGTTTTTTTTTCCCCTACATTAACTAGTTCTCTGTGGAGGTTGCCGGGCTCCCCTGCTGGCTGGGTCCAGTACAACAGGGCCGGTTGTACTGGCCTATCAGCGGCCCTGACTGGGGCCATCCGAGCACATGAGTCTCTATTTCATCCTGTTTATCATTAAGGGCTATTTTGGGGTAGCAGCACTATATCAATAGATGCATAAGCGACGTACTGGCGCGCGGATCACAGTGCTTGGTACAGCGGCCGGGTATCATGTGATTGCTATGAGCAATCATAGCGATCACATGATTACATGTAAGCAAAACTGTCTTGAATGGCTTCCATTCATGACAGCTTGCTTACTATTATGATGCTTTGCTTGGCTCACAGCTATCACATGGTGCCTGGCTGGCACCCTTTACCATGTGATTAGCTGTAGCCAATCACAGTACCACAAAGTAAGCAAGGTGTCATGAATGAAAGCCATTCATGAGAGTTAAAACTATTGCTTATAATAGTGATTATCACTGTTATAAACAATAACAGTGGAAAAAAATATTTCTGATCACAAAAAAGGGTCATTTGGTGGGTATTTGTACTGTGCTGGCATTTTAGGGAATAAAGATACATTTTCAAATACATATACCATAGTTTGTGAACTTTCCTACAGACTAAATAATATACACTGATTTGGGCTATGTTAACCAGAAAATGTAGCAAACTACATTTTGGCTTAAATTTATGAAGAAGGATTATTTGTTTGTAAAATTTTATAATAGAAAGAAAAACTTTTTTTTTTTTTTTCAATGTTTGGTATTTTTTTTTCCTGTATAGCAAAAAAAAAAAAAAACCTAGCGGTAATGATATAACACCAAAAGAAAACTCTGTTTGTGTGAAAAAAAGATATACATTTTATTTAGGGTCCTTTCACACGGGCAGGGCCGGATTCCTGACAAGGCCACCGAGGCCAGGACTCGGGGTGGCAGTGGGTGCAGGGGCGGCGCCGCAGCAACAGGGGGGTGAAAAAATCCTGTCGTCCCGGCCGGTGTCCTGCCAAAAAAGGTCCCCTGGCGGATAAGAACCCCCCTGTACTGCGCAGCCTTCGAAAATAGCCGAAGATGTAGAGCTGTGAGTCAGCTCTACACAGCGCCAGGCGATGCCGCACGCTCCCGATGCTAGTGCTACTCTGCAAGGGGCGGGGTGATTTTAGCAATAAAGTACACGTCTTAGCGGGGCGTGTTAAAACAAATGGAGGGCAGGTTTTGCAATGTTGATGGGCGGATTTTGCAATGTTGATGGGTGAGTTTGAACAAACGATTTAACTCACAAAAGAGGCGGTATTTTAAAATGATGGACAACAAATCATCAAAATCCGCACTGATACTGTGATAAATTCATTGTGTTCGTTAGCTAAATAGGTCGTACAAACCCACCCATCAACATTGCAAAATCCACCCATCAACATTGCAAAACCCACCCTCCATTTGTTTTAACACTCCCCGCTAAGACGTGTACTTTATTGCTAAAATCACCCCCGCCCCTTGCACAGTAGCATAGCATCGGGAGTGTGCGGCTTGTGTCATAGTTATTGCGCAGGCGCCATGTAGAGCTGACTCTCAGCTCTACATCTTTGGCTATTTTCGGCGGCTCTGTTGAGGTTCGTACTGCGCAAGTGCCCCGCCTGCGCAGTACAGGGGAGTCCTTATCTGCCAGGGGGAACTTCTTCGGCAGAATACCGGTGTCCTGCCGAAAAAAGTCCCCCGGCAGATAATGTCCCCCCTGTACTGCGCAGGCGCAGCTTGCGCAGTACGAACCACAACAGGGCCGACGAAAATAGCCGAACATAAATAGCTCAGAGTCAGCTGAACACGGTGCCTGTTAAATCGTCTAAGGGGAGGAGAGCTACAGAAGAGGCCGTGCAGAGCTGATAATTGACCTGCTTTTAGCAATATACTATACGTCTTAGCGGGGCGTGTTTAAACAAATGAAGGGCGGCTTTTGCAATATTGTTGGGTGGCTTTGCACGAGTATATTGCTAATACCACCCCCAAGTTATCAGCTCTGCCCATCAATTGAAAACTCTGCCTCTTCAGTAGCTATCCGCCCCTTAGACGATATAACAGTAATGCACCCGCCCTCTTGCAGAGTAGCACGAGCATCGGGAGCGTGCGGCAGCATCTGTCACAATATCGTCATCATTGCACAGGCACCGTGTTCAGCTGACTCTGAGAGATTTATCTTCGGCTATTTCCGTCGATATACATACATTAATCCCTCCTTGTTCCACCCACCCCTCTTTCATTAACCCCTTTGCTACCCTGAACCAGGCTTCTGCTGCCGAGACTAAATTATTATTCGTCAACAACCCTTTCTTTTCTATTAACACAACTCTCCATTCTTCCGGTTGCAAACGACCACCATATTTGCATAGTCCAGCAACTTTCATTAACTGTTTCCATCCTTTCACATTTTGTGCCCCTTCTCGCTGTAGCACCAGGTCATAGGCCAAGCTGCCCTCTGCCAGTCTAGTGAGATGTTGTCCCATTCTTACCCCTTCGCTTATTTCTGTTCTGTGTCTGCTGTGGGGCAGGAACCACCCTCCCCAACTTGCAACTCTATCCTGTGAAGAGTTTTAAATAGCTACTTAGCTAAAGCTCAACTTAAAAATAAACTGCAAATATAAAAAACTTCAGACTTCATAATCAAAAGTTACATTCAGGTTTAAAAAATCAGTCGTAGGCTAGCAGGGGTATTAAACAGTCTGGAAAAAGAAACAGCAACAGGCGCAAGTTTAAAAACCATTCCCTGTTTTTTTTTTTCTCTTCTCAAAAGGAGCAGTAACCCCTCCTGTACAAAAGAAGGTGGGAGGGAATCTGACTCTTTCTTCACAGCGCAGACTGGGAGAAAGCAGACAAGCTAGGCTTAGGAATGTATTTCAGCGTAAAACAAAAAGGGGGCCAGCCTGCTCCGTGCTCCTATCCCATCCCAAAATGAACGTGAAGAGTCACGTTGACTGCAAAAACTTTAACATCTGCCAAGCTGTTCAACAGGGGTCTTAAAGCCCAATATACCTTCCGGATATCTGCCCTGTATCACCTTAACTAAACTCCAGTCACACCAAACATTAATCCACAAACACAGTTAGAATATGACACGCTATTTCAGCCCTTCTGTCTGTATGGAGGTAATATTTAACCCCAAACCTACCTGGTTTGTATTCTCCCACACTCACTATAGTGAGGTGTATTTATACATATATATATTCTATTTATTTCCAGACACCCTCTTTCAACCATTACCTTTGTACAGGGGCTGACCAGGTAACTGTGTCTCTATTATCCGTACACCCTCTCGTAATCAGCTTTGTACAAAGCCAGGCAAGGCAACTGTGTCTCCATTTATTCCCTGACACCCTCTTAAACCTGTATCATTCTACAGAGACTGCTGGTAAGGAAACTGTGTCTCCCCCTTCACATACAGACATCCGCTGAAATAGCCACATTCAAGTCAAAACAGAACATAACAGAAAATATCAGGCGGCAGAATAGGTCAACAGGTTCTTATTAAATCGGCCCTGGACAAGAAGTTACCCGTCTTTGACGATCTTGGAATAGCATACTGAATGCGAGCGAAAGGGAGGGTGACCGAGCCGGAAACACACAGGTAAGGAATATAACACTCTTCTCTTACTGTGTTACGAAGTTGATCAGGCTCCGTTCCGTCAGTCACACCTTGATTCGCTGACAGCCATAACTAGGTCGGCTACGTCCAGAGAACGCAATCCAGAGTCCACGTTGGGCGTCAAAATGTAATAAATGTACCCCTGGTCCAATTCCAGGATGTATACTCTATTCTGCCTCTGACCCAAATTCAAGGTGATGTGAATGCATACATGCTAAAAGGATCACACACTGAGACAGACTTGTCAGTATGAGCTCTTCCTCATCAACTCTGCCTTTATTCAGGTTACAGCTCCTTATATAAACAAAGTGACATAAGCAAATGTCATCACATACGTGTGCATATCATTGGTTCATCTGTATATGGTCCTCTTCCTGTGACGTCTGTTCTTGGCCACATTGCTGCATTCCTTAGCTTCAGCGCCATATTCTAGTTCACGATGGGAGGTGGGGGAAAAGGAGTGAGTTGAAAAGAACATCTGTTTGTCATTTATCTGCTTGTCATTTAAGGAAACTTACTACTGGCTGGTTATAAGATTATCAAAATACACATACACACACATCACAACAAGAAAGAAAAGAAACAATAAAAATAATAAAGAAGGCAAGAAAATAACAATATCTGAGTGGTTAGAAGAGAGAGATAACATAGTCAATTTATTAGCTCCATCACACAACAAGTCCCGATGTTCCGTCACGGCGTCAGGCAAATGGGAGGGGTCTTTTACTTTTCCTGCTGATGGGCAAGAATGAAAACCTGGAGTGAACCTATAAGAAAACTGGCGCCGGAGACGTCCCAGCCATCTCCTCCTGACTAAGGACCTCCACATCCAGTCCAGTGTTCATCTGTCGCCACATCTTCCAGGCAGCTATGATTCTCCCATCACCACTGCTCTGCCTCTGGGCCCCCTTCAGGACGAGATTACAGTGCCAAGCAGAATATTTGACTCAAAGGTATTTAATTCCTTGCTGGGTATGCTGCATAATGCATATATTTAAAGTTATTATTGTATAAAAACAGTGCACAAATACACTAGGTATGTCTTCAATAACACAATATGCAAATCACAAGTACTTTCAGGATTTTTTTTTGGTGGGGGGGGGGATTTTTAATGTAATTCCTTTTTTTAAATTTTTATTTTTTTTACCTAATTTCTATCACATGGGGGGGGGGCTCAGAAGCCCCCTATGTGATGGTGTGTGTGTGTGTGGGGGCGGCATTGAAGGACCCGGCCTTGGGGCGGCAAAGGGAGTAAATCCGGGCCTGCACAGGGGCGGTCCACCCGGCGGACTCCACTTTGCTCAGCGGGGTGATCGATCCGCTGATCCCCGCTGAGCAGGCAGATGACAGGTCTGCCTCTGCTCACTGTGCAGAGACGGACCTGTCAGAGTCCTGTTTTCCTCTATGGGGAGATCGGACCAAATAAAAAATAAAAAATACACAATTCACTTGGTTTCTACTCTAAATGTACCTTCACAAGCAACACTTCTGAAGAAATCAATATATTCCACAGAAATTACAACCAGGATGCAATTTAACAGCAAATCAAAAAATTACCTTTCACATGTGTTAACTCTCATAAGCTAGCAGGGGTGAGATAGAAGTGTACTTGAGGCAGATGGGCGCTCTTTGTGAGCCATCAAGCTAATAGGTTTCTTAATACACTTTCTCTCTTCTTATGCTTGAAGTGCTGAGATACAATACAATCTCTCCAAGAGATACAGATCTGCACTGGTGAAGCACAAAATTATTGTTCATGAAAGGTATTTCCTACACTATGTTAGAATTTGAAACAGTTAAAATGTTACAAAAATGTATGGGTTATATGGAGAAGCTGACATTAGGGGACATAGAATTTGAAATTGATGAAAAAGATACAGAAATTTTGGGTTATAATGACAAGCTGACATTAGGAGGGAGAATCTGAAATTGTTGAATCACTGGTTGTTAGAACGCTGCTGGGTGCTGGCTCTGTAATTACCCAGGGGGAAGCTGTCACATTCAGCAGTGGTAATAATACCACTGCTAAATGTTTCACTTAGCACTGCAGCTGGGATATGCTCAACCGAACACCTATTTGTTCAACCGTTCACACAGGATCCTACATAGACTGTACACAGTGCTGAGGTCTCCCTCATATTATTTCCCCTGCTGGTGAGATGTTCTTAGCTTACTGTGTTAGACTTTTTCCTCTATTGGTGTATGTTATCATGGTTCTGTTAGGGAATGTTGCATTCACCTGTAAAAAAGCAACAAGTAAACTATTACACACATATTACAAACATTATGGGTATTATTCGTTATGCTTGCATGAATGTTGGAACATTTTAAAGGTGATTTTCTTTTTTTAAATAGACCCCTTAGTCTCTTCTGCAATTAAGCATTTTTTTCTTTCTGTTCACAAGGTACCATATTTTATCATGTATAAAATTATCACCTCAAAAACATATATAATATATCTGAATCTGGAAGCCCCCTTTAACAAGGGGAACCCCAGATCCCACCCCCCCCCCCTATATGAATGAACTATAATTTAAAAGCTGGGCAAGTCAAGTAATAATCTTCTTTGTTAACATTTCAATAGTATCCATTATCTACAAAAAGTATCTACAACCTTCACCACTATAGTTTCAAACCTAGACAATGTCATGAAATATTTTCTTCATTATAATTTGAGTAGTATCCAGTATACAGCCATCATCACCATCATTTAAAAGCTAGGCAAAGTTGTCAGTAAGTGCACACACATTCCACAGGTATATATGGGTTTTCTACATATCTGATACTAGTATTAATGCTATCCTGGTACTTCTGTGTAGGCAATGCCATCTCTTGCTTCATTGTCACTGACAGGGAAGATGCGTTTGTTGCTCACAAAGCCAGCAAACCAACACTTTTTCACAACTTATCAAGCAAAATTATGGTTTCCTAATCATTCCAAGCTACATTGTCAGATGAAGCTTACTCATTTTAATTATAGCAAAATTTACAATAATCTCACTACTTTACACTAGTGATGAGCCGAACACCCCCGGGTTCGGTTCGCACCAGAACCCGCGAACGGACCGAAAGTTTGCACGAACTTTAGAACCCTATTAAATACAATGGATGCGAACCTTCAAAATCTAAAGTGCTAATTATAACGACTATTATGCATGTTATTGTCCTAAAAAGGGTTTGGCAATTAGGGTTCTGCACCAGGGGACATGTATCAATGCAAAAAGAAGTTTTAAAAACGGCCGTTTTTCTGGAGCAGTCATTTTAATGATGCATAAAGTGAAAAGAAAAAAGTCAAATATTCCTTTAAATATCGTACCTGGGGGTTGTCTAAAGTATGCCTGTGAAGTGCCACGTGTTTCCCGTGTTTAGAACTGTCCCTGCACAAATTTACATTTCTAAAGGAAAAAAAGCCATTTAAAACTGCTTGCGGCTTTAATGTAATGTCTGGTCCCGGTAATATGGATGAAAATCTTTAAGAAAAATGGCATAGCTACCCCATTACACCCCCCCCCTACCCCAGCCCATTACCAGCCCCTTTGGGTCTTGTATGGATATTAAGGGGAACCCCGCACACAAAATAAAAAAGGCCCTATATACTCTGAACAGCCGTATACAGGCGGTGCATACAAGACAGGGACTGTAGGTTTGTTCTTATGTAGAATCTGTTTGTAATTTTGAACAGGTACATTGTGTAGCTCCAGGCAAAAAATCTATTTTTAAGCTTTTTGGAAAACATAGGGAAGGGTTATCACCCCTGTAACATTTGTTTTGCTGTCTGTGCAGTGTGCACCTGTTCAGAACAGTTCACCTCACTTTCCGTCCTAATGACAAATGTTTTTTGAAAATTTGGGGTTTTTATTGAAACAAGAATTGGTGATAAAGCATCAGTGGAGAGGAGACACTTTTTTTCCCATATTAACTCTTACAGGAGAGAATTTGCCTTCCTAGGGGTAGATTTCCTCTCACTTCCTGTTGTATCCTTCCGTTTGCAAGGAGGAGTCGTTTGTAAGTTGGATGTTTGAAAGTAGGGGCCTGCCGTATATACTCAGCTGAAATTTGCCCCTTACATGTTGGTGTTGCCACAACACTGTGAGCCCTCACAGTTACTCTTGGTGGGCGCATGAATGGGCCCTGCTGTGAATTATTAGATCAAGAATTGTAATTGCATGCCCCTGTTGAACAGGGGCTGAAAAATTGGGCCTTTGGTGGTGGTGGTGGTGTTGACACAACACTGTAAGGCCTCACAGTTAGTCTTGGTGGGCGCAGGAATGGGCCCTGCTGTGAATTATTAGATCAAGAATTGTAATTACATGCCCCTGTTAAACAGGGGCATAAAAATTGGGCCTTAGGCACTGGTGCCACAACACTGCAACCCCTCACAGATACTGTACTTGGAGCACAGCAATGAGCCCTGTTGCAAAGTATTGCATCAAAAATTGTAATTACACGCCCCTGTTAAACAGGGGCTGAAAAATCGGGCCTTAGCCACTGGTGCTGGTGCCACGACACTGCAACCTCTCCCAGATACTCTAGTTGGAGTGCAGGAATGAGCCCTGCTGCAAAGCATTGCATAAAAAATTGTAATAACACGCCCCTGTTAAACAGGGGCTGAAAAATTGGGCCTTAGCCACTGGTGGCGGCACCCAGAAACAAAAATGTTCTTCCAAGCTATCATCATCAATCGGATCATTGAGGAGGAGGAGGATAGTCAGTCAACATAACAGGACAGTCTCTCAGCATCAGCATCAGTCTTGAAGGGATGTGACATTTGAAAATAAATTAGTCTGTTATATCAGCTTCAGGTGTTTTGTAGCTGGTGGTGATCCAAGACTGGTTCATCTTTATGAAGGTCAGTTGATCAACCGAGTCGGTGGTCAGGCGCACCCTGTGATCCGTGACAAATCCTCCAGCAGCACTGAATGTGCGTTCTGAAAGAACGCTGGATGCAGGACAGGCCAGTAGCTCAATTGCATACTGTGCAAGCTCTGGCCAGTGATCCATCCTCAAGACCCAGTAAGCCAGAGGATTTTCGGTGGGGAAGGTGTCCAAGTCTGACCTTGCCCCTAGGTATTCCTGCACCATGTATATCAGACGCTGGCGATGGTTGCTGGAACCGATCATACCTTGGGGCTGCGGACTAAAGAATTGTCTGAACGCATCGGTCAGACGGCCACCTTCCCCACCGCTCCTTCTTTGACTGACCGAAGCCTCAGCAACTCGTTGTCCAGGACCAGGAGTTTGTAACCTCCCAGTCTCTGGGAATGCGTTGCACAGACCTTTCTGCAATGCCTCCCGGAGTTGTCTCATCCTCTGCTCCCTCTGTGACGGATTTGATAAGGTCCGCAACCTTACCCTTGTACCGTGGATCAAGGAGAGTGGCCAGCCAGTAATGGTCCCTCTCCTTGATCCGAAGAATACGAGGATCCTTCCGCAGACTTTGCAGGATCAGGGAGGCCATGCAGCGTAGGTTAGCTGAGGCATTCGGTCCGGAGTCCTCTGGGTCACTAAGAACGACATGATCCGCAGCCACCTCCTCCCAGCCACGTACAAGTCCACTGGTTTCTTGGAACTGTAAATCATCCCTAAAAGACTGCTGCTGATGATGCTGAGTGCCAGGCTCCACCTCCATGCTGACACAATCCTCCTCCTCCTCCTCCTCTTCTTCCTGTGCGATGGATGGGACAGAAGGAACACTGTCTGGGTAAAGGGGGCCTTGAGAGGCAAGGAAGTCCTCCTCTTCCTGCCTCTGTTCTGCCTCAAGTGCCCTGTCCATTATTCCACGCAGCGTATGTTCCAACAGGTGGACAAGAGGTACAGTGTCACTGATGCATGCACTGTCACTGCTCACCATCCTCGTGGCCTCCTCAAATGGTGCCAGGACAGTGCATGCATCCCTGATCATGCCCCATTGGCGTGGTGAAAAAAAAACGAGCTCCCCTGACCCTGTCCTGGTGCCGTAGTCGCACAGGTACTCATTGATGGCCCTCTGCTGCGTGTGCAGCTGCTGCAGCATGGCCAACGTTGAGTTCCACCTGGTGGGCATGTCACATATAAGGCGGTTCTTGGGCAGGTTCAACTCCTTTTGCAGCTCAGCCAGGCGAGCACTGGCATTATAATATCTGCGGAAATGCACACAGACTTTCCTGGCCTGCCTCAGGACATCCTGTAAGCCCGGGTACCTGCCCAAGAACCGCTGCACCACCAGGTTAAGGACGTGAGCCACACAGGGCACATGGGTCAGTTATCCCTGTCGGAGAGCGGAGAGGAGGTTGGTGCCATTGTCGCAAACTACCATTCCTGGCTTATGCTGGCGTGGCGTCAACCACCTCTCGGCCTGCCCCTGCAGAGCAGACAGAACCTCTGTCCCAGTGTGGCTCCTGTCCCCCAAACGCACCAGCGCAAGCACGGCATGGAATCTTTTTGCCTGCGTACTTGCGTAGCCCCTTGAACGCCTACGGAGCACCACTGGTTCCGAGGACAAAGCACAGGAAGAGGCCACGGAGGAAGAAGAAGAGGAGGGGGTGGAGCACAGAGGTGTGTCACAACCAGTAGTAGCATTTTGGAGGCGTGGCGGTGGAACAACCTCCAACACTACTGCACCTTGTCCTGCATCCTTCCCAGCTGCCAAAAGAGTGACCCAATGGGCCGTGAAAGAAAGGTAACGTCCCTGTCCATGCCTGCTGGACCATGAGTCAGCGGTAATATGCACCTTACTGCTGACCGCCCTGTCCAGCGAGGCCAAGACATTGCCTTCCACATGCCAGTAGAGAGCCGGAATCGCCTTCCGTGAGAAAAAGTGGCGTTTGGGAACCTGCCACTGAGGAACCGCACATTGCACAAACTCACGGAAGGGGGCCGAGTCTACCAACTGAAAAGGCAGCAGTTGAAGCGCTAGCAATTTAGCCAAGCTAGCATTCAACCGCTGGGCATGTGGATGGCTGGGAGTGAACTTCTTTTGATGGTCCAGCAGCTGGGGCAGGGAAATTTGCCTGCTAAAATCGGATGTCGGTGTACTGCTAGCAGAGTGCCCGCAAGTACGGGGGACTCCTCAGGAGGACATGGTTGGTCTAGGGAAGGAGTGACTGATGATGACATTGATACCAGGGAAGAGGACGCTTTGGCAGCTGCTTTGCCAGTACCCTGAGCCTGGGTGAGAGAGGATGAGGAGGATGAGGAGGGCTTGGTCATCCACTCTACCAAGTCTTCGGCATGATGCGGCTCAACACGTCCAGCTGCCGAAAAGAAGGCCAAGCGTGCCCCATGGCCACGTGCTGATGGCGATGCACTGTTGTCTCTAGACACAGAGCCTGCTTGCCCTCTTTTATTGGCTCCTGACTGTCTGCCTGTCCTTGTTTGCCTTCCAGACATTCTAATGGCCTGCAGGGAAATGGGAAAAGCAGCAATACAGGCTAAGTTCAGGTGTAATATGGTCAGGAGGCACACTCCGCCCGCTGTAAGTGCCGCAAAATCCTGTTGGTGTAACACACCAGGAAAAAGCAGCAATACAGGCTAAGTTAAGGTGTAATATGGTCAGGAGGCACACTCCACCCGCTGTAAGTGCCGCAAAATCCTGTTGGTGTAACACACCAGGAAAAAGCAGCAATACAGGCTAAGTTAAGGTGTAATATGGTCAGGAGGCACACTCCACCCGCTGTAAGTGCCGCAAAATCCTGTTGGTGTAACACACCAGGAAAAAGCAGCAATACAGGCTAAGTTCAGGTGTAATATGGTCAGGAGGCACACTCCGCCCGCTGTAAGTGCCGCAAAATCCTGTTGGTGTAACACACCAAGAAAAAGCAGCAATACAGGCTAAGTTAAGGTGTAATATGGTCAGGAGGCACACTCCGCCCGCTGTAAGTGACACAAAATCCTGTTGGTGTAACACACCAGGAAAAAGCAGCAATACGGGCTAACTTCAGGTGTATAATGTGCAGGAGGCTTAGCAACAATGACACTGACACTGTCCCCAGCCTATCCTTCTCTCTCCCTGCACACAAGGTTTATCAAAGTATATGACACTGACACTCTCCCTGCCTATCCTTCTCTCTCCCTGCACACAAGGTTTAGCAAAGAATATGACACCGACACTGTCCCCTGCCTATCCTTCTCTTTCCCTGCACACAAGGTTTATCAAAGTATATGACACTGACACTCTCCCTGCCTATCCTTCTCTCTCCCTACACACAAGGTTTAGCAAAGAATATGACACTGACACTCTCCCTGCCTATCCTTCTCTGTCCCTACACACAAGGTTTAGCAAAGAATAGATTTGACAAGATTTGACACTGTCCCTGCCTATCCTTCACTTTCCCTGCTCCGGAACACACTACACGAGGCCGCCACGCTGGCGGCCTTTTATAGTGTGGGGCGTGTACTAAACCCCCTCAGCTATAATTGGCCACAGGCATCCTGCCTGTGGCCAATCATTGCTCTCCTCACTGCCGGCGCTGTGATTGGCCAAGCATGCAGGGTCACAGTGCATGCTTGGCCAATCACAGCGCCGGGATTACACTGCGATGGCGCAGTGTATTGTGGGCCGTTCGCGTCACTCGAATTTGGTGCGAACGGCCCAAATCATTCTTTGTTCGCCGAACGCGCGAACAGCCGATGTTCGAGTCGAACGTATGTTCGACTCGAACACCGAGCTCATCCCTACTTTACACTACCAATTTATTCCTTGCTACCTCCCAGTCAACATTGTGACCCAATCACATTGTTATGCCCCTCACTACGCGTGGCTGAGGTGTATTTGGGCACACTGATAACTCCTCTCATACCAATGCATTCCGGTAGGCGTAGAATCCTTTTGACTTTTTATTAATACAAGATAGAGTAAAACTGTAACAGATACAGACAAATACAATTAGTAAAGATAGTACAATTAGTGCCTCCCTATCTATCTGCCTAGCTGAGTACATAAATAGTAGACATACCGGAGAGGTTTCTGAAGGCTGGAACATATATCTTAGCAGTCCATGTGCATGCTTCCAGGGAAAAAGATGAAATGGCTGAAGAAGGTGACGCAAGGCCTGATGGGATTGAAAGTACGGAGGCTTGTGTGTGACAAATTTAGCTAACTTTCTAAATTGCTTATGAAAATAGATGCAGTTATACAAAACGGCCACTAGATGGCAACATAGATTAAATGTTATTAAACCAGAAAAAATAGGAAAAATTCAAGCCTTTTTACTAAAGGCATGACACTCCCCACGTGGATTCCCACGGAAACCACATATCATGGCACTTCAGAGGAGAGTAACAAAATAAGTTCAGAAACAGGTGTGAGGAAAAGTTTAGGCTGGCCTTGCCTAATGACCTTCATCTTCACTGGGAAACACTTGGGTTATCAGACCCAAAGGCCACTCGTTTCTCCTATATTGAGAGTCTTTCATGAGAACGATGGCACCAGGCTCTAAGTTGGGCTTGTTGTCTTGCCATTTCGAAGACATTCTAGTGTTACTGCGTAAGTCTCTTGTTGGACACAGCGGATGATTACATTTTTTGCTTCTGTGAGCTCATCTACTGTGTATGGCTTGTGGCAGTAATGCCAACCTTTGCAACAACTTGTTCTTGTAGGGGTACCTCTAAAGGATCTGGCTATGTGAACCAAGCAAGTTGTAGCTCTTTTGTAAGGACTTCCAGGTGGAGAATTTGTGGAAGCGCTTGGATACCAACAGTTGGTTAGAAATTGTTGTATGTAGTGTGGAAACCTGAGGACGGATGTCTGAGTCAGATTCAGGTTCTAACAGTACATATGTCTCCTTTACTGGAGTGGTAGGTGCTGGCTTGTACAGGAAGGGTGGTCCTGTGAGCCATGTAGTGTCTTTGAGACGGGATGCTGGCACAGACCTTGTAGCATGATCCGCTGGGTTATGATCAGTTGAGACATAACGCCACTGGGTGGGCTGTGTCGACTTCCTGATTCTAAGGACTCTGTTGTGTACATAGACATAGAATCTTCTACTTTCGTTGTAAATGTAGCCCAACACTACCTTGCTGTCTGTGTAAAACTCTGTGTCCTCGAGTTCTAGATCCATCTCAGATGTAATAAGCTCAGCTAGTTCTACTGCTAGTACAGCAGCACACAGTTCCAATCTTGGAATGGTGGTTTCAGGACATGGTGCTAGCTTGGCCTTGCCCATAACGAACCCAATGTGAATTTGGCCCTCGATGTCTACTGACTTGAGGTAGGTTACTGCTCCTATTGCTTTAACCGAAGCATCACAGAACACACATAACTTCCTAGACTGAACCCTTGCAGGAGGAAAGTGGGTGTATGGTCTATGTACGTGTAGGTTGGATAAAGTCTTTAAAGAGTCTCTCCATGTTACCCATAATGTCTCTTTCTCAGGAGGTAGTGGAGAATCCCAATCACATGTGTCTGCGGTGAGCTCTCTAAGCAGAATCTTACCTTGGATGGTAACCGGTGTTGCAAACCCGAGTGGATCATACAGGCTGTTGATGGTGGATAAGACACCTCGCCGTGTGAAGGGCTTTGGCTCTTGGTCAACCTGAAAGGTAAGGGTGTCAGACTTGAGGTCCCAGTTGAGTCCTAGGCTGCGTTGCATAGGAAGGGAGTCTGTTGCTAAGTCCAGATCTTTGAAGTCACTGGCATAATCTTGGGAAGGGAAGGCCTCCATGACGACTTTGCTGTTTGATGCTATCTTATGCAGTCTGAGATTTGAAGAGGCAAGTGTACTTTGAGTCCTCTTGAGTAGACTTATTGCAGCTTTGGGTGAAGAAAGTGATTTCAGACCATCGTCTACATAAAAGTCTCTTTCAAACGTGCACCTTCATGCGGTATTCTGTAATGTTTTTAGTAGGGTCATTGTCTTTGAACCATAGGAATCTCAAGAAGTTCCTGTGTTCTTCCTTGACTTGGAAGCTGTGAAACATTTGCTGAATGTCTGCAACAATGGCAACTGCTTCCTTGCGGAATCTGATGAGGACACCAAGAAGTGTGTTGTTGAGGTCTGGTCCCTTTAGGAGGACATCATTTAGTGAGATTCCTTGATGCCGAGAGCTGGAGTCAAACACTACCCGGATTTTACCTGGCTTCTTGGGGTGGTAGACGCCGAAGATTGGCAGGTACCAGCACTCTTCATCGTCTTTTAGAGGTGGAGCTATCTCAGCATGGTCATTCTCAAACATCTTACTCATGAATGAGAAGAAATGTCCTTTCATTTCTGGTTTCTTTTGGAAATTGGATCTGAGGGAAGAAAAGCGTTTCAAAGCTTGTTCTCTGTTATTAGCAAGACAGGGTCTCTGTGCTTTGAAAGGCAGGGGTGCCACCCAGCTGTTTTCATTGGTTTTGTAGAATCCCTGTCTCATTATCTCCAAGAAGATATGATCTTCAATAGATGGTCCAATTTTGTGATCTTCTTTAGTATTTTGGAAAACTGAGCACCCTAAATGATCTCTGTCTTCATCACAAAGAAGATTTGTGGTATAAGGGTTTGAATGAATTACACTGGCAGGCTTCTCTCTTATGAGGAATCTGTTGGTGCAAGGCTGAAATAGGGATGGATGTCCGCCTTCTAGTGTCTTTGTAAAGAGAGAGTTCACGCTGGTTGGTTTGTGAACACTCCCTAGGCATACGTTGCCTATGATGACCCATCCTAGATCTAGCTTCTGGGCATAGGGGGAGTTGTGGGGACCATTGATTTGTTTTCTCACCTTGTGAACTCTGATGATGTCCCTCCCAAGGAGAAGCGCTATCTCAGCCTGGGGATCCAGTTCAGGGATGAGATGTGCTATGCCCTTCAGATGTCCGTGATGAAGTGCCACCTCTGGTGTAGCGATCTCCTCTCTGTCCGTTGGGAACTGATTGCACTCGATTAGAGTTGGCAGAGGCAGGGTTGTCTGACCATCAAAGGATTCGATTTGGTAACCAATGGCTCTTCTCCCAGTTTCTTCACTTACCCCTGTACAAGTCTTGAGTAAGTATGACGAGCCGGCTTCCTTGATTTCGAAGGTGTCAAAGAAGGCTGAGCTGGCGAGTGATCTGTTGCTTTGATCGTCCAAGATCACGTATAGCTTCACTGCTTTTTCTCTGCGACCCATGGGGTAAACTGTAGCAAGACAAATCTTAGAGCAGGATTTGTTAGACAGACCTTCTCCACAGACTTGGGTGCACTGGGGTGTAACTACAGGAGGTACTGTGTATTGTTGCTCCCCGCTGTGCTTTTCCACCTGGAGTGAGGGTGTAAGAGTCCATGGCGCTGGCCCTGGATGCAGAGCTGTGTTGTGCTCTGTGCTGTTGCACTCAGAGCAGTTGATGCTCACCTTGCAGTCTCTCCCAAGGTGAGAAGTTGATGTGCAGTACCTGTAACAAATTCTGTTTTCTTTGAGGAAGGTTCTGCGATCTTGGAGAGTCTTTTCTCTAAAACCTCTGCACTTTAACAATGAATGAGGCTTATTGTGAAGAGGACACTCTCTGCTTGGATTCTGAGCTGGAGATACACTTGTTTTGCGTACTGCAACAGGTGCGTCTTTGAAGTTGCGGGTTGGAGCAGGCTTACTTGACCTAGGGAAGGCAGAGTCCGATGATGAGATGTCAAAACTAGGATCATTTTTAACCTTTGCTTGTTGGCGAATAAAGTCCACAAAATAAGAGAATGGTGGGAAGGGGACGTTGTGCTTTTGCTTGTAGTCGGAGCCTCGTGTAACCCAGGTTTCTTGAAGGTTGTAAGGTAACTTTTGCACTATAGAGTTAACGCCACAGGCTGTGTCCAGAAAGGCAAGGCCTGGCAAGTCTCCTTCTGCTTTGGCTATTTGTAGTTCTGTAACTAGGTCACTCAAGTCTCTCAGCTTCTGGTAGCCTTTGTTAGGAATCTTGGGAAAGTCCTCTATTCTTTTAAAAAGAGAGTTTTCTATAACTTCTGGGGAACCGTAACATTCATCAATCCTCTCCCATATCATGCTCAGCCCTTTGGTTGGGTAATTAATGTTAATGTCTCTGATTCTCCTTGCATGTTCTGATGACTCATTCCCCAGCCAATTGACTAAGAGATCGGCTACTTCACTTGCTTTAAAATCAAGATCCCTTGTTGCATTTCTGAAGGACGAACGCCATGCTCTATAACTTTCAGGGCGATCGTTAAACTTTGCAAGTCCCTTTGCTAACAGTTCACGTCGTGCTAAGAACTTGAAGAAATCTGACATACCTTGATCGTTGTGTGAGTAGCCGGGGGGCGCTCTATTGTGCCAGGAACTTGGTGGATAGTTGCGGTTATCAGGGATACTGTCGTATCTTTTAGACCGTCGTTCTTCATTTTTGATTTGGTCAACTGTGACGTAGTGTTTTGATAGTCTGGATGCAGAATGTGCTGAAAACTGACTGAGTGCGGGTTTACTTTCTTGCTTGATATAAGGCGTGTGAATGGCGGGGGTTGATTCCGCTCTTGGCGCTGTAAGCGGGCAGTTGTCTGGTTCAGCGTGTCGCCGCACATGTTCTGAGGTACACTCTGTACTGTCGTCAGGAACGGATTTTCTTTCAAACACTTTGCTGAGCCGCGCACTGATGGGGGTGGCAAATTCCTCTAAGATGTCTGCCTCAGCGACTGCTGCTGCTGCTTCCTTCTCTACAGCCAACTTCTCTAACTCAGCTTCTATGCGTAGCTTCTCTGATTCAGTTTCTATGCGTAGTTTCTCTGTTTCAGCTTCTACGCGTTGCTTCTCTAATTCAGCTTCTATGCGTAGCTTCTCTAATTTCATTTGCATCTCTTTTTCTGCAAAGGCAGCCTTTTGCGGATTCTGCTTTTGCGCGGGCAATGGCGATTGTTTTGCTTTTCACTGACCTCTTTGAGCTTGTGGAGTAGACTTCTGACCTTGTCAAAAAGTGCTCTGACTTTGTCTGTGACATGGTGTCTCGCTGTATGGAAGCTGATAACACTGCTGTCTTACTGCTGTTCTGTATGCTAGCCGTGCTTAGAAGCCTTTGTTTTACTGCTGTTCTGTATGCTAGCCGTGCTTAGAAGCCTCCGTTTTATTGTTATGCCCCTCACTACACGTGGCTGAGGTATATTTGGGCACACTGATAACTCCTCTCATACCAATGCATTCCGGTAGGCGTAGAATCCTTTTGAACTTTTATTAATACAAGATAGAGTAAAACTGTAACAGATACAGACAAATACAATTAGTAAAGATAGTACAATTAGTGCCTCCCTATCTATCTGCCTAGCTGAGTACATAAATAGTAGACATACCGGAGAGATTTCTGAAGGCTGGAACATATATCTTAGCAGTCCATGTGCATGCTTCCAGGGAAAAAGATGAAATGGCTGAAGAAGGTGACGCAAGGCCTGATGGGATTGAAAGTACGGAGGCTTGCGTGTGACAAATTTAGCTAACTTTCTAAATTGCTTATGAAAATAGATGCAGTTATACAAAACGGCCACTAGATGGCAACATAGATTAAATGTTATTAACCACTTAAGCCCCGGACCATTTCGGGCCATTAGGACCAAGCCTGTTTTTGGGATTCGGCACTGCGCTGCTTTAACTGTAAATTGTGCGGACATGCAATGTTGTACCCAAATGAAATTTGCGTCCTTTTCTTCCCACAAATAGAGCTTTCTTTTAATGGTATTTGATTGCCTCTGCGATTTTTATTTTTTGCGATATAAATGGAAAAAGAACGAAAATTTTGAAAAAAAAAGATATTTTCTACTTTTTGTTATAAGAAAAATCGAATAAACTCAATTTTAGTCATACATTTAGGCCAAAATGTATTCAGCCACATGTCTTTAGTAAAAAAAATGACAATAAGCGTATATTTATTGGTTTGCGCAAAAGTTATAGCGTTTACAAACTAGGGTACATTTTCTGAAATTTACACAGCTTTAAATTTATGACTGCCTATCTCATTTCTTGAGGTGCTAAAATGGCAGGGCAGTACAAAACCCCCCCAAATGACCCCATTTTGGAAAGTAGACACCCCAGGGAAATTGCTGAGAGGCATGTTGAGCCCATTGAATATTTTTTTTTTTTGTCCCAAGTGATTGAATAATGACAAAAAAAAAAAAAATTACAAAAAGTTGTCACTAAATGATATATTGCTCACACATGCCATGGTTATATGTGGAATTGCACCCCAAAATACATTCTGCTGCTTCTCCTGAGTACGGGGATACCACATGTGTGGGACTTTTTAGGAGCCTAGCCACGTACGGGACCCCGGAAACCAAGCACCGCCTTCAGGATTTCTAAGGGCGCAAATTTTTGATTTCACTCCTCACTACCTATCACAGTTTCGAAGGCCATAAAATGCCAAAATAGCACAAAACCCCCCCAAATGACCCCATTTTGGAAAGTAGACACCCCAAGCTATTTACTGAGAGGCATGTTCAGTCCATGGAATATTTTATATTTTGCCACAAGTTGCGGGAATATGACAAACTTTTTTTTTTTTGCACAAAGTTGTCACTAAATGATATATTGCTCACACATGCCATGGGCATATGTGAAATTACACCCCAAAATACATTCTGCTGCCTCTCCTGAGTACGGGGATACCACATGTGTGGGACTTATTGGGAGCCTAGCCGCGTACGGGACCCCAAAAACCAAGCACCGCCTTCAAGGTTTCTAAGGGCATAAATTTTTGATTTCACTCCTCACTACCTATCACAGTTTTGAAGGCCATAAAATGCCAAGATGGCACAAAACCCCCCCAAATGACCCCATTTTGGAAAGTAGACACCCCAAGCTATTTGCTGAGAGGCATGTTGACCCCATTGAATATTTTTTTTTTTGTCCCAAATGATTGAATAATGACAAAAAGAAAAAAAAAATGTACAAAAAGTTGTCACTAAATGATATATTGCTCACACATGCCATGGTTATATGTGGAATTGCACCCCAAAATACATTCTGCTGCTTTTCCTGAGTACGGGGATACCACATGTGTGGGACTTTTTGGGAGCCTAGCCGCGTACAGGGCCCCAAAAACCAAGCACTGCGAACGCTGCAGTTATGTGTGTTGTGTTTGGTAAGTGACAGTGATCGATCGATACTGCACTTGGGTGGGCTGGGCTGGGCTGGGCTGGGCGGAGGGGCTAAACGCAGGTGCTAGCAGGTATCTGGGCTGATCCCGCTAACACTGCGTTTTTGGGAACCCTAAACCGCTGGGGATGCTAGTATAGATCTGATCAGATCTGATCAGATACTATACCACTAAGGGGGGTGTATGCTTTGCGCGTGGGTGTTAGCGTTACTGTCACTAACCTAACACTGCCTGGGGCGACGCAGACCCTCTCTGGCGCTAAAACCTAATTGATCTCACCCGCCGGGCGATCAGGGGGGTTAAACCTTTATTGGGTTATATACGGCGGGTGCCCTGATGCTATAAAAAGCAAACTAATCAACCAGCGTCACCCGTAACCTTTATATGGTGATCACTGGTGAAAGGGTTAACTAGGGGCAATCAGGGGGTTAAAATCTTTATTAGGTTAAATATGGGGGTACCTGACACTATATAAAAACCTGGCGGGTAACCTAAATAACTAAATAACTTACTGGCTAACCAGTGACACCAGTGACGCTTATACGGCGATCACTGGTGAAAGGGTTAACTCTAGGGGCAATCAGGGGGTTAAAATAATATATGGGGGTACCTGACACTAATAAAAACCTGCGGCGAACCTAAAAAAAAAATAACTGCCTATCTAAAACACCAGCGACACGAATACAGCGATCGGAAAAACAATCGCTTAGTGACGCTGAAGTTAGGGGGTGAAAGGGTTACCTGGGGGGTGATCAAGGGGTTAAACCTTTATTAGGGGGGGTTAGGGGGCTACCCTGGACCTAAAGGGGCCTAATCCTAACTGCCCTGCAACTTCTTACAATCACAGATGACACTAAATGCAGTGATCAGTAAAATAAATGATCACTGCAATCAGTGACACTGTGATTGGGGGCTTTGGGGTGACCTGGGGGGTGATCTGGGGGTGACTGGGGGGTGATTTGTGTGCCTATGTGTACCTACGTGTCAGTGGACTGTTAGTGCACTAACCTGCTTCCTCTCTGCTCGGCGCCGGGAACGGAAAGACCGCGGCGAGGGAGATGACATCACTTCCTCCAGCCTTGTTTACATCACATGGCGGAGGAAGCATTTTCATTGGCCGGGAGCGATCGCGAGGGGGGGGGCGGAATCGAGCGCCCCCCCCTCATGCCTGATCGCTCCCGAACACTTAACGGCCGCTCACTGCAGTGAAGGGGGGTCCGGATGGACCCCCCAACTGCACAAAGGCGATCACGTAGATCTACGTGATTCTGCCTGTCCGTGCCATTCTGCCGACGTAAATCGGCGGTGGGCGGTCGTTAAGTGGTTAAACCAGAAAAAATAGGAAAAACTCAAGCCTTTTTACTGAAGGCATGACACACATATTGATCTTCAGGTGTGAAAGTTGTTGTGCTGTATCAGTCATCCAGATGGGTAATTTCTCAAGTGCTGTAAATTTTAAGCCTTGGAAAGATCTTATTGCTTTCACAAACCAAAGTATTGCTTTCACAAAACAAAGTTATTGCTGTTCTTTTGTGTGTTTTTTACAGCCTGTTTCATATGCTGCATGCTCACAGGTAGTCCCTATTAATGCATTTTAATGTCTGTTACATCTTAGACTTCTTTAAGGTGTAAATGTGCACATGTTGAATATCTAATGGCCGTCGTTTTTATCGAATTTATGTTAAATATGCATTACTACATACCGTACATTACTACTTTGTTGATTTGTTTTCTTCTGTGCTTTCATTTGCTTAACAATAAATGTTTTGTCCTACTTGCTGTTGTCATTGGTTAACACGCTTTCATGCCGTGTACACACGATCGATTTTCTCGACGGTGAAAACACCGCCGAGAAATTCAACATAAAAAACGAGGACCGGCTTGGTCCCCTACACACGGCCGGTTTTCATGACACTTTTTCTCTTGGTCGAAAAAACCGACCGTGTGCAGGCTCCCTGGCAGTGTTTCCCTATGGTAAAACAGCTGTGGAAAAAAAATCCAGTGAATCACGACGAGAAAAATTAGAGCATGTTCTAATTTTTCTCGTAGTGATTCTTGCCGTTTTTCTCGTCGGGAAAAATGCTGGAAAGCCCACACGGGCGTTTTTCTCGTCAAAGAGAAAAAATGAAATTTTTCCCGACGAGAAAAATGGTCGTATGTACACGGCATAAGACATTTTCTTGGTCTGACCTTTATTTGCAGCTTCTGTGTCATGATTTTATGTTTAGCTTGGCAACAATTTTCTAGCTAATTTTTTTTTTTTTCTTGACTGTTCAAAGGATATGACAGTCCTGTAAAAGCTCATGAATTACAAAAGCATTTGTATAACTCATTATTTCACACACTTCTTACTGTTTATATAAAAATTGATTTCCTTCTTTTGAACTCTTATGAACTTTTTTCTTTGATGTTAGCTACCTAATGAACAAAATACAGAAACATTTCAATGCAATTAGGTAACATATGACATTTATTGTATGACAGCTCAATCATTAAATGCTAAAATAAAAAGAGAAGTCTATGCTGCTTATTTATAATAGACTCAGAAATACAGAGATCAATAGAAGATAAAAGGAGAGGCTAGATGTACAAAAATCTTTGATTCCTTTTTCGTAAATGTACACCTTATAGTCTTGCTATGCATTTACATACACAGTACACTACAAAAATAAAATAAAAAATACAACAAAATGTATTATCAATATTTTTTAAAGAGTAGAAGTAACAGTCTGTACAATCGTCATGATATTTGTAATGCATACAGTATCTCACGAAAGTGAGTACACCCCTCACTTTTTTGTAAATATTTTATTATATCTTGAAGAAATGGCACTTTGCTACAATGTAAAGTAGTGAATGTACAGCTTGTATAACAGTGTAAATTTGCTGTCCCCACAAAATAACTCAACACATAGCCATTAATGTCTAAACTGCTGGCAACAAAAATGAGTACACCCCTAAGTGAAAATGTCCAAATTGGGCCCAACTAGCCATTTTCCCTCTCCGGTGTCATGTGGCTCATTAGTGTTACAAGGTCTCAGGTGTAAATGGGGAGCAGGTGTGTTAAATTTGGTCTCACTCTCTCATACTGGTCACTGGAAGTTCATATGGCACCTCATGGCAAAGAACTCTCTGAGGATCTGAAAAAAAGAATTGTTGCTCTATATAAAGATGGTCTGGGCTATAAGAAGATTGCCAAGACCCTGAAACTGAGCTGCAGCGCAGTGGTCAAGAAAGTGGTTTAAATGCACAAGCTCCACTCAGAACAGGCCTCGCCATGGTCGACCAAAGGAGTTGCGTGCACGTGCTCAGCGTCATATCCAGAGGTTGTCTTTGGGAAATAGATGTATGAGTGCTGCCAGAATTGCTGCAGAGGTTGAAGGGGTGGGGGGTCAGCCTGTCAGTGCTCAGACTATATGCTGCACACTACATCAAATTGGTCTGCATGGCAGTCGTCCCAGAAGGAAGCCTCTTCTAAATATGATGCACAAGAAAGCCTGCAAACAGTTTGCTGAAGACAAGCAGACTAAATACATGGATTACTGGAACCATGTCCTGTGGTCTAATGAGACCAAGATAAATTTATTGTGTTCAGATGGTGTCAAGCGTGTGTGACGGCAACCAGGTGAGGAGTACAAAGACAAGTGTGCCTACAGTCAAGCATGGTGGTGGGAGTGTCATGGTCTGGGGCTGCATGAGTGCTGCGACACTGGGGGGCTAAAGTTCATTGAGGAAACCATGAATGCCAACATGTACTGTGACATACTGAAGCAGAGCATGATCCCCTCCCTTCGGAGACTGGGCCGCAGGGCAGTATTCCAACATGATAACAACCCCAAACACACCTCCAAGATGACCACTCCATTGCTAAAGAAGCTGAGGGTAAAGGTGATGGACTGGCCAAGCATGTCTCCACACCTTAACCCTATTGAGCATTTGTGCAGCATCCTCAAACGGAAGATGGAGGAGCGCAAGTCTCTAACATCCACGAGTGGAAGAGGACTCCAGTGGCAACCTGTGAAGCTCTGGTGAACTTTAAGCCCAAGAGGGTTAAGGCAGTGCTGGAAAATAATGGTGGCCACACAAAATATTGACAATTTGGACATTTTCACTTAGGGGTGTACTCACTTTTGTCGCCAGCGGTTTAGACATTAATGGCTGTGTGTTGAGTTATTTTGAGGGGACAGCAAATTTACACTGTTATACAAGCTGTACACTCACACTTTACATTGTAGCAAAGTGTAATTTCTTCAGTGTTGTCACATGGAAAGATAAAATAAAATATTTACAAAAATGTGAGGGGTGTACTCACTTTTGTGAGATCCTGTATATATCTGTATAGATATATACAGGGCTCAAAATTTCAAGTCCCGAGCTACTAGCCAGGCCTTAAGGGTTACTCGCTACCAGATGCCCTACCCAACCCCTACCTTGCCCGCCCCTAATTCTGCCCCTAAACACGTCCTTATCATTTATTTCATGAAATTACACTTAAATGTTTAATGCAGAATTAAGTTACAAAAATAAATATTAACAACAACTTTATCAGTTCCCCTCAACACAGCCTCACCAGTGCCCATCAATGTACCCTCACCGTGCCCCCATTGCCGCCTTACCGTTCCCCCATTGCCGCCTCACCGTGCCCCCATTTCCGCCTCACCGTGCCCCCATTGCCACCCCAACGTGCCCAATATTGCAGCCTCACTGTTCCCTCATTGCAGCCTCACCTTGCCCAACATTGCAGCCTCACCATGCCCAACATTGCCACCTCACCGTGCCCAACATTGCAGCCTCACCATGCCCAAAATTGCAGCCTCGCCATGCCTCCATTGCAGCCTCATCATGCCCAACATTGCAACCTCACCGTGCCCCCATTACAGCCTCACCATGCCCAACATTGCAACCTCACTGTGCCCCCATTGCAGCCTCACCGTGCCCCCATAGCAGCCTCACAATGTCCAACATTGCAGCCTCACTGTGCCTCACATTGCAGCCTGACTGTGCCCCATTGTAGCCTCACCGTGCCCAAAATTGCAGCCTCACCGTGCCCCCATTGCAGCCTCACCATGCCCAACATTGCAGCCTCACTGTGCCCCCATTGCAGCCTCACTATGCCCCCATTGCAGCCTCACTGTGCCCCCATTGCAGCCTCAACGTGCCCAACATTGCAGCCTCACCGTGCCCCCATTGCAGCCTCACCATGCCCAACATTGTAGCCTCACCGTGCCCCCATTTCAGCCTCACCATGCCCCCATTACAGCCTCACTGTGCTTCCATTGCAGCCTCAATGTGCCCAACATTGCAGCCTCACCGTGCCCAACATTGCAGCCTCATCGTGCCCCTATTGCAGCCTCACCATCCCCGACATTGCAGCCTTACCATTCCCCCATTACAGCCTCACTGTGCCCCCATTGCAGCCCCACCATGCCCAACATTGCAGCCTCACCGTGCCCAACAATGCCGCCCCACCATGCCCAACATTGCAGCCTTGCCATGCCCAACATTGCAGCCTTACCTTGCCCTAATTGCAGCCTTTCCCCATTTCAGCCTCAACGTGCCAAACAATGCCGCCCCACCATGCCCAACATTGCAGCCTCGCCATGCTCAACATTGCAGCCTCACCGTGCCCCCATTGCAGCCCCACCGTGCCCAACATTGCAGCCTCACCATGCCCCCATTGCAGCCTCACCGTGCCCCCATTGCAGCCTCATGTGTCCCCATTGCAGCCTCACCGTGCCCCATTGCAGCCTCAACGTGCCCAATATTGCTGCCTCACCGTGCCTAACATTGTAGATCCACCGTGCCCAACATTGCAGCCTCATCGTGCCCCCATTGCAACCTCACCATTCCCAAAATTGCAGCCTCACCGTGCCTCTATTGCAGCCTCAACATGCCCACCATTGCAACCTCACCATGCCCAACATTGCAGACTCACTGTACCCAACATTGCAGGCTCACCATGCCCCCATTGCAGCCTCACCGTGCCCAACATTTCAGACTCACTGTGCCCAAAGTTGCAGCCACACTGTGCCCAAAATTTCAGCCACACTTTGCCCAAAATTGCAGCCTCACTGTGCCCACCATTGCAGCCTCGCTGTGCCCACCATTGCAGCCTCGTTGTGCCTATCATTGCAGCTTTGCCAGGGCAGAGGAAGAGAGAGGGTGGCTGGATCATGACTGGAGGAAGAGGAAAGCAGAAGGATCACAGAGAGCAGAATAGCACGCCGGAACTTGTATTCCAATTGCCTCCACTCTGCTCATCATACACAGCCCCACCTCCTCCCCATGCCTGTGACAGACAGAATGCATCCCAGCATTGGACTGGTGTTTTGTTTATCACCGGCGTGAGGTCAGGAGGAGGCAGGCTGTGTGTGATGGCGAGCAGAGCGGAGACAATTTTAATGTAAGCTGTTACAGCGGGCTATCTGCGCTCTGTGATCCCACGGCTTTCCTCTTCCTCCATGCTCTCTTCCCCCAGGGAGATTGGCTCCCAATCAACCCCACCCACCGGCGGTGCTCGCCCCCCCCCACTCCCAGGCAGCCCAGTTCCTCCTTAGCCCTAATTTTCCACTCAAAATGCGTGTAGGCGAGTGGAAAATTTGAGGGCTGTAAATATATATATATATATATATATATATATGAACTAGTACATGTATCCCAGGACATATGTCTAACAGATTGGGAATGTACTTTACTACAGTCATAGCAAACTACATGTATGTAAATTAGATCAGAGAAAAGGTACTTTAAATATAAGAAGGGGAAAAGGGCAAAAACTGCCCCAAGGTCAGACTTTAAAGGCTTTGGACGAAATATGGAATACAAAAATATATTTTATTTATAACAATTCATAAGGCAATATAACAAAAAGGAGAGAGAAATATTTAAAAATACATCCTATGTAATGGACGAGAGTACATGGTGCAAAAATTTAAATATGCACCACGTACACAACAGTGAGCCCCTGTGCGTCATTCGGTTTCGCTGTTTTGCTTCATCAGGACACGTTCAGGGGTTGTTGGAAAGAGTGGGTCTCACTATCTAAAATGAAACACATGAATAAGAATTCATGTAATAATCACATGTATAAAAAAAACATTTAAAAAAACATGAAACATCAACATATCCGGGTAACATGCATTGCACAAATATAGCTAGCTACCTTATCAGCAGAGTTCACTGAGGAGTCCACTAAGCATCAAGCGACACCATATATAATGTTCAAATACATGTGACCAAGAGTAAGCTGGAATGATTTGTATAACAGTGCATATAAAGCCTCGTACACACGGTCGGACTTCAAACAAACTTTTCCCTGGATTTTTGTCCAAAGGGAGTTGGCCGGGCACACCCATAGCTTATACATGGCAGGACTTTTCTGCAAACTTTCCCAAAACTTTCCCACACATCACGTGGTTTTTCTGCTCTTTTCTGCTCTTTACCGCCACCCTTTGGTCAACTTCTGCTATTGTTGGTTGATTTTAACATTGATTCTGGGCATGCGTATTTGTACTTCGGACAAAAGTCCGATGGATTTCTGTACACACAATAGGACTTTGCACCGTAGGACTTTTGTTGTTGAAAAGTTTGTCCGTTTGCAGAGCGAACTTTTGTCCGATGAACGCCGAAAAAGTTTGTCCGATGGAGCGTACACACGGTCAGATTTTTAAAAAAATCTAGGAATTTAGAAGTTTGTTGGCAAAAAGTCTGACCGTGTGTATGGAGCTTTACCTGTATTACCTGTATTTGATATAGTGATATTTTAATAAAAAGTGAAAACCACATGAATATACTCACTAGCCAAAAGTATCACTCCAAGCATATATTAGTGCTATAATATTCCTCCAAGGTAGGTAAAGAGAAGGCAAAACATACCAAAAAACAATCTATCTATTTGTTGGCTCAGCAGAACCACATTTTCGTAAACAATGAACAACCTGATCTGCAATTGGTAAATATTTACAGAGAGTGATTAACTCCTTAAAGGAACACTAAGAGCCCATTCACACAGGGGCAACTTTGGATCTGACTTCAAATTGCCCCAGGTCGCCCCTAGTCGCCTCAGGTTGCGCTGCATGAGAAAATCAATGTAAGTGAATGGAGCCGTCTTAACGCACACTACTGCAGTCGCTCCGACTTCAAAAAAGGTTCCTGTACTACTTCAATCCGACATCTAGGCAACTGCTAGGTGACCTGTACCCATTGATTTCAATGGAAGTCGCTCAGAAGTCGGATCCCCTGTCTTAAAAGGAGCAACTTTCCAGGAAGAAAACATACATTTCTCAGGCAAACCTCTCCCTCCCCCCTCCCTCCCACAGAGCTGATTCTTGTTTGATTGGCCACTGAAATGTCTCCTGTCCTGCAGGCAACTTGAAGTTGCCTTGTAAGTAGCTCCAGGTCGCGCTGTGATTCATACTCAAGTCGTGTCCAAGTTGCCTGCCAAAGTCGCGCTGGAAGTCGTGTTGCCCCTGTGTGAATGGAGTCTTAAGGTTCCCGTTTAAAAAAAATAAAATAACAAACATGTTATACTTACCTCTACTGTGCAGCTCGTTTTGCACACAGTGGCCTGGATCCTGGTCTTCTGGGGTCCCTCGGCGGCTGTTTCAGCTCCTCCCCGCAAGGACTCCACACCATAATGCGAGCGAGCTCGCATGGTGTGGAGTTACTGCGGGCGCGCTCCCGTGATACAGCGGCGGCCATAGCCGCCGACTGTATCACTCGGCCCCGCCCCCCGGCGCGCCGTGTCATTGGATGTGATTGACAGCAGCGCCAGCCAATGGCTGCTCTGCTTTTAATCCTTCCACTGTAGCCAATTAACGGCCGGGCTCAGGAACTCAGAGGATGATGGGAGCGAGCGCAGGACTTTCGAGGGGCCAGGTAAGTAAAACGGGGGCTCGGGGGGGGGGGGGACGGTATTGTTGAATGTTTTTTTACCTTAATGCATAGGATGCATTAAGGTGAAAAAACATGTGCCTTTACAACCCCTTTAAAGCCGTCTGAAAAAAGAAAAAAGAGAAAAAAAAAAAGGGGGGAAGAAGGTAACAGCAGACTGTTAGTATAGATAGCTACGTCTGGAGGGCTCTAGCAGTGTCTAAGTCTGTTGGATATTGCTGTATAGCTGAAAAAGCTTACCATAGCTGAAGTTGTGTCCAGTCTGCCCCTCTTACACATAGAGCATGTCCACCACAGTGAGAGTATCACACGGAGAGCTATTTATAGCTCCTCGTGTGAATTGTGGCTCTGAGCAGATCCCTCTGCACGTGGTGTGGATCTCACGCCGTGTTAACGGCGCCGCTGAATGACGTCTCATGTTCGTGCGGCGCCTGACATCAGTGGGCTCAGAGCTGCCAGTGTGAATGGGATAGCTGTGATGAGAAAAAGAGGGAGTAGGGAGGATCCATCATCCAGTCCTGTATTTGTGCATCAAAACTAATTTTTCCAGTTGGGTGAAGATGTGGAGGTGGCAAACCTAGATATCACAGCTACCACTAACAGCCAGGAGAACAACCCATCTAGTAGAGGTGGTGAGGGAAGTGCAGGTAGACCTAGGCAGTTGATTCTATAATCAGAAGGACTGATAGAATAATTTGTCGCCAGGATCGCCTCAACCGAATGGTTTGCTGTCTCCCTGGTGCCAGGGTTCGGGATGTGGTGGACCGGGTGGATAAATTACTGGGAGGGGCTGGGCATGACCCAGCTGTCTTGGTCCACGTTGGAACCAATGACAGTATACATGGAAGGTGGAGGCTCCTTAAGAATCAATTTAAAGAACTAGGCTGCAAGATGAAGGGAAGGACCTCCAAGGTGATATTCTCTGAAATATTGCCTGTGCCATGCGCAACACAGGAAAGGCAGGGGGAGATTAGAGAGCTGAATGCATGGCTAGGGAGGAGGGATTTGGGTTTCTAGAGCACTGGGCTGACCTTTCATTGGGGTGCAACCTATATGCTAAAGACGATTTGCACTTGAATGGAAGGGGGTCTGCTGTGCTGGGGGAGAGGTTTATGGGAAGGCTGGAGGAGTATTTAAACTAGGATTGAGGGGGGAGGGTGAACTAGAATTACATTGGGCACACAGGTCAGTTAGGGGTCAGACATTAATAGAGAGTGGAATGGGGATAGATGGGGGGAGGGTTATGGCAGGTAACAAGAAAGTTCCCATGTTGCAAACAGCCATTGAAAACTATAGTGCCATTCGTACTACTAAAAATGATATGAAAAACACCAGAGAAAAATTTAATAATACATTAAAGTGTTAGTTCACCAATGCCAGAAGTCTGCCAAGCAAAATAGGTGAGTTGGAAGCTCTGGTGCATGAGGAGAGCTATGATGTAATCGGTATTGCTGAAACTTGGCTTCAATCCTCATATGACTGGGCTATTAATATTCCTGGCTATGCACTCTTTCGGAGAGACAGGGTAAAAAGGAAAGGTGGCGGGGTCTGTCTCTATGTGAGAAGTGATCTCAAAACAAGCGTGAAAGAGGACCTGCTTGATGGAGAGTGTGATAAGTCTAAAGCATTATGGGTGGAACTGCATATAGATGTGCGTAGTTCAAAGTTAATCATTGGAGTTTGTTATAGACCACCCAATGTTAACGAGGAGGTGGAGACTCAGCTCCTTGCACAGATGGAAAGGGCTGCAAGGGCTGGGACGGTGATAATAATGGGGGATTTTAACTACCCAGAA
The DNA here is from genome assembly GCA_029206835.1 of Rana muscosa. Lineage (NCBI taxonomy): Eukaryota > Metazoa > Chordata > Amphibia > Anura > Ranidae > Rana > Rana muscosa. Next base: position 651,979,887 of record CM055116.1, read on the forward strand.
ATTGACTGGAGTAATGGCACTGCTGGGGAAGTTAAAGGGCAAAAATGTACAAACCTATGTAGCGGGTATTTGAATTATGTGAGGACTCTGGTGGTCTGAGGTTCCTTGGGGCCCCTGGGTGGCGCTGTTGCCTTGGGCCGGAGTTGAACTCACACCGCAAACTGTGCCTTTTTGTCCTCCCCTGGAGCTGGTACAGCGGGGCGGGGAACCCGCTGTGATGCAAAGGGAGAGGTCATAAAAGGGGCGGAGGCCCTGATTTTTGGGAGAGAGTCGGAGGACGTGGCCGCGCCCACGCACCTTCAGCTTGGGTGCTGGCGTTCCGGTGTTCCAGGCCTAGGCGCACTTGGCCTAGCTGGAGCGGAGATGGAGTCCATCTCAGGCACCTTTAGCCTGGGGTGAGGTACTATGGCGGATGCCTGGGGCTCAGTACCTTCGACTGAGTTCCGCGAGGGTGGAGGAATCCAAGGGGGCCCTAACGCCTTGGGTGCCCGTGTCTGAGTTCGTGAGGACTGGTGCGCAGTAACTTCTCCGAAGAGTCCGGCGCAGCATCGCTGGTGACGGAGAGGCCTCCACTTCTCCCTTGGACGGATTTCTTCCTCTGACAGGGGCAAATTGAGCGAAGGTAATTCACGTTCTATATTATCTAGTCAGTGGCAGTATCTTTCCACCACTGGTGACAGCACAGTGGGCAGCAGCAAGAAGGGAAAGGATTGTGCCTCGATCTGTCCCCCATTTTCCAAAGGAGAAAGATTGTTTTATTGCTTGGCAAGAAGAATAAAACTGAGTTGTACCTATTCACTGTGTGGAACTTGGGTTACTAAGCAAAGGAGTCAGGGACGAAGGACTGGACTTGACTCTAGGACACCTAAACAAAAGCCCAATCTTCTGGCCTTCACCTCTTAGCTACGGGAGGACATGGGCCGTAGTGTGTCTCATATCTTTCTCCCAGGTACCCCTAGACAACAGCCATGTAACCGATAAAGCAAGGGAGTCGGTAGAGGCCGCTACACGTGGGGGCATCGTATCCGGGATATGTGTATGGTGTCTGAATTTGAACTTTGCTGCCCGGAGGAGTTCCGAGTAGGTCGGCCATATTGGCCAACTTGCCACGAGGCAACCCACAACTGCATAGTTCGTGGGTGGGGCAAGGGAAAAGCCTGCGAACAAGTGCAGAAGGTGGGAGGAGTCCGGCCACGTGGACGTACGCACGTGGAGATTCCGGCGCGGGTGGATCAGTGCGCAATGGAGCAGCAAAGAGAGAGGATGGCTTCAAGTGCTCTGTGGATTTCTGTTCCTTCCTTCGCGGATGTGTCTTCTCTAGCTGCTCTGATTATGGATACGGGGATAAGACTAAGGCCCCGGGGTGATTGGCTCTCTTTACCTGTAGAGACATGGAAGCCCTCGGGGTGATCTGTCCCCACTGTTCGGGACTGGTGGTCCAGCTGAAGCCGTTTGGGCGCTGTGAGGTCTGCAAAGAATTCCTCTTCGAGGTGGAACCATCCACAGAAAAGCCTCGGGCTTTCCACCTCAACTACCTCACAGGGACTGCCACTCCGGAGGGAGAGATCCATGCTGGTGCGTTCCCCGTGCGCACTGATCCGGGCGAAGGGACTGCCCAAACAGAGGTAAAAAGAGAAAAATCCGAGGATGCTGCCTCGGTCACCAGCAGCTCCCTGCTCCGACCGCCGAAGAGAAAAGTCGGCCTAGTGATGGCCTCGTGTGGTCGTGGAAGAGCTTCGCCCCACTGCTTGCCTGGCCTGGATGGCTCCGGTAGGAAAAGTCCTGGACATCCCTGTTCTTCTAAAGGCCCAGGTGAGCCAGGGGTTGGGACTGTCTGTGTGGTAGAAAGTGGCGGTAGCCCACAGTCGGTAGAGGCCGTCAAGGCGGATAGTTCCGTGACTAGGGATTATCTGCCAGCCGAGTACTACAACACCTCTGACCTGGATTCATTGTCTGACAATGGCGATGATGGGGAGATAGACAAAATCTTCCAACAGAAGGGAAGGGACAAGATGAAGCTACCCTCGTCCTGTGTTGCAAGGGACCTGCCCATGTCTACTGGAGATAGTACACCTCGGGTAGAGGTCTCGGAGCCAAGGGAAGAAGCTGGTCCTCTGTCTGAAGTTCCCCTTCTGGATTCAACATCCATTTCACCTGCTTTTGTTGCGGGAGTGCAACGTCGATCACTGCAGGCTCCTAGGCCCAGGTCTACCGAGGTGGTGAACGCACCTCGCCACCCAGAAGCGATTGTTCCACCTGGAGAAGGAGACCGAGCTACTATGCCACCTTTGTCAAGGCTGCAGCGTCTCTTTGGCCAGAAGGTTGCTCAGGAGTAGGGATGAGCTTCGTGTTCGAGTCGAACATACGTTCGACTCGAACATCGGCTGTTCGATCGTTCGACGAAGATGGAACGATTTGGGCCGTTCGCGCCAAATTCGAGTGACGCGAACGGCCCACAATGCACTACGCCATTGCAGTGTCATCCAGGCGCTGTGATTGGCCAAGCATGCACTGTGACCCCGCATGCTTGGCCAATCACAGCGCCGGCAGCGAGGAGAGCAATGATTGGCCACAGGCAGGATGCCTGTGGCCAATTATTGCTGATGGGGTTTAGTACACGCCCCACACTATAAAAGGCCGCCAGCGCGGCGGCCTTGTGTAGTGTGTTCCGGAGCAGGGAAAGAGAAGCATAGGCAGAGACAGTGTCATTTTTTTTCCTTTACTAATCCTGGATTCCTTGTGTTTAGGGACAAATAAGGATAGGTAGGGAGAGTGTCAGTGACAGTGTGCTATTCTGTGCTAATCCTTGTTTGTAGGGACAGAGAGGTACAGTGAGGGAAACTGACAGTGTGCTATTCTGTTCTAAAACTATTTTGCTGAACCATATTTTCAATCCTTGAGTTGAGGGACAGAGAGCTACAGTGAGGGAAAGTGTCAGTGTGCTATTGTGTTCTAAAACTATTTTTCTGAACCATATTTTCAATCCTTGAGTTGAGGGACAGAGAGGTACAGTGAGTGAAACTGACAGTGTGCTATTCTGTTCTAAATCAATTTTGCTGTTCCATATTTTCAATCCTTGAGTTGAGGGACAGAGAGCTACAGTGAGGGAAACTGACAGTGTGCTATTCTGTTCTAAAACTATTTTGCTGAACCATATTTTCAATCCTTGAGTTGAGGGACAGAGAGCTACAGTGAGGGAAAGTGTCAGTGTGCTATTGTGTTCTAAAACTATTTTGCTGAACCATATTTTCAATCCTTGAGTTGAGGGACAGAGAGGTACAGTGAGTGAAACTGACAGTGTGCTATTCTGTTCTAAATCAATTTTGCTGTTCCATATTTTCAATCCTTGAGTTGAGGGACAGAGAGCTACAGTGAGGGAAAGTGTCAGTGTGCTATTGTGTTCTAAAACTATTTTGCTGAACCATATTTTCAATCCTTGAGTTGAGGGACAGAGAGGTACAGTGAGTGAAACTGACAGTGTGCTATTCTGTTCTAAATCAATTTTGCTGTTCCATATTTTCAATCCTTGAGTTGAGGGACAGAGAGCTACAGTGAGGGAAACTGACAGTGTGCTATTCTGTTCTAAAACTATTTTGCTGAACCATATTTTCAATCCTTGAGTTGAGGGACAGAGAGCTACAGTGAGGGAAAGTGTCAGTGTGCTATTGTGTTCTAAAACTATTTCGCTGAACCATATTTTCAATCCTTGAGTTGAGGGACAGAGAGGTACAGTGAGTGAAACTGACAGTGTGCTATTCTGTTCTAAATCAATTTTGCTGTTCCATATTTTCAATCCTTGAGTTGAGGGACAGAGAGCTACAGTGAGGGAAACTGACAGTGTGCTATTCTGTTCTAAAACTATTTTGCTGAACCATATTTTCAATCCTTGAGTTGAGGGACAGAGAGCTACAGTGAGGGAAAGTGTCAGTGTGCTATTGTGTTCTAAAACTATTTTGCTGAACCATATTTTCAATCCTTGAGTTGAGGGACAGAGAGGTACAGTGAGTGAAACTGACAGTGTGCTATTCTGTTCTAAATCAATTTTGCTGTTCCATATTTTCAATCCTTGAGTTGAGGGACAGAGAGCTACAGTGAGGGAAACTGACAGTGTGCTATTCTGTTCTAAAACTATTTTGCTGAACCATATTTTCAATCCTTGAGTTGAGGGACAGAGAGCTACAGTGAGTGAAACTGACAGTGTGCTATTCTGTTCTAAATCAATTTTGCTGTTCCATATTTTCAATCCTTGAGTTGAGGGACAGAGAGGTACAGTGAGGGAAACTGACAGTGTGCTATTCTGTTCTAAAACTATTTTGCTGTTCCATATTTTCAATCCCTGAGTTGAGGGACAGAGAAGGACACTCGTAGAAATTATCAGTGTGCTATTCTGTGCTAAATCTTGTTTGTAGGGAGGGACAGAGTAGGACAGTGAGGGAAAGTGTCAGTGTGCTATTGTGTTCTAAAACTATTTTGCTGAACCATATTTTCAATCCTTGAGTTGAGGGACAGAGAGGTACAGTGAGTGAAACTGACAGTGTGCTATTCTGTTCTAAATCAATTTTGCTGTTCCATATTTTCAATCCTTGAGTTGAGGGACAGAGAGGTACAGTGAGGGAAACTGACAGTGTGCTATTCTGTTCTAAATCAATTTTGCTGTTCCATATTTTCAATCCTTGAGTTGAGGGACAGAGAGCTACAGTGAGGGAAAGTGTCAGTGTGCTATTGTGTTCTAAAACTATTTTGCTGAACCATATTTTCAATCCTTGAGTTGAGGGACAGAGAGCTACAGTGAGGGAAACTGACAGTGTGCTATTCTGTTCTAAAACTATTTTGCTGTTCCATATTTTCAATCCCTGAGTTGAGGGACAGAGAAGGACACTCGTAGAAATTATCAGTGTGCTATTCTGTGCTAAATCTTGTTTGTAGGGAGGGACAGAGTAGGACAGCGAGGGAAAGTGTCAGTGTGCTATTCTGTTCTAAAACTTTTTTGCTGAACCATATTTTCAATCCTTGTGTTTAGGGACAGAGAAGGATAGGCAGGGGACAGTGTCAGTGTCATTGTTGCTAAGCCTCCTGCACAATATACACCTGAAGGTAGCCCTTATTGCTGTTTTTCCCATCTCCCTGCAGGCCATCCATTAAAATGTCTGGAAGGCAACCAAGGAGAGGCAGACAGTCAGGAGGCAAAAAAAGAGGGCAATTAGGCTCTGTGTCTGGGGGCAACAGTGCTGGTCGTGTACGCGGTGCATTGTCATCAACACATGGCCATGGGACACGCTTGTCCTTGTTTTCGGCAGCTGGACATGTTGAGCCACATCATGCCGAAGACTTGGTAGAGTGGATGACCAAGCCCACCTCATCCTCCTCATCCTCTCTCACCCAGGCTCAGGGTAGTGGCAAAGCAGCTGCCAAAGCGTCCTCTTCTCTGGTATCATTATCTTCATTAGTCAATCCTTCCCTAGACCCACCATGCCCTCCTCCTGAGGAGTCCCGCAAACTGTTTGAGCACAGTGTTGGGTACATGCTCCAGGAGGATGCCCAGCGTTTGGAAGGATCTGATGATGATACCCAGCTAGAGGAAGGCAGCAGCGTGAGAGCAGAGAGAGGGGATGCTCAAGAAGGACACCAATCTGGCAGTCATGTTCCAGCAGCTGCAGCATACTGCCAGATTGGCTCCAGTGATGAGGAGGGAGGGGATGATGAGGTCACTGACTCCACGTGGGTGCCTAATAGGAGAGAGGAGGAGGAGGAGGATGAGGAGGAGGCACATCTCCAACGAGGCAGGATGCCCTTGAGTGGCCAGCGTATGGGCAGCACACCGACGGAATCACACCGCAGAGCTCCGCCTGTGCAGGGCGCTGCCTCTGCCCGTCATTCAAAAAGTTCTTTGGTGTGGGCCTTTTTTGAGGCGAGTGCATCAGATCGCACAGCTGCTGTTTGCAACATATGTCTCAAGCGTATATCGCGTGGCCAAAACATCAGTCGCTTGGGCACCACATGCTTGATCAGACATATGTTGACCTGCCATGCAGCTCGTTGGCAAGCCTACCTTAAAGACCCACACCAAAGAACAAAGCTGACCTCTTCTTGCACCGCATCAGCTGGGATCTCCAACCCCACTATACCTTCACTCCTCTCTGAAACCTGCTCTGAGAGGAATGAAGGTGTAGAATTAGGTGTGTCACAGGCAAGTACTTGCGGGCACTCTGCTAGCAGTACACCAACGTCCGATTCTAGCAGGCAAATTTCCCTGCCCCAGCTGCTGGACCGTCGAAAGAAGTTCACTCCCAGCCATCCACATGCCCAGCGGTTGAATGCTAGCTTGGCTAAATTGCTAGCGCTTCAACTGCTGCCTTTTCAGTTGGTAGACTCGGCCCCCTTCCGTGAGTTTGTGCAATGTGCGGTTCCTCAGTGGCAGGTTCCCAAACGACACTTTTTCGCACGGAAGGCTATTCCGGCTCTCTACAAGCATGTGGAAGGCAATGTCTTGGCCTCGCTGGACAGGGCGGTCAGCGGTAAGGTGCATATTACCGCTGACTCATGGTCCAGCAGGCATGGACAGGGACGTTACCTTTCTTTCACGGCCCATTGGGTCACTCTTTTGGCAGCTGGGAAGGATGCAGGGCATGGTGCAGTAGTGTTGGAGGTTGTTCCACCCCCACGCCTCCAAAATGCTACTACTGGTTGTGACACACCTCTCTCCTCCACCCCCTCCTCTTCTTCTTCCTCCATGGCCTCTTCCTGTGGTTTGTCCTCGGAACCAGCGGTGCTCCGTAGGCGTTCAAGGGGCTACGCAAGTACGCAGGCAAAAAGATGCCATGCCGTGCTTGCGCTGGTGTGTTTAGGGGACAGGAGCCACACTGGGGCAGAGGTCCTGTCTGCTCTGCAGGGCCAGGCCGAGAGGTGGTTGACGCCACGCCAGCTTAAGCCAGGAATGGTGGTTTGCGACAATGGCACCAACCTCCTCTCCGCCCTCCGACAGGGACAACTGACCCATGTGCCCTGTGTGGCTCACGTCCTTAACCTGGTGGTGCAGCGGTTCTTGGGCAGGTACCCGGGCTTACAGGATGTCCTGAGGCAGGCCAGGAAAGTCTGTGTGCATTTCCGCAGATCTTATAATGCCAGTGCTCACCTGGCTGAGCTGCAAAAGGAGTTGAACCTGCCCAAGAACCGCCTTATATGTGACATGCCCACCAGGTGGAACTCAACGTTGGCCATGCTGCAGCGGCTGCACACGCAGCAGAGGGCCATCAATGAGTACCTGTGCGACTACGGCACCAGGACAGGGTCAGGGGAGCTCGGGTTTTTTTCACCACGCCAGTGGGGCATGATCAGGGATGCATGCACTGTCCTGGCACCATTTGAGGAGGCCACGAGGATGGTGAGCAGTGACAGTGCATGCATCAGTGACACTGTACCTCTTGTCCACCTGTTGGAGCACACGCTGCGTGGAATAATGGACAGGGCACTTGAGGCAGAACAGAGGCAGGAAGAGGAGGACTTCCTTGCCTCTCAAGGCCCCCTTTACCCAGACAGTGTTCCTTCTGTCCCACCCATCGCACAGGAAGAGGAGGAGGAGGAGGAGGATTGTGTCAGCATGGAGGTGGAGGCTGGCACTCAGCATCATCAGCAGCAGTCTTTTAGGGATGATTTACAGTCCCAAGAAACCAGTGGACTTGTACGTGGCTGGGAGGAGGTGGCTGCGGATCATGTCGTCCTTAGTGACCCAGAGGACTCCGGACTGAATGCCTCAGCTAACCTACGCTGCATGGCCTCCCTGATCCTGCAAAGTCTGCGGAAGGATCCTCGTATTCTTCGGATCAAGGAGAGGGACCATTACTGGCTGGCCACTCTCCTTGATCCACGGTACAAGGGTAAGGTTGCGGACCTTATCGTACCGTCGCAGAGGGAGCAGAGGATGAGACAACTCCGGGAGGCCTTGCAGAAAGGTCTGTGCAACGCGTTCCCAGAGACTGGGAGGTTACAAACTCCTGGTCCTGGACAACGAGTTGCTGAGGCTTCGGCCAGTCAAAGAAGGAGCGGTGGGGAAGGTGGCCGTCTGACCGATGCGTTCAGACAATTCTTTAGTCCGCAGCCCCAAAGTATGATCGGTTCCAGCAACCATCGCCAGCGTCTGATATACATGGTGCAGGAATACCTAGGGGCAAGGTCAGACTTGGACACCTTCCCCACCGAAAATCCTCTGGCTTACTGGGTCTTGAGGATGGATCACTGGCCAGAGCTTGCACAGTATGCAATTGAGCTACTGGCCTGTCCTGCATCCAGCGTTCTTTCAGAACGCACATTCAGTGCTGCTGGAGGATTTGTCACGGATCACAGGGTGCGCCTGTCCACCGACTCGGTTGATCGACTGACTTTCATCAAGATGAACCAGTCTTGGATCACCACCAGCTACCACACACCAGATGCTGATATAACAGACTAATTGATTTTAAAATGTCACATCCCTTCAAGACTGATGCTGATGCTGAGTGCCTGTGCTGTTATGTTGTCTGGCTATCCTCCTCCTCCTCCTCAATGATACGATTAACGATGATAGCTTGGAAGATCATTTTGGTTTATGGGTGACGCCACCAGTGGCTAAGGCCCAATTTTTCAGCCCCTGTTTAACAGGGGCGTGTAATTAAAATTTTTGATGCAATACTTTGCAACAGGCCTCATTGCTGTGCTCCAAGTACAGTATCTGTGAGGGGTTGCAGTGTTGTGCCACCAGTGCCTAAGGCCCAATTTTTCAGCCCCTGTTCAACAGGGGCATGCAATTATAATTATTGATCTAATAATTCACAGCAGGGCCCATTGCTGCGCCCACCAAGAGTAACTGTCAGGCCTTACAGTGTTGTGCCACCAGCAACACCATCACCACCACCACCACCACCAAAGGCCCAGTTTTTCAGCCCCTGTTCAACAGGGGCATGCAATTATAATTATTGATCTAATAATTCACAGCAGGGACCATTGCTGCGCCCACCAAGAGTAACTGTCAGGCCTTACAGTGTTGTGGCACCAGCACCACCATCAAAGGCCCAATTTTTACTACCACTGATCAACAATTATATGTTATTACAATTCCTGATATTATACTTGACAGCAGGGCGTTCCAGCACCCACCAAGAATAACTGTGAGTGCTTTCAGTGTTGTGCCAACACCAACACCTAAGGGGCCAATTTCTGCAGAGTATATACGGAAGGTCCCTACTTTCAAACATCCAACTTACAAATAGGGATGAGCTCGGTGTTCGAGTCGAACATACGTTCGACTCGAACATCGGCTGTTCGATCGTTCGACGAAGATCGAACGATTTGGGCCATTCGCGCCTAATTCGAGTGACGCGAACGGCCCACAATGCACTACGCCATCGCAGTGTCATCCAGGCGCTGTGATTGGCCAAGCATGCACTGTGACCCCGCATGCTTGGCCAATCACAGCGCCGGCAGCGAGGAGAGCAATGATTGGCCACAGGCAGGATGCCTGTGGCCAATTATTGCTGAGGGTGTTTAGTACACGCCCCACACTATAAAAGGCCGCCAGCACGGCGGCCTAGTGTAGTGTGTTCCGGAGCAGGGAAAGAGAAGCATAGGCAGGGACAGTGACATTTTTTTTTCTTGCTTAACCTGGATTCCTTTAGTTTAGGGAAAGAGAAGGATAGGTAGGGAGAGTGTCAGTGTATTTTACTGTGCTAATCCTTGTTTGTAGGGACAGGGAAGGACAGTGAGGGAAATTCTCCTTGTGCTATACTGTGCTAAAGCATTGATCATCAACCATCTTTAAAAAAACATTTTTTATAGGGACAGAAAACTATAGGTAGGGAGAGTGTCAGTGTGTTTTACTGTGCTAATCCTTGTTTGTAGGGACAGGGAAGGACAGTGGGGGAAATTCTCCTTGTGCTATAGTGTGCTAAAGCATTGATCATCAACCATCTTTAAAAAAACATTTTTTATAGGGACAGAAAACTATAGGTAGGGAGAGTGTCAGTGTGTTTTACTGTGCTAATCCTTGTTTGTAGGGACAGGGAAGGACAGTGAGGGAAATTCTCCTTGTGCTATACTGTGCTAAAGCATTGATCATCAACCATCTTTAAAAAAACATTTTTTATAGGGACAGAAAACTATAGGTAGGGAGAGTGTCAGTGTGTTTTACTGTGCTAATCCTTGTTTGTAGGGACAGGGAAGGACAGTGAGGGAAATTCTCCTTGTGCTATACTGTGCTAAAGCATTGATCATCAACCATCTTTAAAAAAAACATTTTTATAGGGACAGAAAACTATAGGTAGGGAGAGTGTCAGTGTGTTTTACTGTGCTAATCCTTGTTTGTAGGGACAGGGAAGGACAGTGAGGGAAATTCTCCTTGTGCTATACTGTGCTAAAGCATTGATCATCAACCATCTTTAAAAAAAAAAAAATTATAGGGACAGAAAACTATAGGTAGGGAGAGTGTCAGTGTGTTTTACTGTGCTAATCCTTGTTTGTAGGGACAGGGAAGGACAGTGAGGGAAATTCTCCTTGTGCTATACTGTGCTAAAGCATTGATCATCAACCATCTTTAAAAAAACATTTTTTATAGGGACAGAAAACTATAGGTAGGGAGAGTGTCAGTGTGTTTTACTGTGCTAATCCTTGTTTGTAGGGACAGGGAAGGACAGTGAGGGAAATTCTCCTTGTGCTATAGTGTGCTAAAGCATTGATCATCAACCATCTTTAAAAAAAAATTTTTTATAGGGACAGAAAACTATAGGTAGGGAGAGTGTCAGTGTGTTTTACTGTGCTAATCCTTGTTTGTAGGGACAGGGAAGGACAGTGAGGGAAATTCTCCTTGTGCTATACTGTGCTAAAGCATTGATCATCAACCATCTTTAAAAAAACATTTTTTATAGGGACAGAAAACTATAGGTAGGGAGAGTGTCAGTGTGTTTTACTGTGCTAATCCTTGTTTGTAGGGACAGGGAAGGACAGTGAGGGAAATTCTCCTTGTGCTATAGTGTGCTAAAGCATTGATCATCAACCATCTTTAAAAAAAAAAATTTTATAGGGACAGAAAACTATAGGTAGGGAGAGTGTCAGTGTGTTTTACTGTGCTAATCCTTGTTTGTAGGGACAGGGAAGGACAGTGAGGGAAATTCTCCTTGTGCTATAGTGTGCTAAAGCATTGATCATCAACAATCTTTAAAAAAACATTTTTTATAGGGACAGAAAACTATAGGTAGGGAGAGTGTCAGTGTGTTTTACTGTGCTAATCCTTGTTTGTAGGGACAGGGAAGGACAGTGAGGGAAATTCTCCTTGTGCTATACTGTGCTAAAGCATTGATCATCAACCATCTTTAAAAAAACATTTTTTATAGGGACAGAAAACTATAGGTAGGGAGAGTGTCAGTGTGTTTTACTGTGCTAATCCTTGTTTGTAGGGACAGGGAAGGACAGTGAGGGAAATTCTCCTTGTGCTATACTGTGCTAAAGCATTGATCATCAACCATCTTTAAAAAAAACATTTTTATAGGGACAGAAAACTATAGGTAGGGAGAGTGTCAGTGTGTTTTACTGTGATAATCCTTGTTTGTAGGGACAGGGAAGGACAGTGAGGGAAATTCTCCTTGTGCTATACTGTGCTAAAGCATTGATCATCAACCATCTTTAAAAAAAAAAAAAATATAGGGACAGAAAACTATAGGTAGGGAGAGTGTCAGTGTGTTTTACTGTGCTAATCCTTGTTTGTAGGGACAGGGAAGGACAGTGAGGGAAATTCTCCTTGTGCTATACTGTGCTAAAGCATTGATCATCAACCATCTTTAAAAAAACATTTTTTATAGGGACAGAAAACTATAGGTAGGGAGAGTGTCAGTGTGTTTTACTGTGCTAATCCTTGTTTGTAGGGACAGGGAAGGACAGTGAGGGAAATTCTCCTTGTGCTATAGTGTGCTAAAGCATTGATCATCAACCATCTTTAAAAAAAAATTTTTTATAGGGACAGAAAACTATAGGTAGGGAGAGTGTCAGTGTGTTTTACTGTGCTAATCCTTGTTTGTAGGGACAGGGAAGGACAGTGAGGGAAATTCTCCTTGTGCTATACTGTGCTAAAGCATTGATCATCAACCATCTTTAAAAAAACATTTTTTATAGGGACAGAAAACTATAGGTAGGGAGAGTGTCAGTGTGTTTTACTGTGCTAATCCTTGTTTGTAGGGACAGGGAAGGACAGTGAGGGAAATTCTCCTTGTGCTATAGTGTGCTAAAGCATTGATCATCAACCATCTTTAAAAAAAAATTTTTTATAGGGACAGAAAACTATAGGTAGGGAGAGTGTCAGTGTGTTATACTGTGCTAATCCTTGTTTGTAGGGACAGGGAAGGACAGTGAGGGAAATTCTCCTTGTGCTATACTGTGCTAAAGCATTGATCATCAACCATCTTTAAAAAAACATTTTTTATAGGGACAGAAAACTATAGGTAGGGAGAGTGTCAGTGTGTTTTACTGTGCTAATCCTTGTTTGTAGGGACAGGGAAGGACAGTGAGGGAAATTCTCCTTGTGCTATAGTGTGCTAAAGCATTGATCATCAACCATCTTTAAAAACATTTTTTTTATAGGGACAGAAAACTATAGGTAGGGAGAGTGTCAGTGTGTTTTACTGTGCTAATCCTTGTTTGTAGGGACAGGGAAGGACAGTGAGGGAAATTCTCCTTGTGCAATACTGTGCTAAAGCATTGATCATCAACCATCTTTAAAAAAAACATTTTTATAGGGACAGAAAACTATAGGTAGGGAGAGTGTCAGTGTGTTTTACTGTGCTAATCCTTGTTTGTAGGGACAGGGAAGGACAGTGAGGGAAATTCTCCTTGTGCTATACTGTGCTAAAGCATTGATCATCAACCATCTTTAAAAAAAAAAAAAATTATAGGGACAGAAAACTATAGGTAGGGAGAGTGTCAGTGTGTTTTACTGTGCTAATCCTTGTTTGTAGGGACAGGGAAGGACAGTGAGGGAAATTCTCCTTGTGCTATACTGTGCTAAAGCATTGATCATCAACCATCTTTAAAAAAACATTTTTTATAGGGACAGAAAACTATAGGTAGGGAGAGTGTCAGTGTGTTTTACTGTGCTAATCCTTGTTTGTAGGGACAGGGAAGGACAGTGAGGGAAATTCTCCTTGTGCTATAGTGTGCTAAAGCATTGATCATCAACCATCTTTAAAAAAAAATTTTTTATAGGGACAGAAAACTATAGGTAGGGAGAGTGTCAGTGTGTTTTACTGTGCTAATCCTTGTTTGTAGGGACAGGGAAGGACAGTGAGGGAAATTCTCCTTGTGCTATAGTGTGCTAAAGCATTGATCATCAACCATCTTTAAAAAAACATTTTTTATAGGGACAGAAAACTATAGGTAGGGAGAGTGTCAGTGTGTTTTACTGTGCTAATCCTTGTTTGTAGGGACAGGGAAGGACAGTGAGGGAAATTCTCCTTGTGCTATAGTGTGCTAAAGCATTGATCATCAACCATCTTTAAAAAAACATTTTTTATAGGGACAGAAAACTATAGGTAGGGAGAGTGTCAGTGTGTTTTACTGTGCTAATCCTTGTTTGTAGGGACAGGGAAGGACAGTGAGGGAAATTCTCCTTGTGCTATACTGTGCTAAAGCATTGATCATCAACCATCTTTAAAAAAAACATTTTTATAGGGACAGAAAACTATAGGTAGGGAGAGTGTCAGTGTGTTTTACTGTGCTAATCCTTGTTTGTAGGGACAGGGAAGGACAGTGAGGGAAATTCTCCTTGTGCTATACTGTGCTAAAGCATTGATCATCAACCATCTTTAAAAAAAATAATTTTATAGGGACAGAAAACTATAGGTAGGGAGAGTGTCAGTGTGTTTTACTGTGCTAATCCTTGTTTGTAGGGACAGGGAAGGACAGTGAGGGAAATTCTCCTTGTGCTATACTGTGCTAAAGCATTGATCATCAACCATCTTTAAAAAAAATAGGATTTTTATAACAGCTTACCTGTAAAATCCTTTTCTTGGAGTACATCACGGGACACAGAGCGACATAGTCATTACTAATCGGTTATATAGATACCGTCAGGTGCTGGCACTGGCAACTTCCAAAACCGGAAGTACCCTCCCCTATATAAGCCCCTCCCATCCGGGAGCACCTCAGTTTTGTAGCCAAGCAATAAGTGTCCCCAAAGAGGGGCGGGAGCTCTGTGTCCCGTGATGTACTCCAAGAAAAGGATTTTACAGGTAAGCTGTTATAAAAATCCTATTTTCTTTCTCGTACATCACGGGACACAGAGCGACATAGTCATTACTAATGGGATGTCCTAAAGCAATGCCAAATGAGGGGGGGGATACACCATATATAAGCTGAGCGCTATCAGACATGAGGATCTTTTGCGGCCTGCAACACACTGCGCCCAAAGGCGACATCCTCCTGACTTCTAACGTCCACCTGGTAGAACCTAGTAAACGTGTGTACTGAAGACCATGTTGCGGCCTTACAGATTTGAGCCAGGGAGGCCTGGTGATGCACTGCCCATGAAGTTCCAACTGCTCTCGTGGAGTGCGCTCTAACTTTGAATGGAGGCGGTCTCCTTCTCAAGCCATAAGCTTGCATAATGACCTGTCGAATCCACTTGGCTAAAGTAGATTTTGACGCTGCCTGACCCTTTCTGGGGCCTTCCGGCAGTATAAACAAAGTATCCGTTCTGCGAATCTGAGCAGTGGCTTTTAGATAAGCTTTAACTGCTCTTACTACATCCAAAGAATGAAATAACTTTTCCTCTACCGAAGTAGGTTTGGGGAAAAAAGAAGGAAGAACCACATCTTGGTTCAAATGAAACCTCGATACCACCTTAGGAAGAAAGGCTGGATGAGGACGTAACACTACTCTGTCCTTATGGATAACCAGATATGGCTCCTTACAGGACATAGCTGCTAATTCCGACACTCTTTTAGCCGAACAAATGGCTACTAGAAAAATCAATTTCCTGGTGAGAAGCACCAAGGAAATATGCTGTAATGGTTCAAATGGTTGTTTCTGTAGAACTGACAGAACCAAGTTTAGATCCCATGGACATATGGGAATATTAACCGGAGGACTAATACGCATCACTCCTTGTATAAAGGCTTTGACTAGTGAATGCGAAGCCAAGGGCCTTTGAAAAAATATTGACAAGGCCGAAATCTGACCCTTGATAGTACTCAAGGCAAGCTTCCTATCTACAGCCCATTGTAGGAAGTCCAGAATCCTACCTATTACGTATTTACGTGGATGCCATTTTCTGGCCTCACACCAGGCGATGTACGCCTTCCAGATTCTATAGTAGATCTGCCTGGATACCGGTTTCCTGGCATTGATCATGGTAGACACCACAGCATTAGAGAGCCCTCTCTTTTTTAGAATGTGGGCTTCAATAGCCAGGCCGTCAAACCTAGGGCTGGTAAGGAAGGGTGGTATATCGGTCCCTGCGAAAGCAGGTCCGGACGATGTGGGAGGGTCCAAGGACTCCCCACAGACATTTTTACAATCTCCGCGTACCATGCTCTTCGGGGCCACGCTGGAGCCACCAGAATCACTGGTTTCTTTTCTACCCTGATTCTGCGGAGTAATCGAGGTAACAATTGTGGCGGTGGGAATGCATATATCAGCTTGAACTGATCCCAAGGGAACACTAGGGCATCCGAGCCGCAAGCTAGGGGATCCCTTGTCCAAGAGACAAACCTGTCCACTTTTGTGTTGAATCTGGATGCTAGCAGATCTACATCCGGTGTTCCCCACCGCTGACATATTGTCCGGAAAACCTCGGGATGAAGGGACCATTCCCCTGGGCATAATTGTTGGCGACTTAGAAAGTCCGCCTTCCAATTCTCCACTCCTGGAATGAATACCGCAGATATGGCTGGGACATATTTTTCTGCCCATCTCAGGATGTAATTTACTTCCCTTTGGGCTGCACGACTCCTGGTGGCCCCCTGATGATTGATATATGCCACTGCTGTGGCATTGTCTGATTGAATTCTGACAGGGGACCCTTGGAGTTTGGATGTCCATGCTACTAGGGCCTACCGGGCTGCTCGTATCTCTAAGAGATTGATGGGCAGGGCCTTTTCTGCATCCGACCATCTGCCCTGGAGAGACTATTGCTCCAGTACTGCTCCCCAGCCTATAAGGCTGGCATCTGTAGTGACCACCTTCCAAGAAATCGGACTGAAGGATTTCCTTTTTTCCAGATTCTGGGGAACCAACCACCAACGGAGGCTCTTGCGAACGGAAGGGGACAAGGACATTGTAAGTCTAGGGCCTGAACTTTTTTGTTCCAGGCTGACAGTATGGCCCCTTGCAAATTCCTTGAATGGAATTGACCGTAGGGTACTGCTTCGAATGATGCCACCATTTTTCCCAGCAGCCTCATATACAGGCGTATGGACGGCTGGCTTTTTTGTACCCACTAAGTGGATCAAATCTTTCAAAGACAACACCTTTCCTCGAGGCAAGAATATTTTTCTCTGGCCTGAATCCAACCTTAGCCCCAAGTATTCCAGACTTTTGACTGGTTTTTAGGGCTGACTTGTCTCGGTTGATAATCCAACCGTGAGATTCCAGATACTTGATTGTCTTGTGAACGACCACGTCTAGTTTTTTCACTGAGTGGTCTATCAGCAATAAGTCATCCAGATATGCCATTATCATTACACCTTGTGTTCTTAGATTGGCCAATAAAGGGCCAGAATTTTTGTAAACACTCGTGGTGCTGTGGCCAAACCGAAGGGTAAGGCTCTGAACTGAAAATGGCGCCCTTCTACTGCAAAGCGTAGAAATTTTTGGTGTACTGGAAAGATGGGAATGTGCAAATAAGCATCTTTGATGTCGATCGCGGCTAACCAATCCTCCCCTTGTAGGGCAGTGGCCACCGATCGGATCGACTCCATCTGAAAGTCCTGATATACAGGAATTTGTATAGCCCTTTTAGAATTAATATGGGCCTCCCGTCCGCGTTTGCTTCGGGACTGTAAAGAGGTTTGAGTAAAACCCGAACCCTCATTCTTCCAGGGGAACCTCCATAATTACTCCTTGGAGCAATAGTTGTTCTAGTGCCAACAGGAGGGACTCTCTCTTCCGGGGATCCCTTGGCACGTTTGACCTCAAAAATGGGAAGGAGGAGAGTCTTTTAACTCCAAACTGTATCCCAAACCTACTGCGGAGAGCACCTATCTGTCTTGATCGTGTCCCGCCAGGTCTCTTGCGAACAACTGGAGTCCTCCCCCCACCCGACTGAGTGGGGGCTTCAATGAATTTAACTTTGGGGGAGGTTTTGTACCTCCCCTGACCCAGGGTTTCTCATTACCCTGCTACTGTCCCTGTTTTTTACCCCCGGGATTTGACCGAGGAGGCCGTCGGAACTGTTACACAGCCGATGGCCCAGGGACTGGAGAAGCAGGCCTCTCAAAGAGGGACCTCTAACTCTGTTTTTAAACGGCAAGAGCGTATTTTTACCGCTGGAAATTTTCTGGATATATTTGTCCAGGTTTTCCCTGAATAAGCGTTCACCATGAAACGGGACGCTAACCAGCCATTTTTTACAGGGAGCTTCAGCAGACCAGTTTTTGAGCCATAGGAGCCTACGCATATGTACTATAGACAGCGTAAGGCGGGAGGCCTGATGGACTGAATCCTCTATGGCGTCAACCGCAAAGCCTAAGGCTCTAGGTAGATCAGCTAGGGCAAAGCCTGCTGATCTGTCAAGTCCCTCAAGACCTGTTTCAACTGATCCTTCACTGCTTAGCAGACCCCAATAGCTGCTACTGCTGGTTGTATCACCAAGCAGATTTTCATAAGAACTCCAATCTTTTATCTATTGGGTTCTTGAACATTTGGACATTATCCACTGTACATGTCAGTGATTTATACATACAAGAGATGGCTGCGTCCACTGTAGGGACCTTCCATTTTTTTTTTTTTTGATGAACTTATCCTCCATGGGATAGACCACCGGAAATCTCTTGGGGGAATAAATATTTTCTCAGGACGTTCCCAATCCTGGTAAATGAGCCCTTTCAGTAAAGGGTGAAGTGGAAAAGAACAAACAGTCTGGGGGCTTCCAGCGACCCCAACGAGGATACAGTAGTGGTTGATGGTTCCGCAAGGTGCATTTTTAAATGCTGATCGGACCATGTTAGTCAGAGACTGAACCCATAATCTTTCAGCTTGAGATGCTGAGAAAAGGTTCCCCCACTGTTGATTCCTCTATAACAGAATCAACCTCATCCTGATCCCCTTCAGGCAGGTCGATCCCTGTATGGGACTGTTGCTCTGCTAACAGGCACTCTGAAGGAGGAGACGGAGATCGGGCGTGCTTTCCCTGACAGGGAGGCAGCCTCTCTAATCCTCCCAGAGCTGAGGAAAAAACCTCCTCTGTTACATACACAGGAGCAGGTGAACTGAGGACAGCCACAGTACCAAGTACCCCTGCGGGGTCTCTACGGTCACTTACCTCTGAACTTCAGGGGAGACTGGTGCAGCAGAAGTATGCCCAAGATCCTCCGAGCCCGATGAGACCCCCTTCGCTTCCTGGAAGATTCAGTTCCGGAGCTTCTGGACGGCATATTCCTAAGCCTAAAGCTGAGGTATTCCAGCCGTAATACACCACTTTTACTGAGAATAGTCTAGCACAATTGCTGCTATATCACAGTTGGTGTCTACTAATGTGCCTTTCTAGGGGATGCCTGTATCAACCGCTTGCTGTATGCCTTTAAATGTTGCCAGCTCTGTCTCTGTACTTCATAGCCAGCTCACTACAATATTGTGTTTTTTTTTAAACTGCTGGGACGCCCGCACATGCGCAGAAGCGCTGCGGCGCGCACAGAGCGTCATCCCCCAGGCTCCGCCCCCTTTCCCGGCTCACCTCTATATATAGAGGCGCGTGCACGCGCGCGGCCACGTGCGCCTTCGGCGCTAATTTCAAAATATGGTAACAAGGGACAGGAGCCAGGGCCCCTCTTTGCCGCAGGCCGGGGGATGGACGAGCACTGCAACATGGCAGAGGAAGCAGTTTCCTATAAGAGAACTCACCATCTGCCTGGACTTTGCTCTGCTGAGAAGAAGCTAGTCCACATGACAAGAAAACATTCCACAGCGGCCTCTAGTGGACAAACACAGGTACCGCAGTCTAATATATTAAATATATATAAAAAAATTTTTTTTTTTTTTTTTTTTTTTCTTGACCACCATTAAAAATTATTACATTTTTTTAGTAGTTACAGGCATGCACAGAATTTTGCGGGAATACCATTAGGTAACAGACAGAAAGACAAATTAGGCTTGGGGGTCCCCCAATAGAACCAAGTTCCTGGGGGCCCCCACTTACCTGTTCCCCGCCGCAGGACTTTGTTTGGTCCACAAAAGCCCAAACTTCACCTATCACGGCAGGCATTGTAATCAAACCTTCAGGGACCGGGTTCCCAAGGATTCCACTCCCCTGGACCTGTATAGCACCCTGCACAGAAAACATCTTGGTCGTGGGTATGACCAGAGCTCTGGATCCCAGGGTCCAGCTCTCCTAAGAGAAGCATTACAGGCAAAACCTTGCTCTTCTCTGCAAGGCCCGGGTACCGACCGTTTAGCTATGAAGCTTTTTTGGTCGGATCCGGAATAGCTTACTGAGGCCCAAAAGAACCTGTACGCAAGCTCAGTGAAAAACACATGTTTCTTCTTGGCCAACACCTTAGACACTGGCAAAAAACTGAGGTGCTCCCGGATGGGAGGGGCTTATATAGGGGAGGGTACTTCCGGTTTTGGAAGTTGCCAGTGCCAGCACCTGACGGTATCTATATAACCCATTAGTAATGACTATGTCGCTCTGTGTCCCGTGATGTACGAGAAGGAAACATTTTTTATAGGGACAGAAAACTATAGGTAGGGAGAGTGTCAGTGTGTTTTACTGTGCTAATCCTTGTTTGTAGGGACAGGGAAGGACAGTGAGGGAAATTCTCCTTGTGCTATAGTGTGCTAAAGCATTGATCATCAACCATCTTTAAAAAAAAAATTTTTATAGGGACAGAAAACTATAGGTAGGGAGAGTGTCAGTGTGTTTTACTGTGCTAATCCTTGTTTGTAGGGACAGGGAAGGACAGTGAGGGAAATTCTCCTTGTGCTATACTGTGCTAAAGCATTGATCATCAAGCATCTTTAAAAAAAAATTTTTTATAGGGACAGAAAACTATAGGTAGGGAGAGTGTCAGTGTGTTTTACTGTACTAATCCTTGTTTGTAGGGACAGGGAAGGACAGTGAGGGAAATTCTCCTTGTGCTATACTGTGCTAAAGCATTGATCATCAACCATCTTTAAAAAAACATTTTTTATTGGGACAGAAAACTATAGGTAGGGAGAGTGTCAGTGTGTTTTACTGTGCTAATCCTTGTTTGTAGGGACAGGGAAGGACAGTGAGGGAAATTCTCCTTGTGCTATAGTGTGCTAAAGCATTGATCATCAACCATCTTTAAAAAAAATTTTTTTATAGGGACAGAAAACTATAGGTAGGGAGAGTGTCAGTGTGTTTTACTGTGCTAATCCTTGTTTGTAGGGACAGGGAAGGACAGTGAGGGAAATTCTCCTTGTGCTATACTGTGCTAAAGCATTGATCATCAACCATCTTTAAAAAAACATTTTTTATAGGGACAGAAAACTATAGGTAGGGAGAGTGTCAGTGTGTTTTACTGTGCTAATCCTCGTTTGTAGGGACAGGGAAGGACAGTGAGGGAAATTCTCCTTGTGCTATAGTGTGCTAAAGCATTGATCATCAACCATCTTTAAAAAAAAATTTTTTATAGGGACAGAAAACTATAGGTAGGGAGAGTATCAGTGTGTTTTACTGTGCTAATCCTTGTTTGTAGGGACAGGGAAGGACAGTGAGGGAAATTCTCCTTGTGCTATACTGTGCTAAAGCATTCCTCATCAACCATCTTTGAAATCCTTGTTTTTTGGACAGTCAGGGAAATTGTCGTTGTGCTATTCTGTGCGAAAGCAATCATTCTCAACCATATTTAGAAATCCTTAAGTAAAGGGACAGAGAAGGACACCTGAAGGTAGCCCTTATTGCTTTTTTCCCATCTCCCTGCAGGCCATCCATTAGAATGTCTGGAAGGCAAACAAGGAGAGGCAGACAGTCAGGAGGCAATAAAAGAGGGCAAGCAGGCTCTGTGTCTGGGGGCAACAGTGCTGGTCGTGGACGCGGTGCATTGTCATCAGCACATGGCCATGGGACACGCTTGTCCTTCTTTTCGGCAGCTGGACATGTTGAGCCACATCATGCCGAAGACTTGGTAGAGTGGATGAACAAGCCCTCCTCCTCCTCCTCATCCTCTCTCACCCAGGCTCAGGGTACTGGCAAAGCAGCTGCCAAAGCGTCCTCTTCCCTGGTATCAATGTCAGACTCATCATCAGTCACTCCTTCCCTAGACCCACCATGTCCTCCTCCTGAGGAGTCCCCCGAACTGTTTGAGCACAGTGTTGGGTACATGCTCCAGGAGGATGCCCAGCGTTTCGAAGGGTCTGATGATGAAACCCAGCTACAGGAAGGCAGTAGCGTGAGAGCAGACAGAGGGGATGCTCAAGAAGGACACCAATCTGGCAGTCATGTTCCAGCAGCTGCAGCATACTGCCAGATTGGCTCCAGTGATGAGGAGGGAGGGGATGATGAGGTCACTGACTCCACGTGGGTGCCTAATAGGAGAGAGGAGGAGGAGGAGGATGAGGAGGAGGCACATCTCCAACGAGGCAGGATGCCCTTTGGTGGCCAGCGTAAGGGCAGTACACCGACGGAATCACACCGCAGAGCTCCGCCTGTGCAGGGCGCTGCCTCTGCCCGTCATTCAAAAAGTTCTTTGGTGTGGGCCTTTTTTGAGGCTAGTGCATCAGATCGCACAGCTGCTGTTTGCAACATATGTCTCAAGCGTATATCGCGTGGCCAAAACATCAGCCGCTTGGGTACCACATGCCTGACCAGACATATGTTGACCTGCCATGCAGCTCGTTGGCAAGCCTACCTCAAAGACCCACACCAAAGAACAAAGCGGACCTCTCCTTGCACCGCATCAGCTGGGATCTCCAACCCCACTATAACTTCAGTCCTCTCTGAAACATGCACTGAGAGGAATGAAGGTGTAGAATTAGGTGTGTCACAGCCAAGTACTTGCGGCCACTCTGCTAGCAGTACACCGACGTCCGATTCTAGCAGGCAAATTTCCCTGCCCCAGCTGCTGGACCGTCGAAAGAAGTTCACTCCCAGCCATCCACATGCCCAGCGGTTGAATGCTAGCTTGGCTAAATTGCTAGCGCTTCAACTGCTGCCTTTTCAGTTGGTAGACTCGGCCCCCTTCCGTGAGTTTGTGCAATGTGCGGTTCCTCAGTGGCAGGTTCCCAAACGCCACTTTTTCTCACGGAAGGCTATTCCGGCTCTCTACCGGCATGTGGAAGGCAATGTCTTGGCCTCGCTGGACAGGGCGGTCAGCGGTAAGGTGCATATTACCGCTGACTCATGGTCCAGCAGGCATGGACAGGGACGTTACCTTTCTTTCACGGCCCATTGGGTCACTCTTTTGGCAGCTGGGAAGGATGCAGGACAAGGTGCAGTAGTGTTGGAGGTTGTTCCACCGCCACGCCTCCAAAATGCTACTACTGGTTGTGACACACCTCTCTCCTCCACCCCCTCCTCTTCTTCTTCCTCCATGGCCTCTTCCTGTGCTTTGTCCTCTGAACCAGCGGTGCTCTGTAGCCGTTCAAGGGGCTACGCAAGTACGCAGGCAAAAAGATGCCATGCCGTGCTTGCGCTGGTGTGTTTGGGGGACAGAAGCCACACTGGGGCAGAGGTCCTGTCTGCTCTGCAGGGCCAGGCCGAGAGGTGGTTGACGCCACGCCAGCTTAAGCCAGGAATGGTGGTTTGCGACAATGGCACCAACCTCCTCTCCGCCCTCCGACAGGGACAACTGACCCATGTGCCCTGTGTGGCTCACGTCCTTAACCTGGTGGTGCAGCGCTTCTTGGGCAGGTACCCGGGCTTACAGGATGTCCTGAGGCAGGCCAGGAAAGTCTGTGTGCATTTCCGCAGATCTTATAATGCCAGTGCTCGCCTGGCTGAGCTGCAAAAGGAGTTGAACCTGCCCAAGAACCGCCTTATATGTGACATGCCCACCAGGTGGAACTCAACGTTGGCCATGCTGCAGCGGCTGCACACGCAGCAGAGGGCCATCAATGAGTACCTGTGCGACTACGGCACCAGGACAGGGTCAGGGGAGCTTGTTTTTTTTTCTCCACGCCAGTGGGGCATGATCAGGGATGCATGCACTGTCCTGGCACCATTTGAGGAGGCCACGAGGATGGTGAGCAGTGACAGTGCATGCATCAGTGACACTGTACCTCTTGTCCACCTGTTGGAGCACACGCTGCGTGGAATAATGGACAGGGCACTTGAGGCAGAACAGAGGCAGGAAGAGGAGGACTTCCTTGCCTCTCAAGGCCCCCTTTACCCAGACAGTGTTCCTTCTGTCCCTCCCATCTCACAGGAAGAGGAGGAGGAGGAGGAGGAGGAGGAGGAGGATTGTGTCAGCATGGAGGTGGAGGCTGGCACTCAGCATCATCAGCAGCAGTCTTTTAGGGATGATTTACAGTCCCAAGAAACCAGTGGACTTGTACGTGGCTGGGAGGAGGTGGCTGCGGATCATGTCGTCCTTAGTGACCCAGAGGACTCCGGACCGAATGCCTCAGCTAACCTATGCTGCATGGCCTCCCTGATCCTGCAAAGTCTGCGGAAGGATCCTCGTATTCTTCGGATCAAGGAGAGGGACCATTACTGGCTGGCCACTCTCCTTGATCCACGGTACAAGGGTAAGGTTGCGGACCTTATGTTACCGTCGCAGAGGGAGCAGAGGATGAGACAACTCCGGGAGGCCTTGCAGAAAGGTCTGTGCAACACGTTCCCAGAGACTGGGAGGTTACAAACTCCTGGTCCTGGACAACGAGTTGCTGAGGCTTCGGCCAGTCAAAGAAGGAGCGGTGGGGAAGGTGGCCGTCTGACCGATGCGTTCAGACAATTCTTTAGTCCGCAGCCCCAAAGTATGATCGGTTCCAGCAACCATTGCCAGCGTCTGATAAACATGGTGCAGGAATATCTAGGGGCAAGGTCAGACTTGGACACCTTCCCCACCGAAAATCCTCTGGCTTACTGGGTCTTGAGGATGGATCACTGGCCAGAGCTTGCACACTGCACAGTATGCAATTGAGCTACTGGCCTGTCCTGCATCCAGCGTTCTTTCGGAACGCACATTCAGTGCTGCTGGAGGATTTGTCACGGATCACAGGGTGCGCCTGTCCACCGACTCGGTTGATCGACTGACTTTCATCAAGATGAACCAGTCTTGGATCACCACCAGCTACCACACACCTGATGCTGATATAACAGACTAATTGATTTTAACATGTTACATCCCTTCAAGACTGATGCTGATGCTGAGTGCCTGTGCTGTTATGTTGACTGGCTATCCTCCTCCTCCGAGTCCTCAATGATACGATTGATGATGATAGCTTGGAAGATCATTTTTGTTTATGGGTGCCGCCACCAGTGGCTAAGGCCCAATTTTTCAGCCCCTGTTTAACAGGGGCGTGTAATTACAATTTTTGAAGCAATACTTTGCAACAGGGCTCATTGCTGTGCTCCAAGTACAGTATCTGTGAGGGGTTGGAGTGTTGTGCCACCAGTGCCTAAGGCCCAATTTTTCAGCCCCTGTTTAACAGGGGCGTGTCATTACAATTTTTGAAGCAATACTTTGCAACAGGGCTCATTGCTGTGCTCCAAGTACAGTATCTGTGAGGGGTTGCAGTGTTGTGCCACCAGTGCATAAGGCCCAATTTTTCAGCCCCTGTTCAACAGGGGCATGTAATTACAATTCTTGATCTAATAATTCACAGCAGGGCCCATTGCTGCACCCACCAAGAGTAACTCTGAGGGCTTACAGTGTTGTGGCAACGCCACCACCACCACCACCACGAAAGGCCCAATTTTTCAGCCCCTGTTCAAAAGGGGCATGTAATTACAATTCTTGATCTAATAATTCACAGCAGGGCCCATTCCTGCACCCACCAAGAGTAACTCTGAGGGCTTACAGTGTTGTGGCAACACCACCACCACCACCACCACCACGAAAGGCCCAATTTTTCAGCCCCTGTTCAACAGGGGCATGCAATTACAATTCTTGATCTAATAATTCACAGCAGGGCCCATTGCTGCACCCACCAAGAGTAACTGTCAGGGCTTACAGTGTTGTGGCACCAGCACCACCATCAAAGGCCCAATTTTTACTACCACTGTTCAACAATTATATGTAATTAAAATTCCTGATATAATAGTTGACAGCAGGGCGTTCCAGCACCAACCAAGAGTAACTGTGAGTGCTTACAGTGTTGTGCCAACACCAACAACTAAGGGGCCTATTTCTGCAGAGTATATACGGCAGGTCCCTACTTTCAAACATCCAACTTACAAACGACTCCTACTTGCAAACGCAAGAAGACAACAGGAAGTGAGAGGAAATCTACCCCTTGGAAGGAAAATTCTCTCCTGTAAGAATTAATATGGGAGAAAGGTGTCTCCTCTGTACTGATTCTTTATCAGCAATCCTTGTTTCAAGAAAAACACCACATTTCAAAAACAGTTGTCATTGGGACGGAAAGTGAGGTGAAATGTTCTGAACAGGGGCACAGACAGCAAAACAAATGTTACAGGGGTGATAACCCTTACCTATGTTTTCCAAAAAGTTTAAAAATAGATTTTTGGGCTGGAGCTACACTTAAACAATGTACCTGTTCAAAATTACAAACAGATTCTACATAAGAACAAACCTACAGTCCCTGTCTTGTATGCACCGCCTGTATACGGCTGTTCAGAGTATATAGGGCCTTTTTTATTTTATGTGCGGGGTTCCCCTTAATATCCATACAAGACCCAAAGGGGCTGGTAATGGGCTGGGGTAGGGGGGGGGTCATGGGGTAGCTATGCCATTTTTCTTAAAGATTTTCATCCATATTACCGGGACCAGACATTACATTAAAGCCGCAAGCAGTTTTAAATGGCTTTTTTTTCCTTTAGAAGTGTCATTTTGTGCAGGGACAGTTCTAAACACGGGAAACACGTGGCACTTCACAGGCATACTTTAGACACCCCCCAGGTACGATATTTAAAGGAATATTTGACTTTTTTTTTTTCACTTTATGCATCATTAAAATGACTGCTCCCGAAAAACGACCGTTTTTAAAACTTCTTTTTGCATTGATACATGTCCCCTGGTGCAGAACCCGGGTTCCCAAACCCTTTTTAGGACAATAACATGCATAATAGTCGTTATAATTAGCACTTTAGAATTCGAACGTTCGCATCCATTGTATTTAATAGGGTTCTAATGTTCGTACGAACTTTCGGTCCGTTCGCGGGTTCTGGTGCGAACCGAACCCGGGGGTGTTCGGCTCATCACTAGCGGGGTTCCCCTTAATATCCATACAAGACCCAAAGGGGCTGGTAATGGGCTGGGGTAGGGGGGGGGTTGATGGGGTAGCTATGCCATTTTTCCTAAAGATTTTCATCCATATTACCGGGACCAGACATTGCATTAAAGCCGCAAGCAGTTTTAAATGGCTTTTTTTTCCTTTAGAAATGTTATTTTGTGCAGGGACAGTTCTAAACACGGGAAACACGTGGCACTTCACAGGCATACTTTAGACACCCCCCAGGTACAATATTTAAAGGAATATTTGACTTTTTTTTTTTCACTTTATGCATCATTAAAATGACTGCTCCCGGAAAACGTCCGTTTTTAAAACTTCTTTTTGCATTGATACATGTCCCCTGGTGCAGAACCCGGGTTCCCAAACTCTGTTTCGGACAATAACATGGATAATAGTCGTTATAATTAGCACTTTAGAATCCGAACATTCGCATCCATTGTATTTAATAGGGTTCTAATGTTCGCGCGAACTTTCGGTCCGTTCGCGGGTTCTGGTGCGAACCGAACCCGGGGGTGTTCGGCTCATCACTACTCAGGAGTATGGGTGGGAATACCCGTATCTGCCTCGGGAACTGCTCTATGAGGTGGAGGTCTTTCGGCAAAGATGGTATGATACCTTTGTGTGGGACAAACTGAAAGTACAGCAAGCACGGCGGTACCTTTCCTGTTCACCAACGGCCATCAAGAAGTTTCAGGACTGTAAAGCTAAATGGATGCTGGGAAGACACATTCATGCAGACAAAGTGGTGATCTGCCGCAAGGAAGGAAAGAGTGTTGAGTACCATGTGGAGGCTTTTGATGACCGTCTGAAGCCTATATCATTGCCTCATCCAAGGTTTTACCTGTAAAAATAAAAAAAATAAAAAGGGACAAAGACGCCCGTGTGCTTTTCTTTTTATTCATGGCTGAACTTTCCGGAGTGCCTTTGCCGGAACACAGGGACTGTGCCCTAGTTTTTTTTTGTATTTGGGCAGTTCTACTTGTTGGAGATATGGGAGCTGTTTTGTTTGTTCTCCCTCCTTCTCCTTGCGCTCAAAAGAAATCAGTGACTTTGGGTTTTAGTTAGTGCAGGGCCACAGAGAAAATGTTCAAGAGGAAAGTTCATCTGGAAGTGATGAGTGTCTTGACCACGGCAGTGTTGTGCAACGATTGTTTGTTTTTTACATTATGCAGCACCCTTTGGAGTGAATGGGTTTCTCCTAGGATAGACTCATTCATTCCAAGCAAACACACATGTTGATAGGATGTATGTTTCTTTTCTTTCCCTCTGCAGGAGATTCGTCTGTCAAGACTACTGAGAATGGGTGGTCCTTAGATAGTCAGAGGGAGGGAGGAATGTAAATGTGTGAGATATTTAAAGTATTCTATTGGAAAAGTTTTATAGTTATATTGTTTAAGTTTCTCTTTCCCATTCAGGTCTTGGCACAATTCGGGGCTAAATTGTGTAGTTTGGTTTCTGGGCTGAACTTATGACACCACCCTTCGTGGGGTGTGAGTTTGTACCAGACACTGGGGACCAGTGTCAAATCACCAGGGGGAGAGTGTAGTGGGTATTTGAATTATGTGAGGACTTTGGTGGTGTGAGGTTCCTTGGGGCCCCTGGGTGGCGCTGTTGCCTTGGGCCGGAGTTGAACTCACACCGCAAACTGTGCCTTTTTGTCCTCCCCTGGAGCTGGTACAGTGGGGCGGGGAACCCGCTGTGATGCAAAGGGAGAGGTCATAAAAGGGGCGGAGGCCCTGATTTTTGGGAGAGAGTCGGAGGATGTGGTCGCGCCCAGGCACCTTCAGCTTGGGTGCTGGCGTTCCGGTGTTTCAGGCCTAGGCGCCCTTGGCCTAGCTGGAGCAGAGATGGAGTCCATCTCAGGCACCTTTTAGCCTGGGGTGAGGTACTATGGCGGATGCCTGGGGCTCAGTACCCTCGACTGAGTTCCGCGAGGGTGGAGGAATCCGAGGGGGCCCTAACGCCTTGGGTGCCCGTGTCTGAGTTCGTGAGGACTGGTGCGCAGTAACTTCTCCGAAGAGTCCGGCACAGCATCGCTGGTGACGGAGAGGCCTCCACTTCTCCCTTGGACGGATTTCTTCCTCTGACAGGGGCAAATTGAGCAAAGGTAATTCACGTTCTATATTATCTAGTCAGTGGCAGTGACTATCCACCACTGGTGACAGCACAGTGGGCAGCAGCAAGAAGGGAAAGGATTGTGCCTCGATCTATCCCCCATTTTCCAAAGGAGAAAGATTGTTTTATTGCTTGGCAAGAAGAATAAAACTGAGTTGTACCTATTCACTGTGTGGAACTTGGGTTACTAAGCAAAGGAGTCAGGGACGAAGGACTGGACTTGACTCTAGGACACCTACACAAAAGCCCAATCTTCTGGCCTTCACCTCTTAGCTACGGGAGGACATGGGCCGTGGTGTGTCTCATATCTCTCTCCCAGGTACCCCTAGACAACAGCCATGTAACCGATAAAGCAAAGGGAGTCGGTAGAGGCCGCTACACCTATTACAGGACAATTTTATGGTCCAGTTTATTGAGGCCCCAACTAGGAATGATGCTCTGTTGGACCTGGTAATCTCAAACCATGCAGAGCTTATTACTAATGTTCAGATAAAGGAACACCTGGGTAGCAGTGATCATAATATGATTTCATTGATGTTAGCTGTAAGAAAGAAATACATACAGGAAAGATAAAAACACTTAATTTCAAGAGAGCAAATTTTCCAAGGATGAGGGCTGCTCTCCAGGACTTAGACTGGGAGGGAATATTGGCATCGATAAACACAGAACAGAAATGGGAATTCTTCAAAAAGACTGTTTGGGACCTCACTGCAAAGTATATTCCCATGGGCAATAAGTTTAAAAGGCTAAAAATAAAACCTATGTGGCTCACATTCAAAGTTAAAAAAAGCTATAGACCATGAGAAAATAGCTTTTCAAAAATATAAAAATGAAGGAAAACTAGTGTCGTTTAAATGTTACAAAGAATATAACAGGATATGTAAAAAGGAAATCAAGGATGCAAAAATTCAAAACGAACGACAGATTGCAAAAGATAGTAGGACAAACCCCAAAAAATTCTTCAAATATATTAATAGTAAAAAGGTCAGGTCTGAGCATGTAGGCCCTTTACAAAATAATCTAGAGTGGGTGACTGGGGACAAAGAGAAGGCTAATTTATTAAATACTTTCTTCAGCTCTGTATATACAATGGAGCATGGGGAAGCTCATGTCCATAATGGGGGTGATAGTGACACAGCCCCAAATCCACAATGGCTCAAAAGTGATATGGTCCAGAAATATTTAGACAGAATAAAGCTGGATAAAGCACCTGGACCAGATGGCATACACCCACGGATCCTAAAAGAATTGAGCTCTGTAATTTCAAAGCCATTGTATCTCATTTTTAGGGACTCGTTAATGACGGGAATAGTACCACTGGATTGGCGCAGGGCCAATGTGGTGCCTATATTTAAAAAGGGAACAAAGTCTTTACCAAGTAACTATAGACCTGTTAGTTTAACTTCTATAGTTGGGAAGATATTGGAGCCATAGGCGTGCGCACGGGGTGTGCCGGCTGTGCCTGGGCACACCCTAATCACCCCTGCAGTGTTTGTGTAGCCCCATGCTCCCCCGAGATCTGCCCGCAGGGCTGCTGTGAAATGCTGCTTCGAATTGCCGTGCTGAGACAGTATCACATTGAGCGGATATTGGGGATTGTAAGATCCGCTCAGTGTGTGACACTGTCCTCCTGTATTGTAACTGCTTGCAGGGAGACAGAGGATCTGTCAGATTTCAGAGTTGATGTCGGGGTGGGCGGGGCCTAGCAGCTATCGAACCCCAGCCAATAGGAGGAGGAATGGGCGTACCGCTACGTATGTGGCCCCGCCCCTTTTCTTAAACAGCCCAATAATGGCTTATGTTCGATAGCTGCTCAGTCCCGCCCTCCCCCATATCACCGCAGAATTATGAAGCTCCTCTCTCTCCCAACAAGCAGTTACAATAGATGACAGTGTCATCTATTGTAACTGCTTGTAGGGAGAGTCTGCAAGGAGCTTCATAATTCTGCAGTGATATGGGGGTGTGCAGGACTGAGCAGCTATCGAACATAAGCCATTATTGGGCTGTTTAAGAAAAGGGGCGGGGCCACACACGTAGCGGTATGCCCATTCCTCCTCCTATTGGCTGGGGTTTGATAGCTGCTAGGCCCCGCCCACCCCGACGTCAACTCTGAAATCTGACAGATCCTCTGTCTCCCTGAAAGCAGTTACAATACAGGAGGACAGTGTCACATACTGAGCAGATCTTACAAGCACCAACATCTACTCAATGTGATACCCCCCCCCCTCTCCTCTGTCAGTGCTTCCAATCCGTGACACCAGTCAGTGACAATCAGTGCCACCTGTCAGTGTCAGTGACGCTTGTCAGTGCCACCTGTCAGTGCCAGTCAGTGCTTCCAATCAGTGCCACCTGTCAGTGCCACATGTCAGTAACCAGTCAGTGCTACCTGTCAGTACCACGTGTCAGTGTCAATCAGTGTTTCCAATTAGTGTCGCCTATCAGTGCCATCTGTCAGTGCCAAACAGTGCCTCCTATCAGTGACAATCAGTGCCACCTATCAGTGCCTCCAATCAGTGCCACCAGTCAGTGCCCATACGTTACCATTAGTGCTGCCTATCAGTGCCCATCAGTGCTGCCTATCAGTGCCCATCAGCGCTGCCTATCAGTGCCCATCAGTGCTGCCAATCAGTGCTTCCAATCAGTGCTGCCTGTCAGTGCCATTCAGTGCCGCCTATCAGTGCTGCCAACCAGTGCTCATCAGTGCTGCCTATCAATGCCCATCAGTGCCACCTATCAGTGCTCATCAGTGCCACTTATCAGTTCTGCCTTTCAGTGCCCATCAGTGCTGCCCATCAGTGCCACTAAATGCTGCCAATCAGTGCTATCTATCAGTGCCAATCAGTGCTGCCTATTAGTGCCAATCAGTGCATCCTATCAGTGCCAATCAGGGCCCATCAGTGCTGCCTTATCAGTGCTGCCAATCAGTGCCCATTAGTGCCACCTATCAGTGGCCATCAGTGCTGTCAATCAGTGGTGCCTATCAGTGCCAATCATTGCTGCCAATCAGTGCAAGAGTGCAGGGATGGGGAGATGAACTCAGCAGACAGGCACATTGTCCATGGGTTGCCGGCCTGGTGAGGCACAACTGAAATCTGTTGATGTTTATTAATGCCACATGCCGATCTTTAGTATAATATGTAATCACCACACTACTATTTACAATAATCTACTGGAGGTAAAATAAAAAAGTGTCAGTAAAAGGCCTGCCACTAAGCACTGATATGTGTTCCCACACCACAAAAAAAAAAAGTGCATCACTAACCTACTAAACAATAACTTAACAATAATGGTGGAACCCTCTAATGTTTGAAAATCTCAATAAACTTCAATATTACCACAATACCGGTCTCTGTGATATGTAACAACACATATAATACACATCACACTGAAAATAAAACATACTGTATAAGGCCCCTTTCACAAGGGCGGACCATTTAGGCCCGCCTGTCAGTTTTTTTGGCGGACCTGAACGGGCGCTCCATACAACTCTATGGAGCGTCGGATGTCAGCGGTGACTGGGATGTCATTAAAGTTAATGTGTGTGTAAAGGCAGGTGTCCCAATACTTTTGACAATATAGTGTGTGTGTGTGTGTGTATATATATATATATATATATATATATATATATATATAATCTATACACACACACACACACACAAACGTTGAGCTTTGGGTGCACACCCTAATGAAATAGGCTGCGCACGCCTATGATTGGAGCGTTTAATAAAAGACCAGATAGATGAGTTCTTGCTGGAAAAAAACTATTTAAGCAACAGACAGCATGGATTCATGAAAGACAGAAGTTGTCAGACAAACCTGATTTCTTTTTATGAAGAGGTAAGTAAAACCTTGGACAGAGGAGTGGCGGTGGACGTGGTATACTTGGATTTTGCAAAAGCGTTCGATACAGTTCCCCACACACGGCTCATGTGTAAGGTAAAGTCTACAGGCTTGGAAATATCAGTTTGTAAATGGATAGAAAACTGTCTAAAAGACAGAATTCAGAGAGTCGTGGTTAATGATTCTTACTCTGAATGGTCTAAGGTTATCAGTGGTGTACCCCAAGGTTCAGTGCTGGGACCCTTACTTTTTAATATCTTTATAAATGATATTGGGTCTGGGATCAAAAGTAACATTTCTGTCTTTGCAGATGACACCAAGCTATGCAGTGGAATAACGTCCTTACAGGATGTCGCCAATTTACAAGCCGATCTCAATGCTCTGTCTAATTTGGCAACTATGTGGCAGATGAGGTTTAATGATGATAAATGTAAAGTTTTGCACTTGGGGGCTAAGAATATGAATGCATCATACATACTAGGGGGAGTTCAACTGGGGAGATCCATAGTGGAGAAGGATCTGGGGGTTTTGGTAGATCATAAGCTCAATAATGGCATGCAATGCCAAGCTGCGGTTTCCAAAGCGAGCAAAGTCCTTTCTTGTATTAAGAAAGGTATGGACTCCAGCGAGAGAGATATAATTTTGCCCCTGTTCAAATCATTAGTAAAACCTCATCTGGAATATGCAGTTCAGTTTTGGGCACCAGTTCTCAAAAGGGATATCGGGGAACTGGAGAAAGTGCGGAGAAGGGCAGCCAAACTGATAAGAGACATGGAGGAGCTCATCTATGAGGAAAGATTAGAGGAACTGAATTTATTCACTCTTGAGAATATGATCAACATGTACAAATATATAAGGGGTCCATATAGTGAACTTGGTGTTGCGTTATTCACTTCACGGTCAACACAAAAGACAAGGGGGCACTCTTTACGACTAGAGGAAAAAAGATTTCATCTCCAAATACGGAAAGGTTTCTTCACAGTAAGAGCTGTGAAAATGTGGAACAGACTCCCTCCAGAGGTGGTTCTGGCAAGCTCAGTTGATTGCTTTAAGAAAGGCCTGGATACTTTCCTAAATGTACATAATATAACTAACAGTACTAACATTTATAGGTAAAGTTGATCCAGGGTAAATCCGATTGCCTCTCGGGGGGTCAGGAAGGATTTTTTTCCCCTGCTGTAGCAAATTGGATCATGCTCTGCTGGGGTTTTTTGCCTTCCTCTGGATCTACTGTGGGTATAGAATAAGGTATATGGGATTGTACAATATATATTTTTATTTTTTATGGTTGAACCGAATGGACTTGTGTCTTTTTTCAACCTGACTAACTATGTGTCTATGTGACTATCCTACACCACCCTATCAGTACACAGCAATAGGAGAAAGGGTGGAGGGAGCAGCGGACACAAACAGCCCACATATATTTCATGCAAATATAAATTATGCAAATTTGTGCAGCCATGTTCATTAACCGCTTGTCATCCAGCCGCCGTCAAATGACGGCGGCAGGAAGACCCTGTTATTCTGGGCGGACGTCATATGAAGTTGCGCCTTTAAAAGCCACTAGGGGGTGCACGCGTGCTCCCGCCGCATCACTGGGGACCCGATGCGCGTGCCCAGCGGCCGCGATGATTGCCCAGTAACCGAGCAGGACCGTGGATCTGTGTGTGTAAACACACAGATCCACGTCCTGTCAGGGAGAGGAGACTGATGGTATGTCCCTTGTACATAGGGACAACCATCGGTCACCTCCCCCAATCAGTCCCCTTCCCCCATAGTAAGAATCACTAATAGGGAACACATTTAACCCCTTGCTCGCCCCCTAGTGTTAACCCATTCCCTGCCAGTCATGTTTATACAGTAATCAATGCATTTTTATAGCACAGATCGCTGTATAAATGTGAATGGTCCCAAAAATGTGTCAAAAGTGTCCGATGTGTCCGCCGCAATGTCGCAGTCACGATAAAAATCCCTGATCGCCGCCATTACTAGTAAAAAAAAATAAAAAAATAAAAATGCTATGTAGCGGGGTCTTCAGATTTAGTGGGATACACCTGGGGGTAGTGTGACCCAGGTGTGTAATTGTGACAGGGTTTAGACCCCTTTTTGTTATTCGTGGAGGATTGGGTGGTGCAATATTCTCCTTGGCCTGTGGGTGGCGGGGTACCTACAGGCTCCAGGCAGAATCACTACCGCAGTGCTACCCTTTTTGTCCCTTTCCGGAGATGGTACGGCTGGGGCGGGGAACCCGCCGTGGTGTCGAAGGGAGGAGATAAAAGGGGGAGACGCCCTCACCACGAGGTCTTGGAGGATCATCTCTTCACGCACCCAGGCACCTTAGGCCTGGGTGCGGGCGGTTCGGGGTTCCGGCCCAGGCCCCTAGGCTTGGCCGGAATGGAGTTGGAGTCCATCCCAGGCACCTTTAGCCTGGGGTGAGGTACTATGTCGTGGGCCTGGGACCTGGTGACTTTGACTGGGTCCCGCGAGGGTGAAGGGATTCCAGGGTGCCCCTTGCGAGGGGACCCGCATCTGAGGTGAGGAGGCCGGGGAGGTCACCCGTCTGAAGATTCCGGAGCAACGTCAACCCGGTGACGGACGGGCCTCCGGTAACTCCCTTGGAGGGTCATCTTCCCCTGATAGGGGCCCCAGCGCAGCAAAGTTGTTCTAATCAAGACTCCTGCAACCCTTGGTCATAGTACAGGGGGTGTAGGGACTACAATCAGGTTAGTGCCTCGGCCTGCTCATCCCACCGTATCCTGCCATTACCCTGTTGTTGTGGAGCTACGAAATAAAACTGAGAGTTGGACTGTGATCGGTGTATGGACTCTGTTAATGGGAGCAAAGGGAGATTCCAGCATAGCAGGGCTAAGTTCCGCAACCCAATACACGTTTGGCCCGAGGAAGATAATGAAATTGGCCTTCACCTCAACTACAGCCATGGGGAGGACATGGGCCGTGGCGCACCTCACTCTCGAAACCCAGGTACCCCTAGACGAGAGCCATCGGATGACTGATAAACATGTAGAGGGGGTGAGGCCGCTACACGTGGGGGCTCGTGAGTCTGGGATGAAATGTGTATTGACCCTAAGGTTTGGAACGGCTGTGTCTGGACTTTGCTGCCCGGAGGAGGTCCGAGCAGGTCGGCCATGTGATTGGCCAAAGTGCGTCCCTGTGCTCGAAGTCGTGGAAATTTCTCTGAAAAACCGGGGAAGGCCTATGCAGAAAGAGCGGGAAGAGGGAGGAGTCCAGACGTGTGACGTACTACATGTGGGGACTTTTGCTGCACTGCGCCATGAGGCACCCCGTGACTGCGCAATTCGTGGGCGGAGGCTGGTGAAAGCCCGCGAAAACGTGCAAGTCGTGGGAGGAGTCTGGCCATGTGTGGAGATACACGTGGAGACTCCGGCGCGTGGTCAGTGCGTGATGGAACAGCAGGTGGTCGGGATGGCCTCAAGCTCCCCGTGGATGCCGGTACCTTACCCCACGAAAATGACTGCATTTGCTGCGCCCATTACAGACACGGGGATAAGGCTCAGGCCCCGAGGACAGTTGGCTCTGTATTCATGCAGAGACACGGAGGCCCTCGGTGTGATCTGTCCCGGATGCTCGGGACTGGTGGTCCAACTAAAGCCGTTCAGGCGATGTGAATCGTTTAAAGAGTTTCTTTTTGAGGTCGAATCATCCACAGTAAGGCCCCGGGCCCTTCGCCTTAACTGCATCACAGGAACTGCCACTCCGGAGGGAGAGATCCAGGCCTTTGCGGAGGTCCCCGTGCGCGCTGACCAGGGCGACGGGACTGCCCAACCAGAGACTGAGAGAGAAAAATCCGAGGACGCTGCTTCGGTCACCACAGACTCCCTGCTCCCACCCCCGAAGAGGAAAGTCGGCCTGGTACAGGCATCCTATGGTCGTGGTCGAGCTTCACCCCGCCGCTTGCCTGGCCTAGATGGCGCCGGTAGAGAAGAGAGTCCCAGACATCCCAGTTCTTCAGAAGGTCCAGGTGAGCCAGGGGCTGGGACTGTGGTGTTGGTTGGAGGTGTCGGGGGTCCATTGGAGGTGGAGCCCGCAAGGGAGGGTAGTTCTCTGTCTACTAAAGACTACCTTCCCGCTGAGATGTATGACACCTCCGACCTAGAGTCGCTGTCAGACTGTGGGGATGACGGAGAAATAGACGAACTGTTTCACCGGAAGGGCTGGGACAAACGCCCGCTACCTGTGCTATGTAAACCGCAGGATTCCCCTATGTCTATAGAGGACAGTACGCCCCAGGCGAAGGCTCCGGAGCTCAGGAGGGAGTCTAGTCCTCTGATCAACCTTCCACATTCTACCACATCTCCCGCTCTGATGGTGGGGATGCAGCGCGCTTCATTGCGGGCACCAAAGGAGAAGCCATCCGAGACGGTGAAGGTACCTCGGCACCCGGAGGCCATCGTACAACCAGGAGAAGGTGAGCGAAATGTTATGCCTCCTCTAGCCAGATTGCAACGACTTTTCTCCCAGAGAGTCGCCCGTGAATATGGGTGGGAGTACCCCTACTTGCCTCGGGACTTACTTTATGAAGTCGAGGTCCTGCGAAAAAGGTGGTACGACGAGTTTGTCTGGGAAAAGCTCAAAGTGCCTCATGCCCGGCGATACTTGTCATGTTCACCATCTGTGTCTAAGAAGTTCAGAGACTGCCGAGCTGATTGGAAGTTGGGGCGCCATATTCATGCTGATAAGGTGCTTATCTGCAGAAAGGAGGGAGAGGATGTCGAATATTCAGTTGAAGTGTTTGACAATCACTTAAAGCCTCTGTTTTTGCCAGATCCAAGATTCTACTTGTAGGAGAAGAGAACTCCTATTTGTTTGCTTGTCGAACTCTCTGGAAGGAACATTCCCAGATACTCAGAACAGTGCCCTACTTTTGTTTTGATTTGGGCTTTTCTTTTACTCACTGGAGACTTGGGAGCTGTTGTTTTTTTTCTCCCTTTTCTTCATGTACCAAAGGCAGAGACTTTGGGGGTAGAGTCAGTGTAGGGAAAGCGGGAAGAATGAAGATCTCACTAAGTGTCATTACCGCGGCGCTGTCACCAGGTGGCAGTGTTGTGCAACGGTTGTTTGAAATTTCACACATGCATCACTTTACTTATTGGAGTGAGTGGGTCTCTCGGCTGACGGACCCACTCATGCCAAGTTAACACAGAGTGTTAGGATGTTGTTTTTTTGTTTCCCTTCTGCAGGAGATTCGTCGGTCAAGACTACTGAGTATGGGGTGGTTCTTAGACAGTGACGGGAGGGATTGTATATGTGTACATGACAGATGTTTTATACAAAAGTTTTATTGTTTTATAGTTCCCTTTCCCTTGAGCAGGTCTTGGCACACACAGTATCCAAAATTTGAGGGATAGCCTCTGGGGCCCACTTCATGTCACCACTCCTTGGGAGACATGGGTGTGCACCTGACGCTGGGGATCAGCGTCAAATCACAGGGGGGAGTGTGTAGCGGGGTCTTCAGATTTAGTGGGATACACCTGGGGGTGTAATTGTGACAGGGTTTAGACCCCTTTTTGTTATTTGTGGAGGATTGGGTGGTGCAATATTCTCCTTGGCCTGTGGGTGGCGGGGTACCTACAGGCTCCAGGCAGAATCACTACCGCAGTGCTACCCTTTTTGTCCCTTTCCGGAGATGGTACGGCTGGGGCGGGGAACCTGCCGTGGTGTCGAAGGGAGGAGATAAAAGTGGGAGACGCCCTCACCACGAGGTCTTGGAGGATCATCTCTTCACGCACCCAGGCACCTTAGGCCTGGGTGCGGGCGGTTCGGGGTTCCGGCCCAGGCCCCTAGGCTTGGCCGGAATGGAGTTGGAGTCCATCCCAGGCACCTTTAGCCTGGGGTGAGGTACTATGTCGTGGGCCTGGGACCTGGTGACTTCGACTGGGTCCCGCGAGGGCAGAGGCGTATCTAGTGAAAATGGCGCCTATGGCAAACACTGAAACTGCGCCCCTGTCAAAACATTTGAAACCCGTCTTTCAGATAATACTGTCAGTATATACAGGTATATAGTGAGAACAGTAGGTTAGTGGTTGGGACTTGCCTCACTTGGTTTGAATCTGGGCCAGGAAGCTATCTGCATGTAGTTTGCATGTTCTCTTGGTGTGAGCACACTCCAAAGCCATGTTGGTAGGTGATGGTCCCCTGTCTGTATAAAGTGGCAATCTACATGGGTGATCACCCCATGTCCGAAAAATGATCCAAGATGAGCAATGGCCTAAAATCTGCCAAGAGCTGGACAGGACTGAATGGAAGTATACATAGATATGTGTAGAGTCCTCTATGATTGTAGGGTCAGTTTTTAATGTGATCAGCCATGTACACTGCTGGGTACAATTCACCTACCTGCATGTGTTTGGAGTAGGAGAGGAACCACACAGGGAGAACATGCTAACTCCATGTAGCTAGTGTCCTGGGCAGGAATGGAGCCCAGTATATATAGGTAGACGTTGGTAGGTGGATACCTGCTTCTCCATGCTCTTCGTGCCCTCGCTGCCCACTATGTGTGGGGTGGGATCCTCTCACAGCTGGCACCCTCCAGCATGTAGAGCCTGGAGGGTCAGGTGCTCTGCTCTCCCTCGAAGCAGAAGAGGGAGAACCACTTGTCATGCTAACTGTTGGTCTTGGTGAGTTGCCCCCTCTTGGTGCCCTCTTTGCAGGCCAGGAGAGCTAGGTACAGAGTGTAACCCTCGTTATAGCACACACTCTTCTGCATGATCCCGAGCCACAGGACATAGCGATACTCGAGCAGCGGTGCGATCAGTGCCCGGCACCCCGCACCATCTGTCCCCACCGATCACTCCGGGACAACGCTGTGCCTCCGATTGCTGCACAAGTAGCCCCTGAATCTCCTGTTGCTGCGCTGTCACTCTGTCTTCTGTGCAACAGTGGTATCGCTGGCGTTCATATTTAGGGGGGGGCACATGGGAGGGACAGGAACAAAAGTAGGGGGCCCAACTATATATATATATATATATATATATACACATATACACACACACACACACACACACACAGTGCCTTGAAAAAGTATTCATAACTCTTGAAATTTTCCACCTTTTGTCATGTTACAACCAAAAATGTATTTTATTGGGATTTTATGTAATAGACCAACACAAAGTGCCAGGTTAGGTGATATACAGTAGTGCCAGGCTAGAGTGGTAGAGTGCCAGGTTAGGATGGTAGTGTTAGGGTGGTATAGTGCCTGATTAGGGTGGTAGAGTGCCTGGTTAGGGTGGTAGAGTGCCTGGTTAGGGTGGTAGTGTGCCAGGTTAGGGTGGTAGAGTGCCTGGTTAGGGTGGTAGAGTGCCTGGTTAGGGTGGTAGAGTGCCTGGTTAGGGTGGTAGAGTGCCTGGTTAGGGTGGTAGTGTGCCTGGTTAGGGTGGTAGAGTGCCAGGTTAGGGTGGTAGAGTGCCAGGTTAGGGTGGTAGAGTGTCAAAGTAAATATATGACAACATGCTTAGATAAAAGAATACTGATCCTGATCCCCTCTTCCTCCATCACCTGCATTAAAAGCACAAATCTGCTGCAGAACCTTCTTCTCCCCCTCCCTGAACTTAAGTAAACATAAAGAAAAAAACTCACATGGCTGCTGGCACACTGAGGACTGATTCTGGCTTCTTCCTGGAAGTGAAGTCAAAATGTGGCGGGTGGGAGGGGCTGCAACATGAGCAACGTTTTATTGGCTGATGAGATGAGATGCAAATATCCCCCCTCCCTGTGATGGTCGGGAGTCGGGACACTCAAATATCATCATGTGAGCGCTTCACACAGTACAGAGCGATTCTCTGTCTATCCCTCCAGCAGCTGAGAGCTTACAGGAGGGGAAGGGAGACACACACACACACACAGAGAATCGCTCTGCAATTGCCGTGACTCTCGTTGTAATTGGGGAGGGGGGGATGGGCACAGATGTGCAACAACTCCACTCTTCTCATGTGCAGCAACTTCCTCCCACTGCCCACCCGTATACACGGAGAGTGAGCGCCCACCCTGCAGGGAGAACATTGCTGGGATGTGCCGAGGGGGGGAGTCACCTGACCCACACACTAAACACTTTCCCAGACCTTCATGGAGAGGAGAGCACCGACTGTGTGCTTTGCTTGGGGTCATCTCTGAACAGTGTGTAGACTGCCAGCCACTCACCAGTGCCCCCTTCATTTAGCGCCCATGGCACTTGCCATGTCTTGCCATACCCTGGATACGCCACTGCGCGAGGGTGAAGGGTTTCCAGGGTGCCCCTTGCGAGGGGACCCGCATCTGAGGTGAGGAGGCCGGGGAGGTCACCCGTCTGAAGATTCCGGAGCAGCGTCAACCCGGTGACGGACGGGC
Source organism: Rana muscosa (assembly GCA_029206835.1). NCBI lineage: Eukaryota > Metazoa > Chordata > Amphibia > Anura > Ranidae > Rana > Rana muscosa. Next base: position 652,020,753 of record CM055116.1, read on the forward strand.
CTCCGGTAACTCCCTTGGAGGGTCATCTTCCCCTGATAGGGGCCCCAGCGCAGCGAAGTTGTTCTAATCAAGACTCCTGCAACCCTTGGTCATAGTACAGGGGGTGTAGGGACTACAATCAGGTTAGTGCCTCGGTCTGCTCATCCCATCGTATCCTGCCATTACCCTGTTGTTGTGGAGCTATGAAATAAAACTGAGAGTTGGACTGTGATCGGTGTATGGACTCTGTTAATGGGAGCAAAGGGAGATTCCAGCATAGCAGGGCTAAGTTTCGCAACCCAATACACGTTTGGCCCGAGGAAGATAATGAAATTGGCCTTCACCTCAACCACAGCCATGGGGAAGACATGGGCCATGGCGCACCTCACTCTCGAAACCCAGGTATCCCTAGACGAGAGCCATCGGATGACCGATAAACATGTAGAGGGGGTGAGGCCGCTACAGCTATAAATCTATCCCCTCTTTTGTAGACACTATATCTTTTGCGCAAACCAATCAATAAACGCTTATTGCAATTTTTTTTACCAAAAATATGTAGAAGAATACATATCGACCTAAACTGAGGAAAAAAATAAATAATAAAAAAAGGATATTTATTATAGCAAAAAGTAAAAGTTAGTGGGGGTGATTTACTAATAACAGTGTGCTGCGCTGGTTGATCCCTTAATTGGTGCGCCGGATAACTCCTTCATTGGGCGCAGGAACCAGCGGCGCACAGCGGCGCACAGTTATAGTAAATACAAATGTCAGCGGCGCTCTATTGAAAATGAATGGTTCCCTATGGGAGCCCATTGATTTGAATAGAGGTCGCCCGGGAAGTCGGATGAAGCCGATCCGACTCGCGGGGCAACTCATGTGCCGGCTGACACAGGGACAGCGCGACTTTGCGAGGCAACTTGGACATGACCTGAGCTTGAAGCAGCCGCTCAAGTCGTGTCCTAGAGGCGACTAGCTGGCCGAGAATGTCTGCAACGCGATTGTGCGCAGGAACCAGCGGCGCACTGTTATAGTAAATACAAATGTCAGCGGCGCTCTATTGAAAATGAATGGTTCCCTATGGGAGCCCATTGATTTGAATAGAGGTCGCGTGGGAAGTCGGATGAAGCCGACAGCGCGACTTTACGCGACTTTGCGAAGCAACTTGGATACGACCTGAGCGTGAATCAGCCGCTCAAGTCGTGTCCTAGAGGCGACTAGCTGGCCGAGAATGTCTCCAGCGCGCTGGTTCTCGGCAGCCTCGCTGTCCCGTGTTTGGTATGAATCATGAAGGGGAACTCCAGGCCAAATTTTAATGAAAAAACCGGCATGGGTTCCCCTCCAGGAGCATACCAGGCCCTTAGGTCTGGTATGGATTTTAAGGGGAACCCCTAAGCCAAAAAAACGGCGTGGGGGTTCCCCCAAAATCCATACCAGACCCTTATCCGAGCACGCAACCTGGCAGGCCGCAGGGGAAAAGGGGGAGGACGAGAGCAGCCCCCCCTCCCTCCTGAACCGTACCAGGCCGCATGCCCTCAACATGGGGGGGTGGGTGCTTTGGGGTGGGGGGCCGCAGGTCGCCCCCCTGCCCCAAAGCACCCTGCCCCCATGTTGATGGGGACAAGGGCCTCTTCCCGACAACCCTGGCCGTTGGTTGTTGGGGTCTGCGGGCGGTGGGCTTTTCGGAATCCGAGAGCCCCCTTTAATAAGGGGGCCACCAGATCCCAGCCCCCCCACCCTATGTGAATGAGTATGGGGTACATCGTACCCCTACCCATTCATCTGGTGGCAAAAAAAAGTCAATAAAAAATACAACACAGGCTTTTAAAGTAATTTATTAGGCAGCTCCGGGGGTCTTCCTGCCGGGCGCCCCGCTATCTTCTTCCAGCTCTTTTGCTAGCGGGGTCCCGGGCCTCAGCGTCGTCTTCTTCCCTCTTCTCTCCACCCGATGTTGCCTCGTCGCTGTCCGCCGTTACAATGCTCTGGCTGCGGAGCGCACCCACTTATATTGGCATGGGGCGTGGTCACCGGGTGATGCCACCGCTGACCCCGCCCACGTATGATGTCACAATCCCGGGGAATGATGGGACTGTGACGTGCTACGGGGGCGGGGTCAGCGGGTGGCATCACCCGGTGACCACGCCCCATGCCAATATAAGTGGGTGCGCTCCGCGGCCAGAGCATTGTAACGGCGGACAGCGAGGAGGCAACATTGGGCGGAGAGAAGAGGGAAGAAGACGACGCTGAAGCCCGGGACCCCGCTAGCAAAAGAGCTGGAAGAAGATAGCGGGGCGCCCGGCAGAAGGCAGAAAGAACCGGAGATCGTGGAGAAGGCACCTGAGAGCGGGAGAAAAACCGGAGAGCGCGGAGACGACACCGGAGAACAGAACAAGAGACCCCCGAAGTCAGAAGTAGACGACGAGGAAGCCCGGGACCCCGCTAGCAAAAGAGCTGGAAGAAGATAGCGGGCGCCCGGCAGGAAGACCCCCTGGGCTGCCTAATAAATTACTTTAAAAACTTGTGTTGTGTTTTTTATTAACTTTTTTTGCCACCAGGTGAATGGGTAGGGGTACGATGTACCCCATACTCATTCACATAGGGTGGGGGGCCGGTATCTGGGGAACCCTTATTAAATGGGGCTCCCGGATTCCGATAAGCCCCCCGCCCGCTGACCCCGACAACCAACGGCCAGGGTTGTCGGGAAGAGGCCCTTGTCCCCATCAACATGGGGACATCCTCACCATGTTGAGGGCATGTGGCCTGGTATGGTTCAGGAGGGAGGTGGGGCCGCTCTCTAGTCCCCCCCTCTTCCCCTGCGGCCTGCCAGTTTGCGTGCTCGGATCAAGGGTCTGGTATGGATTTTTAGGGGACCCCACGCTTTTTTTTTCGGTTTGGCGTGGGGTTCCCCTAAAATCCATACCAGACCCTAAGGGCCTGGTATGGATTTTTAGGGGGACCCCCACGCTATTTTTTTTTTAAGTTTGGTGCGGGGTTCCCCTTAAAATCCATACCAGACCTGAAGGGCCTGGTATGGATTTTGGGGGGACCCCCACGCCATTTTTTTTTTCATTTTGGTTTGGGGGTCCCCTTTGAATCCATACTAGACCCAAGAGCCTGGTATGGACCTGGGGGGGGACCCCACGCTGTTTTATTTCTCGTTTTTCTTTTTTTTAGAGCCGGCAATGTTTATTTTTTTTACATTTCCTTTAACAACCAGCTATAAACAGGTTAAAAAATAAATAAATTGACGCAAATTCGCGGGTACTTGCGTTTTGGATGCGGGTACATTGAATTCTCTTAAGCCTCGTACACACAAACGAGTTTCTCTGCAAGAAACGACAAGAAAACTGCCAAGATAGCTTTCTTGCCGAGAAAATCGTTTGTGTGTATGGTTTCTCGTCAAGAAAACCGACAAGAATCTCGACGAGAAATATAGAGAACCTGCTCTCTATTTTTTCGTCGAGATTCTCGTCAGCCTGTTTCTCGACGAGAAAATTGTGTGTGTGTACACTTACCTGTCCTCCAGGAAGCCTGCGCATGCTCGAAATGACTTTGACGCATGCGCAGTAGCTTCCTAGGCATAGATAGGGTGTAGCAAGATGGCGGCGACGGCATCGAATGTGACGAGCGCACGCTCGTCGTAGTCGATGACGTCACCGCGTTCGCTCCATTCAAAGAACCGCGGGTTCTTTGAATCGAGCGTCTGTACACTCGGCCGGGACAAGTTTCTTGTCCAAGAATCTCGTCAAGAAAAACGACGTGTTTTTTCTTGACGAGATTTTTGGCCGTGTGTACGAGGCTTCACATCCAAAACACTGTTTTTGGCCTGCCAAAAAAAATCCGCATTTTAGTTTAGAAGCGTTTTTAAAGGTGACCTCTTTTTTTACATTGATAAACTCAAAAATTATGGCAATTTATGAAAAAACATTAAATATATATATATCTATCAAAAAATAAATGAAATTGCTTCCATTGCATTGTGGACAATCCACAACTTGGGGCAGCTGACGTGGCAAGTGGACAATCCACAATTTGGGGCAGCTGACGTGGCAAGTGGACAATCCACAACTTGGGGCAGCTGACGTGGCAAGTGGACAATCCACAACTTGGGGCAAGTGATGTGGCAAGTGACACGCTAAATACAAATACACTGCTGCTCTCTTAGCTGCTGATACTCTGGTCTCACAAAATAGCTGAAATCGTTAATAATACTGTTTTTGGAGCTTAGGGCCGCTCCTTTTCATGTTTCCTAACTAAACGCATATAGACGCAAATGTGGTAAAACGCGGCATGCAAACGCCACAAAGCGCGCCTTTCTAAACGCCGCTTTCAACCTTAGTTCGGAAAACTTTGCACTAGCGTCCCGTGTACATGGGGCCTAAAAACGCCTATGCCATTTACAGCTCAAAAATGCCATGGTGGCCATGAGGCCATAGGCTAACATGGAGAGACGTTTGTAAGCTGCAAAAAACGCTCAAACAAGCGGATGGAAAAACGTCCGTGTGCATGTAGCCTTATATTAACCACTTGCTTACTGGCCACTTAAACCCCCTTCCTGCCCAGACCAATTTTCACATTTCAGCGCTGTTGCACTTTGAATGACAATTGCACGCTCATACAACACTGTAACCCAATGAAAATGTATTATTTTTTGGCACACAAATAGAGCTTTCCTTTGGTGCTATTTGATCACCTCTGCGGTTTTTTGTTTTCTATAAATACAAAAGACTGAGTTAAAAAAAAAAAAAAATTATATTTTAACCACTTCAGCACTGGGCCTATTCTGGCACTTCTCTCCTTCATGTAAAAATCATACGTTTATGGCTATAAAATGACTTCAAAACCCCAAACATTATATATGTTTTTTTAGCAGACACCCTAGGGAATAAGATGGCGGTCATCGCAAATTTTTATCTCGCTCTGTATTTGTGCAATAAATTTTCAAACGCCTTTTTTTTGGTAAAAAAATGGTTTCATGAATGTAAAAAAATTACAAAACAGTAAAGTTAGCCCAATTTTTTGGGGATAATGTGAAAGATGTTGTTATGCTGAGTAAATAGATACCTAACATGTCCCGCTTTAAAATTGCGCACACTCATGGAATGACACCAAACTTCAGTACTTAAAAATCTCCCTAGGCGATGCTTTAAAATGTTTTACACGTTACCATTTTCTCATTACAGAGGAGGTCTAGTGCTATAATTGTTGCACTCGTTCTAACCGTGCTAGCAATACGTCACATGTGTGGTTTGAACGGCGTTTACATATGTGGGCAGGACTTACGTGTGTGTTCGCTTTTGAGCGCGAGCTACCGGGCACATGGGCATTTTTTCTTTATTTTGATAATTTTTTTGGGGGTTTTTACTTTTTTGTATTTCTTACTCTTTTTTTTACTTTTTTGTTTTTTGGATCACTTTTATTCCTATTACAAGGAATGTAAACATCCCTTGTAATAGGAATCTATTGTGACAGGTCCTCTTTATGGAGAGATGCAGGGTCAATAAGACCCCACATCTCTCCTCCCGGGTGGAAAGCATGAGATCGGTCAAAAAAATTCACATGCTGACAGCCGAGATCACGGCTTGGTTTACATACGGGAAAACGGCGTGATGTCATAACATCGCGCCCGGGCCTCCGACGGTCATAGAGATGACTGGTGACCATCTGGTCACCAGTCATCTCTATGCTTCCCATCCGGCGCCGGCCAAATCGTTCTCTGAGCCCAAGATAGCACGGGAGAGCCCGGAGAAGCACCGGATGGCGATGGGAGGGCTTCCCTCCCGCCGTCTATAAGAACAATCAAGCGGCGGAACTGCTAACCGCTATGATCGTTTTTAGCATGCACAGAATTGCCGGCTGAAAATAATGATATCTGAATGATGCCTGCAACTGCAGGCATCATTCAGATGTCACTGCACAAAGCCGAGGACGTCATTTGACAGTGGGCGGTAGGAAAGTGGTTAATATTTCGAAAATTTAGACAAAAGGTAATTTTTCTCCTTCATTGATGTACACTGATGAGACTGCACTGATGGGCTGCACTGATGGGCACTGATAAGGTGGCAAGGGTGGGCACTGAGAGGTGGCATTGCTAGTTGGCACTGGTGGGCATTGAGAAGTGGCACTGCTAGGTGGCAATGATAGTTGGCAGTGATGGGCACTGATAGGCAGCACTGCTAGGTGGCACTGATTGGCACCAGTGGTGGGCATTGATAGGTGGCACTGGCAGGGGCTACTGATTGTCACAGATGACGTAGAATTGCCTCTTCCTCTTTGGGCCCGATGTCCCTTGCACATAAGCCGGTGATTGCCTTTTTTTATGCTCACGCTGTCAGCACGAGGAGAAAACAAAAACTATTTCCCAGCTTTTATTTACATCATGTGATCAGCTGTCATTGGCTGACAGCTGATCACATGGTAAAGGACAGGGATCGGCCCTTTACTCGGATCTGTCATCACCCGAGTCTCAGTGACTCGGTGAGCACAGCGTGCGAAGGGGAGGACGTTTATTGACGGACTCCTGGCAATTAAGGACCATGCTGTGGCCGTCGATCAGTTATAGCGCTGATCTCAAGTGATTAAAGAGGGTCTAAATGGGCCATTGACATGCATCAGAATTCAACTTAGGAATGTGTCTTTGCAAAGTTAAGCTAAATGAAATCCTTTCTTATTTTTTTGCTTGGGGATAGAGTGCAGAGGGATTACAAGTCTAGACAGTTTTTGGGGATGTCTGCACCCCTGATAGGGTGAAGACAACTCCCAAATTTGGCTACTTTATCCTTCCAAATAATTCACTTCCTGTCACATAGCCACACAGGAAGTGAGGGGAAATCCCTACCAATGTCTTTCCTTGGGGACACACAGGTCAATCTAAATACTTTCCCCATTATGTACATTGCACTCCAGCATTTTGCGGGTTACACCCCAAATTATTAGGTATTTTGGACTTTGGGGTTTATTTACTAAAGGCAAATCTACTTTGCACTACAAGTGCACTTGCTGGATATCCGAGGGGGACATGCAAGCAAACAAAAAAAACCACCATCTTTGCTTTTACATGATTGGATGTTACAATTACCAGTGATCCCTCAGATTTTCAGCAGCTACACTTTTACTGCAGAGTGGATTTGTCTTTACTAAACCCCAAACTACCCAATGATTTGGGGTGTACACAACAAAATGCTAGAGTGCAATTTGCTTAATAGGGACACTAGTTAGATTGATCTGTGTGTCCCCAAGAAAAGACATTGGTAGGGTTTTACCTTCACTTCCTGTTTAGCTGTGTGACAAGAAGTGAAGCCAATTTTACTAAAAGGGGACACAAAGCCCAACCTACAAAAAAAACACAAGCAGGGATTCTAACACTTACTTTGTTTCCCTCAAAATGCCCACAATTATAATTGTATTGCCTTGAGATATTTTTAAGTGCAGTGCTCTAAATCCGTGCTTCTCAAGTACCCCCAACAGGCCATGTTTGCAGGTTTTCCTTCATCTTGCACATGTGCTTTAAATCACAGTCAATGGTTTGGTATTTTGGACAGCAATTCTCCATAAGATAAATTCACAAAACATGTCCTGTTGGGGGTACTATAGGACTGAGGCTGAGAACCACTGCAGTAAAAAAGGAAAATTGAATACTTACCGCTCTGTATTTTTAATTTCCTGGTGATTTTCAATGTCAGCACACAATACATGCATATGCTAGCATGAAGGCACCAGGGTAGACAAATCACACCTGTTTTGACATGCCAATCAGCTGTCACATTTGTTGCAAAGAAAACGCAAAACAAACCTCAAAACTTTGCATCAAATTTTATTGGTCAACAAAGAATAATAAAAATAAAAAAAATAAAAAAACAGGGTCAATTTGAAACAGTTACAGACTCACAACATCTTGAGAATGATTTGGCAAAGTTGTCACGTACCTTGTGATGGGAGCCCAACGTGCAGGGAGCGGCCTCTCGTAAACCCCTGGCTCGAGAGCCCCTGATAGAGCAGACAGAGGCTCAGGAGGACAGGGGGCACAAGTGCCTGGCAGGTAAGCAGGATATTGGGTAGTTGCGGCAGCAGGTGGTGCACGGCAAACTGGAACAGTCCAAAGATAGCTGGAAGGTGCACAGTAGGACTAATCAGAATGCAGACAACAGGCAGATGTATAGAAGTCCCAGATCAGACTGCGGAAACAAGGTGGTGTATTGTAGTACAGGCTGAGGTGTGCTGTAGCTCAGGCACAGGTGCAGGGTAGTTCAGGCAGAGATGCGCTATGATTCAGGCAGAGATGCACGGTGGCTTCAGGCAGGGTGCACTGTAGTTCAGGTGGAGGTGCCTTATAGTTCGAGCAGACCGATGGGTCGGACCAGCAGGCGACTAGGAACAGGGATGACCAAGAGAGTTGTCAGAGCAAGCCGAAGTCGGGGCGGGCAGCAATCGGGGTTAACAGAGACAAGCCGGATCAGATAACAGGTGTACAGGAATCAGAAGTCAATAGCAGGGGTCTCGGGAATGCTGTAGACCAGACAGCAAGAAGCAAGGTAGGCAGATAGTTTAAATACCTTGTTTGGCGCCAAATGCTGTCACCGCGCGCGCTCCCGCGAACGCACGCGCGTGCGCGCTCCCGTGAACGCGCGCGCGCGCCCGCGCACGCCGATCGCGCTGTTGTGCACGCGCATGCGCGGAATGGACCTATGGAGTGTAGACAATCTCCTGGGGGCACTGTTGCCAGGCAGATTGTAAAAACGCCTTTCCTGACATTGCCCCCCCCCAGGGGGCAGCCTCCGGATGCCCAACTGGGCCACTTTGTCTGGGTGAGATCTCTCAAAGTCCTTGATTAGCCTTTCCGCGTGGACATTCATCTCTGGCTCCCATGAGTTTTCTTCTGGGCCGTAACCCTTCCATTTCACCAGGTATTGGATCTGGTTTCATCTTCGTCTACAACCCAGAATGGACTCAACCTCAAATTCCTCTTCTCCATCGATAAGCACGGGTTCGGGGGGATTGGTGTCCCGATCTGTAAAGGGATCGGGGACCGTGGGCCTAAGCAGGGCTACATGAAAAACTGGGTGGATCCGGAAGGACTCAGGCAGTTTCAATTCGTAAGCTACCTCGTTAATCTTCCTTGTTATAGGGAAGGGACCCACGAATTTAGGGCCCAACTTCTTGGATGGGCATGCCAATTTTAGATTCAGGGTAGAGAGCCAAACTTGGTCCCCAGGTGCCAGGTTGCGCTCCCCTCTCCTCTTCCTGTCGAAAATTTCCTTGTTGTAGCTTTGTGCCTTAGTCATGGTCTCCTGGAGAAGTTTATTGTTGGTGGAGAAGAAATTTAGAGTTTCCTGGGCGGCTGGTACCAGACATTCGGGCATGTTGTTAGATAGAAATAATGGGTGAAACCCGTAGTTTGCGAAAAATGGGGATTGCTTGATGGCAGAATGAACAGAGTTGTTGTAGGCAAACTCAGCAAGAGGCAAAAGAGGGGCCCAATCGTTCTGGGAGAAGCTTGAAAAGCAGCGCAGGTACTGCTCGAGCGTTTGATTGGTGCGCTCTGTTTGGCCGTTGGTTTGGGGATGGTATGCTGAGGAAAAGAACAGATCGATCTTCAGTGATTTACATAGTGCTCTCCAAAATCTTGATGTAAACTGTACCTCCCGGTCAGATGTAATGTTAGCAGGTACACCGTGCAGCCTTACTATTTCCCTGACGAAGATCTTTGCAGTCTCAGAGGCCGAGGGGACGCCCCTCATGGGTAGGAAATGGGCCATCTTGGAGAGTCTATCCACCACTACAAAGATGGTCGTAAAGTCTTCTGATGGAGGTAGTTCAACTATGAAGTCCATTGAGATCATCCTCCATGGCCTCTCCGGGACGGGTAGTGGTTTTAGTAACCCCCAGGCTCTGGTTTTGCTGTTTTTGTTCTGGATGCAGGTGGTACAAGATTCCACATAGCGCTTGCAATCTTGGGATAATCGTGGCCACCAGAATGTCCGCTGGAGAAGTTCGGAAGTTTTGTACACACCGAAGTGGCCGGCTAACTGGTGGTCATGACAGGATTTCAAGACGGCCACCCGAAGTTGTTGAGGTACAAAAATCTTGTCCTTGTTCCACAGCAGACCGTCTTTAGACTGTAGGGCAAGGCCAGGAACTGGGCATGGTCCTGAGGAGGCCTGTCTGATTTGGGACAGGAGGTCCTCTTGTAACAGGAGGAAGTTACCGGGAGGTAGAATGGTATCCGGAGGGGAAAGGACCTTAGGTTCGGCAAACATCCGGGAAAGGGCGTCCGGTTTGGTGTTCTTTGATCCGGGTCGGTACGTGATGTGAAACGAAAATCGGGTAAAAAAGAGTGCCCACCTGGCCTGGCGTGGTCTCAGTCTCTTGGCAATCTTTAAGTATTCTAAGTTCTTATGGTCGGTATAGATCAGGATAGGATGTGCTGCTCCTTCCAGGAGGTAGCGCCATTCCTCAAGTGCGGACTTTATTGCCAGAAGTTCCCTGTCCCCGACGTCGTAGTTTTTCTCGGCCTCTGTTAGTTTACGGGAGAAGAAGGCTACTGGATGCAATGCGGCCTTTGGGCCTTGTCTCTGGGAAAGTATTGCTCCAACTGCCACTTCAGAGGCATCCACCTCCAAGATGTAAGGTAAGGCCGGGTTAGGGTGCTTTAGGACAGAGGCCGAGATGAACAGATTCTTAAGGTTAGCGAAGGCGGCCTGAGCTTCGGGGGACCAGTGAAACCGGTTACCTTGTTTAGTTAAGTTGGTAATGGGGGCAATGATAGAGGAGAATCCTTTAATGAATTTCCGGTAGAAGTTCGCAAAGCCCACGAAGCGTTGGATCCCCTTCTTATCGCTGGGGGCTGGCCAATCCAGAATGGCCGTGACCTTCTGAGGGTCCATCTTAATACCCTCTACCGAAATGATTAGCCCTAGGAATTGAATATCTTGTTGTTCGAATGCACATTTCTCGGGCTTGGCGTACAAACCATGTTGGCGAAGTCGGGCCAATACCTTCCGGACGTGTTCACGATGGTCGGTTAAGGAGGAAGAGAAGACCAGGATATCGTCTAGGTAGACGATGACGAATAGATCTAGGTAGTCTCTAAAAATATCGTTTATGAAATGTTGGAACGTGGCAGGGGCATTGCATAGCCCGAAGGGCATGACCAGGTATTCAAAGTGCCCGAATCTGGTGCGAAACGCTGTTTTCCATTCATCACCGCTCCGAATGCGGACTAAGTTGTAGGCGCCGCGGAGGTCCAATTTAGTGAAAATGGCTGCTGTCCCAAGTCTTTGAAAAAGTTCGGGTACTAATGGCAGGGGATACCTATTTTTAATAGTTATTTTATTCAGGGCTCTGTAATCCACACAGGGGCGTAGGGAGTGGTCCTTCTTTTCTACAAAGAATATACCGGCTCCGGCAGGAGAGGTGGAGGGACGTATGAATCCCTTCTCTAAGTTGTCATCCAGATACGTCTTGAGAGTTCCAAGCTCTAGTTCAGATAAGGGGAAAATTCTTCCAAAAGGGACCTCTGCCCCCGGAAGAAGGTCAATAGGGCAATCGTAGGGCCTGTGCGGAAGTAGAGTCTCCGCGCCCTTCTTGCTAAAGACATCTAGAAAGTTGTGATAGGCCTCCGGGACCAGCCGCCGGTTCTCCATATCACTCCCCAGACAAAGTAATGGGGACGAGGTGTCGGATGGTGCTGGAAAACAGTGTTCACGGCAATAGAGAGATGGAAAGCGAACCTCTCCAGTGTTCCAGTCGATCTGAGGATTATGAGCTTTTAGCCATGGTATCCCCAAGATAATTGGGAAGAGAGGGGATTCTATAATGTCCAAGCACAATAGTTCTTGATGCTTGTGCGCAGTGGTTGTGCGCAGGGGAATAGTCTGCTGTGTCACTGGTCCTGATCTGATGGCCGATCCGTCAGCAAGGTGGACCGTGAGTTCTTTAGGTCTGGGCCTCAAAGGGACTTGATGTTTCAAGGCGAAGGAAAGGTCCATGAAGCCGCTGCAGGCACCGGAGTCAATAATGGCGGGAGTCCGGATGTTCCTTCCTGGGAGCCTGTAGAGAGATGGAAACGATCAGGTGAGCGGAATGGTTAGGCAGAACAGGCGAGACAGTAGAGGAGAGGTGGCACTTACGCAGTTTAGCGGGGCACATCCTCACGTAATGTCCTGAGTCCCCGCAGTAGAGGCAGAGGTTGTGAACCCGGCGTCGCTGGCGCTCCTCCGGAGTAAGCGAAGGTCGGATCAACCCCAGTTGCATGGGTTCAGAGGCATCGGTAGTGGAGCGTGGGGAGGTCGAAGAAGCGGAATGAGGAGGATAGGGTACCCGTGGCAACATCCATACTGGACGGGATGGTCCCGCTGACCGTTCAGCTCTACGCTCCCTTAGTCGCCTGTCGATCTGAATAGCTTGAAGGATCAAGGCATCGAGCGTGTTCGGTATACCGACCCGGGCCAACTCGTCCTTTAAGGGCTCAGATAGTCCCAGCCGGAATTGGTGTCGCAGGGCGGCGTCGTTCCAGCTGGTATCGGCGCTCCAGCGCCTAAAGTCTGATACGTAATCTTCAGCGGCTCTGCGACCCTGCTGGAGAGAGCATAATGCTGCTTCGGCGGTAGCGGCCAGTTGAGGGTCCTCATAGAGGAGGTCCATGGCCTGGAGGAAAGTACTTAGTTGGTCAAGGCAGGTGTTTTTCTGTTCCAGGAGGCGGTGTGCCCAGGCCTGAGGTTCACCGGACAATAGGGCTATGACAAAGCCCACCTTGGTAGATTCAAGGGAGAAGGTCCTGGGCTGTAGCGCAAAGAAAAGTTCGCAGGCGTTACGAAAGGCCCTGTACTTGCCGCGGTCCCCAGAGAACCTCTCCGGAGTAGGGACCCTGGGTTCAGGTGGCAACATGACAACCGACGGTGCAGGTGAGGTACCTGATGCGACAGGTGCTGAGGTAGCCAGGGTCTGGACACGCTCCTCTAGCCGGGTATATCCCTCTTGCAAACTCCTGACTGCAGCAGTAAGTCCGTCCAGGTGGCGGCATAGTTCCTCCATGGGAGAGGCCCCCTGCGTAGGCTCCGACATGGCTGTCTGGTACTGTCACGTACCTTGTGATGGGAGCCCAACGTGCAGGGAGCGGCCTCTCGTAAACCCCTGGCTCGAGAGCCCCTGATAGAGCAGACAGAGGCTCAGGAGGACAGGGGGCACAAGTGCCTGGCAGGTAAGCAGGATATTGGGTAGTTGCGGCAGCAGGTGGTGCACGGCAAACTGGAACAGTCCAAAGATAGCTGGAAGGTGCACAGTAGGACTAATCAGAATGCAGACAACAGGCAGATGTATAGAAGTCCCAGATCAGACTGCGGAAACAAGGTGGTGTATTGTAGTACAGGCTGAGGTGTGCTGTAGCTCAGGCACAGGTGCAGGGTAGTTCAGGCAGAGATGCGCTATGATTCAGGCAGAGATGCACGGTGGCTTCAGGCAGGGTGCACTGTAGTTCAGGTGGAGGTGCCTTATAGTTCGAGCAGACCGATGGGTCGGACCAGCAGGCGACTAGGTACAGGGATGACCAAGAGAGTTGTCAGAGCAAGCCGAAGTCGGGGCGGGCAGCAATCGGGGTTAACAGAGACAAGCCGGATCAGATAACAGGTGTACAGGAATCAGAAGTCAATAGCAGGGGTCTCGGGAACGCTGTAGACCAGACAGCAAGAAGCAAGGTAGGCAGATAGTTTAAATACCTTGTTTGGCGCCAAATGCTGTCACCGCGCGCGCTCCCGCGAACGCACGCGCGTGCGCGCTCCCGTGAACGCGCGCGCCCGCGCACGCCGATCGCGCTATTGTGCACGCGCATGCGCGGAATGGACCTATGGAGTGTAGACAATCTCCTGGCGGCACTGTTGCCAGGCAGATTGTAAAAACGCCTTTCCTGACAAAAGTAATGCAGCACAGACAATTAAATCAAAGTGAAGAAACGACAAACATTAACAACATCAAAATTATTCAGGGGAACATTTCCCCCACACAAAAAAATACAATCCACAAAAGTAAACCAAACATCTGTTTTGCAAAGACATAACAAATAAAATACATGTGTTACAAACTCGATAAGGACACCAAAATGTACATTTTGCCGGACACACGCACACACACACTTGTGTCTTTTCAGGGCAAGGGAGAAAATGCTATCTGTGAGCTTTATATAACATATGTTTGTGAGATAATGAGGCAATTGAAAACACATGCACAGTCCATGGAACACCCAAAATGCAAGTTCACCCAATGTAGAGACTGAACTTCAAAGTGGCTACACCTGTTAAGGATGTCCTTCAATTACTAACCCATAAAAACACTCTCTGAGCATGCTCAGAAATGTCCAGGTGCTGTTCACACACAAAAAGCACCAACAAAAAAATCTAACAGGCTGGGCATGCGCATAACAACACAAATGCAGCTAGCAGAAAATACCCCCCCCCCCCCCCCCTGTCCAAAATTAAGCACATCATCCAGCATGCTACAAAATTAGGGATGGGACAATAACTCCCCCCACCAACAAATACCATTGCAGTCTATGGGAACTGACATGTTAATTTTGCTAGTCCCCACTTGGCTGGCTTATCTTCTAGTTATTGGCCTTAAAATGGGGACTAGGGATGAGCTTCGAGTTCGAGTCAAACTCATGTTCGACTCGAACATTGCCTGTTCGCCCGTTCGCCGAACAGCAAACAAATTGGGGTGTTCGCGGCAAATTCGAAAAGTCTATGGGAGAAATCTAAAGTGCTAATTATAAAGGCTTATATGCAAGTTATTGTCCTAAAAAGTGTTTGTGGACCCGGGTCCTGCCCCAGGGGACATGTATCAATGCAAATATTTTTTTTTAAAACGGCCATTTTTTCGGGAGCAGTGATTTTAATAATGCTTAAAGTGAAACAATAAAAGTGAAATATTCCTTTAAATTTCGTACCTAGGGGGTGTGTATGATATGCATGTAAAGTGGGGCATGTTTCCCATGCTTAGAACTGTCCCTGCAAAAAATGTCATTTTTGAAGGAAAAAAAGTCATTTAAAACTCACTCGCGGCTAATAATGAATTGTCGGCTTTTATCAATACATACAAAAGTCATTGATAAAAAAAAAAAAGCGTGGGGGTCCCCCAGAATTCAATTACCAGGCCCTTCAGGTCTGGAATGGATATTAAGGGGAACCCCGCCGCAAATTAAAAAAAAATGGCGTGGGGTTCCCCCAAATATCCATACCAGGCCCTTCAGATCTGGCATGGATTTTAAGGGGAACTCCACCCCAAATTAAAAAAAATATGGCGTGGAGTCCCCCCAAAAATCCATACCAGACCCTTATCCGAGCACACAACCTGGCCGGCCGCAGGGGAAGAGGGGGGGACGAGAGAGCGGCCCCCCTCCCTCCTGAGCCGTACCAGGCCACATGCCCTCAACATGGGGAGGATGTCCCCATGTTGATGGGGACAAGGGCCTCATCCCCACAACCCTTGCCCGGTGGTTGTGGGGGTCTGCGGGTGGGGGTCTTATCGGAATCTGGAAGACCCCTTTAACAAAGGGGACCCCCAGATCCCGGCCCCCCCATGTGAATTGGTAAGGGGTACATTGTACCCCTATCATTTCACGAAGAAAGCGTAAAAAAATGTAAAAAAAAACACACAAACACCTTGAAAAAGTCCTTTAATAAAAAAATTTTTTTAAAAAACATTCCAGCGGTGAAATCCAGTGTCCCGCGGCGATCCGATGTCCAGCGCTGTCCGTCACTGGTTTTGCCTGTGCGGACCTGATGGGGAACTTCCTCCTCAGTGTTTTAAATGTATAGACCCGCCCCTTCTAAAGTTCCCCATCAGGTCCGCTCAGCGGACCAGATGCGGAACATGACAAGGGGCGGGTCTATACATGTATTACCACAGTGAGAGAAGTTCCCCATCAGGTCCGCCCCCTCGGTATGTCGGACCCGCCTACATCATTGGCCTGAGCGGGGAACTTCCTTCACTGTGTAATTTAAATTTACACAGTGAAGGAAGTTTCCCGCTCAGGCCAATGACGTAGACGGGGTCCGACATACCGAGGGGGCGGACCTGATGGGGAACTTCCTTCACTGCGTAATACATGTATAGACCTGATGGGGAAATTTAGAAGGGGCGGGTCTATACATTTAAAACACTGAGGAGGAAGTTCCCCATCAGGTCCGCTCAGGCAAAACCAGTGACGGACAGCGCTGGACATCGGATCGCCGCGGGACACTGGGTTTCACCGCTGGAATGTTTTTTTTTTAATTTTTTTAAATAAAGGACTTTTTCAAGGTGTTTGTGTGTTTTTATTACATTTTTTTTTACACTTTCTTTGTGAAATGGTAGGGGTACAATGTACCCCTTACCAATTCACATAGGGGGGGCCGGGATCTGGGGGTCCCCTTTGTTAAAGGGGTCTTCCAGATTCAGATAAGCCCCCCGCCCGCAGACCCCCACAACCACCGGGCAAGGGTTGTGGGGATGAGGCCCTTGTCCCCATCAACATGGGGACATCCTCCCCATGTTGAGGGCATGTGGCCTGGTACGGTTCAGGAGGGAGGGGGGGCTGCTCTCGTCCCCCCCTTTTCCCCTGCGGCCGGCCAGGTTGCGTGCTCGGATAAGGGTCTGGTATTGATTTTTAGGGGGACTCCACGGCATTTTTTTAAAAATCTGGGGTGGAGTTCCCCTTAAAATCCATGCCAGATCTGAAGGGCCTGGTATGGATATTTAGGGGGAACCCCCACGCCATTTTTTTTTGTTTGCGGCGGGGTTCCCCTTAATATCCATTCCAGACCTGAAGGGCCTGGTAATTGAATTCTGGGGGACCCCCACGCTTTTTTTTTTTTTTTTTTATCAATGACTTTTGTATGTATTGATAAAAGCCGACAATTCATTATTAGCCGCGAGTGAGTTTTAAATGACTTTTTTTCCTTCAAAAATGACACTTTGTGCAGGGACAGTTCTAAGCACGGGAATCATGCGCGACTTTACATGCATATCATACACACCCCCCAGGTACGAAATTTAAAGGAATATTTCACTTTTATTTTTTCATTTTAAGCATTATTAAAATCACTGCTCCCGAAAAAACGGCCATTTTTAAAACTTCTTTTTGCATTGATACATGTCCCCTGGGGCAGGACCCAGGTCCCCAAATACTTTTTTGGACAATAACTTGCATATAAGCCTTTATAATTAGCACTTTAGATTTCGAACGTTCGAGTCCATTGTATTTAATAGGGTTCTAAAGTTCACACAAACATTTTGTCTGTTCGCAGGTTCTGGTGCGAACCGAACAGGGGGGTGTTCGGCTCATCCCTGATGGGGACATATATCGATGTCACCAATTTGGACAACACCAAAAACAAAACAAGGAGAAGTGCCTTTGAATATGCCAAATTGCTTAAGGGCCATTTCACACCACATGCAGTCCATTGCGTTTTTTATGCATCAAAAATGCATGGAAAGTTGGTTATATGGTTCTAAATGGCAGTGTTTGTTCCAGTGCGTTCCAGTTCCACAAAAAAAGTAGAACATGCTGCATTTTACCTGCACTGGACTGTACTGGAACGCAGCAAAACGCATCATAAACGCACTAAAACGCACAGGAACACACCTAAATGCACCAAAAACGCACTGGAACACACTTGTCCTTATCTATGGTTAATAAAAAAGAGGGATGAAAAAAAACACTGGACTGCATCAAAAATGTACCAAAAATGCACTGGAACGCATGAAAAACGTGCATGCAGAAAAGCACCTGGAACGCATCCGGATTGCGTTTCTTTGGTGTGAACTGGCCCTAGTTCACACCATAGAAACACAGTCTGGATGCGTTCCAGGTGCTTTTCTGCATGCACGTTTTTAACACGTTCCAGTGCATTTTTGATGCGTTTTTGATGCAGTCCAGTGTTTTTTTCCCCCCTCTTTTCACTTAGGACAAGTGTGTTGCAGTGCGTCTTTGGTGCATTTAGGTGCGTTCCGGTGCATTCCAGTGCGTTTTTGGTACGTTTCGTTGCGTTTTTGATGTGTTTTACTGCGGTCCAGTACAGTTCTGTACCTAAAAAATGCAGCATGACCAATTATTTTTTGGCTTTCTGAAATGCACTGGAACGGACTGCAGTGGTGTGAACTATGCCATTGGCATTAATGTGATCAACTTTCTTTGCGTTTTTCATGCATCAAAAAAACGCACTGCACTGCATCCGGTGTAAACTGGCCCTAAATATCATACCCGGGGGGTGTCTATAGTATGCCTGTAAAATAGCGCATGTTTTCCATGTTTATAACAGTTCCAGAGCAAAATTACATTTCTAAAGTAAAATAATAGTCATTTAAAAGTACTCGCGGCTGTAATGAATTGCTGGTTCCCGTCAATACAGATAAAAGTAATTGAAAGTCTTTGATTAAAAAAAAAAAAAAAAGCGTGGGGGTCCCCCCAAATTCCATTACCAGGCCCTTCAGGTCTGGAATGGATATTAAGGGAAACTCCGCCGCAAATTTAAAAAAAATGCGTGCGGTTCCCCCAAATATCCATACCAGGCCCTTCAGATCTGGTGTGGATTTTAAGGGGAACTCCACCCCAAATTTAAAAAAAAATGGCGTGGAGTCCCCCAAAAAATCCACACCAGACCTGGTAATGGAATTTGGGGGACCCCCAGGCTTTTTTTTTGTTATCAAAGACTTTCAATGACTTTTCTCTATATTGCCGGGAGCCGACAATTCATTACAGCCGTGGGTGCTTTTAAATGCCTTTTTTTTCCTTTAGAAATGTCATTTTGCAGGCGCACTGGGAAGTTCAGAGCTGCGCCTGTTCAACTTATGCAAATTGGTTTACGTGACTTGACATTTACTAAGATTTTGCTGGCGCAGTGCCTTGGCGCAAGGAAACAAGGAAAATTCCCGCGCTGAGCTAAAAAAAAACTCCCGCAGCTCGAATCATACTTGCCAGCGCAGCGGGCTGATTTTGAAAAAGTTACTTTCTCACTCTATTTTGGGCATATTAGTTATTTGGGCAGGTGTCACTACACTTCCTCACATCACCCCACATCACCCCCAATATTTTCTCACTTCCAGCTTCTTTATATTTATATTTTAACATGCCTTGCGCCAGGTCCATAGTGGCGCACTGAGCGCCTCCTCCCGTCTGCCGACAACACTATAGTAAATGGAAAATAGGGCCGCGCTACCGACGCTAATGTTTTGTAAATACCAAAACAGCCATTGCGCGCGCAGATGCGCCGATACTCATGGCGCAAACGTTTTGTAAATCCCCCACATTGTGTTTTTTTTCAAACTTGTCACTCTTCTTTTGTTTATAGCGCAAAAAATAAAAACCGCAGAGGTAATCAAATACCACCAAAAGAAAGCTCTATTTGTGGGAAAAAAAGGACATTAATTTTGTTTGGGTACAGCGTTGCACGACCGCGCAATTTTCATTCAAAGTGTGACAGCGCTGAAAGCTGAAAAATGGCTTGGGCAGGAAGGGGGTGAAAGTGCCCTGTAGGAAAGTGGTTAAAGCAGAACTTTCAAAAAATCCCCCATTAGTACCCTCCCCCCCCCCCCACACACACACACACAAAACACTAAACAGTTATTATATTTGTGAAATTTATTACAGTTTAAGAGATATGACTGATTGAATTTCAGGAAGTCAGCTCTGTGATTCGAAAAAATGCATCTATTCTGGCAGGGAGGTAGGGTTGCCACCTTTTCTTCAAGCCAAACCCATTTTTCCCCGTAGCATACACTATAGAATTATAAAAGACCTGGGACACCTGGAACAGTGGGTGTGGCCAAACTGCTCTTACTGACATCATCACATCCCCCCTCCCCCCAGAAATGCTGGACCTGCTCCCAGACAGCGGCCTGCAGCTCCCAGGAATAAAAGTTTTTGTAACTCACTCAGTTACTTGGGGAGCCACAGTGCAGTCTAAGTAATGTGTCAGACAGACTGAAACCCGGACTCATGATTCAAAACCCGGACTGTCCGGGTAAATCCTGGACAGGTGGCAACCCTTCAGGGAGGATCTCTTAATGCCGCGTACACACGATCATTATTCACGGCGGTTAAAAAACCGCTGTGAATAATGACAGGAAAAACGAGGGAACCGCTTGGTTCCCTACACACGGTCGTTTTTCCCGTCATTTTTTCTCTTGACGAGAAAAACGACCGTCTGTGGGCTCCGCAGCAGTGTCTCCCTATGGGAAAACTGCCGCGGAAAAAAATGCTGGAAAAAATGATGAGAAAATTTAGAACATGTTCTAATTTTTCTCGTCGTTTTTTATGCCGTTTTTCTCAACGAGAAAAACGACATAAAGCCCACAGACGATCGTTTTTCTCGGCGAAAAAAAAAAAAGGCCGTTTTTCTCGTCGAGAAAAGCGGTCGTGTGTACGCGGCATTAGAACAGGGATTGCATCATATCCTCTCTCCTCTCTTTACACTGTAATCAGACTACATTTCCCATCATTCTTTGCAAATTATAATGAATGTGGGAGGTACATTAGGCTTTTACGTGTCAATGTGAACTCACCCACTTCAACATAAATCACACCCCTCATTCTGCAGCCAGCAAGCCATACATAACACACAGTACGATAGGTTACAGCCCCTCATAAATGTAAAGCATGTCTGTTCTTTCCCCTCCAACCACAACAGGGGATAATCATATTTCCTTTACTTACTTTATGTAATCATTACTGAATTGTAGACATATCCTGTATCTATATATTATACACACTGTACTCTGCTGTAATTCATTATTAGAAATATTGCTTCTGCTGCAGCTTTGAGATCGTTCTAAATCAGTGGCCCCCAGTGCAGCTCATCAGTGGACCCCAGTGCAGCTCATCAGTGGCCCCAAGTGCAGCTCATCAGTGTCCCCCAGTGCAGCTCATCAGTGGCCCCCAGTGTAGCTCAACAGTGGCCCCCAGTGGGGCTCATCAGTGGCCCCCAGTGCAGCTCATTAGTGACCCCAGTGCAGCTCATCAGTGGCCCCCAGTGCAGCTCATTAGTGGTCCCAAGTGCAGCTCATCAGTGGCCCCCAGTGCAACTCATCAGTGACCTACCAGTGCATAGCGGGATCATTAGCACAAATCTCTGAATGACACAACAGGGATCTCTGGCTGTGACAGGTATTGTATGCAAGAACACTGATCACTGTTAGGGATGAGCCGAACACCCCCCCGGTTCAGTTCGCACCAGAACCTTCGAACGGACCGAATGTTCGCACGAACGTTAGAACCCTATTAAATACAATGGACGCGAACGTTCGAAATCTAAAGTGCTAATTATAACGACTAATATGCATGTTATTGTCCTAAAAAGGGTTTGGGGACCCGGGTTCTGCCCCAGGGGCAGGGATGAGCCGAACACCCCCCTGTTCGGTTCGCACCAGAACCTGCAAACAGACAAAATGTTTGTGTAAACTTTAGAACCCTATTAAATACAATGGACTCGAACGTTCGAAATCTAAAGTGTTAATTATAAAGGCTAATATGCAAGTTATTGTCCTAAAAAGTGTTTGGGGACCGGGGTCCTGCCCCAGGGGACATGTATCAATGCAAAAAGAAGTTTTAAAAACGGCCGTTTTTTCGGGAGCAATGATTTTAATAATGCTTAAAATGAAAAAATAAAAGTGAAATATTCCTTTAAATTTCGTACCTGGGGGGTGTGTATGATATGCATGTGAAGTGGCGCATGTTTCCCGTGCTTAGAACTGTCCCTGCAAAAAATGTCATTTTTGAAAGAAAAAAAATGCATTTAAAACTGACTCGCGGCTATTAATGAATTGTCGGCTCCCGGCAATACATACAAAAGTCATTGAGAAAAAAAAAAAAAAAAAGCGTGGGGGTTCCCCAGAATTCAATTACCAGGCCCTTCAGATCTGGCATGGATTTTAAGGGGAACTCCACCCCAAGTTTAAAAAAAAAATGGCGTGGAGTCCCCCTAAAAATCCATACCAGACCCCTTATCCGAGCACGCAACCTGGCCGGCCGCAGGGGAAAAGGGGGGGACGAGAGAGCGGCCCCCCCTCCCTCCTGAACCGTACCAAGCCACATGCCCTCAACATGGGGAGGATGTCCCCATGTTGATGGGGACAAGGGCCTCATCCCCACAACCCTTGCCCGGTGGTTGTGGGGGTCTGCGGGCGGGGGGCTTATCGGAATCTGGAAGACCCCTTTAACAAAGGGGACCCCCAGATCCCGCCCCCCCCTATGTGAATTGGTAACGGGTACATTGTACCCCTACCATTTCACGAAGAAAGCGTAAAAAAAATGTTTAAATAAACACACAAACACCTTAAAAAAGTCCTTTATTTAAAAAAAAAAAAAAAAAACATTCCAGCGGTGAAATCCAGTGTCCCGCGGCGATCCCGATGTCCAGCGCTGTCCGTCATTGGTTGTGCCTGAGCGGACCTGATGGGGAACTCCCTCTCATTTAAATTTACATAGTGAAGGAAGTTCCCCGCTCAAGCCAATGACGTAGGCGGGTCCGACATACCGAGGAGGCGGACCTGATGGGGAACTGCTCTCACTTTGGCAATACATGTATAGACCCGCCCCTTCTCATGTTCCGCATCTGGTCCGCTGAGCGGACCTGATGGGGAACTTTAGAAGGGGCGGGTCTATACATTTAAAATACTGAGAGGGAGTTCCCCATCAGGTCCGCTCAGGCACAACCAATGACGGACAGCGCTGGACATCGGGATCGCCGCGGGACACTGGATTTCACCGCTGGAATGTTTTTTTTTTTTTTTTTTTAAATAAAGGACTTTTTCAAGGTGTTTGTGTGTTTTTTTAAACATTTTTTTACGCTTTCTTCGTGAAATGGTAGGGGTACAATGTACCCCTTACCAATTCACATAGGGGGGGGGCCGGGATCTGGGGGTCCTCTTTGTTAAAGGGGTCTTCCAGATTCCGATAAGCCCCCCGCCCGCAGACCCCCACAACCACCGGGCAAGGGTTGTGGGGATGAGGCCCTTGTCCCCATCAACATGGGGACATCCTCCCCATGTTGAGGGCATGTGGCTTGGTACGGTTCAGGAGGGAGGGGGGGCCGCTCTCTCGTCCCCCCCTTTTCCCCTGCGGCCGGCCAGGTTGCATGCTCGGATAAGGGGTCTGGTATGGATTTTTAGGGGGACTCCACGCCATTTTTTTTTTAATTTGGGGTGGAGTTCCCCTTAAAATCCATGCCAGATCTGAAGGGCCTGGAATGGATATTTGGGGGAACCCCACGTCAATTTTTTTTTTATTTGCGGCGGGGTTCCCCTTAATATCCATTCCAGACCTGAAGGGCCTGGTAATTGAATTCTGGGGAACCCCCACGCTTTTTTTTTTTTTTTTATCAATGACTTTTGTATGTATTGCCGGGAGCCGACAATTCATTAATAGCCGCGAGTCAGTTTTAAATGCATTTTTTTCTTTCAAAAATGACACTTTTTGCAGGGACAGTTCTAAGCACGGGAAACATGCGCCACTTTACATGCATATCATACACACCCCCCAGGTACGAAATTTAAAGGAATATTTCACTTTTATTGTTTCACTTTAAGCATTATTAAAATCACTGCTCCCGAAAAAACGGCCGTTTTTAAAACTTCTTTTTGCATTGATACATGTCCCCTGGGGCAGGACCCGGGTCCCCAAACACTTTTTAGGACAATAACTTGCATATAAGCCTTTATAATTAGCACTTTAGATTTCTCCCATAGATTTTTCGAATTTGCCGCGAACACCCCAATTTGTTCGCTGTTCGGCGAACGGGCGAACAGGCAATGTTCGAGTCGAACATGAGTTCGACTCGAACTCGAAGCTCATCCCTACCCAGGGGACATGTATTAATGCAAAACAAAGTTTTAAAAATGGTCGTTTTTCAGGAGCAGTCATTTTAATGATGCATAAAGTGAAAAAAAAGTGAAATATTCCTTTAAATATCGTACCTGGGAGGTGTCTAAAGTATGCCTGTGAAGTGGCACGTGTTTCCCGTGTTTAGAACTGTCCCTGCACAAAATGACATTTGTAAAGGAAAAAAAGCCATTTAAAACTGCTTGCGGCTTTAATGTAATGTCTGGTCCCGGTAATATGGATGAAAATCTTTGAGAAAAATGGCATGGCTACCCCATCACCCCCCCCCCCCCCAGCCCATTACCAGCCCCTTTGGGTCTTGTATGGATATTAAGGGGAACCCCGCACCCAAAATAAAAAAAGGCCCTATATACTCTGAACAGCAGTATACAAGCGGTGCAAACAAGACAGGGACTGTAGGTTTGTTCTTAAGTAGAATCTGTTTGTAATTTTGAACAGGTACATTGTTTAAGTGTAGCTCCAGCCAAAAAATATATTTTTAAGCTTTTTGGAAAACATAGGGAAGGGTTATCACCCCTGTAACATTTGTTTTGCTGTCTGTGCACCTGTTCAGAACATTTCACCTCACTTTCCGTCCCAATGACAAATGTTTTTGAAAAGTGTTATTTTTATTAAAACAAGGATTGGTGATAAAGCATCAGTGGAGAGGAGACACCTTTTTCCCATATTAACTCTTAAGCCCTGTACACACGATCGGTTTGACTGATGAAAACTGTCCGATGGATGATTTTCATCAGACCAACCGATCGTGTATGGGACCCATCGGTCTTTTTTCCATCGATTTTAAAAAATAGAACATGTTTTAAATTTTTCCGATGGATAAAAAACCGATCGAAAACTCCGATCGTCCATGGGCAAGTCCATCGGATCAAAAACCCACACATGCTCAGAATCAAGTCGACGCATGCTCAGAAGCATTAAACTTCATTTTTCTCGGCTCATCGGAGTGTTTTACGTCACCCGCGTTTGGAACGGTCGGTTTTTTGACTGATGGTGTGTGGGCAAGACTGATGAAAAACAGTTTCATCGGATTTCCGATGGACAAATCCATCGGACGAAAATCCATAGGTTATCCGATCGTGTTTACAGGGCTTAACAGGAGAGAATTTCCCTTCCTAGGGGTAGATTTCCTCTCACTTCCTGTTGTCTCCTTCCGTTTGCAAGTAGGAGTCATTTGTAAGTTGGATGTTTGAAAGTAGGGGCCTGCAGGGGCGTGGCCAAGACAGGCATGTGAGAGGACGCATCTCCCACAGCTCCTAGCAGTGATCCGGTACTGATCCTCCCCCAGCCGCCTAATCGGTCCGACGGTCACCTATGCTCGCAGCCTGCGATCCGGGGACAACTGAGGTACCACCACCGGCTCTCTGTACCAGGGGGATGACCCGCAAAG
Organism: Rana muscosa; assembly: GCA_029206835.1. Taxonomy (NCBI): domain Eukaryota; kingdom Metazoa; phylum Chordata; class Amphibia; order Anura; family Ranidae; genus Rana; species Rana muscosa. The sequence goes on from CM055116.1 coordinate 652,045,985, forward strand.
GACAGGCGGAAATCGCGGGGCCGGAGCTCCAAGATGGCGCCGCCGCATCTGTAGTGAAGGGGACGCCGCGCGGCCAGGACAAGCTAGGCCCCAAGGCAAGTAAGCCGCTCAAAACCCCCAAAGAACCCCCTAAGGACATGCTATATTATGCCCAGAAGATGTCTGGGGCTATGGGGACCGAGATGCCTGTCCGATCAGGGGACCCCACACATATGATGCCTGATATACAAGCAGACGCTGTCCCAGATCAGTGGGGAGAGGAGGAGGGGGGCCAGGCAGGCTCTGTGATGCAGGACACTTCAGCCCCAGACTCACAGGATGCAGTGCAACCCACTCTGGCTGATATCCTTAGGGCTGTGAACAAATGCACAGCCTCTGTTGATACTTTAAAGGAGCAGTTTGGCTTACTGAGGCAAGACATGCAGAAGATCCGTGAATGTACCACGGCTGTGGAGAGCAGAGTTAGTGAGGTGGAGGACCAAATGCAGCCCATAGCCCAGGACACAAGAGCAGCCCTGCAGATGGCTAGAGATGCATACGATCGTGCTGAAGATTTGGAGAACCGCCTCAGAAGGAACAACGTTCGTATAGTGGGTCTCCCGGAGAGGGTGGAGGGCAAGGATCCTACTACATATGTGGAGAACTGGTTGATTGAACTTTTTGGCAAAAATTCATTTTCACCATTTTTTGCGGTGGAGCGTGCGCACAGAGTGCCCTCTCGCCCGCCTCAACAGGGGGGTCCTCCTAGATCCATCCTTGCAAAACTACTGCATTACCGGGACAGGGAGGCGGTGTTACGCCAAGCTCGGGAGCGAGCAAATGTACAGTACAATGGCACCAGAGTGTCCTTCTATCCGGACTTTTCGGCAGAGGTCCAGAGACGCTGGGCCAAATTTAATGATGTGAAACGCCGCCTGCGACTCCTGCAACTTCCATACGCTATGCTTTTTCCTGCAAAGCTCCGCATAGTGGTGCGGGGTCGGGCACAATTCTTTGAGTCTGCCAAGGAGGCCCTAACCTGGCTGGATCGGAACGAACAATCACTTCAGCGACGAGAGCAGGAGGAGGGAGAATAAGGTCTAATTTCTGATTGTGCCTGATGGCACGAATTGTATGCTGCTCAAAGACACCTTGCGTTTAATTTACCCAGGGGGGATCCCCTATTATTGTTTGCGGCTACTGTTTTATGGCTGGGGGACATTATATGGCTATACAATGCAAGGAGAGTGATTTACACCACGTTGTCCAATAAGAGGATGTTACAATTGACTGAACCATGGCGACGTTCGGTCGTGAAAGGAGTTGCTGCTGCCCTGTTGGTGGATTATGTAGCTCCAGGACCCGTTAGGTCCACTGTTCCTACTAACTTTCCCTTTTTCAGCAGTTACAACTTCAAAGAGGTACATTGCAGCAGACGTGAATTAATACTCCTAGAGCGCCGTGCAGCGGGGGTTCAGGAATGGTACGAGAGGGGTGATGTCACCCCTGCCCCGGGGACTATATTGTTGTCTCTACCCACGATTATCTGACCATTTATCTTTAATTGCGGATGCTCTTGGCTAAGGTTTCTATTGTTTCTTGGAATGTGAGGGGTATGCACTCCCCCTTGAAACGTACAATGCTTAATATGTGTTTGAAGAAATTCCTTCCTGGGGTACTCTGTTTCCAAGAGACTCACTTAACGGCAGAGACAGTATGCTGTCTACGGTATGCATGGGTGGGGAAAGCTTATCACTCTACACACACCTCCTTTTCTAGGGGGGTGAGTGTACTGGTGCATGCAGCCTTGGATTTCCAGGAGTTTGACAGTGTCATAGACCAGGAGGGGCGATATGTATTTCTTCACTGCAAGTTTGGTACATTGATATGTGTGCTGGCATGCATATATATCCCACCACCGTTCACGGCGGCGGTACTCCGGCTCCTCCTTGCGTTTTTGGATGGTAGGCCGGATGTGCCGCTGCTGGTGATCGGTGACTTCAACTGCTGTTCGGACCAGGTGGCGGATAGACACCCGAGCCCTAGGCCCTCTGCCCTCGCCAGGAGTACTCCCCTGGCGCGGTTGTTGCAAGAGGTGGGCTGGGTGGATATCTGGCAACATCGCATTTCGGGCGACAGACAATTTACCTGCTTTTCGAAGTCCCATGGTTGCCTGTCTAGGATAGATCTGGGGGTGGGGAACCTGAGCATACTCCCGTTTGTAGCTGACATTACACATAGACCCCGTAGTGTATCAGACCATTCTGCTCTAGTGGTACAGTTGCTGGTGGCTCCACCGGCAAAATTAACTAGGGCGCCCTGGAAGTTTAATGCATTTTGGTTGAAATTGTTTTGTTCCCATGAGGAGATAATGGGTGATATACGGAGGTTCTTTGATGACGGGGATGGAGTAGAATTTAATGTGCGGCACTGGGATGCCTTTAAGGCGCATCTCCGGGGTCTCCTGATAGGAGAAATGAATAAGGTTAAAAAAGCCTCCTCTGAGCTCCTGGTAGAGGTGGAGGCTAGGGTTCAGGAATTAGAGAGGGTATATGTGACGGATCCCTCTGATCTGACCAGAGAAGCATGGGTGGCCGCTCAGTAGGCCTATCAACAACTACTTTCCTCCTCGGCTGAGAAGAAAAGGTTCTTTGCGAAGCAGGCGTTCTTTGAGGAGGGTGAGAAGACCGGCCGACTTTTGGCACGGATTGCAAACTCCCATCAACGCTCGCCTGCTATAGGAGCCATTAGGTCCAAGACAGGGAGTGTAGTCTCCCAACCAGAGTTGATTATGGAGGAATTGGCGGGTTTCTATGAGACCCTGTACAGTCCTGGAGCGCCATACGCCCAGGAGGATCTGGAGTTATACCTGGCCCGATTGGTCTTCCCTGCGCTGTCCGAGGGTCAGCGGGCACAGTTGGAGGCGCCGCTTACTGTCGGGGAGCTCCGGGGGGCTGTGGGTGCATTCTCTAATTGTAAGGCCCCGGGGGAGGATGGGTTGCCTATGGAGGTGTATAAGCAATACTCAGAGGAAATACTCCCCCAACTACTGAGAGTGTTTAACAATGCCAGGGAGAGAGGGTCCCTTCCACCCTCAATGTCTAAGGCAAACATAGTACTACTGCTCAAACTGGGTAAGGATCCTGTAGACCCAGGGGCGTACCGCCCCATCTCCTTGCTGCAAAGCGACATCAAGATATTAGCCAAGGTACTGGCCATTCGGCTGAATGGGGTGATTACTTCAATTGTGCATGGGGACCAGGCTGGTTTCATGCCAAATAAATCTACAGCTGTTAATTTGCGGAGGTTGTTCCTGAATGTACAAGCAAGGGCAGATAACATGGGAGGCAGGGCACTCTTGTCCCTGGACGCCACAAAGGCGTTTGATAGCATAGATTGGAATTATCTTTGGTCGGTGCTGCGGAGGTTCGGGTTTGGTCCAATTTATATATCCTGGGTGAAGTTGCTATATAGTCAGCCGCAGGCCGCCATAAGGACCTTTGGTTCATTGTCTGGGAGCTTTGCATTGAGGAGGGGGACTCGGCAGGGGTGTCCCCTGTCGCCCCTCCTCTTTGCTTTGGCTATTGAGCCACTGGCCATGGATATTCGGGCAAATTCTGGCATTACTGGTTTCTGCTATGGTGACATGCAGAAAAAAGTCATGCTATATGCCGATGACACTTTGCTTCTTCTGGGGGACACGGATTCCTCCCTTAGGGAAGCTATGTCGACCATATCCAAATTTGGAGGGTTTTCCGGTTTGCATGTAAACTGGTCAAAATCGGCGTTGCTCCTGTTGGATGGGGACGACACACAGGTGATTAACTCTTCCTGCCCCATTCCCATTAGCACTGCTTTTAAGTACTTGGGGGTTCAGATCACAGCTAGGCCACGGGATTTTATCCATCTTAATATCTCCCCCCTGTTACTAAGGTTTAGGGATAAAGTCAAAACCTGGAAGGCTCTTCTCCTATCTGTGGCTGGCAGGGTGAATCTTATAAAGATGATACTCATGCCACAGCTACTGTATTTCCTATGGTTATCCCCCTCAAGACATTTTGTACGGTAAATAGTATCTTTCGCAGCCTCATATGGAGGGATGGGCTCCCTAGGATCAGATTGGAACATTTGCAGCGGCCCAAAGACTGCGGGGGCTTGGCGTTACCAAACCCTTGGCTGTATTACTTAGCTTCTCAGCTACAGCACCTTATAGGCATGTTTCCATTAGAGGCAGAGAGGGCGCCCACCTTGCAAACCTCGGCTCATAAACTGCTGCTGTTTACTGTGTGCAGGGATCCGGTTCCTGTGGCGTTGGAGGCTCAGGCCTTCGCTAAACCACATAAAAATTTTCCAACTTATAGCTTAATTCAGAAGGTATGGAACAAGGTTAAATACATTCAGAATGCAGATGGCTATACAGAATACAGCCCTATATGGCAAAATGATACGTATACTGAATTGGCCAAACTGCAGTCTGGGGCCAGATGGAAGCAGTATGGGATTACGCATCTTAGGCACATATTCTGTAATGGAGTATTGCGCCCTTTTAGTGACCTAAGGGAATCTTACGGTCTCCCGCAATCAATGTACTTTTGTTATTTACAATTGCTCCATGCGGTGGCGGCACAGGGTCTCTCCTCGGAGTGGCACTTGTTGCCAACCCCGGTGTTTAGGCTTCTTGGGGATGCTGGGTCGTCAAAGGGCTTTATCTCACAATGCTATGCCATACTGTTACAGTCCGTGATGAGGCAGCATCCTCTGAAGATAAAGGAGAAGTGGGAGGCAGATGTTGGACAGCTGGATGGTGAGCAGTGGGAGGAAATTTTCCAGGCTGTGGGTAGGTGTTCACTGAATATATCCCATAGGCTTACCCAGTTGTACATATTGTTACGCACTTATTTCACACCTCACAGATTACATTTGATGAATCCACAGCTTGACCCCATATGTACACGATGCAAAAGGGACCACGGAGATCTAGTCCATATGTTGTGGAGATGTCCCAAACTCCACATGTACTGGGCGGGGGTGGTGTCTACCATTAATTCAGTGTTTGGCGTGTCTCTTCCACAGGACCCAAGAGCTTGTCTATTGGGTGCTTTGGAGGAATACGAATGGGACGAGGACTGTAGAGAAGCCGTTCATAGGACTCTAAATAAACAAAAACTAAAACTCGCGCTTATGGAGACATACAAAAATAAATGACAAGTGAAAAGAAATTATTATATGCGCAGCTGCTACAGCATAAGGCACTAACACCTTGAGAGATAAAAAATTATAAAATGCAGCGCTAGCGAATATAAATGTGCTCAATACAAACGTATGTGTGAATGTCAACCATCTAAACCTTTCGGGATGATGGTACACACTATTAGTGAAAAGATTATGCACCAATGATTGGTGTCACCAGAAATGCAGTGGGTGTAATACTAAATGTTACCACTAAAAAGTGATCAACTAAGTAAAACCAGAAAATATACTGTGCAAAACATTAAATGAACTGAACAACCAGGCAAATAGCTCTAGGAGTAATTCACAGTACTACAGATGGTTTTCAACATCAAATAAATAATGTCCCATTTGCAACAGTGGTTGTAATATAGAAGGAAGGGGAAAAAAAAAAAAAAATGCTTTAAAATAAAATAAAAGTCACCCAACATCCAACTTCTAGGACCAATAATGTTCGGTGAAATTCAACAGTTGGCTCAATAGCAGCAGAGATCAGAGGACCATGTGGGGAATAAAAAGAAAAAGCAACTTGTGAAGCACCGACGCTCGGTTATCATTGAAGGCTTGTGAGTTTTCCCAATAACAGCGTATTGTTAATCTGTTCCTAAGCGGTACTTCACAAGTTGCTTTTTCTTTTTATTCCCCACATGGTCCTCTGATCTCTGCTGCTATTGAGCCAACTGTTGAATTTCACCGAACATTATTGGTCCTAGAAGTTGGATGTTGGGTGACTTTTATTTTATTTTAAAGCATTTTTTTTTTTTTCCCCTTCCTTCTATATTACAACCACTGTTGCAAATGGGACATTATTTATTTGATGTTGAAAACCATCTGTAGTACTGTGAATTACTCCTAGAGCTATTTGCCTGGTTGTTCAGTTCATTTAATGTTTTGCACAGTATATTTTCTGGTTTTACTTAGTTGATCACTTTTTAGTGGTAACATTTAGTATTACACCCACTGCATTTCTGGTGACACCAATCATTGGTGCATAATCTTTTCACTAATAGTGTGTACCATCATCCCGAAAGGTTTAGATGGTTGACATTCACACATACGTTTGTATTGAGCACATTTATATTCGCTAGCGCTGCATTTTGTAATTTTTTAGTTCATAGGACTCTGTTTCAGACGAGGAAGCTCATCATGATACACTGGAAAGCGGAGGATCCGCCGACCTTGAAGGAATGGGTTAATAATATTGGGATAGTGTTGAGGATGGAGAAGATGACTTATCAGCATAGGGGTAGTGCTCAAAAATTCGAGAAGCTATGGGCAAAATGGCTAGATGTACCGGGCTTGGCCCCGGTGGATCTGGTGGCTGATAGATTGCTAGGCATCAATATAGGTTGAGAGATGTTTTAACAATTGGGAGAGTGGGTATGTTGATTTGAGGACCGGCTGGCTCCTAGTTCGGATTTGTTTTGAAATGTATGTTTGTAATGACTTCTTACCCCGCTATGTTGAGGGGTGTCTGTATGCTCTGTACCTCTGCAAATTAATAATAAATCTTTGTTGGATATAAAAAAAAAGAAAGTAGGGGCCTGCCGTATATACTCTGCTGAAATTTGCCCCTTAGATGTTGGTGTTGCCACAACACTGTGAGCCCTCACAGTTACTCTTGGTGGGCGCTGGAACGCCCTGCTGTGAACTATTATATCAGGAATTGTAATTACATGCCATTGTTGAACAGTGGTAGGAAAAATTGGGCCTTTGGTGGTGGTGCTGGTGCTATAACACTGTCAGCCCACACTGTTACTCTTGGTGGGCGCATGAATGGGCCCTACTGTAAATTATTAGATCAAGAATTGTAATTGCATGCCCCTGTTGAAGAAGGGCAGAAAAATTGGGCCTTTGGTGGTGGTGGTGGTGTTGCCCCAACACTGTAAGCCCTCACAGTTACTCTTGGTGGGCGCAGGAATGGGCCCTGCTGTGAATTATTAGATCAAGAATTGTAATTACATGCCCCTGTTGAACAGGGGCAGAAAAATTGGGCCTTAGGCACTGGTGCCACAACACTGCAACCCCTCACAGATACTGTACTTGGAGCACAGCAATGAGCCCTGTTGCAAATTATTGCATCAAAAATTGTAATTACACGCCCCTGTTAAACAGGGGCTGAAAAATTGTGCCTTAGCCACTGGTGGCGGCACCCAGAAACAAAAAAGTTCTTCCAAGCTATCATCAAGAATCGGATCATTGAGGAAGAGGAGGATAGTCAGTCAACATAACAGGACAGTCACTCAGCATCAGCATCAGTCTTGAAGGGATGTGACATTTGAAAATAAATTATTCTGTTATATCAGCTTTAGGTGCTTGGTAGCTGGTGGTGATCCAAGACTGGTTCATCTTTATGAAGGTCAGTCGATCAACCGAGTCGTGGACAGGCACACCCTGTGATCCGTGACAAAGCCTCCAGCAGCACTGAATGTGCGTTCCGAAAGAACGCTGGATGCAGGACAGGCCAGTAGCTCAATTGCATACTGTGCAAGCTCTGGCCAGTGATCCATCCTCAAGACCCAGCTGGATTTTCGGTGGGAAAGGTGTCCAAGTCTGACCTTGCCCCTAGGTATTCCTGCACCATGTATATCAGATGTTGGCGATGGTTGCTGGAACCGATCATACCTTGGGGCTGCGGACTAAAAAATTGTCTGAACGCATCGGTCAGACGGCCACCTTCTCCACCGCTCCTTCTGCTACTGACCGAAGCCTCAGCAACTCCTTGTCCAGGAAAAGGAGTTTGTAACCTCCCAGTCTCTGGGAACGCGTTGCACAGACCTTTCTGCAAGGCCTCCCGGAGTTGGCTCATCCTATGCTGCCTCTGCGACGGCAAGATAAGGTCCGCAACCTTACCCTTGTACCGTGGATCAAGGAGAGTGGCCAGCCAGTAATGGTCCCTCTCCTTGATCCGAAGAATATGAGGATCCTTCTGCAGACTTTGCAGGATCAGGGAGGCCATGCAGCGTAG